>CM057814.1:80016441-80743941 GCA_030067965.1 Latrodectus elegans | reverse complement strand
CCTGCTGATTGAAGAATTCTGTGTCATCAAGTTCAGTTCGAGAATCGATGACAAATAATTTCGTGATTTCCACCGGAGGGTTATTTTAGCAATCGACAATGAAGCGTTTAAGCCAATCGAATTTGTACGAAATTTCCAATGGAATTTAGGACATGATTTAGCACACAAAATCTAAACCTTGGAAGAAATCAGTTTCATGTAATTACAATTTTTAGCTAATAGTTTAGTAAGCAATCTTCAGTACTCTCTCTGATGAAAGTTATTAAATCTTTCATTGTTTCTCGAATCTGAAATAAGTGTATCATCAAAACAATTTATCTCCGATTGCAATGGTATTTCATTTTGATCTAGATTACAAAACTTTAGTTTTTTTTTTTTCATGGAACACAACTTACCCAACATCATGATTACTTGTTCCCCTGTAATTATCTGACTGATTGGAAATAAAATTACAAGAGATTCCACATATACTATACTTCACTTTACATTTCAAATACACGTTTTGTATTCCATATAAAAACACCAAAATATTATTATGGTGGGTAAGGTACTAAAAAATAACCATGAATTTAAATAACTAAAGTAAATGAAACATGAAACTAATTAAAAAATATTTGAGATTGATAATTCCATTAATACTTACGTTCCAGAATTAGTTCTATTAATCTATAAGCGCTTAGAACAAAGTTTACAAAATTCTTATCCTAATATAATAATAATAATTTACATAATAATAATCCTAATATAAGACTCTAATAACCAAATATATTTTTTGTGCTAGAGATAGTTTATAAATCACTCACGTATACCCTTTGATATTGATATTACTATAAAATATATTTGTTATAAAAAAAGTATACAAAAAATCAACATTTTTTGTTAACAAATTATCATCTAACCACGAGCTATTTTCGACATTTTGACTTTTTTCCGAATTGCTGTAATAAATATTATCTGATAGTAGGAGAATAATTTCATCTGTCTTATAAATTTTATATGATATATTATATCATAAAATGAATAACGTTATACTTTAAGTAAAATTGGTGATAAATTTAATGTTACACTAAACTTATTACCAATTTTAACATTTAAAAATGTTTATCACACTAATTGTTCTATTTTTGCTATTTATTCATCTTTATTCAAAATATGATGGCTGGTCATATAACGACAATGGGTCATATGACGAATGATGAACTATAAAGCTACATGTTATATGAATACTATTAAACAGGCTAATGTGAATATACTTTAACATATACAATGATTTATCTCATATGAATATACAACAATTATTTTGTTACATCATCAGAAGCTATAAATCCTATCTTCAAATATAGTTATTTAAACCGAAGCCATTAATATTTTTAACCTTTTTAATAACAGAAATATATTTTTAAGAAGTTATTCCAAATAGAGAAAAAAATAGCTTTAAAAATTATTCTTAAATAAGATTTGAAATTTTAAGATATGGCTTAATGTACACTTAGAGAAAAATTTTTAAAATTTCGTTCTTTACTGAAAGTGAACTTAAGAAATTAAAAGTAAATTTTGAACAATATGAACATTTTGAATATTCTCAGCTAATGAATTCCTTGTGCAAGATATTAGTGAATATTCTCAAACAATGACTTAAAATTAAATGAATTATTATAAAAAAATTGGCTAGTATATTAAGTAAATATTGCTTAATAAGTTTTTCAAATTTTAGCATGCATTTTGAATTCACCTCTTAGGCTGATGCAAAAACAGTTTTAAAGATAAATCAAAATTTCAATTGTTTGGAGATAATACTGGGACAAAAACAGAAGATCAAAAATTTGCAATAATGAATACTTAATTTTTACTGTCATTCAATTTATACGAAAAGAACTAATGAAGGACTTCTTTTGATTAATAATAAACATTTTGATTTATTTTAGGGTAGCAAAACCGTCAGCCGTAAAAAAATGGAAAAGATTTTAGTTTCCTTTTATATATTTATGTTTTTCTATAATTTATGTGTTATAGAAAAGAGATGTGGCTCAATTGTTCCTGTCCATCAATTGATGAAGACTCAAACTTAACTTACTGTATTGATAAGATTAATCTTTAATTTTAATAAAATTAAGTTGCGCTTATTCACTTGTTACATGTAACCCGTATAATTTAGAATTTTAGAGAAATGTTAGATAAAAGAATTCCAATATCTAATGACAATTCATTGATTCATCAAACTTTTTCAAAGGCATCTTTCCAAATAATAGAAAATAAGTTTTCATAACCATAAATATTCTCACCAAAACAAATTTCATTTTGTCATTTGTTTTATGCCCCTTGTAGCACTTATCTGGTTTAATAGGAACAAAGAAATAAGTTCCTTAAATAGCTCAAAATAATTTATTACAATTAAGGGTACAATTTGAGCACAACACAGATACATATACTACAAATAAAACAAAATTACATCTAAACACATAAAGTTAAAGGGAATAGGGTAAACATGAGAGTCATATGGATATACGTCTCATTCCTACGGTTGCTGGAGAGGGACTGACTTCCTGGTGATGACGTCATGGGTGGTGCTGGAAGATATGGGGCGCTACAGACTCCCCTCTCTGGCTGACGTCCCGGCAAGTGAGACAGGATTGAGGTTAAGGTTGAGGTTGTCTGCAGCCTTCCTCTACTTTTCAATGGATACACTGGCCCTTTATCTCTAGAGGATTGTTGATAAGGCTTCAACATACTGGTATGGTAAGTACCGAGTACTTGATCAGGGGCAGCAGGATCTGCAACATCATATGTATTTGGGGATTTATTCGTTAATATAATATAAGGTCCTTCACGCTTGGGCATGAATTTTTACTTGTTTTGGTTTTGGACTTGCTCTCTGGGATGTAAAGTGATCCAAACTTTATCACCTGGTTGATAATAAGCAGGTCTGTGCTTCTGTCAAAGTACTCCTTTCTAGCATCTTGCTTTTTGCTCTATACGTTCTCTAATTATGGAGGTGTAAATCATTGCAAATTCTTTTAAGTAAGGTGTTATCTCTGCGACGAAGTTATCGTTATCAATGACAGCTCTAATATCATGATTGACATCGTCTGTGGTTCAGTTCTCTTCGAACTGAAGGTAAGCTGCCGTATGACCTGTAGAATCACATTTTGCGGTGTTTAAAGCAAAACGTATCATGGGTAGTTTGTCCTCCCAAGTATCATGTGAGTCACCAACTAGAATTGCTAATTTGGGTTTTAGATCTCGATTTTTTACGTTCAGCAGGATTTGCTTGAGGATGGTATAAAGGTATAAGATCTTTGCTTAATATCTAGGATCTTACAAGTTTGTTGCATTACAGCACTGACAAATTGTACACCGTTGTCGCTGATTAGTCTTCTAGGTAAGCCATAGCGTAAGAAGACTTCTTCTATCAATATTTTAGAGCAATTGATAGCTGTGGCATCTTTAGGGCAAAAGTTCGACCATCTTGTACTTGTATCTTCAACAAGAAAATCCATTTTTTCCAGCTGGGGGTCTCTGGGAAGAGGACCAAACAAGTCTATTGCCAGCGTCTCAAATCTTGTGAGTAAATAGGCGTTCTGAGTAATCCAGCAGGTTTCTGGTTGTTAGATTTGTACCGATTACATTCAGCACAATCTTTCACGTATTCGGCGATAAACTTTCTCATACCAGGAAAGAAATATCTAGAAGCAATTTTATGATACGTATTCTCAGCTCCACAATGTCCTGCCGTGGGAGAATCATGATATTGCTGTAGGACACGTTCTCGCTCGTGACAAGGGACAACTAACTGTGCTTCTTCTGACTCTGTTTCAGGCGAATATCGATACAGTATTCCTGATTCATGAGATAACCTCTACTAGTCCAATTTACATAATTTTCATCTTTCAATCCACTTTCAAAGCAGTCTATGATCTTTCTTACATCCTCGTCCTTCAGTTGTTCTTCATGAATGTCTTTAGATTTCCGGGATGGTAAATCTATGGAAATAGTGTGAAGTTACAAACAAATTTGTCCTCTGTATCAAATGGTCTAGACAGAAGATCTGCAATTACATTAGATTTTCCTGGAGTGTAAAGTATTTTCGGATGATATGACTGGATTTGAAAGAGCCCATCGAGCTAAGCGTCCGGATGGCGATTTAATACTCATAAAGCCACTTCAGGTTGGTGATCTGATGCAATAATGATTTCTTGATTTTCCACATATCCACTGAACTTAACAAGAGCACATACTACCGCTAGTGCATCTATATCGGTAGAACAATAATATCTTACTGCACAACAGAGCAATCGACTGCCATATACAATCACATGTTCTTCCGGTCTTTCTCCTTGATAAGGACTGCTCCTAAAGCGTAATTACTCATCAGTTCTTATGAGGAATGGTTTAGATCCATCTGGCTGAGACAACACAGGTGGTGAAATCAGCCGTCTTTTAACTCTTCAAATGCTTTCTGCTCTGTATCACCCCATGTCCATTGTTTATTCTTTTAGTTAAGTCACTAAGGGTCAGCAACTTCAGAAAAATGGGAACATATCTCCGAACCAGGAACAAGTCTGTAAGAAGGACTGAACTTCTTTAACACATTTTGGTGTTGGAATTTTTGAATAGTGGATACTTTGTCAGCATCTACTTCTACCTTTTCCAGTTATCCAATGACCTAAATACTTCACTCTGTCACAAGAAAAATTGCACTTGCTTCTATTGGCATTGAGCTTAAATATAGAAAGTCTTTCAAACACTTTTCGTAAATCTGATAAATGTTCATCAAAAGTTTCTGATAAGATAATGATATCATCAAGGTATGACAATGCAAAAACATCTTTGAGACCAGATCTAAATTTATCAATGAGACGTTGAAAAGTTGCGGGTGCGTTGCGCAACCCAAAAGGCATACGTAAAAATTTAAAAGTTCCAAATGGACAGATGAAGGCTGTCTTCTCTTGGTCTGATTCATGAACTTTGACCTGATGATAACCAGATCTTAAATCTATCGTAGACATGTATTTCGTCGACTTGGCCTCAGTCAATAAATCATCCATTCTAGGTAGTGGATAGTTATCCGGAATAGTCATTGAGCGAGTTTAACTTGCGGTAATCAACACACAATCTAATGGTACCCGTTTGGTTTAGGTACTAATACCACAGGACTTGCATAAGGAGACTCATTCCTCAATTATTCCTTCTGTTAGTAAGGAATCTAGCTCTTTCTTCAACAACTCTTTCTTTGCAGGCGTCATTCTATATGGTGGTTCAGCAACAGGTAGGCTATTTCAGTCTGTATTCTATGTTCAATAAAAGGAGTAGGCTCTCCCCTGGCTTGAGAGTTATTTTTCAAATTCTTCCAGCAATGAATTTAATTTGTTTCTGTTGTTCTCTTGTCAAATGTTTTCTTCATCATTCCTCAATTTCATGGAATTAGAGGTTTCTGAAATTTCAGCAGGCATATCAGGAGAAGTTAATTTCTATGCGACATTATTACTTTTGCAGTACTTACGGTTTCGGATGGTTCACGATAAAATGGGTAATGTCTGTGTGGATATTCACTAAAATGCCAAGTGCCATTCTGGATGTTAAGCACAATTCCAGCAGCCTGGAGAAAGTCAGTGCCAAGCAATGTTCTATTGCCTCTAGCGTTTGGTAATGCAATAAATTTCCATACGAACTTTCTTTCCCTCTACTTTAAGATTTACGACTGTTGACAAAGCTGGGACATTTCTTTCTTTTCCATCAGCAAGTACCATTGTAATATTCTTCTTTTGAAATTTGAAACCTTTCTTTTCAATAAACTATAAAATTTCTCTGCAATGGAATTTGATGCACCGGTGTCAGCACAAAAAGCTGCTTTTTTCACCACAAACAGTTAAAAAATTGAGCTGGACAATGAATCTGAAGATTATTGTGCAGTATACAACTTTACACCATTAACAATTGTTTTAGCCTCTTCTTTTAATTTGTTGCACTTTGGACACTTAGACTGAATAAACCAGGATTACCACATCCATAGCAATGAACAGAAAATCTTCTTTCTGGCTTATGTCTTTAGTAAATTTTGGACTTTCATAATTGGAATATTTAATTTTGTCATTTTCCTAGAAATAGGAAGCTTATAGTTTCTCTCTGAAGCAGATTTAACATAGTCTTTGAAGTTTGGCTTCTTAGCAAAAGATAGGTGAATTTTTCTTCATTCCCAGTCTTACATTTTCATAACTGTCAAGCTTTTCTGCAAGTTCTAAAGGATCATTCAGCTCTGACCATTGATCAACAAAATGTTCTCTAACCTCTGGAGGTGTTCTTTTCTTTAACTGGTCAGCTATAATTAAGTCTTGCAATTCTCTCAAAAGTGACGATATTTAATTCTTTTACCCATCCTTCGAAATACGATTTAATTTCAAAATAGAAGTCTTTCCATGTTACTTCTGCACTTTTTCTATGTTGCAGAACATCTGCCGAAACTTATCTGAAGTAAGTCTAAAACGCTTCAAGAGCATCTCTTTCGCCTTTGAGTAGTCTTTAACGTCCTCTTCATTTTCTCTAGCAATTAATTGATTTATTTCGGCTGGCAATGAGCCTATCAAGTACGGCATCCAATTCATCTCAGGTATATTCACTAATTTTAATTGACGTTCAAATACTGTCAGATAAAGTCCGATTTCATCTTTATTGGGATTAAATTTTGGGAGAATTCGATTCAGATCCCAGTTTGTTTCTCTGTTCCACTGGATGGATCTGTGGAGGAAAGTACCTTCTGAGCTTCCACTTGAAGTTTTAAGCGTTGCAACTCATACGCTCTCTCTTTTTTTCAATGCATAGTTCTTTTTCTTTGTGCAATTCTTTCGCATTCAGCTTGTTTTTCTTTTTCAAGCCGTTCCTCTATTATATTAGTTAGCATATTTTTCACCAACTCTTCATCATAATCTTTTGATTTGCTATGATATCTTTCAGTTGAATTACTTTCAGATCATCTGCTACCCCAGCCCATTTCTGTAGCGAGTTTCTCAGATCCTCCTTTTTCCCTTTCCCAAGGAATGACATTTTTGCAAGTGTTTTATTTTAGTTAAACGAAATTTAAACAACATCAGTCTTAAGTACCAGATTATGTTAAAATATAAATCTTTTATAACTCTAAATATATATGAAATGTAACTTATTACTATTTATTCAAACATTAATTGTAAATAAAATGAACTCTTTAATTATTGTAAATAAACACTGAAATATTCATATGATATTCACCATAATAAAATAATCAAATCAAATAAACCCAGAAATAATCATATAATATTACCATTATAAAATAATCAAATCAATTTTATTATATTAATCTTACTAAATTTATAAAGATTCGCTCTTATTTTATATTTCAATTCAAACAAAACCAAAAACAAAACATTTCAAAATTCTATCATGAAACTTTTTATTTTCTTTCATTTAAAACTCTATACTATCGTTTTACAATTACCAATAATCACTTAATGTACCTTTGTTTATAAATTATATTTTATCAATACTTCAATTCCAACATTCAATAAATCAAAATATATTAATAAAGATAACTTAATCATATGCATTCAAAAAAGAATATTTTATATATAAATAACAAAATTTTCTATTAAATTTTTATTTCTTTAAATTTTCAATTTCCTAAAATATCTATTCTGATTCCTTTTACCAAAATATTAATAATATATTATTTTGTTATCTTAATATATAACCTTAAATATACATGAAAAACAATATATTTTCATTCTTTATTCAATGAAACCACTTACTAAAAGATTAAAACACAAAAATTCCAAACAGAAAGTGAATGAGAAAAAATAAAATAAAAATAAGCATTAATATATACTGAACTCTCATAGCATTCATAGATATTGAGCAGCTAGACAGAGAGGCATTTATGAAAACAATAACAACGGTCGTTTGCAGCGCCTTGTTTCGTGTTTTAAATCAAAACAAAAGTATCATCACATGAAAAACGCACAGTCATCAGACATTTAAATTCTGTTAGCTACTCAATTTTAAAACACTATCTCACCGTAAAGATTGTTATCTTCAAATATTCAGAATTAAGAAAATATAATATATAAGAAATATATAATATTCAAAAGTAACAAATATTTTACTTATTGTTCATAATTTTCTTAAAATATAATTCACGCACACATACTATAATACTTCAAATATAATAATAAAATAAATGTTTCTTTTTTAACTCCAATATTCTACTAAATTTTAAGCATTTAATAAGATATGAAACATATCTACCAAATCAAACAAATAACTATACTGCAAGTATTAATACTGTTCTAAATTCAAGAACATAAAATAACACTTTTATCGAAACACAACAACTTATAAAGAAACTTTTTATACAGTTTTATATTCATAACTGCTTAAACATTAACACTCATTAATTACTTCCTTAATTGTAATTCTTTCAATTAATTAGGAAATATTAGAAATATAAAACAGTAACAAAAACTTATCTCGAATTCATAAATCAAAACTGGATAATCCAAATGAAGGAGACACTCCACTCCAGTTGAACAACAAAAGACACTCCAATCTCGGATGAGATTATATTTTGCATTAATCCATAACACACAACACATCAGGAGTGTAACCTGTAAAATTTTGAGTTCCTCCAACAACAAGATTTAATTCTGGGTAGAATTTTTAACAAAGGAAAAGAAACTCTAACTGGGCCCTCACGTTAGCAGCCATTATTTTTTTATATTGTAGCACTTATCTGGTTTTAATAGGAACAAAGAAAATAAGTTCCTTAAATAGCTCAAAATAATTTATTACAATTAAGGGTACAATTTGAGCACAACACAGATACATATACTACAAATAAAACAAAATTACATCTAAACACATAAAGTTAAAGGGAATAGGGTAAACATGAGAGTCATATGGATATACGTCTCATTCCTACGGTTGCTGGAGAGGGACTGACTTCCTTGGTGATGACGTCATGGGTGGTGCTGAAGATATGGGGCGCTACACCCTATATTTTTAATAATAGCATTGAATCCTCAACAATAAACATTCAACTCTGCTCTAGCAGCTAAACTGTACATTCTGTACTCAAATACTAATGTGCTTAGCATTCAACTCAAGCTTACTTCTATCTTTTATTTTATTAGATTATCTCTCTTACTTACGATTAATTCCCCATTATTTTCTAAAATTTCAGCTTAAATTTTAGCCTCATTCATACGTAAATATTTCAGTTCAAGTCAGTGGAAATTACATGTAAGGCCATGATAATCACCATTTATAATATGTAGATATACCTCAATCTGTAACGATTGGATAGTGAGTTAATTATCTAATAGTTATGGAATTACCAAACGATTCTCTGACCAGGATCGAATAAAGAAGTCGATCTTTGAGTTTCCATTTTTCTCTTTACCATACCAGTGAAGAAGCATTAGGTACAATGAATATAATAACAGACCACTAAATCAAGGACTCTCTGAATGGGCCAAATGTTGCCCAAATTTTTGTTAATCTGTAAAATTTAACTACAAACATCTAGTTGGTAAAGATGATTTCAACGACTGATAAGCGAAATCCACTGGCACTTAAGCCTTTTTTTTATCACCAATGATTTAAAGTAAAATATGTGGCATAATCTATAAAATCAACATTTTAATTTAGCATAAAACATTGGATTCATGAGTTCGTACTGAAATGATATCTTCACTCATCAGATCAGAAATAGAAATTATCATAAAAAATTTCTTCGTGTCGGTCTAACTTGATTTAACGAACAAAACTTTTAACTATGACACACAACTATAAAGTAAATTTATTGTGATAATCTTTGAATTTCTATACATTTTCTTGAAATTCCTGCATCATTTGGATATGCATGTACTTTTGTCCCATATTATGCAATAAAGTAAAAAATATAAATAAATACTTAACACTACAAAAGATATAATGTATTTTAGAATAATGTATAATGTATTTTAGAAATCTTTGGGATCAAAGAAAAAGAGAAAAATGTATGACAGCAAAATTTGAGTATTAACTAATAAAAATTGGTTATGATGAAATAAATGCATAGGACATCTCTGCTATACAATTTATGTCAAAGTTAATAATAACTATGATGAAGAAAAAGTAAGAATTTCAATAGAAATAATTGAAAAGCTAATTTTATTTTGCTTAAAAAATTATAATTATAATAATTATTAACAAATTTCTATCAGTGACCAGTCCATTAATATGATTACTCAAAGAGAACATGAATTTATAACATAGTTAAATAATGTAAAAATAAATACACGAGTCACTGCAAATGTTTGTTTAATTATATATTTGTTATAACAAACATGTTATAACAAACATTCATGCATGAATAGACAATTAATGTAATATGTATATATATATTAAGTTTGATTCTAAGGTGCAGTGAATGTGAAGCCATTAGTCCTACCCTGGGAACAGCAAACTGTTGAAAAGTGGAACACACTTTCTCTTTGATCAATGAATCCACCCCTGACTAAAGAATTGGACCACCACTCCCTGACCCTGATCTCTTCAATTTCACTTTTCCCCTTTATTGATGGAAGCTGATACTTCCTGACATTTCTCCTTAATTGCTCTGATATTTTCTTTATCAACTTATATAGATTAATTAAATGCTAATCAGAAAACAATTGCCCAAAAAAAAACTTGTTGAAACTATCAAATAATGTCACATTTATTGGTGAAGTTACGGAATTTTCTTTTAACCAAATTTAAATGTCACGGTATTGTATGGCAATATAATAATAAGTATTATGTATTTCAAAAAAAAATTGAGTTTTGAATCGATTCTATAGCTTTCGAATTTTGTGACAAATTAACATTATAATATTTAAATTTGAAAATTATGCACTTACTTTTAAATACTTATAAAATGTTTTGGTTGAATTATTTTGAATTTTTATAAAAATTAAAGGAATATTTGTGAATATATAAAAAAGGTCTTGGTAAATAAACTCTTAGAAAATATTGAGTTATTCCATTAATAAAGGCAGAACTATTGTCTTTATTTTTCTTTATTTTCAAATCTTTAGACTTGAAAAGAAACGTGAACAAAGTGTTGACAACAATAAAAAAATTAATAAAAAAAAAACATTGAAAAAATAGTTACCAAAATTCAATGATAATTACAGAGAATTAGAGTATAGCTTTTTATAAAATTTCTAAACCTGTGTTTTAGTCATCAAATTTCTATTGAAACCTCTTAGTCTAAGAAACCTCTTATTGTTCTATTGAAACCTCTTAGTCTAAGAAACTGTTAATTTGAAATTTTGCAATTCAGTGTAAAAAAGTTTGTGGGATAATTATCTGATTTAATTTCGAATGCATATCATTTCAATTACACGAAGAATTTTACTTAAGTTATCTAATTAATTTGAAGAGAGTTCAATTCAAAAATCCTATGTATTAAAAATTTGACCACATTTTAGAATGATTCCTTCATTAATTTTATTAATTCACAGTTAATTTTATGAAAATATTAATTCATCATTTAAAAATAATTAGTGCAACTTTTAAGGAAATTAATCTTAATTTTAACATTTTTTTCTGACACGTGGATTGTTCTATCGAGCCACTTTTCTAACTTATTCAGCTTATTCAGTCATTTACCATTTATTATACTTTAACAATTAAACAAGAAGGTTTCGCTTTAATTTTGGCTACATTTCTGAATATTTAGTCAGAAATATAGCTAACTAGAAATATACTCTCAGAATAACAAATTTGAAGAAAGAAAATTTCTTTTAAATTTGTTCAGATAGTTTACGAATTTCTTAAGCAGATGTGCAGTATAATTTTGCTTAAGGAAAAATTATAAAGGATATTTGAAATAAAATATTACCATTTTATTTTATTTTATTTAAAAATATCTTTTATAATTTCTTATTATAATAAAATAATAATATCTCTTCTATTGAGACTGTCAATTTAATTATCAAAAAAAATTTATTATTTTTAATTCATCTTTTTCACTATGTCAAGTTTGCTGAATTAATAACTGTCCTTATTCTTAGACCAAATCCTCCTTTATAAAAATTCTCTACCGTTGAGACAGCATCAGAAACAACTAACGAAAATAAGCAATATGTCTTATCATAAATTAAGATTCTTCCCTACAATGGCAACATCAATTTTCCTCGCTCTAAATGGTTACAAAGTTGTAAAGTGACTCTAAACAAAACAGTTACTTTAAAAAATACATCATGTAACAAAATAACAACTTGGTGGATTCATTCAAACGTAATATGAATTATAAATACCCTACTCTAAGCTATGGATGACACTAAGCTAAATATATTGTAGCAGTTTTAACATCTCCAT
This sequence comes from Latrodectus elegans, assembly GCA_030067965.1. Classification (NCBI taxonomy): domain Eukaryota; kingdom Metazoa; phylum Arthropoda; class Arachnida; order Araneae; family Theridiidae; genus Latrodectus; species Latrodectus elegans. The sequence continues at coordinate 80,731,572 of CM057814.1, read as the reverse complement.
AACAACAGGTGTGGTTTCCGAAGATTTTTTTTTGGAACAATGTGCTTCCTCAGATTTGACCTACGTCATGGATCACTGTCCTTCTGCAATATTTGAATGCCAACTCTTACAATTTCTAGGACACTTAACATTGCTTACGCGTACAGGTAGACAAGAAACATGTGTATTAAGTTCTGTAAAAGAAATGGCCAGTCATCTATGATCATTTATTTTCAAATGGAAAATGAATGCCTTGAAAAATTACATTCTACTTTCAATACCATTAAATTAATATGTATCTTCTTGTACAAAATAATTGAGGTAAAAAAAATTCATTTCTGCGAAAATTTTAATTTAATATAGCATGAGCGGTACTTATATATAAAATTTTCTTCATACTCTCTTTTGCATGACGAAATAATATCACAGTAACAGCAAAACAGCCTTTTAAAATGTTCCTTAACGAATGTCATCATGCAAATTTTTCCACACATATTAACAGAAATCTATAGAATTTCGAACTTGATTATAATTATATTTTAAATATTTGTCATAGTTATATTCATTCGCTAATAGTTTAACTACCAATTTGTAGTTAAATTCATTTTGATTTAAAATCGGTTAATCTCTTTTTAACAAATTAGAGACTGGTGATCTGATAGAGATGAATATGTTTTTAACATCTTGCGAACTTAATATGAAAGTTTGATGAGAAAGCCATTAATACCTTCTTCGACTTGATAATTGACTTGAATTAAAATTACATGATATCGTTTCGGTGCATTTAAATGAAAACCATTCTTATATTAAAATTATATGAAAGATGAAATTATGGTGTTTCAAAAATGTAAAAAAGTATATTTACACTCTTCACATCAAAAGACATAAAAAAAGGGAAACAAAAAGTTGCATAAATTAATTAGGAAACTAGACATATTTTCAAAAAACGAGATAAGCTTTATTATCTCACATAATTTATTTGTCACGGGAACAGATTAGAGTCAATAACTCTCTCGCTCTCTGAACAATTTTTTGTAATTCACAAAAAATGAAGCAATGCTTAAACGAATATAAAACTTTAATGAATTAAGATTACTTTAGTGAGAATAAGCTCAGCTATTTTTTTTAAGCTTAAAAATGCAATTCCTCCACCGACAGAAAAATCTAATTACATTTATTTGTGAATTTCTTCGATGTGAGCAATAAGCAATTTGCATTTCACCGTGTTAGCTCCAAAGGTAACCGAAATAATTGCAGAATTATCCTTTACACGAAATCTGGATCAAGATTACTCTGTACTAAAAAGTATGGTATATTTATGCCCAAGACACCAAAATCATGAAAGTCTTTAACTCCGATGAATTAGGTCCATACGCCTGACTGATAATTATTTCCCAGATGTTCTTCACAGGACAGAGATCTAAACTGTAGATTGGTGAACTTTCATATTACGAAAAGCAAATATTTCTTGGCATAGGACATGTATGTGGACAGATTGTTTTGTTGAAACCAACTAATGCATCATATAGCAAACTGTTTTCGAACGAGCATGTATATAATTATATCCTTTTTGACGAACTAAAATCTTTGAGGTATATGATTGCTTTTTTATTATTTTCTTTGAAATATAAAAATCTTGGAATCTGAACTTGTTATCAGAAATCTTTTGAGAAGTCACACTGGAACTTCGATTGTTCTGTTCTCCTTTACTATTAATTGCATGTAAAAATCCTGAATGAAAATGTGCTTTATATATTTCTTTTCCTGATGTTATTCGATAAATACTATGTTGGGGCTTATTTATATTGATAAAATGCAGCAAAGACTTTTACTTTCAAATTTTGATTGAAACAATTAAGTACTTTTTCCAAATAATATCGACTTAGTTTTCAGCAAAGTCAAATTTAAATATTGAAATGTTGCCCAGATGTTATATTTTCAACCTTAATGCCGTGGTAAAAGTTATTTATTATTGTTTTTATTAAACACAAAACAGAAATTGGCCTAGATAAACTTGAGATACAAATGATTTTAGATCCATATTTTACTTATAAAATTTCAGTCAAATTGAAATAATTTTTTTCTAAGAAAATAATGTCTTTAATTTGCTATTATTATAATAGCTATGACGAATTTATCTGAAATTTCATTTACAAAAAATGGTATCATCTAAGATTTTGGAAAGCTGACTAATTAAGTAATTTTAAATATTTAATCACACTTTATATTTGAATCTGATTTGAATAAGGCTGATTTAATTATCTGCCAACATTTTATCTGATTTAATAGATATATTACGCATGTTGCATAGAGGACACCAACAATGTGGCAAACTTTACACAAAATTCTTATATCTATTCATTCAAACTACTTTCAAAATAGAAATAATTTAAAGATCTCGCCAAATAAAAAAAACTGATGAAAGAATGATGTTTAGAAAGGAAAATTTAAATACAATAAAATCACAAATTAATTTAAATAAGTTATTTATTTCAGTGAATTTAAAATGAATTCTTTTACCAAGATTTAAAAATTTGAAATTTTAAGCCCAAATTATTTTTATTTATTAATAAAAACTATCAAAATATTTAAAAATATATTTTAAGTATTCATGACAAATTTTTACAGAAAAATTATGCAAATAATACGGCTGACATAATAAAAACTTTTCAGTGGTATTGTACATGTATTTTATTTAAAATTCAAAAATATTTGTTCTTAAGTAGCACATCATTACATTAATTATATTATATATACTAGAAAAAATCTTTTAAAATCGATATGTCAGCCTCTATAAACACACCGCTCTCCTTGAGGGTCAATAAAAGAAACTCACTCGTAATTAAAGAAAAAAAATTACCAAGTTATCGAAAATTCAATATCAGGTTCAAAAATTAATTTTTTTCCGCAGTGAGAGCTTGTATGAAAAGCCATGAAATGCGCTTTCCAATGTTTTATAAGGTTTACTTACTTTTTCCGGGGTGTCAGGAGGGATTACAGTTAATAATAATTTTATACTCTTTTCTTCCTGTCTCTACATTAAGAAAGAAAAAATTTCTTTAACGAGACCCCCCTCTGCTATGAAAGGTTTTTGTGCTTTATATATTTTTAACTTGTCTTACTACCTACTAAGCTCTCTCTTTCCTTGGCATATTTCAATTAATTTTCTCACTAAGGATTCTGTGTTTACCCTAATTCTAGAACTCAAAATCTTGGATAATGATTTTTTTCTTAATTCTCTCGAAATTCATGGATTCGAATGTGTTTATTTTATCCAATTTCATTAAATAAAAGACTTGAAAGCACATATTCAGTTCTTGGTGAAGCAGATGTTTTTCTTTTGTGATATAATTGTTTGCGAATATGAATGTTTCAATTTTCATTAAAACTACTTTTTGAGCATCAAACGAAAACTAAAATAACGGAATTTCATATTTTATAAATTAAGAAAGAAACGAAATAAATCTTATTCTCTATATCAAAATGTGAATATCTAATTATTACATTATGTAAACAATGACTGCCTTTAGTTTTTAATGCAAAACATATTCATTGTTATTTCTTTTCTGAATTCATTTCAATAAAATGATTTAATAATTCAAAATTTAAAAAAATTTTATTAATTCTTTCTTAAAACTTGATCAATAATAAATAGTAATTTTTAGTTGTCAGGAGAATAACTCAATTCAATGCTACGAAATTAAATCTTGTTTAATTCAAAATAAAATTACAGAAAATTTTAAATAAACATGTATATATAATTGTGAGAATATGCATCTAATGTGTGTTTTCATGATTACCCAAAATGGTTATATTTTTTATATTGAAGAAAAAATAAAAATCTTTTTTACAATAAAAAGTATTCTTTATAGAATTTTCATTAGAATTTAATAGTGTGTGTATTTTGTGTATGCTTAGTTTGTGGAAGGATTAATACTGCAAACTTATCACAGACTGGAAACACATAGGACTCTAGTTACCAAACCCAGAAGTGAATTTTACTTTTGCTAAATTACCAAGTTTTGTTATTAGATTTATAGGAACCTTTAAGTCTATATTTTATTCACTGTTCCAATTGTAAATATTTATAAGCATTTCTTGCTTAGATAAATTAAATTTTTGCAATGTCACTAATGTTGAATGTTCATAAATAGAACATGAAAAATATCTCTACAATATTTGTGTTCTTTAATTTATTGTGTCCAAGAAAAATATTTTTATATAATTAAAACTAAAATGCAATAGAACTAATTTGATTTCTTCATTTCAATATTTTTATATGTATTAGCTTAATATACTAATGTTAAGCTAATATATATATTATATTAAGAAGAAAAACATATGTTATATGTAGTAACGTATATTATATGTAGTTTGTTATGTTACAGATAGGGAAAATCTTTTACGCGCTTATAATATAAAATTCTAAAAATGTATATTATGAAAAATACATTTTAAAAAGTCATTTATTTTTAAAGTATTTTTTATCATTACACTCATTTATGTAATAAATGATTTTTTAATTTATTTTTAGATACACTTTTTAGATGATGCTGTTAAATAATGACTTGTGCTTTAATAGTGTAGGAACTTAAACCCATTTTTGAAATTGCGGTCTCACTGTTACCCATTTGGAAATATGCAAACTGTACAAAATCTGCGCTAGGGTAATCATTTATACGCATTGTCAACTGGGATGATTTCAGATTTTCAGTCGATGTTCTTCAATGGCTGTATGATGTCACTGTACATGAATAGGAAAATATATCACTTATCTCATGAACCATTAAATATGACATCACCATTGTAGGTAAATATTTGCATACAACGATAACCAGGACTGTTTCAATAAGTGCACCACGGAACAGTTTATCAATTCTTAATCTTAAATGTGGCATTCCATGTGTATTACATGTTTGCCAGTTGGTACATGATAGCAGGGAAAGGTAACACAGAATATCATAGCTGATTCAGACAGTAAAATTCTTTTATTTGTATTGTGTTTTGACCAAATGATGAAACACAACTCCTTACTTCTTCATATGGCTAACTACACACACTAGAATTGGATTATCTACCTTTATGAACCCCTAAAGACATCCTAAGTATACATTACATCTAAAAGATATTTTGTACTTTGACCCGATTAACAATTAAGCACATTTGCCGATATATGATATAAGCAATGGGTTGCAACAGTTTTCCACTAGCTACCGAATATTCTGGTGGTGAGTGAAAGCATATTTTAAAATGTTTCCATCGAAATAAAAGATATAATGCAAGGAGGAAGACATGATCAAACAGAGATGATATTTATAAAAGGAAATATTTCAGTATAAAACATTGATGAAAAAATATTTTTCTTTGTATAAGAAAACTTTTCTAATTTTCATTATTTTGTTTTTATGAGCGTCTGCGTGTGGTTTTACACTAATATTACTAATCTTTGTAATTAAGGGTAAAAATATTACCCTAGATAAAGTTCAGTGTATTAAATATCCTTTTTTATTATAATCTAATATTTTAATTTTTAAAATAAGCAACTACTCTCTTCCTCAATTCTCACTCTCAAATTTTATTTTAAACAATAATCTTTAAATCCTTTGATGAATGCATACATGAATCTAATTTAGTTAATAAATGTTCGTTATTTTCGAAGGTTGAACATTCCAGAATATTTTATGTGTTCAAACTGTAATATTTATGGAATTAATGAATGTCACGAATTTATTTTTCTGTGATATGTTCCATATTTTTAATGACTTCTTTATAACGATTTATTTAAAAAGTGAACAGTTAAAATCATGCCAGTATTTTTTTTAGGTATTTCGTAATTACATTGAATTTTGATTTTTTTATTTTAAAAAGAAACTTTGGCATTTTTTGTGTTTATTTTTTTTTCTTAATGACATACAACTTATCAAAACAAAAGAGTCTGATGAACAAATTTCATTGTTACTCACAATTTTACGAGCATCTAAAGTTTAGTTTCGACATAAAAATCCATCCGCCATCTTTTGCATTTGTGTCAAATATCTATTTAGCTTTTTTTTTTTAATTGATTAACTTTTGTTAAAGTAACTCAATTCTAAAAACTCCTTTAATTCGCAGATATATGTATTCAGATTGCAAAATATTAAATATTTCACATTAAAAGAAATACCATTTAGAGTAAAATAATTTTTTAAATTAAAATAATAATTTTTTTATGAAAAATAATGTCTTCTTTGAAAAAAGTGTTTATTTGAGATTCGTGGTTGTGTTTACATTATTATCAATATATTGTTCGCTCCGTTATATCAAAAATGCTTTGTTGTCTACATATTTAATTGCGAACAGCCTTCATAATTGCTCACGTGGTACTTAATCAAGTGATTTTTTTGTAAGATTTTATTTCAGCCTTTAACTTTAGTGCCCATAAGATGAGATGAAATAATTAGCTGCCTACTTTGCTGATTGGCTAAATCGCTACTAACCGCAGACCACTGGAAAGCCTGCAGTCACGCGGTTTCTGCTTCAGCGCATATGCAATTTCTAAACACAAATAATAAGATGTTAAAAAAATTGCCATTTTTAATAGAGATGCAAGTTAATTTTAATTGGAAACGTATTCTGAAAAAAATGAAGTTCATAAAAAAATTTCGAAGTGTAAAGAATGAAAAAAATATCATCTTCACACATACACTAATAAAACGATGTTTAATTTAGTTGACCCAAATTGTTAGACAGAATATCATTACGGTTTGCACAAAAATTAAAAATTTCTTTCCTCCTGAATGAATAGTTTGGAGTTCAGTAATCATTTAGCTACAGGAAGATTTTTATTTCATATTAGTCCAGAGGAGAAAAAAATAAAGAACTTTTTTAAAAATATTTTGCTACATAAAATGATTTAGCACATCTAGCACCTTCTATCTGTGTATGCATCAATTTTATTGTAGAAATTTACTTCAAGTGTTTTCATTGAATAAAAATCAAGATTGTTAACGATTAGAGGTTCACCATGATTTTTTTAATTAAAATAGGTCCTTAGAATAAAATTTACACACTACAATATTTATATCTTAAATAAAAATTTGCAAAAAAAAATTTAAATTTTTTTTTTCAAATTTTAAGCATGTTTATAATTTTTGACGAAAAAATTTAAGCATTTATATAATTCTTAACTTCAATTTTGATATGAATTTTAAAACTTAAAAAATTATTTAATTGTATATTATTACTTTTTAATTATTTTTTAATCAAATGAAGTGCACCAGATACATAATATATAATAAATACTGTTTCATATATTAAATTTTTAACACCTAATGAAAATATTAAGTCCATAAAGTATGTTAAATTTCTGATATTAAAAAATTTCTTTTGTTCATACAAAGCATAGAATGACAGAAAGTGATTTATTTAAATGGTGATAAAAGTTTTTACGAGACTAACACATTTCAAACTGAATTTTTAGCTCTTACTTTAATATAAGAATTTAGCAGTGAACTTATTAACAAGTGAAAAAATTGATTAATGGTTCAAATTTTGTTTTAAAGCATTGTAAATTCTCAAATATTTTAAGATGATTTGTAACTACAATACAGATTTAATAAACTTATTTCCATGTTGTTGCTTTTTCTGCTTTATCTTGTTTTAAGCATTTAAAATTAAAACACAAAATTAATTAATACTATGGTTTGTATAGTAAAGAATTCATTTCAGTATTGTATCAATAAAATACTTTATAAATAAATTTATTGTTTAAACTTATAATCTTATATTTTTAATCACATTTTTAAATTATTAAATTATTTATTTTTATTTGTTCTAAGATGAAAAGTTAAAGCTAATGACACTATATACGCTTGAAAAATAGATGCTCACATATTTAATCATCGTTTTTCTCAAGAGGAAAAATAAATGTTTCTTTGAAATTCACACATATTTGGAAATAAAATATAAAAAGTTTTCCTCAAGTTTATTATTACAGAACTATTATATCCTTTTCACACAAACACACACACACAAATATGTGTGTGTATTAGAATACATAAAAAAAATTATAACTGATCATGTAAATTATTTTGAAAGTTTAGTAATATAAATAAGAAATGAATTATTAATATTCTTTATTAAATAAAAACAAACAAATTTTTATACATATAAATAGTTTTTAATGTACTCGAAATTTGAAATGAAGTAATAAAAAGATTTTTTATTACATTTAAAATCAGTATCACCAGTGGAAAAGATTTTTCTCTTCATGTCAGTTTTTTACTGTTAAATTTAGTGGTGCCCTCTACTAGCACATTTAAGAAGCTTTTGCACTTATTTCATGAACTATTTACTTAAAAATTATAATAAATACTTTGATGTTATTTTTGGGAATCATTTACTGAAAAGGGAGTTTTCGTACAATATTTTTCATCATGAATATCACTTTTCAAATTTTTCAGCCTCAGCTATTAAATAAAGACAACAATCTACTGCGATTACACATATTTTTTATATTTATATATTATATATTTATATATTTATATATATATATATATATATATATATATATATATATATATATATATATATATATATATATATATATATATATATTTTTTTATATATTCTTAACGTCTGGGAGATCAACTTCCTGTTGTGATTTTACACACACACATTCCACTCCTTGGGAATATAGTAATAGAAATCGTGGTGGTGAGATAGTTGAAGACTTACTCAACTTTATTTCATTTTATAGTAGAAATCTCACCGTATCTCCATTATAATGGTAGTGGTGCTACACCAGATCTACTCGTGATTTCTGCTAACATTAGGCATATTTGTAGACACAAAGTACCTAATGATCCTAGCTCGGATGATCGACAAGTTCTGCCAAGATTTGATTTACCAGTTATATGGAATTGTAGACTACAGTTAAAGATCTCGTGGAACTTTCGAAGGGAAATATGAGGTCTATTTGAATCTCTTTTGGATAAAGAGCTAGAGCTTAGGGTCACTGATTTAAATCATTGAGTTTCTATGCATATTTATTCGAGAAAATTTTGTTCGGTATGCTAAAAATAGCATCCTCCGGGAAAAGATAAAGAACTATAGATGTTCTTGGTCAGAAAATTTGAAGGATTTTCAAGGGAAATGTGACAGATGCAGACGCAAGGGGAATTTAACTGGTTATCCAACTGATGAGCTGAATTGGAGAAAACAAGCTCCACTTCTCAGGCAAAATACTCTTCAAGAGAATCGTCCCACCTGATTTTTTCTGAAGCCTTGACTTCCGAAAAGATGGTTAAAAAGCCTAAAATTTTCAAACATCAATAAAAGGACTATTAATACGTGGTGAGTCAAAAACAGCTCTCCTGTTTGAAAACAAGACAATTACTTAAAATTCAAAATCGCTCTAATTATTTTGTTCAACTCTTCTCTCTTTTCATGTCATCATTATATGATGAGGTATAAGGGAAGGATATGACTATCGTTATTTTCATAAAAAATTATTTTTCGTTTAAATTTAAATTTGCGATTATTAAAGGATTGAAGACTATGTGAATGTGTGTAAATTTATTAATGTGCTAGTATACTATAGTTTGATTATGCATACGTATAATAATAATGTAGAAAATATGCAAGAATTTTTTATTAGTATAAATTATATTATACGTACAATTTTTGTTCTAGTTTTGAGTTTATGCTGTAGTCATTCAGAGATTGAACTTCGATCAAAAACTTTCATTACCTTATGATCACAAATTACTTATACAAAAAACAAAATTTGCTTTTTTTATCTGGATATAGTAATACTCTTTGAAGCAAATAATAAAAATTTATAAACATGATACTCAGTTTTTCTTTTTTTTTTTTCTTTTTTTTTTTTTGCACTTATGTTCCGTTTAGGTGCTAAAAATTTTGAAAATAAATTTCTACCGAGATGTATTCAACGTCCATGAAAATATTTAAAAACCAAAACTAGCCTTAAAATTTTCGAAAATGTCAATAAAAGCAAAACAATTTCATGCTATAATATTTCCAAACATTAAAAAGCAATATTTTAAGCTTATTATTTATGAAAACTTTAATTGAATTTTAAAGAACAATTATTTGAAAATTACATTTCTTTTTTTAAATTGTGGCGTAATTTCTACATTAATTTTCAGATTTATCTCTTGGAATTTAAAAAAAGCTAATTTTAATAAATATCTTTCCCTTATAATATACATACATGCATATATTTATATATATATATATATATATATATATATATATATATATATATATATATATATATATATATATATATATATATATATATATATATATATACATGTATATATATATATAATATATACATACATGCATATATATATATATATAATTGACATATTCTGAAATTTTAAGACTAAATTTGTTTTTAAATGAAAATATAATTCCTCAAGTTATAATATTTTAGATATATCAAAATATTATTTTATAACTTAAGGAATTTTTACATCAATATGAATTTTAAATGTTAAGTACTTATAATTCTAATACATTCTATGACAACTACCTTTAGTAAATTTTATGGTCTTATTAATTTTTCTTGAGACTTATTCAAATGTGTTATTAATATAGCCTAAATTATGTAAGAAACTGTGTTTCAGTATGTATATATAACAAAGCTTCACAGTGAATAATATACATGGTATCCACAACTTTATAATTATTAAAAAAATTTTCATGATAGTTATTTTTAACAATTGCATGAACTATGACTATATTTTAAGAAAAAAAAAATGCAATTGAAGCATAATATTGTTAATCCCGAAAAGCTTCAAAAATTTACAATTGTCAAAGTTTTTTAAGAATTAACAAATAAAAAATGCACTACCATTTCAACTTGTATTCTCATTAACCATCAAATTCCCAAAATTCTGTTCCACGTGTTCGCATAATTCCTGTAAGTTAATGAAAGTTTATAATTTCGTTTTCAAAATTCAATATATAAACTGAATGGTATAATTTTCAAAAAACATTTAATGGAAATTATTTATCTCACCACACTCCAGAAAATTTGACTCATAAAGTTCGGGTAATCGTCTAATATTTTACTAAAAGCAAACACTTTATAGTCTTTATCTCTCAAAATTCTCAAAAGGAATTATGAATTGCAATTTATTACATCATTATTTCATGCGAATCATATTGACGATGTTATGTCTTGGTCATGAATTCAAGCTGTATCAACTGTAATAATACCATGAGAAACACGTAAAGATTAGATGCATTTTGAACGCATTAATGTTTCTTTATCTTAATAAAATCAAGAAGAATCTTCGTGCAGTAAAATCGTTCTTGAGGAAATCATGAGGTCTAAAATTCAATTGACATACCTTAGCATACTGTTGCTTCAGATTCTCTTATCAATCAAAACTCAACTGCGCTCGAAATAAGTTTTATACTTAGATTCTTGTTCTAATAATGGGTTCTATTCCAAAAATATTAGCTAAATTTAACAGCTTTCGTCTGTATGTACTTATCCATAATAAAACTTATACATTTTCTATTGATTTCCACGATGAGAGATTAAGTTAATTTAAATACGAATTTATGTTTTAACTGAAATTTGTTTCTCGAATTGGCAACATATGCACATTTTTTTTAATCCTTTAAGCTTGAAATTCTTCTGTTGAATACTTTATTTTCTATTGTATTACTACATATTTTACATGAAAATTATATGCTCTAAGATTAATAACAAATACCGTGGTAAAATTAGCATCAGCTGATATTTTTTCTACGCCTAATATAAATAATTTATCTGAAGTGACTATAGCCGAATAAGATAATGATCATAAATATGTATGTATATAGCATAACTTTTTGTCTTATGGCCCACTTGGTTTGAGAGTTTCAAATCTAAAGGGAAAGAGAATAGATTTTAAATTTTATAAAAATTTGTTATATTTAGGTTGCATTTAAAGCTTTGATCAATAGTTTATTATAATTTGTAACCCAATTTAACACCATTTCTTTTGATACCAGGTTTCCATGCGAAAAAAATTTCAGCTAAAAACTAAATAATATGGCATCTAATAAGGAATTAAATATTATGATTAATGATAATATTCCACATTAATCTATATTTCTTTTTAATATGGACTAATAATTTTTCACTATAAAATTAGAACATTTTTAAAGAAATGTTTCTAATAGAATGAGGGAGAGCAAAACATTTAAAAAAAAAAGCAAGTAATTAAAAAAATTGTAGATTAAGTTTTTTTTTTTTCTTACACATTTCACATACTCAATCGGATATATTTTAAGATCTGTAGAGTTTGAAAATTTAAATTTCCTTGAGAGTTCCAAAGGAACCAGAAAAAACAACAACCTCATTCTCTTGCTTTTTTTTCGTAATAGAAGAAGTACTACACAAATTAAAACCAATGCTTTTCACCCAGATTTAAAATTATGCCAAAAAATGAAAAATTTAATGTTTATCATAATAGTCCATGGGCTGGTTTTGAAATTTATAAAGTCAATAGGTAGGATTGCAATATTCAGTACCAACGAAAACGAAAATATATGTTTTCTGATCGCATGCAATAAAAACCGTTATACGTAATCAAAAATGAATAATATAAAACAATATATTTCCAATCATGAAATGGTGATTGATTAATATGGTGATTAATATATTAACCATACTCAATCGCAGTAGCTCATTATTGTAGCTGCTGTACTATTATGATAATAATATTTATAAGTAAATCATCATCACTGTTGGTCCCTTTATTTTGATAACTAAATTACCGATATTTGGATCTCACAAGCATGAAAAGAAAAAAATTGTATTGCCCGTTATCATCTCACCATTAATATTTTCAACATTTAATTAAATATATGAGAATCATTTTGCAAAAATGCACATTAATAATATCAAAAAATATAACTAGCTTAGGCAAATGAAGCATTTATGAGAAAACAATTGATTAAATTTCCATGCATTATTTTTAAAAAATAGATTCAAATTCAGCCATAAAACTGAGCATTTTAGTCCTGTGAAATATTGACAATGCATTCAACTTATTTACGAATTGAACATATTTAAGAAAAATTAATATTACGCATGAGTTACTAATATGACTTCTTATAGCCCATTACATGTTTAAGTAATTTTAATTTTAAAGTAAATTATATTTCAACACTATTTTAGAATTAAAAATATTAATTTCATAACGACTATAACAACGGACATAATTAATTAATTAAAATCAGTCAATAACAACAAATTTTTCATGAATTGTACACAGATACAACTATGAAATTGTCACATTTGTTTCATTGTTTTATTTAAGCATAATTTTCAAATATATACATTTATAAATTAATGAAACAAACTTAGACTATAAGAAGTTATTGCCATCCATTTCATAAAAATAACATAATATTCGGAATAAGAAAATAATGAGAGAATTAACTCATGATTTAAATAATTTAATACTCTTATTTAGCAACAATAGGAGTTGTATTCCATAACTCAAACTATTTTTTAAATTGTATTAAAATAGTCTAATATAAGTCCTTTTGTATAAAAAATCTTTTGTTATTTGTAGTAACATTCATTACCACAAAAATTTCTCTTATGAGCAGAAGGTTTAAATCAAGACAAATATAAAATTATACTAATTAAGTGAAATGTATAACTTAAATAAATTTGTTTAAGTTAAAACATAAATCATATTCTTAATTAAAGTACTTTATATCAGTAATTTTTATTAAAACCATATGAGTAGCTGTAAAACTGGTACTAGTAATATAGATATTCTAAGAATTTATTATTTTGCATAAAAATATTAATAGCTATAAAATAAATACACAAATTAAATCATACATAATTACATGCAAAAATGTGAGATGATTGGAAAAAATAATATTCTTTAAGAATATATTCAATTCTGTAAGAGTAAAGACGAAATATACAATAAAGCATGAATTCAATTTATGTGTGTGATTTGTTTCCATAATAAACTTTTACCATCAATATAAATAGCTAAAATAGGAATATTTTTATATTTATTACTAATCAAAAATGAATCACGAATATGATACAATCAATTTTCTATCAGCGGAATCTCACGACCTAGGCAATGTATAAAAGCAGGATATTTCACCTCAATTTGCAGTACTTCACTTTAAAAATTTGAAGATGATTAATAATATGAATTGGAATATTATATTCCCTATTTTAGTTTTCCTGGTGTTTCATCAGGCAAAGGAGTTACATAGTATAAAGATATCACCTCCAAATAACTCACGACTCAGTAAAAGAGAAGCAAAAGAAAATATTGTCAGCCCTCAGGAAAAAGATAATGCACTTGAATATATTATACGTCAGAAAAGAAATATAAATAGAGACGAGCTACAGTCTGAAATATCGAAAAATATGTTTGATGATCCAGATCTCAGATATATTATGTTAGGCTCGAAAATAGGTAATATGAATCCAGAAGATCTTAATGTTTTAGCAACTTCCAATGGAATGTCTAAAAGAGAAGCAAAAGAAAGCATTGACAGTCTCCAGGAAAGTGAAAATGCATTTGCTGGAATGACACGTCAGAAAAGAAACATAAATAGAGACGAGCTACAGTCTGAAATATCGAAAAATATGTTTGATGATCCAAATCTCAGATATATTCTGTTAGGCTCAAAAATAGGTAATATGAATCCAGAAAATCTTAATGATTTAGCAACTTCCAATGGAATGTCTAAAAGAGAAGCAAAAGAAAGCATTGACAGTCTCCAGGAAAGTGAAAATGCATTTGCAGGAATGACACGTCAGAAAAGGAATATAAATAGAGACGAGCTACAGTCTGAAATATCGAAAAATATGTTTGATGATCCAGATCTCAGATATATTATGTTAGGCTCGAAAATAGGTAATATGAATCCAGAAGATCTTAATGTTTTAGCAGCTTCAAATGGAATGTCTAAAAGAGAGGCAAAAGAAGGCTTTGACAGTCTCCAGGAAAGTGAAAATGCATTTGCAGGAATGACACGTCAGAAAAGGAATATAAATAGAGACGAGCTACAGTCTGAAATATCGAAAAATATGTTTGATGATCCAGATCTCAGATATATTATGTTAGGCTCAAAAATAGGTAATATGAATCCAGAAGATCTTAATGCTTTAGCAACTTCCAATGGAATGTCTAAAAGAGAAGCAAAAGAAAGCATTGACAGTCTCCAGGAAAGTGAAAATGCATTTGCTGGAATGACACGTCAGAAAAGAAACATAAATAGAGACGAGCTACAGTCTGAAATATCGAAAAATATGTTTGATGATCCAAATCTCAGATATATTCTGTTAGGCTCAAAAATAGGTAATATGAATCCAGAAGATCTTAATGCTTTAGCAACTTCCAATGGAATGTCTAAAAGAGAAGCAAAAGAAAGCATTGACAGTCTCCAGGAAAGTGAAAATGCATTTGCAGGAATGACACGTCAGAAAAGGAATATAAATAGAGACGAGCTACAGTCTGAAATATCGAAAAATATGTTTGATGATCCAGATCTCAGATATATTATGTTAGGCTCGAAAATAGGTAATATGAATCCAGAAGATCTTAATGTTTTAGCAGCTTCAAATGGAATGTCTAAAAGAGAGGCAAAAGAAGGCTTTGACAGTCTCCAGGAAAGTGAAAATGTATTTGCAGGAATGACACGTCAGAAAAGGAATATAAATAGAGACGAGCTACAGTCTGAAATATCGAAAAATATGTTTGATGATCCAGATCTCAGATATATTATGTTAGGCTCAAAAATAGGTAATATGAATCCAGAAAATCTTAATGATTTAGCAACTTCCAATGGAATGTCTAAAAGAGAAGCAAAAGAAAGCATTGACAGTCTCCAGGAAAGTGAAAATGCATTTGCAGGAATGACACGTCAGAAAAGGAATATAAATAGAGACGAGCTACAGTCTGAAATATCGAAAAATATGTTTGATGATCCAGATCTCAGATATATTATGTTAGGCTCAAAAATAGGTAATATGAATCCAGAAGATCTTAATGCTTTAGCAACTTCGAATGGAATGTCTAAAAGAGAAGCAAAAGAAAACAATTTCATTCCCCAGGAAAAAGAAAATGCATTTAAGGTATAACAACGTATGCAAGAATGTATTATTAACAGAAAAGGATATGAATATGTAATCACTAAAAATGAATTAATTATCCTGATCTACAATATATTTTATTATGCTTGTAAATTTGAAAATGAACATTTGTTCTGATACTGAGAACCAGATGGCGTAAAAAGTTCATATCGAAAATAATTTTATAGACCCAAGTTGAAGGAAAACTTGTCATTTTGAAAAATTGCAAAGTTGCCAAAAAATGGAATAATTGCATACTCAAGTAATTTCTGTATGTATTTAATCTTTTTAATGAGTGGTTCTGTTTATCACAGTAACTTTCAAAGATTTCTTCTCTTTAAATGTCGTTAATAAATTTCTGTTTCTCAGCTCTTTGTACCGTATTTTATTTGTTCAGCTTCGTTTTACTTTTTTATCGACATCTGTTTTTGACATTCTATGTAATTTAAGTTTTTTACTATTTTAATTCAGTTCAATATTATGAGGGATAAATTTTTCTCAATAATAAGTACTACCAGCAAACAAAACATTACCTTATTTTTTTTTAATTCAAATTGTCTGCAAAAGTTATTACATTTTTTAAATCTCTTACGATTTTATTGGAAACTTTAAAAAAATATTTTTCAGAATTTGTAAATCAAGACTTGAAAGCATATGTAATTATGTTTTAAACAGGAAATCGTTGTTAATTTCGAAATTTCTTATGCACTATTGTTTTTATGAAGTTACTTTTTGTCCAAAATAAAATTTTATAATAGTAAGTATCTTAATATATATAATAATAATGTATATATATACATATGTAAATATATGTATATATATTTAATTTATGTTAATATATATTAAGTGATAATTAAAATTATATATCATTGATACATATAAAGGAATTCTAACATAATAATTTAATAAACATAATCTATTTTATTAAGGTTTCTTTGAATGTTATTATATACTAAGCTTTTATTACAATGATTTATTATTCTGTACAAAATGCATTTTTGTTATAGAAAAATTTCTTTAAGTAATTATTGTTAGTTTTCAGTTAATGATTGTATAATATTCATTATTATTTTGATAAATTACATATTCTTGTTATTTATATGCAATTTTGCTTCATCTTTATTTTTATAATCATTTCTTGAATCTTTCCATTTTTCTTAAAACAGTATTATGATTATGTAAAAGCGCACACGGTGATTTAAAATACGGTGATAAAAAATTAAATTGTTACAAATTCTAGAAAAATCAACGAAATACAAGTAAATCATTTTTAAATGTTCAGTTTTACTTTGTTTTAAAGCTGTGTGTGAAAGCTTTGCTAAAATACCTTGTGTCAAAACCTTTCATAAACCAGATGAATGCTCCTCTAAATATGACAAAACAAATTTGATAAATATTTATAAACAATTTTTGTGCTGATATTAATTTCAATAACCCGAAGAAGTGCTTACAGCATTGAGAGAAACTATTTATCAGCAATTATATCAAACTGTTGGCAGTTCAAATGCTATCAATAAAAAATATTATTAAATGCGAAGACATGATGAAGTTGATATGTTTAAAAACGGTAAAATTCTTATTAATAAAGTGGAAGAAAATATGTTCAAAAATTAACTATAAGTCTTTAAAAAATGTTCAAAAAAATTTCTATATCAAGAAATTATTAAGCTACTTCTTTAATAAAAAGTTCAGAAAGTAAAAACATGAGTTTAAATTGAAATCAAATTTTAAAAATAAAATATGTTATGGCATTCAGAAGCAGAAAACACTAAAAAAACAATATAAATATGTGACTTTCTATTAACTTTAGGGAATTTCTTCATATCAGATAATTTATTTTTTTATATACTAACTTTAGTTTCTGAATGAAAGAATTATTAATATTAAGCCAAACGTAAGTTTGAATATTTTGCTATCCTTGCATAAATATAGGTTTTTTTTATATTAAAATTTTTTCACTTAATGGGCAGTTATTAGATATAAATTCATTAATTGCAAAAATTGCCTCTATAATTACAACATAATGTTTCATTGTTTCCTCTAAAATAATTAATTGAAGTGCACAAAAAATTAGTTTCTCAGACATTTTAAACATTTGTGATTTTCATCTTTTTTTCTAAATACTGCTTTTTAAAATTACCTCGGATGGAACCCGATGATTAATTTTCAATAAAATTCACTTAGCGACTTTCTGAACTTTTACGAGAATCACAAGGACTCATGAGATTTTAATTTTTTTTAACTTCCTTTGACCTTATCGAACACGTTAACTGTAAATATGAATTCAATATATCCTTTATTAGGATCTGAAAATATTCTGTATCGAAAACAAAATACTTTTGATATGAAGGAGTATATTCTAAACATCAAAATGCATTGCAATACTCTTTTTTAAATTTACGGTTTCTTTCTCGAATGGTAAAACAGAAAGTTCAGGTTAATAAGGATTAAAATTTACATTTGCCAGATTTCCAAAAATTCCAGATTAGAAGACGATGTCCATTCTACTTCCATTGATGTAAGGGGTGTGATGACTGAGTGACGTCACACTCATTGGGAGACGTTGTACTTCTTTTCTTTTGTTTCGGAGACAAGGGTGAGAATCAGGCTACGAAAAAAAGTTGCAACTGTTTAGTTCCGGTCAAATAATTTAGTTACTAGTATACTTATAATATGTAATATATAATTATAATGTTTTATGTATATATTTTGCCAATATTATACGTATGTGCTGTTGTTAAACCAATGAATTAGTGCGAAACTGAAAATATATTTTAAATAGCTGCTGATAGTGGGCTCATAGGAATGAAAAGAGTTAGTCAAAACGAACATCAACATGGGAAAATATATTGTTTTTCAATTATTTTTATTTGTAAATTTATAGATAATTGTTCGAACTTTAACTAATTATAATGAAAGCACAGCAAATGCAAGACAATAGATATTTAGCAATGGATGGGTTTGAAGGAAATAAAATCTATTACCTGAATTGCTAAAATATATGCATTTTCTTCAATCAAAATTTTCAATTAATCTAGTCTACTTACAAGAGAATCCTTAGGAGAGAATATCTACACCTATGCAATTTTCATTTATAATTAATTTCACATTCTTATGAATTTATACATAAGTTATTTTCTTGTGCAAAAATGTATTATGTTTGAAAATTCGACAGTGCGAGATATGAATTAAGAAATTCAAAAGTAAGTAATAATTAACATTTATCTGAAAACTGCTTATTTAATTCGAAGTAATTTTTTGATACCTTTCTGTTAAATTATTCAAAGTAAGTTAAAAAAAAAAAATATCAATAAAATTCTTCAAAAACTTTGCTTATGCTTCATAAGAGATGTAATAATAAAAACAATAAAAATAAATAAATAAAAATTAAAAAAAACTTAACTTAGGTGCCCGACAGTGTCTATATTAGGACCAAGACTTACAATGTTCATAACTGTTTTCTTGAATGAGGGTCCTGGGTTTGGCGGTCAACCAAACGTGAAACTACTAGTATTTTGTTCCCTAGCATAAATTTATATTCAGTAATATCGACCCGGGTGAAAAGCTGAGCATACTTTGCCCAGACTGAGGGTGATTTTATATTTAGTTGGATAATACTTTTTTACTATAATTTCTAGCAGAAATATATTAAAATTTAATTTTCGATTTAATTAGAGTTCACTTGATAGAAAAATAAATTATTTTTAGTTTAAAAAAAAATAGCATGAACTGTAAATACGCATTATTATAGATTTATAGAAATGGATACACAAAAAATTCACAGTTTTAGATATAAACGTGAGTTAAGTTCGTAGAAATATTTTATATGTGCTTTGTTTTTAATAGGATTGCAAAAATTCAGCAGTTATTCTAAATGCATGGAATACAATTGTTTCCTTAATAAAACTTAATATAAATACAAATAAGATAATTTACAATTTTAAAAGGATTGTTAATGTTTAACTAGATAAATACCAGAATAAATAAACACATTTTGAAATAAAATATTTTCATATGTATATAAAAAAGTTAGTTTATAATAATGCAAAGACATAACAATAGGTTGTATCAAATTAAAGGTTTTAAAGAGGTAAATCTCTAAATTTACTGATAATGGGAAAAAAAGAGTGGTATTTAGATGGTACTCATCCGCTTATGTCACCCAAAATTATGTCTCCTCATTATTCTGAGTGGGCAAAAAGCTGTTTAAAGTAAGGTAAGACTTATTTTCAATAAAGTTACAGGTACTGGAAACTATTTCTGCGATTGAACCTGCACTGACTCATCTGCATCAAAACGTAACTTTCTCTTCTCTTTAGTTTTATTTACTTAGTCTTGATAAATTTTATTTGTCCGTCAGGTATAAAATGCATCCTGGTTATTGTAAAAGTTAGTAATGGAAGAACTTGAAGAGTGTTAAAATTCAAACAGCCTAATAACAGTGGTTCTCTTCCACATAGGCACTTAAATATGTTATTTAAAGAAAACATATCTAAACTTGTAGTGTGTGCTTCCTATCATACTTATTAATTCAATCAAGTTGTATTTTTTATTCAGAAAAATGCATTCATATATTCACTTATAAGTTTACCTCATTTTTTTCAACCATGATGCTTTCAGACAAGTTTTTGTTGCTTCACATTTATTCGTAGGAGGTTAAAAATTGACATCACGCAATTGTTTCTTTTCAATTACCATAAATTCTTTTTTGGCCATAACAACTTTATGTTAGAATTTATATATCTATTTTACAAAATAGTCAAACTAATGGATTGCATGCCTAAAAACAGAATTGTGGGATATCACTTATAAGGAACAATACATTTAATTATTGGCATAATAACTTTTTCTGAATTATAAAAATTTGTTTTAAAGAACTTTTAAAGCTAATTTAAAATAATATTCTTTAGAAGCTGTTTACTTGGAAAGCTTATCTAAAAGAAATGCGATAATTCGCAAGTTGAATGTTTATGCAAAAGAAAAAGTTATGTATTGTAATATTTATAACTTTTTATGAAATAATTTGCCTAGTTCTTGCAAATTGCAGAGGAAGAAAAGTTAAGCATACATCTGAAAGTTTTAAAAATACTTAGGAAAAAATTTCATAAATGAATTTTTGTTTGCCTTCATTTAAGCATTTTTTCGAAAAGAACTAATAAGATATTGTTTTTGGCAAGCAGAAATTGTTGGAAACTTTTTAGGTGTACTTTTCTTTTGTTGTAGGAAGCAATTCTTACAACAGTGTCTTCTTGCTGTAAAATTTACAGAGAGCATTACTTAAGGAGTAATTTTTATCAGCGATTTTAAAGTATAAAAAGTTTATATTTGCTTTTAATAAATAGAAAAATCATTTTACTTACATATTATTAGCACCATCAGAAAAAACAAGATCTCTATATTTTAAGCAATTTATGAAAATTTTCCATTGCTGACATTGAGAAAATATTACCAATTATAATTAATACTCCTTTAAAAAAAAAAAGACCTAAGGAAATTGAAAGCTTATTAATAAATAAAATTACTTTATTACCGAAAATAATTGTCTTCCCATGCATTAAATGATAGTAACATACTTTAAATTTAAGATTTTCATTTATTATAAGTCTTTTTTAAGAATGATCTGTGTTTTAAAATAAAGGATAAAAAAATATTCAAACTTAAGACCATAAATTTTAACAAACATTTTACAAGCGCTTATTAGGTGTTTCTAAATAATTACAAATAAACCTTTCCAATTTATTGGAAAAGTTGTAAATAATAAAAAATTGACATTCTTCATGTCAAATACTTACATATATAGCAAACTTTCCTCTAAAAGCTATTTAATCTAATCTTTTTAAGTACCAAATCCTCTAAAAGTAACAAATATTTCAATACTAACAATTCTTACAAATGGAAACTAAATTTGTGTGTTAAATGATATAAAATAAAATAATCGCTAACCTAAAAAAAGGCTTTGTTTCTTAAATATCCCGCTGAAATTTACTAACTAATTTTACTTTATGAATTTCAACAGATTAATTCGTTCTGCTTAAGATGCTGCTGCATTAACGTCACAGTAGCATCTTAAGCTGAACGAATTTCAAAGAAATTCTTACCATGGGAAAATTAATTTTCAACATTGTAAATTAATTTTTCATAATTAGAAAAAAAAACTTTTTAATTTTAGGTTATATGTAAATTTTTCTTGCATTTTGGAGCAAAATTAAGTGCTGTGACCTAATACGTAAGTATTATGATTTTGTAAGTTGTTACGTCCACATTATAAAACACACACACACACATATGTGTATATATACAGGATGATTCAAAACTTATCTCACAAATTTTGTGGAGGGGTAGGGAGTACGTCAGGAAACCAATTTCACATAAGAAAGAATGTGCACAAAAGTACCCATGCGTACGTAGAGGGCGCTGTGTGTAGACAACCAGCACACGAGCTATAACTCATCAGCTTGGGGTCTCTCACTCATCAGTATGGCGGATACTACACGAAGAACTTACCATCTGCAAAGAGTGCAGTTACTGCAACCTGACGATTATCCGAAGTATGTAGAATTTGCACAATGGCTCATGCTGAAATGCGCTGTGGATCTCATTTTCCCGCTTCTGTCCTTTTTACAGATGTAGCCTCATTTACTCGTGTGAAGATGTGTTCAATACATACAATTTACATGTCTGAGCTTACGACAACCCACATGGTACCAAAAAACACGCTACGCAAAATCGTTTTGCCGTCAATGTGTGGACAAGAATCATTGGTGACTATTTGCTGGGACCATACTTGCTACCTTACTAATTGGACGGTCAAAAATATCTAATCTTTCTCAAGAGAGTGTTAGCGATATTTTGGGCTTTGCTCCTGCACATGTCCACCGAGATATGTGGTATCAATATAACGAAGATCCATCTCACACCACAACTGCTAATAACCTAAACCATACATACGGAGCTCGATGGATTGGCAGACGTGGCCAGTCAGATCACCTGATTTAATGCCCATGGATTTCTTTTTTGGGGGGAGAGGAGCAGTGAAAGACCTTGTATATGAGACCCCCTCGATAGTGAAAAGGACCTTGTTGTATGAATAGCGCTCATCGCAGGGACTGTTCGTAAAATACCGAGTGATTTTTGAAAATTTTCGGCTGTCAATACAACGGCGATGTGAAGTGTGTGTTCGTGTAAAAGTCGCAATTTTGAGCACCTAATGTGAAATACTTTATCTTGCTGTAATAAAAGCCACATTCCTTACCACTTAATTGTACACAATTCTTATGTTCTCTTTACTTGTCCATTTTGTTCACGTAGATGACGTATGCGAACGGACACACTTTCCTATATATGTATATATAATTATAAAGCAAAAAATATAAATATATATAAAAATACAGTACAGAATATACAATACAATAGGAAATCTAGCCAGCGCAAAAGCAGCTAAAGAAAGATTTGCCAATATAAATAAGATAAAACATGAAAAATATGAACTTGGAAAAACAGTGAAATATAAATAAGATAAAATATGAAATTGGAAAAGCACTGAAATATATGAAACAAATGAAAAGAGGAAGAAAGCATAGGGGCCACGTCTTCATCAGGAGGGAGATGGCCAGCTATGCAAAAAGAAAGAACACTCTTTTCTGACAAGATCGAAGGACAAATGTCTAAAGATCTTCGAGTAATTCCCCCAAAGAGTGTTCGTATTCAATGAACTTAGGTAAAAACATTTGAATAAATATAAATGCAGAAAATTAGAAATACCAATAAATGAAACATAAATGCAATTAGAAATACTCATATAAATGAAACATATATACATACAGTAAAATATTAAATACATAAAGCCAAAGTCAGCAAATCAGATGGAATTTATGTATGAAAATAGTATGAGAGTTGCCAAAAGTAATTTTAAAAGTATAGTAAAGAAGTGTTGCCAGGTGTAATTAGATTTAAAATTTAAAATATAAATGTAGGTGTTTTCAGGATTCTTGTAAGAACTTCAATGCTTGGGTGGCCCTTCTGTTGTTATAAAAACTACGCATTACTTCAATCTTACAAGCGATTCCCTACTTCCTACATATTTTAAAATAAAATTAATTGGAATATTATTATTTTTTAAGTGATCTATCAGTCGTTTAATTTGATTTTTAGTAGATTCATGGTTGTTGCAGATATTATAAATGCGATTAAGTTCATTAAGTATAACGTTTCTGCATATTTTTAAAGAAATATTAGAGTTCCAGGAAATTAACTTATTAACATGAAAATTAAATTGATTTGTTTTGTCGAAGACATCAATATATGTAGTAGAATTATCAATAGTGATAAATAAATCCAAAAATTCTGTTTTAGTATCAAAGAAATTAGTTATAATTAGAGAAAGCTCTTCAGGGTAAATAGTTTTAGAAATATCTTGACATTTTAAATTGTTGAAAATAATGAAATCATCTATGTATCTGAAAGCAAAAGGATATTGATAAAAGAAGTTAACTTCTTTTATCAATATTTATCAATATATATATATATATATATATATATATATATATATATATATATATATATATATATATATATTTATATATATATAAAGTGGATAGATTTATTTATTTATATTTAAATATTTATATGTATATATATATATATATATATATATATATATAGATGGATAGATTTATTTATTTATATTTAAATATTTATATGTATATATATATACAGTATAAGAGTTACAGAAGAGAGAAGAGATACATGTAATCCATTAAAAAGACTTCACGACCAAAAAAAGTGGATTTATCTCTGGTGTGGCTGACAAGTTATGAATAGGTGTGAGCCATTTTCGCCGTTGACCGCGTCTATAATATAATGCTCTAAATTATCATGCAGTTGGCAAATATAACAGATTACAGAAAAGTTTATGTCAGAAACACAAACAAACAACAAAAACAGAGGCGAATGCAAAAACTCAAAGAGATAAACGTTGATATTCAAATATTTTAAATATGGTTATCAAAAATATTATAATTTATTTAAAAATTAATTTCACTGTTTTTTTGATGGGGCATCTAATTCCTTATTAAATTCGCCGATTTAACAGTTTTATGTATTGCAAAATGTCTTGACAAAAAAAACCAAGTCACAAATTCTAATTCTCATTCTTTTTAAACAAAATGAAAGGAATAAAAAATGAAAATATTTTCGTAAGCAGAACTGCTCCGATTGTACGCCAAATTCCTAGCCAAATAGGATGCCAAGAGGATGATAGCAATCTTGTTATGGTGCTGTTGCACCATTACAAGATTGCTTATTGATTACAGATGATGTCAAGCAGAGAGGAGGGGTTGATGACGTTGTGTTTACAGCTAGGCGGAGTTAATGACGTTTTGAAAGGGAATTTCTTATAAAATAATAGAAAACTTTTCGACTTCAAGCTTGTTTTTTTTTTTTTTTTTTTTTTTTTTGTTGCTGCTGAATTTCAGGTTTTTTTAATTTCAATTCTTATTTTATAATTTTTCGTGATTATTTTTATTAGATGACAGGTAATTGGAACCAAGAAAAGAGCTTGTTATATAATGTATGTAGAATCTGTTACATGTATTAATGACTGTTAGTTCTGCACAAATGAGAGTTTAAAAATTAATGTATATTTCATCGTGTGCATCTTCATTATTGCATATAATGTAGACTTCAATAAAATATTGAGAATTAAAATTTTTATTTTTTAAGTAATTTCATTATAAGTCTTTTGTACTTTGTTTTCTATAAATGAGTTATACTTGTCTACATACATATCATAAATAAATCGGAATCATTATGTTATTTAAATACACTTAACTCTAAATTACTATTCATGTACTACAAATTAAAATTAGTAACAGTAATTTATAAACTAGTGAAAAGTTCCACAGTTAAATTCTTAAATATTTTTCAACAAGTTATTAATAAATTATTTAATAACAGCTTATTTAATTTTCATCATAAAAATTGAAGTTTTGTTTATTGTTTCCTAGAAAAGTTTCTTATTCAATTTAAATATTTGAGAGAATGAACTTCAATAAATAGTGTATTTGCTTCATAATTTAATGTATTCTAATCTTACCTCAATAATAAAAATTCAATCAATAATTTAAAAAGTCGTAGCTTCTTACATGAATTCAAATAAAAATTAAATCAGTTTTTGAGATATAATACAAAATATTATATTTAGTATTTATTCAATATTTTAAATAATACATGTGATTTATGTTAAATTTCTTAGAGAAATTTCACTTTAAAATTTATGTTTACTAGCAAAATAAAGTTAAATTAAAGTTAAAACATTTGATTTTATATCTTCTCTAAGAAAAGATGAGCCTTGTTTAGTCGTAAATTAGTCATTGTTCAATATGTTAGCATTTTTTAACTGTTTAGTGTAAGAAATATTAGCCGAGCTGGCAGCCGAATGGTTAGCGCTCTTGCCTTCGGTTCAATATTTCGGGGGTTCGAATCTCACCTTGGGCATGGATGTTTGAAGTAGTTCGGAATCCACTTTAAACCGTAGGGCCCGGTCTAATTAGCCCTCGTGCGCAAAATATGACCGTTGAGCGACAAGCAAACCCCAACCTTAAGAAATATTAACAGAATGATACAATTGATTAACATTGCCGTCTTATAAAAATTCAACATGAAGTTTGACATACTTTTATTACAAATATAGTTTGATAAATTTCAATCATATGAATGAAGATGTTCAGATAAAAATTTTATTTATACTTGCTTAAAATTCTAAGAAAATAATCCTATAATAGGAATCCTGTTTTGTCACCACATATTTGTGTTTCAACACTTACATTTGTTGCAAAGAAGGACATCTCACTGTTACATAAATTCTCTTATTTTTATATAAATAAGCACTCATATTTTTTTATGAAATGTTTGTGTCCCTCAATGATTATTTTTAGACACGATGCCTAATTAGATTTTTTATTGTAACATTAATCTTTCCTAAAAGTGAATAAAATTTTCTCTTATTAGCTAACTGCTAAATTTTCAAATTTATCTTAGAAGATAATACTATTTTATGTCATTTTAGTCAATCATTATGTATTATGTAACAGTTGCTGGAATTAAAAATAAAATTTTATGTGCAAACTATTTTTACTTCATAAACTTAAAATCTAACGCATTTGTGCTTGTTGATAAAAATAGCTGATTAAAATGTGTTTCATAATATATGATTACATTTAAAACTATTAAAAATGAGAAAATCTCCTTTTTACTTTTATATAACTTTTAAATATTTTTTATGGGATTTTGAATTAATGAGAAATTTAAAAAATTGTATTGATTTAGCATTACTTAAAAATTTGTATTAGACTTACGAAAATTGCTGTTAATTGTATTTTAAATTCGTTCTGTATGACTTCTTATTTTTCATTTTATTTACAAATAGATAATTTTTCATAGAATGTTGAAAAAGTATTTTCAGCTTAAAGATACCAAATGTATTGATGGTTTATGGGAATGATATATTTTTCCTTCTGGCGGTAAAACTAATATCCTGTGAAAGTCAACTGTGGGACTGCAGTTGTACCAAGGGATTTCATCCCCCTTTCTAGCCCTCCACATTTTTCAAATCAGATTTCATTTTCAGAGTTGAGGGAAACCGGACGGTGGGGTCCGAAAGTAGTAAAATTCAAAAGTAACTAATGTGAAGAATTTTGGCAAAAAAAACTGAGCACAGTGATTTTTTTTTTTTTTTTTTTTTTTTAAAAAAAAGTAATCCTTTATTTCGAACAGATTTTTTTTTAAATTATATTCATATTAACTTTTTTTGAAAAAAAAATTTAATGACTCCATATTTTGAGGATTTGACAGTTGAAAAAATCAGAAAACATCTGAATTATTTAAAAAAAATACTTTACAAATAATAGTGGTGATTCCTAAGACAAATTTGGATTAAAGGATTCTTTTTTGATGACAATAAAGATGTTAATTCATCAAAGTCACTTAACTTTGTTTGGCCATAATGCTAATGCAGATAACAAATATATTAATTTTAAATTTAAAAACTTCAACTATAGAAGCATAAATAATATATTGAGTAAAATGTTTCATTTTTTTATCTATGGATATTTTTTATACTTCTTTGCTTGCTGAAGAAACAGAAATGGCTTACGAATCTTTAAATTTAGGTCGAGAATAAAAAAATAATAAAACAAAAAACTGTAAATCAAAATGGACTGGTGTTGATTGATTGGAATTAAAACAGTATTTTGGTATCTCCCGTTTTGCAAAAAAGTTATGTTGTAGTGGCAGATTTTATTAAATTTTTGGTAAATAAATTTATCAAAAATTACTAGGTATATGTGATAAGATATTACAAACATGACTATACGATAAATCTGTATTAGAATTATATAAAAAAATGTAAAAATTGATAAAAATCTGATTTTTCAAAAGTCATTTTTAAAGTTTTCTTTGAAAAATTATAATTCTCCAGTAGAATTTAGCTATTCATGAAGTGATATAATTCATTGGAAGTATGATATTTAAGCAAAATATTCCTTAAAAAAGAAGAAGCAAAGGAGAATAAATCTTTTACATTTGTAATGTATGTGAAATGTTTAATTTCTATTGTAATAAAAATATATGCAGCGATTATCGCAGTGTGCCTTTTTATTTCGTAGAAAATTTTTAGTACACTATAAATAGCATTTAATTTTATTGCATCGATTACATACAAAAAATAATATATCGTGCATTTGATCAATTTTTTTCTGGATTAATTTTCAGAGACAACATTAATTATTATACGATTTCACCATCATAATATAGTTCTTTATAAATCAATACATCGAATAATATCTTCATAGAGAATCCACTATGATCTATAATTCTCTCTAAGGAATATTGTTCGATTTTTTCCGATTATGATATTATTTATGTTTATAGTGTCCTTAAAATGTGCAATATTTTCATGAAACAATGTGCAATTCCTTTAATCCAATGTCAACAAAAATGTTCTGCTAGAATTAAATGAAAATAAAATTGAAAATATTATATGTTCTGATGGGAATGGCAATGGATTTTGAAACTCACAGTTGCCTATTACTCGATAGCAAAATGTTTATTTCACTTAAAATAAACAAGTTTTTGATATTGGAAATTTTACGCTATTTAGCTCATTAATTTTTTATTTTTCAAAAATTTTACAATCTCAAATTTAAAAGAATATTTTAGAATTTTTTTTATTTTATTTATATTTTTTAAAGTATTTTTTCCCTTTTTCAAGAAATAAATACTGCATTAGAATGTAAGTTTTTTAACTATTATGTTTTTAACTGTTCAATTTTTATGTTTTTAACTATTATAATTATAGATTATAGGTGTATTTCGAAATGTATTCAGAGAAAAAGATCTTGAATAAATAGTATAAGAAATCGCCGAGTGATCCAGAAGGAACACAATATTGCAATTCTATTCTACAACACAAATTATGATTGATTTCGCAACATTTTTTTTCAAACATGTCGACTAAAAATTTTTTTGCTTGATTAGTCACTGAAACACACGAAGTGAAACTGGATTTATAAATCTAAGTCAACAAGCTTTAAAATAAGTGATATCTTTAAGTAATAGAACATAGAATTTACTTTCAATGCAAAAATTTATAGTATTAAAAACGAAATCGTCATTATTTTTAAATGCGATTATTTTCAATCTTTTATAAATTTCAAATTTTAAAAGTTTTAATTACTAAATTTGGATATTTTAGATTTTCTCGTTTTCATAATATTCTTATTTACGTTTAGATTTTAACATCGAATATGTTGCTTTTCGAACTATTATTGTTCTCATTCAACAATTTTATTGCACATCAGGTCTCTTAAAAGCTAATTATATTTACTTGATTTTAAAAGTATCCTACATTTTCAAAACATTTTGATATGGTTAAGGATTAAACTTACCCCAATGAAGTTTACCACATATATAATTCTTTCATTTATTTATCTTGAAAATTAATTTCAGGAAGTTTTTCTTGGATAAATTTGCCATTTCAAGATTCCAAGAATTCAAATTTATTCCGAAACCAAAATGAGCTTACAAATCAAACATGAAATAAAAAATAGTTTATATAATAAGTTATGAGAATTTTTAACTTAGCAAAATGATTTAAATATATAGAGTTGGTTGCTAAAATTTGTCTATAAATATATTATAAGGTTTATTAATGATTTCACTAATATCATTACGATATTCTTGAAATTATTTAAAGTATAATGGAAGAAATACAAAAGTTTTCTACATGAGAAACGTATAAATTTTCGATAGATTGAATTGTTAAAAATTATATGTAGGAAAGATTTTCTTTCAAATTTTATTAATATTTCAAAATTATGCATATGAAAAAAAAAATCAAATGTTCATCGAAAAGTTTAACATTTTATGGTAAACACTTGTTCCAGAAAGTTATGGCAGACTTCGCGCGGGAATTCATTCTCGGAAAATACAGATTCGTCACGGTTAAATCTTCGAGTAACAGTAGAGCGGGGAGCAAATGACACTCTTTCAGTAAGGAGGAAAGGGGGTGGGGTAGAAATGTGTGTGTGTGTACTGTTTTCTCACTCGGGAGTAGGAGCATTTTCCAAACAAGAAATTGCGGGAATAAAAAGACTAACATTGTTCCAATGATTTAATTTTCAAAATAAAGAGTTCTTTATTTAGTATAGGTTTTTTAATTTAGAAGAAGTAAATATATTTCTCATAAATGCCAAGGAAAAGGTAGCACAAAATATGCCAAGTGAAATTTTGTTTCTTATTTAAATAAGTTTCTTATTTGTTGTAATAATACATTTTATGCTTCAGAAAATTGAATTCGAAGATTTTGCACTCAAATTTTAAGTAATTAATTAGGTTAAATTAATCAATTAGGTCACACACAATGCTTGTTAATTACAAGTTATATGCTTGTTATGAATATTTGAGACAGTAAACTCCCGATTATCAAGATATCTAAATGTTAAAAAATTTTAGTTTTTAATAGAAAAAAAATGCTACAATGCTTAAAAAAGGAAATTACGACTGATTTTTGAAAAAGCAAATTTTGAACAAATTTGAAAATAGGGAATAATTTTAATATTTCTCTAGGAATAAGGGTGCTTATTCAAGTTGTTGAGTGCATAAATCGATCAAATGCATATTTCTGTTGATTTTTACCTTTTCCATACTTTTCAAGATCGTTTTCTCTAGCCATATTACTCGATTTCACTAACAATAGGTTGTTTAGCGAACTTACTCTTATTATGATATTCCTTAAAGTAGACTTACAAAGAATCAAATTATTATTTTTTCAAATTCAATTCAAGATTAAACAACTATCAACTAAATTGAACACTGTCCTTTTTTGCAATTAATATTAGTAATTCTAAATGCAATATAATCGCTTAGTAAAAAAATTTTAGTCTCAGTATCATTCAATTCAATACAATGAAAGGGAAAAAAAGGGCTTGTTGAGTTCTCATTGTATTTCTTTACAAATGTCAAAATGGATCAAATAACAAATAATTCTTTCTTAAATATTTCTAATTTTATTGCTTTAAGATGAAAAACTATTAGATGATTTTACAGTTTAGCTTTTAAATCATTAACAAGGATTATTTAATCACTATTTATTATTTTTATATATATATATAAATTCTAACTCTTAGCAATGCTATTTTACAATATTTTTAGTTAACATATTTTTTAACTTTCATTAGATATAGCTGCAAAAGTGTGCTCTAATTTATACAAATAAATAATTAGATATTGAAAAGATAACTATGTAAGCATTTTTGGAGGGGGGGGGGCAGCAATGTATAACTTAAAAATCGTCGTTTGACAGCTTTGTTTTTAAAGGAAACATAATTTTAACATATAATTTTAAATTGGAGTTTTAAAGAAATTGAAAGAATATAATGAATTCAGGGAAATCTAGAAGGTCTGCGCTCCTTGCATTTAAAATGAGCTACATTTCAATTTTTTTCCTAATTTCCTTTAAACAAAAAAAAAAAAAAAAAAAAAAAAAAAAAATCAAATATCCATTTTAAAATGTTAAAAAAAAACGTCCAATGACCGTTTCAAACAGCCAGTAGTTGAAATTAAAAGAAAGATAATTCCAAATTCTTTAGAAACTGTAGACATAAGAAAATTAATGCAACTCCAAATTTTAATGAAGATGAAATAAATAAATTAAATAGAATGAATCTTTACTTTTTTAAAATAACACACACACCAATATATATATATATATATATATATATATAATATCAATGTACGTTTCTTCTAGATGTACAATGTACGTTTCAACTTAGATTTACTTTATTTAATTCATCTATGTATATATTATGTCATAAAAGATCAGTGAAAATCGAAACATTACAGTTAAACCCAACAAAAAGCGAAAAATCACGAAATTTGATATATTTATCAATCGGATTTTAAAACATGAATAATAAGTGATCAAAAAATGGGTTGGTAGTAGTATAATAATGTAAAAAATGTTCACTTTAATATGCTTTAAACAATTTGGAAGAAGAAATACAATGAACGAAATATGCATGTTTTGACAAATTATTAAAATTGAAAGGGAACAATAAAATTATTAAAATTTATCTGATGTACCAGGGTCACAATATCACCATTTAAAAATAAACTTATTACATTTAGAATTAAAAATATCGTCTTTATCAAAAAGTACAAGTAAAATGCTGTTCGCATAAGTTACTTTTAATTACAATTGCTACACCAGGAAGAAACGCAGATAAAAAATGATATTTATTGGACAAATATATTATACTAAAAATAACAAGTGATTAAATTTTCAAAATATTTGGCTGGATGGATCCTGAGAAATCTGTACCCAGAACAACCACCTCTGGCAGTAATAACAGCAGTTTGGATTGCATGTACAGGTACAGATGCCCATGCAGCTTCAACACGATGCCACAGTTCATCAACCGTAGTGACTGGCGTTTGGTTGAAGAGCCAATCGCTCGGCAACCATTGACCAGACGTTTTCTATTGGTGAAAGATCTGGAGAACGTGCTAGTCAGGGCAACAACAGAACATATTAGTATCAAGGAAGGTCCGTCCAAAACCGGCAACATGCGGTCGGACATTATCCTGCTGAAACGTAGGGTTTCGCAGGGCTCAAATAAAGGGTAGAGCCACGGGTCGTAACACACCAGAAATGTAACGTGCACTGTTCAAAGCACCGTCAATGCGAACAAGAGATGACCGAGACGTGTATCCAATGGCACCCCATACCATCACGCCAGGTGTTGGGCCAGTATGACGATGATGAATGCACGCTGCCAGTGTGCGTTCACCACGATGCCGTCAAACACGGATGCGACCATCATGATGCTGTACACAGAACCTAGATTCATCTGAAAAGATGACGTGCCATTCGTGCGCCCAGGTTCGTCGTTGATCACACCATTGAAGGAGCTCTTGTCTATGACGCTGCGTCAAGGGAAGCCGCAGCCATGGTCTCCGAGCTGAGAGTCCATGGTGCTGCAAATGTCGTCGAACTGTTCGTGCAGACACTTGTTGTCTTCCAAACGACCCCGTTTCTTGACTCACGGCTCGTGACGTGGTTGCACGATCCGTTACTGCCATGCGGATAATATGCCTGTCTTCTCGGCTGCTAGTGATAGGTGGCCGTTGAGATCCCGCATGGTGTTCCGTATTACCGTCCTGAACCCATCGATTCCATATTCTGCTAACAGTCGTTGGATCTCGACCGACGCGAGCAGCAATAGTGCGACAAGATAAAACGCAATCCCGGTACGCTACAATTCGACCTTTATCAAAGTCAGAAACGTGCTGGTACGCATTTCTCTTTCTTACACGAGGCATCACAACAACTTTTCACCAGGCAACAACGTTCAAATGCAATTTGTGTATGAGGAACGGGCTGAACAATTTCCTAATTTAAACACAATGTAGGTGTCACTACTGGTGCCTGCTTTGTCTGAATGCGCTGAAAAGCTAATCATTTGCATATCACAGCACCTTCTTCCTGTCGTATAAATTTCACATCTGTAGCATGTCGCCTTCTTGGTGTAGCAATTTTAATGGTCAGTAGTGTATTTATTCGGGGATCTTTCAATTATAACAGAGTCTTTCGATCACTTTTTATATTTCCCTCCACAAAGCAAAAATAAGCGAATACTTGAATCTCCATATTTATTACTATACTAATTTAATAAATAATTGCAACTTTCGTTTAAGAGTAAATAATTGCAACTTTATTTTGATTAAGAGTAATTAATGTTATGTAAACATGTTTATATTGAATAATAGGGACGAGACGCGTTTCTTAAGGTATGCAGGAAGAATTGAGATTCTATCCATGCATAAAGCTTGAGAAATATTTGATAAAATAAAAAAAGTAACAATACATTAAATGAATTCACAAAATAAAAAAAGCCATTATACTGATGATTTTTAATTCGCACAGAAATTACAAATTTCCAACATAATTATTTTAATGGTCTAAGCTGTAATAAGATTTTCATTACATCAGAGATTACAAATGAAAATGATTAAAAATTATGTGATTGAAATATTCATGAGTAGTAGTTTTTATATTTGGAGTTACACAAGTAGTATTGTCTCTACAAATAATTATTATAAAATATCCTCTTCCCCATGAATTTTGAAGAATAATAGTCATAATATCCCATCATGTCTTTAAACTCCTTAGATCGATCAAGTTGATTGACGAAATTTTTTTCAGTATTTTTATTTTTGTAAAATTTATTTCTGTATTTTAAACTAACGTGGAGGAAAGGATTAATACAAAAGAGCAGTTCATAAATAATCTTATACTGAAGATATTATTATTTATGGTGATCACAATATATTTCAATATACATTTTACTTATTGCATATACTATAAACTATAATAAAAAGTTTAAAAATTTAGATTTTCTACAATTTCTGAGAAATTTAAACATAGGATTTGTATTTTTCTTGGTTTTAACTGACAAATTTAGTTCATATATGTTCGTATTTTATATGTAGTCTACATATACTTTGTAAGGGAATTAGAGCATTAAAAATTATTGCTGTTTTTCACTAATTATTGAGATGTTCCACAGTCAAACTTTTTATCTTAAATCATTCCATTATGATTACATTATTTAATATCTAGTTATAAATATTCCATTTTTTAACCACTGTAAAATGTTTCTTATAAGACAACTGCTTAGAAAATCATCTGATAGGGGTTTAAATTTCCTTAAAAACAAAAATAATGAGTACCAATATTTGAGATGTGGTAAATGATAATATTAACTATATAACGTTTGCGATTCATAATGAATTTAATTGTAACTTCTTGTTTTATGACAAAATAAAATAT
Organism: Latrodectus elegans; assembly: GCA_030067965.1. NCBI lineage: Eukaryota > Metazoa > Arthropoda > Arachnida > Araneae > Theridiidae > Latrodectus > Latrodectus elegans. The sequence continues at coordinate 80,696,080 of CM057814.1, read as the reverse complement.
AAATTTTATCTTACGCATTTAATACTTTTTAATTGTGTTGAACATTAACAATGTTGTGGTTTAGATTATCGTTGCTATCTTTCTAAAAAGAAATTAATCTACATCTTTATAAATGATTTGAATAATAAATCTAAGCTTGATTATTTATAAATCTAAGCTTGATTATTTCAATTATTTAACAGCAGGCATTAAGCTGGAATTTAATTTTAAAAATTTCAGAGATATGTTTATTAATATATCCATGATCTCCAGGAAAAGAATTTAATCTTATTGAAACAGGTAGCAAAACGAAAAAATATTCCGTTGACAAAATGTTATGCATCATGGATTATTAACTGCTGAAACAGAAAAAATAATTTCTGATCCTCCTATTTTAAAAGTAATTCCCAATAAAATTAGTCATGTATAATGGTGGTGATTTATATAAACCTTTAAGCTTACGTAAATCACTAATATTATATATGACGAAATTATTTGATATATAAAAAATATAAAAATGTATACAATTTTTTATATGAATACAAAAAAAATAATATAAATTTTGGTTATATTAAAAAACTTTAAAGACATAGGAAAAAAAAAACAAAAATTAGATAAACTAATATTTAAAATAAAAAATTAGATTTATATATGTGAATATTTAAAAAAGATACATTTGTTTTCATTTTTTTCTTTAAAGTAATTCTTAATTTTCGCTTTCCATTCCCGTAAACCTTTTACAAACCAGTTAAGATGAAAGGCTACTTTTAAGAGTTAAATATGACCACGCCTCTTTGACTGATCATCCAACACCTCCTTCTTTAGGAGGTGTTGGATAAGCTTAGGTTTACTATATATAGGTATCAGTAGTGAATATGCCAATAGTTCATCTTGGCGAAGCATTTTGCTTACGGAATCTGCTTACGGAAATATCCCCAAATAACCTATATTTTTTAGCAATGGAAGAGTCAAAAGACGATAGTTATTTAAACCTGATTTCTCACTCTAACAATAAACCTTATTCTTGTGATAATTGTCAAAAAAGTTTCACTCGGAAGAGTAATTTGAAAAATCATTTACGTACACATACGAATGAGATGCCTTACATTTGTGATATTTGCCGAAAATGTTTTCCTCGAAAAAGTAATCTAACAAGTCATTTGCTTAGCCATACAAAGGAAAAACCTCATGCATGTGATATTTGTCAAAAAAACTTTTCTCGAATGAGTGATCTCAGAAGTCATTTGAGAACTCATACAAAGGAGAAGCCCCATGTGTGTGATAGTTGCAAAAAGTGTTATGCTCGAAAGAGTGATCTGAAAAGTCATTTACTTACACACACTAATGAGAAACCTCATATATGTGATATTTGTCAAAAACGTTTCTCTCATAAAAGTGCTATGAAAAATCATTTATTGATTCATACAAAAGAGAAGCCTCATGCATGTGACATTTGCCAGAAATGTTTTGCTCTAAAAGGTGCTTTGATAACTCATATGCTTACTCATACCAATGAGAAACCTCATGTATGTGACACTTGCCAAAAATGTTTCTCCCAAAGAGGATCTTTAATAAGACACTTGCTTATTCATACAAAAGAGAAACCTCACATGTGCAGTATTTGTGACAAAAGTTTTACTCGAAGGGGAAATCTGAATACCCATTTACAAACTCATAGCAGTAAGTTAGAGATAAATTGATATAAACAATTATAAAAATCTTATGCGAAGAAAATTTAGATACTCTACATAATTTTAGAAATTCAATGTTCAACATTAAATTTATTTATACATTGTTTTGTTAAAATATATATTTTATATTTTTAGAATTATATATGAATTTTAAATATTATAAATGATCTTTTTGTCTTAAACTTTTTTTATAAATAATATATATGCTTTATTTATTTATATTTGTTATATTATGTTTTTTCTGCTGTATTGTATTTTTGTTGCATTTTCTCAATATAAAGTACAAAGTTATTAATTTTTTTATTTAAAAAAGATAAAATAGTTTTTATTATCATAACAAATATTTATAAATTTCATTATTTTTTATAAAATGTTTATATTTTATAGTGCTTAAGAATTTATTTGTATTTCAGAATAAAAGTGATTAATAATTATGCTTATATTTTCATTATATTTATTTAAAATTATTTTATATTTCTTCCATATAGCTGAGCTAAAAATCAAGTAATACTGTTCCATTTTACCATCACAAATTATGGGGAATCAACATTTCCAAGTACATCTAAGTAAACACTAGTAACTATTATTTTTAACAAATTTATGTAAAAATAAGTTATGACTGGTGTAATATTAAAAATGATTGTAAAAGGATTTAAAAATGTGATATTAAAATATTGTAATTAATTATATATATATTTATTATTGCAGTTAGTAATGTGTTAGTAATTTTATACCTTGCACTGATGAGATAGAGTAGTACGGATTAACTTATAGAAAAATAAATTGCTGTTATGAGATTATTTTTACTAGTTAAAAATGCTGAATGCATTTTCTAGATTATTCACTCTATACATAAACAATTGTTATTCCCATAACTGAATGCTTGTCATTCTGTCTATCACAGTTCCTCAGTTTATGGGATAGATTCTCACCTTTGGCATGGATGTTCATGTTGGTTCAGAATCTAGTTTAAATCATAGATCTTTATCTAATTAGCTCTTATGTTAAAAATATCTTCATACAACATCAAACAAATGATACCAATAATCAAAATATTCTTAAGAACTTTGGATAAATTCAGTCAATAGAAGTAAATGCAATTGAGTTTCAATACAATCTGTCATTAAACTCATTTGATTACAAAACAAGTAATTTGTACCTGTAGCTATTTTTTTATAATGTTAAAAACAGGGCTGTTGCAATTTTTTATGAGGAATTTCATGAGAACAGTATTTCACTTTTCACCTACTTTAGATGTGTACAGTTCTATAAGTATTTACGAAAATTTAAATATTCAAAATATTATTATATATATTAAAAAATGTTCTTTACAATTAGATTAAACTTCAATTGAAAATTAAAAAGATATTAATATTATTGATTTGCTAAGTCAAATAATCCTTAAAAAATAGCAAAAAAAGGAATTTTTTTTAATCGAAACATTTTGATTGTCATTGTGCTCAAATTAGATTTTAGATCAGTATTCCAGTTGCATATGTTATAAACAAGCAATATTTATTGTAAAATAGTTGGTATCCATAGTTTGATTTTCATGATAGAAGATACTCATTTTTATGAATTATTATTTATGCTCATTTTTATGAACTTTAATATGACCCCATAGATGCAATGATAATTTTAATTCCCACTTATAATTTAAAATTTAAAAAAAAAAAAATTACAAACTCATTTTCATGTGTATTTAGTTTGAGTTTTTTTTATCTGATCAATCTCAAGTATTTTTCTCATTTAATGTTTTATAAACTGGTCAATATTTTTATAGAAAATCCTAAGTTCTGTTATTTATGAATAATAATTGTTTTTAAATATGATTTTTATTTTGAAGATGTTTCTTATATAGTACATATTAAACAAATTCTAAAAGTACTTTATTTATAAAAAAATTAATTTGGAAAAAAAAAATATGTTTTAAAACCAATTTAATTTTTTTATTTTATGAAGTTTTGGTTTTAAGAACTATTTCACAGATCTTTAAGTTCATGAAAAAAAGTATCTACATTTTTAATAATTTGTAAACTAATTCATTAATTCAAAAACTTTATTAATTATGGATGATTTATAAAAAAATTTGTGTATCATGCATCTTATTTTGTTATCTCTTTCATATAGTATTTTTCTTACATGATTTGATTATTGTACATTGTCTTTCTTTACAATATTTGCTTCAAAAACCTCAAAAGTAAAGAAAAAAAAAAAAAAGAATCCATTAAGAAGTTATCTGCACTATTGGATTATTTGGAAAAGAATTTGAGAAAAATAGAAAGGAAGAGCAATATTTTAATATTTAATAATATAATAAAAGATGTTAAAATGAATTAAGTCTTAATAAAAAAAATGTGTGTTTCTACATTGAATATATTTAACTGTACAATTCTCAATTAAATACATTATTGAATAAGAAAATGTGTTATTTTGCTTATGATTATTCTTATCCAACAATCATTGTAAATCTGAGAATGGTCAAATTTATTTGTCTGGAAAGAAAGAACATTTTTTGAGCTATATTTCATCATGTTAAAAAGAGTAATATTTAAATTATAAAATAATGAAATATATTTCTATGTGATTCGATATACATATTATTAGAAGCACAAAGTACAAACTAACTGAACAAAACTAAGTGTATAAAAATTTATCATTTTAAAGGTAAACATACTTTAGACTTATTCCTGTTTAATTCTTAATAAATTATGTTACAAGCATGAATTTATGGTTTTACAAATTATGGTTTTAATATATTTTACTCTTAATATGATACAATTTAAAATTAAATAAAGTTGATTTTATAATCTATTTCTATTAGTTCTTGAGTTTATATTTTAAGATTATTGTATAATTTTAGTGGAGTACTTAGAATATAAAGTGTTGAAAATTTATAAAATTATTTGATCTACTATCACTTTTATTACTGAAACTATTTATTATTGAAGTTATTTGCTTTATTATTGAACCACCTTTGTTATTGAAATTATTTGTTGTTACTGAAATTATCAATTAAAATTGTAGAATTAATATATTATCTTTCAATAAAAAAATTTTGTGGGGGGAGGATCTCAAAATTTTGCCAAGCTGGTAGCCGAATGGTTAGCGCTCTTGCTTTCGGTTCAACAGTTTGTGGGTTCAAATCTCACCTTGGGCATGGATGTTTGTAGTGATTCGGATTCCACTTTAAGCCGTAGGTCCCGGTCTAATTAGCCCTTGTGTGCAAAAAATGACCGTTGAGCAACAAACAGAAAGAAAAAAACATCTCAAATTTTTGTTATATCAATATAACAAAAAATATAAATTTCTGAAAATATTAAGCTTTGTATACTTATCCATAATTTGATTTATATGGATAATAATATAGAATACAAAATTATATTTTCTCAATTTTAATATTTCTTAATTTTTTCTATAATTTTTTATCAATTGATTTCAGATTTTTAAAGTATTTTTTTGTCTCTGTTTAGGCATTTGTAAACATTTTAGTATATATAGTTCAAAGTAATACAATATGCATATTGTGTCCACCCTTTACATTTGAATGTTAAAATAAGATGAGACTAGAATAATTCATTTTGTAAAATTTTCAAAAATCTCTGTTGTATAACAGAATGTACATAAATTATTCTGATTTATGACCTGCTATTTATTTATATTGTAAATGTAATTTTTCCTACATTAAGAAAATTTAGAATACAGCTTTTTTATTTATTTTTTCCCACTCCAAATAAGACCTTTTATCACAGCAATTGAGCATTTCTCTAATCAATGTAATTATTTTTGCAGCTACATTTGACTTATACATTTCTGACTTCTTGAATTTAGAAAAATGAAACCTTGAGATGTCTGTGAATGTGAGACTTGTATTCCCTTCAATTAAATTGAATTCCAAATATTTATTCTGTATAACTATTTTCAAAAGTTAGTGAAAGTCATATCAATGATAAGTAATGATTTCAAAAGAAGGTTAAATAAATTTCCTTTTAAAATGAAATATTGCTTATTAAAGTTGTTTAACTTGGAATAAATGCAGATTACAAAATGATATTTATTGGATAAATATAATAAAAATAAGTGAATCCATTTTCATGAAACTTGGAAGTATAAATGTTAAGAACTCTGTGTTCACGTATTGCAGTAGCACTAACAATCCTTGACATTGAGGTTCATAGAGATTAGAAGGTATGTACATGCACAACTTTCATTGAAACTTCGACATGATGATTCATTGATTGCAGTGACTTGTCAATAATCACAAATCTGTCATTCTTCAAGGATGATCACATGTTTAACATTGGTGAGAGATCTGGAGAATGTTGCTCAGGGAAGGTTAGCAAACATTGAAGGTCCATACTATATCAGTAATACATGAGCATTCACCATCCTGCTGAAGCAGATAAGCTGAAGTCAGTCAAAATCAGAAACATGATGATAAGTATTTCTCCTTGAGGAGCATCACACCAAAGTTTTTACTAAGAAACATTTAAATCAAATTTGTGTATGATAAATTTGCTGCACCATTTTTTTTATTTAAACACATTGCGAGTGTCATTAATGCTGTCTGTTTTATGTGAATGCATTAAAGATCTAATAATTTTTTTTCTGTCTTGTGCCAGCTAGGCTGACAATATGGAGTGCGCTGCTCCACTTTTTCATACTGAATCATATTTGGTGTGGAGTGCGACTGCTTCAGTACACACATGCCATAGGGACCCGTTTATAGGGTAGGCAACCATTCACACCTCATTTATGCACAGAAAGGACAAAGACAGGATAGATGGATAGAGAGAGAAAGTACATCCATGCCCGAACCGGGATTCGAACCCAGGACCTAACTATCCACAGTCAGGCACTCTGAACACTAGACCGGGCGGTTGGCATCTAATGATTTATATATCCTTAATAGCTTGGTGGATTAGGTGCTTCTCTCGTTATCGGTAGGTTATGAGTTCGAATCTCCATTCAATAAAAGATAATCGTGATGGCTAATGGTGGCAAAGGCACGTTAAATAGGTCGCTGTGTCCTCCATAATGAAATGATTTCTTTGGGGTGTAAAACCACAGGGTGTCTTCTGCTTGGTCCCTACTTCTAAATTACGAAGACTTCCGCGACACTGCATCTATCTAATTGGTAGAAATTTCTCGTACGTTGATTATCTTTTTTTCGTAGTTTGTATGCCCAATCAGTGTTGCCATATTCTTTTAAATCTTGATATAAATGCGCACGTGCTTAGATTTATATTCTGTTCAATTAAATAATTTCTTAAAAAACATTGGCTGCTAGTGATCAGATTTTAATATAATAATAAGTGTTGGTACGGGTGACATAATTTTTTGCCGCAATGCAAAAATACTTAAAGGTATTTTTATTGATTAATGCTCTTTTTTTCATTTTAAATCTATTTATCAGAATCCATACTTTTTAAATATGATAATTGCGAAAGTAAATTTATATCCAATTAATTATTAAAAGTTTGAATTATTCGAATTCCAGATTAACATTTGTTTTCGTGCTTTCATTCGAATTGATTTAAAATTCTTTTCTTGCTGAACAGGCATCCGAGTAGTTTGACTTAAGGATTAGTGGTTTGGTTATCCGTTCAACAGATGATGTGTTCGAATCCCACCTCAGTTTTTAAAGTATATAATATTGAAGTTCTCTAAATTTTAAATTAATTAGCTCTCATGATTTTTTGTTAGTTAAGAAATTACAAACAATTTGTATCACATTTTGGTATAAAATACAATTTCAATCATATAATATGCCAAAATGTGAAACACAGTATTTACAAATTCGTTAATATTTAAAAAATGAATTTCCAAATACTGTTCTTCATTTTAACATAATATATGATTAAAAGGTATGGATGGATTCGATTTCGTTTATTTCATATTTGTGTTTAAAAGTATTCAATATAAATATTTATTTACATATTATTCAAAATAATAAGCATGCATAACTTAATAAAAACTAACTCAGAAATATTGGTGGAATGTGTAGAAATAAAATAGAGAATTTTCAAAGTTTTTCGAAAGTTTATACGCAAAAAATTGATTTTGAAAATTGAAATATCAAATGGTGATTGATACTGGTATAATGTATAATCAATTACTAGTATCAATTACCATTTGATATAATTGATTTAAAATTATTTTGAAAAACCCTTTTTTTTATTAAATTCTCATACATATTTATAAGATTGGTCAGTAATAACTATTATTCCTACAAGCACAAAATGATGAGCAGTAAAAATTCTTATATACATTTTTGTTATAAAAACGTCTTAATATCAATCTTATATAAGCAATCCATATTTCGGATTATTACTTTATTTCTCCAATTATTGGATCTATTTAGTTTTCAAATGCATTTGAAGAAATAGGTAAAAGCATTCAAACGTAGATTTTATGATCAAACGTCTTGCATATAAATGCTTTACTATTATCGAAACTTCATTTGTGCTGCAAATCACCAAAATAAGTTAACAGGTGTTTGACATCAAAAAATTTTGAATTGGTTCATCATTCGCTTAGGTATTTGCAAAACTCTTATCCTTTCACTCAAATCAGTAAAAGGTGAACGTAACACTATAATTCTCCCCAAAACTTTGTAATCAATGGTTCAATAGTTTGGTTTCTCTCACCTGATGAAAACCTGTTGCTCTACAACTTTGTAATTGAATTTTTCCCTTTATTTTGCTTAATTTTCGAGACAGGATCACAAATTTTTGCTCTGAGATGCTGTGCAGCGTTCTCGTCTTGTACATTCTTTTATAGGCATTGTCACCATTTGTATGAGTATCGTTTTTAGTCTCTCGAAACTACCGAGATTGCAACAAACTCAGCCACCATATATGCACTATTTCTTACACTAAGTATAAGCTAACCAATTTATAATCTGTGTCTCCTCCATTTAATTGTTTGTGAATTTTTTATAGAAGAAATAAAAAAAATTGTAATAGCTTTTTTTTAGTAATGATCATAAATTGCTTAATTTTTATTTTAACTGAATTGATTACCACCTGATGATTCCGCATCATAAAAGGATGTTTAGCCTGAGAATGTTGTGCCAGTGAAATATTGATTTTCTTCTGCCCAACACCCCTAACACTTGGGAGGAATGAATCGGTCCCTTGAAGAAAGAAACGCACGCATTCTGTGTTGTGATCGAGAAGAATGTTTTTTGTTATTTTCTGTTTATTTGTCTCTTCTTGAATGTTTGGTAAAACAAGTCTCTTACTCTCATAAAGAATGACTTGGAATCAAGATGATTTCTGTCTGGAACTTGATTTCGGTTCCAATCTAAATATTTTTTGTTCAGTGCTGCTTCTTATCTTGTGCCTTGGAACTACTTTAGCGTTTTTTAAAAAGCAATCCAACTTCAAAATTTTTTTATCCCGGGAAAATTTCGACCAAGCATGGTTGAATTATAATAGGAAGACGACAATAGCTGAGCTTATACCCAGTAAGGCAAAATTACATATTACGAAAAATTTAATAATTTATATTAAACTCGTCTCTTATATTAACAAGTTTGTTATTTATTTGAAACTTATTCTTTTTACGACAAAAGCAAAATAATGCATGCTTAAATATAGACAGCTTGAATTGTTTTTCATATCAAATATTATTCCGAAATGGGTATCTAGCTATTCATAAAATTTGTTTAATTTGGGCTGATTTTAGCAGAAGAAATTTAAGTCTTGTGATACTTAAGACGGATGATTTCATAAATAATTTGTGGTAGAAATCAGACTTTTAATTAGTAAGATGCATTCATGCGCATATAGTAAATTTACTACACAATAAGTGCGTCTTTTATTGAGTTTTCACATTAAAAAAAAAAAACTACTTTTAAATTAGGACTGTTTGTATTTATTTAATTCAATACGATATATTAAAATGTTTTAAATATGCTTTTTTTTAAATACATAGATTGCAATACATTATAGTCTGGTTTCATATGGAAATACCACAAGAATCAAAAAATATTTTATAATGCTTTAAATTAAGCTCAATGATTTCATATTTCTTTACAAAACACTTGAAAGCTAAATAAAAGTTTCGCATAATAAATGAATTTTTACACAAGTATGCGATCGAGATTATAGTTATGTTGAGTTTAATTCATGCTGTGTAATATTTTTGAACGAGGCGAAAAGGTGAAGGATATCTGGATGTTCATAAGTAACAAATGTTTTTTTTTTTATTATTATTATATACAATTTTTAATTATAACATAATTTTTAAATTATTGGTATATAGTTCATTAGAATATATTTGAAATTCATTTGATAAATATTTTTATTTATTAAATACTTCTTGAGAATGTCAAGCAATTTTAAATTAATTATCAATGGGAAGATTCTTAGAAAATTCTAAGAAGCGATTGGTTAGACCTAAAAATAAAAATAATTTTTTTCATCTTATTTCATTGAATTTTTTTTTTTTTAAATATTTTATTTTAAAAGGAAATTTTTTTTACGAAACGTATTCCGCAAAATTGTGAATCCTGATGACAGATTGCAAATCTGCTGTTTTTAAGCAATTAATGCGTTAATTTTTTTTAATTATTAAATAATTTAGTATTAATATTTAGGAAAACTTAATTTTTTAATTACTGTTGCTTGTATTTTCTCATTGTAATATGTTCACATTTACGTCCAGTTGGAGTTTTAAAAGCATTTTTATTCGCATCAGAATACGATTAATTTATCACATTGAATTTGTTTGCAGTTTAATCTTTTGAAAGTCATTTAGAAACATTAGAAGTAATGGATTTATATTAAACAATTATTTTAAAATATATATATATATTTTAATATTGATATGAATTAAACAATGATAATTTAAAAACAGAATCTTGACAGGAACCATTAAAAAATTGGAAATATAATTTAAGATATTGTATTGTGATATTATAGATTATATACTTAAAATGGAGAGTCTGTAAGGAAACATCTTTTCCCACTGTAAAATTTTGTGCAAGTGTTAAAGTTTCTGGACTCATTTACGTAAACATTTTGTTTTTCGTTAATGCAATTAGCTCAAATGTATAATTATGAATTTTAATTAAAAATATATATAATAATTATGTTAAATTATTCTTATTTACACGTTAAAAAAAACTCAAAGACTGAAATGATTTGTTGGTACTTTAAAGAATGCTTTTTATATATAATGGTCAATATGTTTACATTAATTATTTGGAATCCTGCAATTTTTCATCATAATATGAAAACAGCCAGTGGTTAACTAAAAAAATAATTTCTAAAAAACGTTTTTTTAAAAAATGTTTGAAACTTTCTATTTTTAGTGTAGATGTGATCTTCATCGTGGTTGGAAATCTTCTGCTCTGTTTTGTATTGAATCCCTTTTATGCAATGGAGTTGCTCAAGAAAGCAATTGGTCAGAGTATAGAAACTGTTTTGATAATTTCTCTAACACTTGAGTTTTTGGTCAGCAGATTATTCCAGGAACGTGCTTTAAAAATGTCAAAAAGGAAACGCTGGAAATTTAATTGTTGGCTTTCTTTCTTAATATATGTGTGCTTTATATGTATAAAAGCAAAACTTTTTTTTTTATTTATTTATTATAACTTTTTAACTTGATTTTATTTATTTTTCGTTTAACTTGATTTCATTACATAGCAATTTATGATATATTTTTACGTTTCCATAAAAAAAAAAAAAAAAAAAAATTTAGTAAATTTTATTATATACTCATCACAATCATTCAATGCACATTATCCCTATTTTAATCGTTGAGGCAAGATATCCTTCTTTAAAATAAATATCAAAAGCAAATGACATTCTTATCTGAAATATGCATGCGTGCACTAGTATTCCTGATTTAGAATTGAGCTTTTCAAGGTAGTTGGCTGGGAGTCTTCGTAATTAGTAGCAGGGACCGAGCAGAAAGTCCTTAATACTTGATGCGTCACCCCTAGCTATTTCACTTGGAGGACATTGCAACCACAACCTATTTAACGTAAAGCAGAAACCTTCAGTGAACACGACGGATATTCGGTTAAGTAGGGAATTGAACTCACTATCTTCCCATAATGAGAACGACGCCTTTACCAGGTAACCATTATAAAAGGAATAGTAACAAATTTATCCATTAATTATACAATGGAGAATTTTGCAGCAAAATACATTGAGTCGTAAATGCAAAGCGTGTTACAAATTGCTTCATAGTAATGGTTGAATAGATTTAGAAATGCTGAAAGCAAAATGTTGTTGAATAGATTCAGAAACAAAGAATTTCAGATGGCATATTTCCTATTTGCAAAAGAATTTAATGCAAATTGAAGTAAACTTATTCTGAACTTTCAATTTATTGTTTACTTAATTAATTGCTTACATCAGATTTAGAGAATATAATTAAAAAAAAACAATGAAACAGTAAAAATGTCAGGATTGCTTTTATTTATATGTCATTCTTCTGTATGCAAGAACTACACACAAAGAAGTGTTAATCATCATTCGCAGAAAGAATGCTTTTCGAAAATCTTCGAATAATTTTTGTTGGTGGAAATTTTATATTCAAATTTATAAGTAGTTAATTTAGCATTAATTTGACTTTGAAAAAAAATGTTTTAATCTTGATCTATTTACATAAAATACTTCTGATTATGCCAAAATTATCCAAAAATAGATATAAAATCAATCAAATTTAAAAAAAGATCTCATTATGCAATAAAACTGTTCACAAATTCCGAAAGACCATCATTTGTTGATAGCATGAAATCAAGAGCTAGATATTCGACATTTATTATTTCTATGTATTGCCAATACTTGTGTGACATTTAACCCATCTACCAATTTTAACAAATGGTTGACAAAATTTTATTAATACTTGAAAATAATACAATTTTATCAACAAAAGCATTGATTAAAAATATATGAAATTCTTAAAATCTGAAGTACCTGATTCTTTATGATAGAGAAAAATAGCTGTCTTTATTGAGATGGTATCAATTTCATCCAGGTTCGTTTAAATTGATGTCTTACTACAACTGGCCTTTTTTCATGATAAAGTTTGCTTCTTATTCCTGAACTAACTGCTATGGAAAAAAAAAAATACTACATTGAAAATTTACAAGACACTTAAGGACTCTTATCATAAAACCAAATGAAAAATCAAAGCATTTATCTCATAAGTAAAAAAATATTAATTTTTCTATTCATTTATACTATAGAAGTTTTACTTTTGAAACAGAAAATTCTTAACATATCTGTATTTGCACTTAAAAATATATTTGAAACAATTTAATTCCATTTACACTTTTTTAATTGATTTGTTTGAAAAAAAGATAATGGATTTATGACAATATTCAATAAATTCCTACAATCGGGGTTTGTATTTAATATCTTTTTAATCATTCAATTAATACATTTTCTGTCGTTCAAATATATTTAAGGTCACTCTATTTTAGTGTCTTTAGATGACTGATGGATACATGTTAGATATTCATATTCTAGATGCCACTTTTTTGTGTAGAGATAACAAAATAATCTTTTAATGTGTAGCACATTTAAATATCATTTAGTTTATAAACAAATTGCTGAGGAAAGAGAAATGGATGAGGCATATAACTCTAATCAGTTACACGAGAATTGTGTTTTTTACTATATACTAAAAAACCAAGATATATAGAGTTCACAAGACTTCTTTCAATTATTCATTGTACAAAAAATTTAATGCATATAATTGGTAATTATATTAATTGTAAAAGTTATATAGTAGAACAAATCAAAACAAAATCTACTTAAAATGAAATCAATTAACAAAGGTCATGTTTAACAATTTTTGCAGAGAAAAGTTTTTACCAGTTGTAATCTTGAATTCATTATACTTATATCATATATAAATCATAGACCAATATATAGTAAGACCTCCGAATTCCAATCAGAAACCTGTTCTATTTTCGTATTCAGACGGTGAAATTATTACAGCGAGGATGACTATATCATTATAAGTCAAATGAAACATGAATTTTATTATTTTATTTCTATGTAATATTTGAGTTGGAATTTTAAAGTAACATATTTTATCGTTTAAAAACATATAAGTTGTTGTTTTTGCTAATGAATATGTGATTTGAATTTTATTATATCTTCTTTATTGAACGAAAATAAAGAGTTCATTTCAGTAAATAGATAATGGAGCTGTTATTTGACATTAAGTATGGACTAGACTTCTTATTTTAATTATCTATTCTGTAATTTTGAATGAATAAATTTTGAAACTGGTTCATTTAAATAATGTTACAATGAAAAAAAATAATGAACTGATTAAATTCAATTTCTTTCAATTCTGTAAAAAGATTAACGTTTTAAAAATATTGAATGCTGTACGTGATTGCGAAGCATGATTCTTTTGATCGTTTAATAAAGGCCCTAAATAGCCTCATTATTTTTCTATACTTACGAGAAAAAAATGAATAAGTTATTAAAGGAAAAGCAAGAAGTTTCAATCGGAACAATCGTACTCTCCTATTTAAAACTAATAAAGCTTTTAGTTAATTTACTTAATTGCTAAGTATTTGTTTCGTTAAACCCTAATATATTTCATCAAATTTATCGACTTACTAAATAAATTAAATTTAAGTCAGAGAAGTATAAATTGTTTTCATTAACCCTTGTTATCGCTATTTATTTATTTTGCTCGAATTGGAAAAGAATGCTATTTTTTAAAATTAACTAAAGCATAATAATAATAATAATAAAATTGGAAAACATTTATATAATTTTTTATATGAAATTTAGCCTGTCCTCATTGTGATAAAAAGGATGAAATTTGCTCTTGGATGTTTCAGTATTCTCTTCATTAATGAAAAATGATTTCAGGGTACAAATTTTTTTAATTTTCTTTGCACACTTTCTTATTTACAAAATAGTTCACTTTTTAAATGAATTTCACTTGAATCTTGGTAAAAAAAATGTTCAAAGCAAATCTGACGATCTGTTTTATCACATTTTCTGCAGTATATTTTTGTTTTTTCTTCGCGCAGCCCTCTTTTTGATAGAAAGTAAAAAATGATCAACACTATGAATATTTTCTTATACATCAAAAGATAGAGACGAGATTCTATGTCTATTTTTTGTTCTAGCCACAGGTCTTTGAAATAAACTGTTGCGGTACAAGCATATTACCCTGCTCCTAGCCCAGACAAACAGTTGTTACAACGCTTCGGAAACCTTCAAGTTAAGGGCCTTTTTTTGGCTGAAATTTTTGTAAATTTTCCAGACGTTTATACAGTGGACCTATAAAATGATAGTTTTATACAGTGGACATGTAAAAAGTGTCCAGTGCCCTTTTTCTCCACGAATTTTTATGTAATAAACAGCCATATAGCCGTGATGATCCATACCACCCATATGTTTTTTTTTTTTTTTTTTTTTGTAAGAATTAATCAAATTTAGTAATTTTGGACTAAATTTCAATTTGTGTACTTTTACTCATCTTTTCAAATCAATGAAACGATTTATAATGTTCTCTATTTATTTCCGCACCATCTGAGTTCCTAGGGAAATATCATTTCTTGAATCATATTCCTTAACGCAATAGAGAGAAAAATTATAACAATATCCCTTATTTTCAAAGAGAGTCCAGTTTATATCCAAAAAATCCAAAGAGTCCAGTTTATTTTCAACAAATCCAAAGAGTCCAGTTTATATTCAAAAAAATATTAGCTTGTCTCGGATGAATTGTTTTAGATTATTCTTACCATAATACGGGATAAACATTTCATCAGTAGACTTTTTGAGAAGTATTCAAATTTAATAAAATTATTGTTGAAAATGGCAAACAAAAGTTTTAATTTGAAGGCTCGATGCTGTATATGCTGATATACACAATTCCATTATACACAGAATATAAATAAGATTTTAACTTTTGGAAGCGGTTACGTTACAACTTTTTTCAACAGGCTAACGCCAAGTTCTTCAGCCTCTCATCAGTAGTCTCCTTAACAGGTATTTAAGTAATAACCAAATGGAGAAGCAAACTTCTTATAAGAACACGTACTTCGTTAGCAGTGGTCAAAAAATTATATCCGTTTTTTACTTGTCTTACATATTATACACTTTCTTTCATAATGAGATCATAAACTTCACTAGAATTGAAATTGCTCAAAAGATTAAAAGTTTTATCCTTCAATGTAGTAACTTGCAGTTGATTCAGCCTGTGTTTCTAATTTTGTATATTGAGTTAGTTTATTCTGTATCCAAGATGACTGATGTCTTTTTTTTATTTTATGCTCTTTGTTGAGGAAACACTAGAGCTTGTGGACAATTCAAGCTAGAAGCTACTTTTCCAGTTCTAATCTCTACAGATCCAGAAATATCACTTACAATAATCTCACCGGCGTTTCTTTTTTTTTTCCTCATCCTCTTCATTTTCGTCATTCTCTTCTATTTCATCGTCACCTTCATCTGTATCTTAAATATTGAATAGTTCAAACGCGCTTCTTCTAACTTCAGTAACCTGTGTACTGACATAACTCAGCAAGAGTGAAACACTAAAAAAGGGGAATTATTATTATTATTTTTTAACTCTTATTTAGAAGAAGAGAAGGAATGCATCGGTACTTATCGTCCTATTGTATTCAGAAAGCTGAAGTGGCTCAGTAGCTTTACGCCGCTTTCCGTTGAGATCAGCAAGGTGAAGCATCATTTGCCGAAGGCAGCGATTGAGATGGTAACCACGTTCACTCCCTCAATACGTTGCTGAAGCTCCATGGGTTAGGGACGTGTCTACATTAATACGTAACGTCCAGATTCCTTCCATTGGTGTGGCGTGGGCGGGGAGAGGAGGGTGGAATCACGGGTGTGACTTCGTCACTTGACCTTGATTCAAAATTATGAGATACTTGGTGATGGGTGAGTATTCAAAACCCATTAACTTAAAGGTACAGTCCGGTACCCGCCTGCACCGCTATGTATTATGTCCTATTTAGAGAACAGTTAAAAAAAATTGTAAAAAAATTTACCTAATAACAATACATATCTGATTAACCACCAGGTTGATAAAGAAAGATTACTTTCATACAAAAAATGTCCATATGAGTGTTCAAAAGAAATTGAAAATGAAATTTGCAACCGCTGAAAGGTAATACAGACGACCCCCTTAATACGATGAATATGTAAAGTGCCGAGGAAGGAAGAGGGGGTGAGACACAACTCAAACTGGTAGAAGCAATACATAATCCTACTCTCTCTTCAGCTGAAAAACTACTCATACCAAGCTATTATTGATTTCCTATACTGTTTTTTAGCTGTACTTTAAATAGGACAGTGGGGTAAAATGGATAAAAAGTGAAATTATAAAATGGTAATTGTTATGAGAAGTAATAAATTTTCAACTATAGGAAAATAACAGCTATATATGAATTGTATTTTTTACTATATACTAAAAAAATCATAAATCTCAAATTTTGAGTATGCTATTGTCTGAAATATTCAAATTCATAAAGTTTATGATGCGTAACTTAATAATTATATAAATTATGAAAATTTGCATTATTTCATAGATTATATTGACGGAATTTTAAATTGAATTTAAATTTGACATAGTTTATAAATTTTATAATTGTCAAAAGCAAGTTTATATCAATAAAATTAAGATATTTTTAAAATCAATTTATCGTTTTTATACTTAATTTGAAAATATTTTTTCACAAAAGGCAATATATTATAAACAAAGGCAAATAACATTCCTGCAGAAAGAGCCATGTTTTCATTGTACTGATTATCCGTCAAATTTTTCGGACAATCAAGTCGTTTTTCTCCTTTTTAGTCTACGGCAGTGAAAAGTCTTACTTTTATTCTTAGTACTTTATATTAAGATATCAAAATATAGTTGTAAAATCATTTCTGATATTATTTTACGTGGATATTTCATTAATCATGAATTTTTTTTGCTTCGCTTAAATTTAAGCGAAGCAAATTCATGATAAATGAAATTGGAATCAATAAGTAAAATCATAAACTCTTATTTTTATGACGACAGATCATTTAGAAATTATAATTTGCTTAATCAATTGGAGTATATTGCTTAATATTTAAATTCTTATTTTTTTAACCTTAATATTTTTTTAAAGTATATGTAATCATGCCTTGAATACTTTTGAGCATTTCTTTGATCTCACATACCAAATGATCTCAATCGGTTTCTTTATTTACAGACACTAAAGAGAAGAAGACATTTTTACTTCAAGTGGATAATGCTGTGAGGTTACTTATCGATGAAGAAGTGCCTCAACATAAGTGGGATTTTCTACATGGAAGAGCTGCCGAGCTTTATAAACTTCGTAAACCAAAAAGTCAAATTCAAACCGCTGTCCATGAAGCAGGACATGTCCTTTGTTTTTGGTTTTCAAAAAACGGCAATGCTACAAAAATAAAAACTGTTAGCATTATACCAAATGGTGTATCTCTAGGCCGTGTAACACTGAAGCCACATTTATTTCCAGAAACTGCAGAAGAGGTAATTAAATGTCTTATAGCAGGTTTTTCAAATACCAGATGCATTGCCTGTCTTGGAATTAGCGTATGAAAAATTATCAACAAGTAACTGAGAAAGTTGGAGTCAAAATCATATGTTAATGATTAAAATCGCGCAATTGAGAAAATACTGTTGAGCAGTATAGAAAATTAGCGCCAAAATGATATTTAAATTATTGAAATTGCGCATTTGCGAAATCCCAGGCTTTAATCATCGATTTGAACAGCTTACAAAATTATTGCCAAGCTCATATGGAATCAATTGGATTTGTTCTTATTAGTTTAATCAATGTGTGTGTCTTTATTATCATATTTGTGTTTGTATATTCGTAAATCCGCGAAACATGAGCTCATTTTTTAAATTATAATTTCGCAATTATATATATAATTTTGCAACTGAAATTATCTACATAAATGGCTCTTCTTCTTTGGAAATTTTGTAGCATCTTTCTGAAATTTATTAAATAGAAAAACGTAGCTTCAAATATTCTTTTTTACTGAAAACTCTTTTATTAGTTTCTGCTTTTTCAAATCTATTGTATTTTTTGCTTACAAACATTTCGTTATAAAAATTTAAATATTCTTGCCCACTAAGCTATTCTTGCTTATACAGATATATTTTAAAATCTTTATGAGCGTTTTCGATTTGGAAATTCCTTTCTTTTTATTTGACAGAATTCTGCCTTTCCTTCATGGTGCTGTAGTTTTTTGGCAAGCACTGTATATAAATTCATTTAAAGCATGTTTTTGCAAGATTTTATGATGAGCCTAATATTGATAATTTTTTGTGTATTTGTTCTTTTAAATTTCGTAACTTTTCAAGCATTTAATGAAATCATTTTCTGTTTTAAACCTACTATACTTCTTTTAAGTAAAAGAATAAGAATAATTTATTGCGACTAATGAGTATATATCTCTGATGTGAGGACAAACATTCAATGGTGAATAACGAGTTTTAGCGAAATTCTTAGTCTGTGTAATATATAATTATTCTAAACCTGAGATCGGCAAACTGTGATCTACTGACACTATCTAGCCCGTCAGTGTTATCAATTCTGCTAACGACAGGTAATTGCTATAGCTTCTGTGACAAATTGGATAAAAAACGCATATTATTAATAATACATCGATTTTATTTAAATGACAAAGACAAGAGTCTAAAACTAAATTAAACCTATTATCACGACAGCCCATGTGAGTGCCAAGGATTACAGTGCGCGTATTTTTTTTCATGACCGAGGATCCTGAGTGCGAAGAATATGTCCTGGTTAGGAAATCAATCTAACGTGAAATTCCCTGAGTACCCAAGCATGTTCGGAACTCAGTTTTATAGACTCACTGAATGGATGAAAGGCTGGACAAGTGTCTACTTGTAAATAATGCTAATGAGGTTTACGTAAACATGATTTTCCATGACAATAGTTTAAAAAACTGGATCAATTTTACCTATATTAAATATTAAAAGAGACCTAAGATGCTTATTGGTTGTTTTAGGTCTGTAAATATTCTTTGTATATCTCATTTTGTAGAGTGTTTTCTCATGCAAGTAAGTAGTATCAAAAACAACAAAATACAACCCACTAGCAAATTATCGAATTATACCAGTAAAAGATTTACATTATTCCAAAGATGAGCTTGGAATTTTTTATTAATTATATCACGGTAATGTAAATCAGTAATTTCTATTTGAAATTTCGAGGCTTGGGCTTCAATGTCAGTATCAAAAGTGTTTAGAAAAATCGTATATTTTCTGCCGTCATGACATCAAAGTCGGAGAAATGAGTGTTAAAATTTATCTTCAAATCTTTGATTACAAAATCAGTGGAGTGTTAATTCAGTTTCAATGGTATCGCTAAATGTTTAACACGTTTAATCTCGTTTGAAAAATGAAGAATCGTGTGAAACATCAAAATCTTAGAATGTCATTAGATCTTTGCACAATTAAAGAATTTGGTCGGATAATTATGAAACAAAGTTTGTTTTATATATTAAGATATAATCCCTTAACGCGCGCTTAATTAGTTTAGTGCAGAGGGTCAAATTTTTCGGAAAATCACGTCGTTTTTCTTCTTTTTAGTCTACGGCAGTGACTAAAAACTAGAAAAACCTTTCATACCATGTATAGCCTCCAATAAAAATTTAACTCTGCATCAATATATTCAATCATTTTTAAAAAACATACTCCAGATTATTTTTATCGAAGTTGTTGTACACCTTTGAAGAAAATAGTGAGTGAATCTAAATTTAAACTGCCAAAGATTATAATTTAAAAATCATCTTATTTTTATTCATTTTCCATTATTATTCATATGATAAAACAAAATTACCATTATTGATTGGCTTAATTGATGAAAGAATGAATTTAGTCTTAAATTCTCAAAGTAAACTACTTAAGGTATAAATTTTTTTAATAAAGAAGCACATTGAATGGTTTGTTATGCTTTCCAAATTCAGTTATTATGGGGCTTATGTATCTCTATTTTATTTTATTCATAGTGTTTTGGAGAGATGTGTGGTTATCTCGGTGGAACATTGGCCCATTCCATATTTTTTCCATCGGAAACACAAAGGGTTAAACGAGCTGGTCAAGATTTCCTAACTTTTGCAGCATTTGCAAAAACAATGGTAAGAATAGCAACCATTTTTCCTTTTGAATTGTTACACAGGTTTTAGTTCGACATTTATAATTAATATCTTATAGACATATTTTTTATTTGAAAATTACAGTATATCGATAATAGACAAATATTAAAGAAATAATTTGAAAATGGATTACTTTTTACATAAATTGTCTAAACATTGTGTTTTTTAATTAATTTTTCATAGTTCTTAATTGAGAAACATGAAAAGTTAGTAATGAAAAACAACGTAAGTGTAGTTAAAATATTTTCATTTTAAATTAAATTTTAACTCTATATCAACTAATTAGCATAAAATTGTGATGAATGGGAGCAGTGATACATTTGAAAATTGATGAACATGATCATGCCAGTCTTCTGCTGGAGCAGTTACTTCTAGACATGACTGACTTCTAGCCACGCGACTGATATTAGTCATTCCGAACCATTATTGAACATCAAACGGCAACGATATTATTAGATGTCTATTAATAATACATATTTTTATCATTAATTACCTGATAAATGATCAAATAAACAGAAGAATTGGAAATGTAATAAGTAAGTCAAATTTGTATTTCTTCTGTTCCGAATGAAAGGTGTTCTGTTAAAATCAGAAGGCCCTAGCAGAATACTGATTTACGCTGTTTTTATCAACATTTAAAATGAAAGCCATTTTGAAATTTGAATCTAAACTGATATAAAAGTTAAGTTATATAGTACAATCTCCCTCTCTCTCATTTTAATTTATAAAGTATTTTTGTAACCAAATAAGCGTTTAAAGTAGAGGGCAGACAACTTTGATAATATTTCGTAGGGAAATTGATGTCTTTGTTTAGTCTTGGTAGAAATATGGCGGCAAAATTAATTTTCTGCTTCTGGATAAATTGGAGAGTGAAAAAAAAATTCCCTATGTATTGTCACCTAATATAGAAAGAAAATCTAGAACACTTGAATGGTAAAAATAATTTTTGTTTTTGATAATGGTATGCATCTATCGGTTTGTTTGTTTTTCTAACTGAAATAGCTGAAGTTTTTTAAAAATAAAAATGCGAATTGAAACTTAGATTTTTGTTAAGATTACATTCATTTGAGCATAATATTCAAATAATTTTCTCAATATATTTGTATAATGAAACTCTTCTTCATATTCAATAAAATCAAGATTTTAAACAGTAGACAAAATAAATTAATACACACATACTATTCACATTATAAGGGAGAAGTGTGTGAAAATAATGAATTAAATAATTTATTTTTGAGTATGGCATGACTATATTTAGATATACTGTGAATTACTTTACATAGCTGAAATACTAATTAGAGATGGTTATATGTATAAACAAATCTATATATAATTAAGAATATTATTTTCTTATATTTTTCTGACACTCTTTATATTTTATTCTAACACCATACCTACCCACCCCTTACATTGTGTATATATTAAGGGTTAATTTATATAATTAAAAAAATAAAATGAGGTGTATAACTTATGAACTAAATTAAAATATTATTATCTTATGTTTCTTGCTCACCATAGACATTAATACTTCATTTTAGGCAAGTGCATATGCTTAATAATTTTTAGTATAAGAGCTCCTCAATATAGGCCAAAAAATATGCTTAAAAGTCTTAAATATTACACATGACAAACCAATTCAAAAATATGCACATGAAAGTAATGCTTGTTTAGAATTATATATATATATATATATATACATACATATCGGTGCAACCTTGGACTGTATCTCAGGTTAACGGGTATGAAATTCTCGCGTATCACCAAAAGTTTCGTAATTTTGAATTATGATCAGGAGATGAGGTCGACACCTGAGCTGGTACCTTGCTTTCAACATCTGTGCCACAGCTGCGGAAAGGACTTTGGGCATCACAGATTAAAGTGGGCATGCTTCTAACTTTCAGAACTTCATAGATACAGTAAGGAAGAATGAAGTCACTCTCTCAGGCAGTTTAAAGCGCTACTTCAGGATTGCGGCATGAAGCTTCTGGACCAGTGGGACTTATTAGAAATATAGATAGCATTTTACAAAGATAATCAACAAAATACATGTTTTGCTTTTCCATTGAACGGCGTAAGAATAAGTGTGTAAATTAGTGTATTACATGATTGATAAACCTGTTGGTCAAGAGTAGGAAGACCATTTGTTTCAAAAGCAAGTCAACCATACAGTTTCATCAATTGTTACATGTACAGTATCACTCATTCGATGTTGTTATCTTTATTACTTCAAAGTTGGCTCATCAGCACTTGCATCTTTGTCACCGAATATATTATGCGGTTATAGAGAGTACATGAATAAAGGTGTTTGGCATTGATTTGAAAAATTCAAGTCGAGAGATTCTGCCCGATTAAACCGTATTTCCCCAACCACTCGCGGACTTCTTTGCATCCAAAACCTCAAGAGGATTGTACAATTCCTTTGAGGCTTGGCGACACATACATTAGCAAAAGATACTGCATGCCGATAGGAATTATTTCGTGTATTGACAACAGGTTGCACTTTCTGTAAACCATTTTCTTTTGACCATTGAAAAAGGCCAAGATTGTTTAATTGATTGATATTTTCAACTTAGAAAGTCAGCTTAAAAGCTTTCAGTATGTGAGGATTTCTGTTCGATTATTAGAACACAGGAATACAATAATCAAAATTTGGCCTGACATTTTTGAACTATAAAAATATGTAATAAATATTTCCTTGTATTATCACTTTTATAACAGGCTGTAAAATCTTCAAAAGGGTCGCTTGTAACTATTTTTTGAATCAATGGAGATATATTCACAAAAAATTTTCCTGGATTTAGAAAAAGAAAAATACTAAAATCTTTGCAAGGTTATTCCTCTTAATAAATTGATTAAATATGTGATTATATCACACTTTATAATTGTGCTATCTCATTCAATATTCTTTTTCTAGTTAAATATGTCATCAATTTTAATAGAAATTTTTATTTTGACAGGGTTATACTCAGTATCACAATCTCAAAGACAAGAAGAATAGATCTGAATGGGAGTTCATATGTTTTTATTTGAGGCATTCTTTCATCGCAACATTGACTGTCATTAAAGCTCATGAAAGGGATTTAGTTGAGGCGAGTTATACATGCATTTTTATATTTTTTAAATTTTTCTTTATGGTGTTACTCCATTAGAATGAAATTTTTTGATTGAATGAATGGTTATAAATTTCTTCATTGAAATCGGTTACGAATGGAAAAGAATTAAAAAGATATAAATAGTTACTTCATTTTCTTAGTTCGTTCCTGATGGAGTTCATTTTCTGAATATTTAAAAAGATATTTTCGACTATCAGGAATTAAATGTAAACTTAATTAATGTAAAAGTAGTTTTGAATAGTTGCAAATATTTTTAAGACATGTTTTATGAAAAAATTATAAAAAGTTAAAAGAAATAATTTTATAAATAATTATTAAAAAAAATTACTTTTCAAAACTAATTTCAAGTTCGAGATACCTCTTGTTTAAAGACACTATAGTTATGCTATGTGAATGAAAAGGACACTCAAATCATATCAATCATAAATAATGCCAAAATGGTATGGAAAATCCTAATAATTTGATGATTTTTAAGATGAAATTACTTAAAATTTATAATAAAAGAATTTTCTTTTGGCATAATATAAATAGAATATCTATTTTAAATATTATTTTGCTTAACCCCTCCAACATTATTTTTTTCATTATTTCCTATGGGATTTTTTAACTACAACATTTAATGCAACTTTATAAATTGTAGTTTTTGATCAATTTGTTTTTGCATATTTACAAATATTTGTATTCAATAAAGTCATCGCGTTTCTCAGTATATTTAATTTCTGAAAAATGTCTTTTTTGTAGTTATTTTCCAATACTTTTGAGATTATTACTGTATAATTGTTGTATGATTCCTTGATCCTTTCACATTAATAAAACTTTACAAATTAGAAAAATATAATTATTATTATTATACATTTTAAGCAAAATGAATAAATGAAAACATAATTGTAATTAAAGGAAACAAAGGATTAGACATTAAGCAAAAAAATGCTCAATGATTTTGAGACAATCTTGAATTTGCGTGTATATTTTAAAGTGATACAGTGCTATCAGAATTTAAATAATTTTTTTTCAGAAAAAGTCTTCGGCAATCATTTAGGTTTTATCGAAACTGGATTTTTTTACTGTTATCCATCATTTTTACTTTATAAGTAATTAATCTTAAGTCGATTCTAAAACACAGTTACTGAGTCTTAAAATTGTAAACTTCTGAGTCTGAAAATTAATTTCAAATTGATTGAAATAGCTTAACAAAAATCGCTAGCTTTTGAAGACCAGGTATGTTTCATTTTGGAAGTTAGAAAACATTTTTTTCAGCAATGATTTCAAAAATGTTTAACCAAATCTTACGGCATTGTACTTCATATTATTTGGATTTCAAAATGTAATGTAATTAGAAATAATCTGTATTAATTTCAAAAAAATTGAAGCTTATTTTATGATTAAGAAAATAATTTGTTACAGATTGTGAAAAGTCTTTTGGAACACAATGAAATAAATCTCAACCAACTGAAGGATATTTTGGGGGATGACGAACCGGAACATAGCTTGTACGAGGAGTTTGTCTTGAAGCCGCAGCCTGAACGTCTCAAAACCACCGTTGAAGACATGCTGCAAGCTGTCCAAGAAACTGAAGAAGCGAACGAAATAGACGAAGAAAACTTTGGTTATGTTCTAAGCAAACTGGCCGACAAAGTCGCCGATAAAGCAAAGCGAGCTGTTCTTAAGAACAAAACGGAATTCAGTATTTATTTCTCTGAACAAGAAGACCCTGAACAGATGGATAAATGGCGAGTCACATTTGTTAAAAAAGCGCTCAAAGGAAAGAAATTAAAAGAAGAAGATTTCTTGAATTGGATGGCAAAAAATGAGAAAGAGGAGCAACTGGATTCTGGATATCAGAGATTGGATGATTCTATTGATGAAAATCTTTAATATTATTTTTCCTTATGATAGACATGCAGTTACATAATCTGTGTGAATCAGCCTATAGGTACAAATACTATTAGTATAATTTAAAAGAAAAATATCCTGTCATAATTCACTAATTTTTAAAACACCATAATAACTGTTTATAATCGCAAATATATTGGTGTTGAGATATTTAATTGTGTGTCACAAGGAAACTTATTTAAACATGTGTGTTAAGATGTTCCTTTTAAATCGTATGATAATTTTATTAACAATACGATTTCTATAGGGATACAATCATATTTAGCTAATTACACAAGTCAGAACATGGGTCAGAAAAGAATTTTAAAAAACAGAGATACATTTTTCAAAATTATTGTCAAATTTACATATGGTTATCCTATTCTCATCAAATATCAAACTTTTCTTGTGACGAAAAGCAGACACAATTATATCCGAATCCTTAAATACAAATATGATAGCCAAAAAAGAAAAAAAACATATTTTTTTCTGATATTAACAAGTTTTATCAGACCCTTATATTTTTAGGATATTTTTTTCCATTAAGCAAAACATCGCTCTAAAATTTTTATAGCGAATTTCAAACCATTCTGACAGGTAATTTATATTATATATTAGTGGAGAGAAAAAATAAGTCTTTTTTTTTTTATATTGAATGGGTTTCTCATGTAAATAGTAATTATTTAATTTACAACTTATAAAGACTTCAGTCATCAAATAATTACATAATCATTTTCGGTACTTAAATATTAACCCTCCGTCTGTTTTTGCTAGGAAATATGTCGCGAAATATTACAAATTTTAATCATGGTTTCCATATGTGAGGGTAAAAACAAAGCAGTTAGTTTATGTTTTCATTGAAACAAACTCATAAAAATGCATTTATAGTTGATATTTCAAATTTTAATTTATGATGTGTTTACAGAAAACTAAATCATAAATTTAAAACTTGTATGCACTAAAAATAAAAAGAATATAAATCATGAGTTTATGAAGCTGTTGAGGCTGTTCACCTAATAAAATGCAACTTTTATCATTGTTGCCATTTATTGACTGAACAAATGACGATATTGTGCAATCATTATCGCTATTTGTGCAGTCAATAAATTTAGCGACATGTTTGTCTCGTGAAAAGAGCTCATGGGTTAATGTGTTAGTATCTTTTTTTCTCACTCACGTTTCTTTTTCTTAAACATTCAAACATGCATTTACAAATGAAACCTGCCAACACCTTACGTGTTCATTTTTAAAGATTTTAGATAAGATGAAATGGAATTTCTGAATTCATAATATTATTTTGTAAGTGAATTTTAACCAATAGGAACAAATGGAAGATGCTTAGAAAAATTTAAAAACTATTTCATTGATCCCTATTTTCAGTAACAAAAGTTTACAATTTTAATTATTAAATATGCTTATGTATATATTGATATATTTTTATTTACATTTTTGGAAATATATTTGTATTTGATAATAACTTTTTTTTTTTACTTCCTGAAATACTCAATTGATATTTAGAAATGATTTGAAATGTACGGCTAAATATTTTCTCTTTGGAATAATTATTTTAATATGTATAAGAACTCTTACACATTAAAATCTAAATAATTACCATTTAATTTATAACTTAAATTAAATGGTCAAATAATCAAGTGAAACATATGTTGATGAACCAAAGATATTGTGTCCTCAAATTCTGAAATATTATGTACAGGTAAAATTTATATACTTTAGTTAAATGTAGCATTTTTTGTGGTATAATTTTGTAAGGGTTTTGAGAAGTTTCCTTTGGTTTGAATAACACGTTAATTGGAACTTGACAATGAGTAAACTCGCTTAGAAATCTGTGCCTAGTGAAACAAATTAAAATTCATTTGAAGTGTTATCTAATTAACTTTATGTGTGATTAATGAAATATTAATAAGATTATTTCATAGTTTATTTAGAAATTAATGTCCAAAATAACAAATATGAGCTTTATTCAAAGTTCATATTTTTCACTGAACATTGTGTGTGAAGATTAATTTTATTTAAGATTTATGAGTACTACTTGGTTTTCACAGCTCCCCGCGAACGTTTGACAAATATTGGCGGGAAAAAGCTGCCAAGCGAAAGAATATGTTTATTGCTCATAGTATTTCACTATTTTTTATTGAATTTTTAATACTTTTCTTCACTAATTTTGCATCAACAAAATGCATTAACTTTTCAAATTATGATTTATTATTATTAAACATGTTAAATGTTAAGTGGAAATTATTTTGTGAGAGACATCACCGCAATATTGTTAAATTATTGTATTTGATATTATAAAACTCATTCACACATACTGAAATATATTTTGATTTTTTATGTAAAAGGTAATTCAAAGACAGATTATTGTTTTATACTTAAAAACACAGTTTTATGATACGATTTATTAAATTGGACAGAATCTTCAGTGACTAGTAATAATAAATATTTTAATATGAAATTACATTAAAATTATACAGTTTAAAACTACTTATGAAATGATAATAGAATTTAAAAATTTACTTTTAATATATTGGGTTGGCAACTAAGTAATTGCAGACGTGGTACAAATGTAAAACACAATTTGTTATTTGATAATTGGCAATCCAGTGTCAATCAGTAAAAAAAGTATTTTGATCGGTTGGGTAGTTTTCGTTTGTTGAAAAATGGAAAATCAAAAGGAACATTTCCGTAATATTTTGCTTTTTTTATTTCCGCAAAGATAAAAAGGAACCTCAAGCTCATAAAAAGTTATGTGGTCTTTATGGTAACTAAGCCTTAAAAGAACGGCAGTGTCAAAATTGGTTTGCCAAACTTCGCTCTGGTGATTTTCACTCAAAGATGAAAAACGCTTTGGTCGTCCAGTTGAAGTTGATGACGACCTAATCAAAGCAATAATCGATTCGGATCGTCACAGTACAACACGCGAATTTGCAGAGAAGATTCATGTATCACATACATGCATTGAAAATCACTTAAAACAACTTGGCTATGTTCAAAAACTCGATACATGAGTTCCTCACGAACTCAAAGAAACGCATTAACAGTTGCGATTTGCTAAAGAAATGTAATAAAAATTATCCATTTTTAAAACGACTCTTAACTGGCGATGAAAAATAAGTTGTTTTCAACAATATCACAAGCGGAAAAGATCGTGGAGCAGGCCAGGTGAACCAACTCAGACAACATCATCCAAAGAAAGTTTTGTTATCAGTTTGGTGGGATTACAAAGGAATTGTCTACTTTGAACTCCTACCACTCAACCGAACGATCAATTCTGATGTCTACATCGAACAACTAACGAAATTAAACAATGTAGTTGGAGAAAAACGGCCCGAATTGACAAAACGAAAAGATGTTGTATTCCATCATGACAATGCAAGGCCACACACTTCTTTGATCATTCGGCAAAAATTATTTTAGCTTGGTTGGGATGTTTTGCCACATCCGCCATATAGGCCGGACCTTGCATCATCTGATTACCTTTTGTTTCGATATTTACGAAACTTCTTGAATGGTAAAAATTTCAATAATGATGATGATGTCACAAATCGCACCAGTTTCAGTTTTTTGCTAATAAGAACCAGAAGTTTTATGTACGTGAGATTATGATGCTGCCTGAAAGATGGCGAAAGCTCATTGATCAAAATGGGCAATACATTACAGAATAAAGTTATTTAGTTCCATGAAAAAAATTGTCTTTGATTTTCTAAAAAAAAAAACCCCGCAATTACTTAGTTGCTAACCCAATATTTAACTATATTGTGTAAAAATTATAAAATAAAGTTACATAATTTTAGCTTAATATTATTCTTACAGCAATACTTTACAGAGCGTGGATTTATTTCTTTTTAATACCTTCTTAATCAGATGTCTTTCCACAAATGCACCATTGGTACAAATGATATGAATTTACATTTATATGCATAAAAGTGGTTTTCTTTTGAATAATGGAAAATTTCCCATCGAAATATGACTAACAAGCTATTTATTTCAAAAGCATTGTGTAAATGAATTTTGTATTTTCTCTGTGATAGGTCATTTATCATTAATGAAATTTTATGAGCATTTTAAAATAATTTTTGTCTTATTACATTACAGTAACAGAAAATAAGTACTTACCAACTTTTCATTCCATTACAAATACATCCTTGGTGCAAATGATATGCGATATGGAATAAATTTTTCATCCCAATAAAAAATTACTTATAATACCAAAGTAATCTTGTTTTACACTAAATAAATTAATAGAAGCAGATGATAATTCTCTGAATAAGTGTATTTGGTAAAGATAACTATATATATATTCAGAAATACAAATATTTTTTAGCGTGTCTCAATGGAGCTTTTGAAAATATGATAAGCCATTTTTTCACTGATAATTTTAAACAGATACATAATCATTCATATACTAAATGACATTGATAAGATTGATCATCATTTTCATACATTACTAATCATTTAATCAATCAAACCATAATTTAATAAACATTTACTGCCATTGTTAAATCTATAACTAATGAGGGAACTGCATCTGGAAACGCACATAAAAAATTGCATTTATATTGCATACATTAATTAATATTGATTGAAATAAAATTATATTTTTACCGAATTCATTTATGCGTCATATGTGTTTCAAATGTACCGTTAAATACTTTCATTTAGAAATTTTCTTCTAATGTTGATTTAAGAATATTGTCACTGCATTTTCCTACTTAAAAAATCAATACAAAACAGGATTTAAAACGACTCATTTATGATAAGGATAATGAACTAAAATATTACAGTACATGCAGTTTATAAATAGAGAAATAATCGCAAGTTTCATGAATACAATTGATGTTCATTTAAAATGAAATGTAACATTCATTACTATATGAATCAGAATAAATCTGTGAAATTTTACAAGCCCAAGAATTAAAGTATCCTGTATTGTTATGTATACAGTAAATGAAGACTTGCTTTCTATTTTGATAAGCCTTTTAATTCATATCATATTTTCAGTTTTTGCTTTGATTATTCTTTCTTATATTTGTTTGAATAGACATGTATTTCTACAGCATAGTGAATATGTGATGAATTGTCAGAACTTTTTAGTAAACAAAAAATACTTGTTTCTCTGTAAATGCTTAGTTTAAAAACAAAAGCACTTTATTATTACAAGCAAATCTTTTGTTGCGGTCAGGATGTTATTTGTGTTGTTATATACTTTTAGGGATTATATTTATTGTGTAAGATTTTCCAGTGTGGGAAATATTTTATTTGTATGCACAAAATTGTATTTTATTTGAACTTTTAATTTTTGTTGTCAAAAAGCTTTTATTTTTTTCTTGAAACTTTAAACAATGTTTTATAATATACTCATATTGATAATTTTTTATGTATAAGCTTAATATAAAAAAATTTACTTTCTTATATTTAGATAATAACAGAATTGAGATATTATATCAGATGCTTCCCGAAAAGAGAAAACACTTTTTACTTCATGATCACAGTGTGATACTAACTTAAAATTAAAGGCAAATCACTTTTTCTCCACAATCAAAAATGAAAATAAACTAATGGTATTTCACGTCCTTGGAAATATTTCTTACAGTTATACAATACATGAACATTTCATTTTTTGATAAATATTTTAATTCATGATGCCATTTTCTATTTATAATGCAAATTATTTCATTTTTAATTGCTTTTAACAGATATTCGTGTCCATTGTTCAGGTGTAAATGTAACAGAAAAAAGTCATACTTTTTAATAAAAGCCAATTTTAGAATAAATATATGTACAAAATTGGAACGTTATATTGATATTAAATGTAGTTAGCAAATCTTTTTATGGCTATACTATTACATGTGGTGCTTTTTTAATACATTTTTAATGAAAATTCTGTTTCATACGATTACATTTATTCTATAAAAATTTCTATTATATGAAAAAGCTTGAATGTACAAAAAATATTATGTTCGAATTTGTATTGTTGACTGTGTAATAAATATACTGTACTCATTTTCAGTTTCCATTCTTTTTTACAATGTTCTAAAAATTAGTCTCTTATTTTTCTCTGGCTCAATAAATCAGTTTCCTTTGCGAACAATAAAAGAAACTAATCACAATCTTTGTTTTTATTAAAGAATTATTATTATGCATGACCGATCCATACATTTGGCTTACTGTTACTTTTGAATAAAATTCTTCATAAATAATATGTGTAATAATGTGTATTTCAGTATGGCATAGGTGAAAACCTGGAAAATTCCTAAGCATTCTTCCCTACAGATTGCAACAAATAAAAAGGCAAACACTGGTACCATATTATTTATTTATTTACTTATTTTTTGTTACAAGGTTGTTAATCAACAAAGAATAAAATTGTTCCTTTGTAATAACTAATAGTTTTTACTCACACAAGAAAAGCGAAATTTTTCATATTTTTTTTCAAAAATCTTCATTTAATTTTTATTATTTTAATTTCATTTATTAATTAGAATCAGGCAGAATGTCTAATTTCAGTGTGCACTTTCCTTTTTAAAATACTCAATATATAAGCCAAAAAATGAAATCCATTAAATAATTTTTTGCCCGTAGTAATCATAACTTTAAATTTGCTGTACATTTTAATTGAAATAATAGTACTCTTGAAGAAAGAGGATACTTAGAAACTTTCATGAATTTTTATTATAAAATTAATAATTTAAAAACAGGGATATTTTTAAACATAAAATAATTTTAAAAAGTTTTTTATTTCATTATGCACCTTTGGCATAACATATTTCATACATGCTGATCAGCGTTTATTTGTAATGGAATATAAAATAGTTATTATAAAAAAAATGATTTGAAATATATATATATGTATATAATATATATATATGTATATATATAATGTCTTTATAATAATTTATTTATATTACTTCATTCCTATAGTTAATTGCATTTATAGCTATATATTATTTATATTTGTTTAATTTCATTTTATTAAAAAATATTCATTTATTTCCCAATTATTTTTCTGATATTGAATATAAGAATTATGTCAT
Organism: Latrodectus elegans; assembly: GCA_030067965.1. NCBI lineage: Eukaryota > Metazoa > Arthropoda > Arachnida > Araneae > Theridiidae > Latrodectus > Latrodectus elegans. The sequence continues at coordinate 80,663,213 of CM057814.1, read as the reverse complement.
TAAAACTCATTACTTTTGTTTCAATGCTATAAATTGAAAAAAAATTCAATATTTGTTTTTATAATACTTTTGCCTCAGTTGCTACTTTTATCAAAACGTTTTAAATTTTATATATTTGAAATCTTTATTTTTATCTTGTTATTCTGTTATGTGCTGAGAATCGCTGCACACATGGAATAAAACAGGATGCTTGTGGCTGATTATTTTAAGATAAAAGTTGTTATATTTTGAAATTTTAGTTACAGAATTAATTAATTTAAGCTCTTATTAGTGCTGATTTAAATTTCATGCAGATTTGCTTATACCTGGATTTAAACAATGAAACATTTAATAACTCAATAAGATGATCTATTTAAACGATATAACTTTTAATAACGATAATAAATATTAACGATGTAACACTCTTATCGACTGGATTTGTTACAAGAGGTGTGCAACTCATTTTTTTTTTATCCCTGTCTAAATTTTTTATGATAATTACTAATAATGATCTAATAATTACAAGAAACTTTCCAGTTTCCAATATCTCATTCGATTTTTTTTTCTCTTTCTGATAAATGAGATTTTATTTCGTAGGGCAAAATTACGTTTCAAAAAAAGTTAAATACGTAATAAATATTATCATTTCCCCAAGTCACACATAATTTTAACAAGGAAATTATCTACACCTTTTCGATTGGAAGGTATAGCCTCCAAAATGTTGTGAATCTGACCTTTTAATTACTTTAAAATTTTGCTATTCTTCAAAGATTGTATATCATTGGTTAACATTAGAAACTGTCTTACAGTTATTAATGCATAAGAAATGTTTAAGTAATATAGGAAATAATTTGTCGAAATTAAAAATAAATGATTACAGTTAATTTTGTTAGAATCACATTTGTTAGATTATGAATTTATTTTATTAAATGCCAAAAAATGTACAAAGTATACATTTAGTGAGAAAATTTTATTTTTATAATGACGTTTTCATTTGTGTGACACTAATACAAAAATACAAATGCCTTTATCTTAGTCTTTGTCTGCGTAATGAAATATTCTAATAATTAAAAATATTTTGTAAAAATATATTAATTTATAAAGGAATCTCAATAAATGACAATTTTTTAAACGAAAATTGCTATAAGTATTTATAATTTTAGTAAATAACAGTTTTATGAAAAATTTAAATCTAATGAAAAATATTTATTTGCTTTATATTTTTATTCATTTTATTTGTTTTGAGAACCAAAAGCATATTATTTTTATTCAATTTTTATTTGATTCGCTTTAGGAATTTTCACCCCTATTCTTAGAATCATTATAATTAAGTCTTAGAAATCCTTTCCCCTCGGTCCCTATTAGACTGATGATGTGAAGCTTTATCTAGAAATTTATTTGTAGGAAAGAATCTTTTATGAAATAGCAAAAACTGAGCTTATTTATAAAAATATTGCATTTTTTTATACAAATATTGCTGTACAAATCGGAAATATTTTCAACAGTCTTATTCAATGTTGAAAAGAGGTCATTAGAAAAAGATTCTGTTCTGTGATACTTTTCAGAAGAATTATTAAAGGAATCAGAAGAATTTTTCTTTAAACTAAACTAAACCTGTGGCATAAGAGCCCATATGTGTCCCAAGACCTATAGTGTATAGATCGATTTTTCCTTATCGATGACTTGGTGGTACGGATCATATGTTCAGTCTAACACAGAAACCCCGGAGTTTAGCTCCAAAGCATGCTTGATACTCAATTTATCCACCCATTGAAGGCGTGAAGGCTGAATCAACCTTGCAAATCCCGAGGATCGAACCTCGAACCTGGGCCTTGGGAGTGCGAAGTTCTACCACTAAACCACCGCGCATCGAAGAATTATTAGCCACATTACTTTCTCGACAGACTAAATTATGATGGAATCTTCTCAAAAACTTCTTACAATTAATTTGCACTTTACTTACTATATATACATGTATATATATACATATACATATATATATATATATATATATATATATATATATATATATATATATATATATATATGTGTGTGTGTGTGTGTGTGTGTGTGTGTACAATTCAGAGGGGTTTCCAAGCTTTTTTCAGGCAGACAAAATAAATTAGCTTTCATTGAACTTTTGTTTCTGAAGATTTAAAAGCAATGCACTCATACCTTCAAATTTTCAGTAAAGAAAGAAAAGTTCTACAATATTTTTAACTCCAGTATAAATTTAATAATAATAAGTTATTCATTAAACATACATAGTGGTGCAGACAAGCACCTGACTATATTTTCAGAGTAATGGGTTTGGAATACTTCTCAATCACCAAGTGCCTCATAATTCTGAACCCCGCGAGTTCAGGCGGTCAGTTTACAATGCTTCACTTTACTGATCGTAACAGAAAGTGGCATGAAGCTATTGAGCTAGAAGCAACTAAATAGAGGCTTTATATATGACCCAACCAATATATTCATATTTATTAATGCTAATAACGGCTCAAAGTAGGTCACAGTATCAATTATTTTTCCGTTTGTATGGCGGAAAGAGCAATGTGCCAACTCAGCTGTTAACCACGCCATTTTATCGTAATTCAAAGTTAGAGGTGAATGGCTGGCCGTAATGTCGACTGAAATAAATAATAGGAAATGTTTGTTATTATACAAACTGCGTGAAATCTAGATTTTCATAAGTAAAATCATTAGCTTACCTTACCTATATTAATAACAATATGTTTCAGATGAATTTACACTAATTAATCAGTGTTTTACTATTCTGAAGAAACATGTCCTTTTTTATAAAGCCTGCATCAGAATATCGCCGTAGTCCTATTTTTATCGTATTAATTGGTTTATGTTTTTCTACAGTAATTTATTGGCTACTGGCTATGTATCTAATCATTAATGTAAATTTTTGGTACTTAAGCTTTATAAAGAAATGCTGTTACGTAGCAGCTGTAATTCTTTGTTTTATGCCATTCTTCGTCGTTTGCAGTTATATGTATTGTTGGTTTAACTTCTTACTGCAGTGTAAGAATTTTTCTCTATAAATCTTAATTCAGCTGTTATAAAATATTGGATAAATCTTCCATAAGTAGGGTGAAGATGGCAGCTGAATAATTTATGTTCAAATTTTTGTTAAGCAATCGGCAGGTTCGATTCTCGCCACGGGCATGTATGATTTTAGTAGTTCGGAATCCACTTTAAATTGTAAATCCCAGTCTAATTAGCTGTCGTTTATGATGTCGTTTATGTCGTAATAAATGACGAGCGGATAAACAGATAATCAAACTTCTGTAAACAATAAGTTGGTATCGCATTGTTTCCATTATGATGTCATGGACAGTCACATCTTGCAAATGAAAAAATGGATGTATGTTATAAAACATACAAAATTATTATGGCAGTTTGCTTATAAAAGCTATGTAGAGAATAACATTTGGAATCAATTCTGAAATAAAGAAGTCACTTTTCTAAATACTTTTAATATTACAATATTTTTACATTCATATTTCATCAATTTAATTTATTTAAAATCATGTTAATAATTTATATTATATATCCTTTGTTATCAGTTTTATTCTCACATTTCAATAATTATTAAAATTTTAATAAACTAACTGAGGATGACTAACTGAATTTAAATGCATTATTTAATTTAAAATCATTAAAAAAGTAATATTAACACTAACTTAAAACAAAACTGATGACAAAATTAGATAAAATAATATGTTATAATAATTGCTTAACTTTAACAATGCATTTTAAAACCTAGGCGAGGGATCAGCACCTTTGATGGTAGATGTGGATTTAGTGATATCCTCAAGTTTTATTTTGTAATTATAGCATATGTATTATCACAGAACAACTTGATTTAACTACACATTTTAATTAAAGCTCCTGTAAGAATAAATCCAGTAAAATTTTTATATCCTGGTATTTTATAATTTATGTTTTTATTATACATTCAATTTAATTTCATTTTAGTGTGTGACAATAGTGAAAAACAAGAATGGCTAAATCAGTTGAAACATTTAAATAAGTTCACTTGGAAAATGTGACAATGGATAGTTTCTTAAAAACATATAATCATGAGTTTTACATAATGTGTTGTGTTGGAAATTGAAGGAGCTTGGATGTTAGGTTTTATGCTGAAGAAAGTTATATAAAACATTATATCTAAGTATAAAAAATTATTGTCAACACAACTTAAGAATTGTCTCTATGTATATATATGAAACCTTGAGCTGAAGTCACAGTAGATTTTTCCCAAAAAAACCAATCAATCACCAGACCTTTTATATGCATCAAGTACTAATTAAAAAGCAATTATCACTTCATTTTTTAGCAATAACATTTTAGCTCCAAAATTTATTGAGCTCACTATGATATTTCTCCATATTAATAAGAGGAAAATTTTGTGTATTACATATAAAATAATGAATGTAAAGTTTTTGATAACTAGAATATATTAGCGCATTTAAGTTCTAAAGTGAAAATTTATCAGCTAAAAATATATTTGCTAAAATAAGAGAGCTTTCAAATAAACATAGATTTAGTATTTGTATGGTAATGAGTTACTTATTTGATATTTACTCAATCATGTGTGAATCAAAGTGACAAAGAATAATCTCTGTAATAATAATAAGTTTCTTTTGATAGTAACTGAGATTTTGAAATTGATCGTCATATTATTAAAAAGTTGTATAATTCTGAAAAACTTCTTTCAGATATTTGAAAAATTAAAATTTTTTCCATACCCGACTTATTATATCAGTGAGTGTCCTAAAATATGACAATTATTTATTTAACTGCTAACATTAACTGCACTTAATTTAAGCAGCTTTTGAATTTTAAAACTTAAACTACTTAGAACTATTGAAAATTTTTTAGATACTTTTGTATGTGGACTAATTTTATAAATTAAATGATGTATTGATTGTTTACTGTATGAGATTTTTATCATATGAAAAAAAATTAGAATGAGATATGCTTAAGTAGATGGCAAACAAAATTTCAAGGCCTGGACAAGAAAAGAAATTCTTAATCAGTTTGGAAAAACAGTGTTTTACTATTGTCAGAAATAATGAAAAGAAAATTCATTTGAATATTTCACTGTTTTTTATAAATTAATGAAATCTTACAATTTTTTTAAAATCTCCTTTAAAGATCCTGTAAAGGAGATTTTAAAATTATTACACTGGTGATTATTACACTGGTGACAAATTTATACATGTTGGTATTTTTGCTTTTATATGTGATGTAGACTTAAAGGAAAAGAACTGTTGTGGATAAAATTGTATGATTCTTTCCTAACAACTTATTAGTGAACAACTGTATTTTTGATGAAAAACTTACCACCTGCTAATAAAAATTTGATTTGCTTTTGTATTAGATCCAAAATGGAGAAAAAATTACAAAATTACAAAATTATCAGTTTTTGTGAATTTCTTTCAACTTTTCTTACTGTCTATTATTTCTGAAGAACTATGCTATCTACTTAAAGTCAACTAAATGAAGTGATTAATTAAATTGATAATGTTAAGTCATACAATGGAGATGAAACAACCAGAATTAATTTAAAATTGTGTTCTCATGTCTTAAAAATAATTCAAGAAGGGTTTTCTAAATTTAAATTTTTAAGTCTTAATGAAAGCTGTTATGACAACATTTTTAATAATTTAGGGTTTAAATTTCTTCTTTTTAATATTGTGGACATTGTTATTATCAATAGCAGAATGATGTTAAATACTAAAAATTATGAAAAAGGATTGGCACTATCCAATGTTATTTGTGCAATCAAAACTTGAAAAGTACAAGCATCATAGTTAATTCAAAATTTATTTATCTTCTATAAAAAACAGAAATCAATCAATCTACAATGGCACTACAACCTTGTGTGGGTCCTGGCCTTCTTAATGAGCTTATTCCATCTTGGCCTGTACTCAGCAGCACTTTTCCAATTAGATGTTCCAATAGTATTTAAGTCCCTATCAAGACAATCAATCCATCTGATTTTGGGCCTACCTCTGGAACGCTTTCCCATTGGCCTTGCAAGAAAGATTTTTTTTAGGGGTGCGTTCAGTTGGCATACGAATAACATGGCCAGCCCACCTCATCCTTTGTATTTTAATGTATTTGACAACATCAATGTTAAAAAACAGAAAACAAATCAGAATTTGATTGTATGAAAAATGTGAAATTGTTTTTCAACTAAGAAGTTTCTTGTATCACAGTCTATCCTTAACTTTACATAAATCTACATTGTATGTAAACAATAAAGTGTTAAGAAGACCCATCAAATTTTGAGTTTAATTTTATAAAATATAATTGTGCAAAAAAAGTTTTATTTTAAAAAAACACAATACTTTTTTTTAGAAAAAATAAACCTTGGTTTATAAATATTTCTTTTAAAAAAGTATTTCTTGATCATTGTAAAACTAAAACGAGTAATATTTTAATTTGAATTTTTTTTAACTGCCAACCCTGAGCATCTGCATCAAAAAGAAATGATAAAAAGTTTGAAAATGCAGGAGCAATTAACATATCTACAAAATCATGTGAAATTAAACATATTTACAAAACTATAAGTCATCAAAATGGCCAAAATAAATTGCAATCTTTGTTGCAAAAAATACTTAGGTGGAAACCATAACAAAATGATAATTGCACTATAGAAAGAGTACCATAATAATTACCCTGCTTATGGAAGATTATGCAGATTTCATGTATGATGTTTTTTTGTAACATGTCACATTCCTATTTGATAACATTTTGTTTTGCAAAAAATGTTGAAAAATATGTGGAATAAATTGTAAATATTTTTCATTCTAAATGATTAAAAGTATGCAAATAAGAGAAAGTATCAAATGAATAAGGAAAAAAATTTCAATTATAATTGATCTTTTCCTATTTAAGATATTATTTTAGTCATTTGATTGTTTACCCATCTCTGGACAAAACGTTAATTCTCTTATGCTTGACAACTATCATATGAAGGTTACTATGTATTGGACTGCTAGAAGGAAAATGCCAATTCAGCCAATTCCTGATGTAGGGAAAAAATATTTAAGATTTTATTTTGTACTTTTTTATTTGAAAATTTAGTCTTAGATTTAAAATAAAATAAAAAGCAAGCACACTTCTTAGGAAATCATTTTTAATTTTAGTTATGTAAGACAGTTACAGATTTTAAGAATTGTAATTCAAAGAAAGTGATATCTTTTGATGAATACCTGAAAGACCAACTTTAAATACAGAATCAAAAAATTGAATAAAGGCAAATATTCTTCGAAAGTATCCTGGAGAATAATTATATAAACTTATGCTTACTTGAATTATTCCAAACTGCCTTTTATTATTTGTATTTATATTTCAGTGTGTAACATGTAAAAAATTAATAGTTTTTTCTACATTATATCAATAGATAATGTATGTGGTATATATTTAATGAATGATAACCTCAACAGTTACACATTAATAATATTGCTTTCATTAGATTTTGGATATTTTAAATTTCAGTGAAAGGAAACATTACTGTTTTTTATATTATCTTTAGGCGAAAGTAAAACTACCAAAATTAGAGAATAAATTAGGCCATAGAGCAATCAATAAAAAAATATAGATAAATTTGGGAATGTAGCATTATATATGTCATCATTTTAATCTCACTAATCAAAGTTAGGGACTAGTCAAAATTAGAAAATAAATAAGGCCATAAAAAATCAATAAATATAAAGGAATTTGGGAATGAAGCATTATATATCATTGTTTTGTCTGAAAATCATGAATTATTTCTATCAATTTTGGAATTAATGATTTTTCTAGTCTGTACTTGTTATATATTAATCAAGAAATCTTAAAAGAAATCAAATATATGATTATATTCTTAAATTTTATAAAAAAAATACATGTTTTGGACTGTAACATACTTTCCAGTTCTATAAAGTGGATATTAGGAATATACTTGAATTGTGTCTTTTGATTATTTAGTAAATAAAAAAACTTAATTAGGATGTAGAAGTTTTTGCTTCATGTACATATAATTGACTTTTCTAACAAAGTTGTCATTGTTCAAAGTTTCAAAACTTATGTTGATTGAAAGAAATATGGACTATAATTAAAAATTTCATTAAATATAAATTAATAAGTAATATCTAGTTCTTGACTATCACTTTTAACTTTCATTTTTCTTGTTTCTACTGAAGTTTATTGCAATTTCATTTTAGACATATAGATGAATAATTAGTATGATTTATTATAAAGTTGATAAGTCATTTTGAATAAATAAGTGCCTTTGGAAACATGTTGAAACTGCATATCTTTTTTTTAAACAAATGGGGAGATTACATTATGAATGGAGATCATAAAAAAACATTAATTATAGTTGTATTTAATATTTTGGTGCATCCTCAATAGCTTACTCACACACACGCACGCAGAGAGAGAGAGAGAGAGAGAGATGATTCATTAGCATATATATGTATTAAAACATTTGGCATTTTTTTGTTCTTAAGATATGGTAAATTTATTTTTCTTTCCTTTTTAGCGGAAAGGTTTTACAAAAAATATTTCTTTTATGAAAATGTACCTCCAAAAGTGGACAGATTAATGATTGAGAAATATAGAAAGTATAGGAGAAAATTAAAGAAAATTGCAAGGAAATTACAAGTTAAATACAAACATACATATGCTATAGATGCTGCTGGCTATTTTACATTTTTATGGTTTTCTGCACATGTGAATCATCAACCTGAGCGAGAAAGAAGTAAATTTGATAGATTCTTCATGACACCAATTAAGTTTGCAGAGAGTGTTGAGAATGTAAGTTTCATTTTGCAGCTTATACCTTAATTATTATAAATTTAGATTTTTGGTTTAATATTATTTAGCCTCAACCCACTGCCAAAAGTAAAATGCTGTGCAAATGATTTTCAATTAATGATTTTCCTTATCTGATGAATTTCAAATTGCATTTTAATTTATTGTAGTTCTATGACAGCATCTAATGTATGCAATGACTACATTTCTGAAAATCTTTTCTCTTGTGGTGTTATTAATGTTATGTTTTTAATGCTTGATTTTGAAAATTAAAATTGTAATATGTTAACACTATTTGCAGGCTGTTAACACATACCTAACAACATTATGTAGGATGCTTGTCATTGTTTGATTAATTAATTGTCACTCTTAAGTCATCTCTAATAAGAACCAAAGTTATTCATGTTATTTAGATTTAGTTCTTACTGTTAAACCCTGCATGGGAGCATTGCTTAAGATGATACAATAAGTAAAACAGTAAATATCTGAAATGGCAGTATTCAAAATTAAGTAAAATTGTGTTATTTTGGTTGGAGTGGAAACACCTGTCACATCACCATAATGAGTTGAAATATGTTTTACTGTGTGATCTTGTTATTTCCTCTTTTTGACAAAAATATATCTTGTATTTCTAAGTTATCATTTTTCCTATTTAATTATCACATTTTGCTAAAATAAGCAATCTTTTAAATTTTAAAATTGTTCTAAATATAGTTAATTAAAGGCATAACACTCAAAACATTTTTGCTCATTCTTTTATAAACCTCCATCAGCAGATATTTTTTTAGACTTAGCAATTTTTCTGCTATCATATAACTAACATAAACATCATTTTTTAGTTTTTGTATTTATTATTGTAAAAAAGGCTTTTATAACTGTTGAGTTTTGATATTAATTCACTCAACTTATTCTTCAAAAATGTAATGCAAAATTATTCCCACTGTATTATAATGTCTTTTAATGTTGTATTCTTTCATAACTACACTCTTTCAAATAAATGAGACTGTCATAATTTATATTTAACATTAAAATAAAAACAATAAAATTAAAGACTGGATCATATTTTTTGAAAAAAATGTTTCTTTCAACTTTTTTTTGTTTTGTTATGGCTTGTCATAAATTTTTCAGTCAAAAAGATTAACTGCTTTTGTATTTCCATCTGTGTAATATGTATGAATTATCTAGCTTAAAATCAATTGTACAAAACCTTATTTCCACCCAAATAAGATGTTTACAACAACTTATCCCTTTGACATCTGATTATAACAGTAGGTGGAATACAGTTTTTTAAATTTAACCCCTCCTATAATAGTAATATGTTCAATGTAATCTTTGGTGAAGTTTTGATGAAAGATAAAACCTGTCAAAAATAAAAAAATTCACCTTTTTTTTTCCTGAATTTGTTTGTGATTTTATAAGTTTTTATTTCCAAACTTATTTGTGATATACTTAAAAATTTTTAACTTTGCTATTTTCTTAATACTAAATTTGTGAATTTTTATTTTAAATAAAGATATTAATGAATTTTAGACATTAATGAAATAAATGAAGACATTAATAAATAAAGACATTAATGAAATTTTTAAATATCAAGAGTTGCAGAAATCACTGTTTTTTGTGATGAAAAGCTGATAAGAATTCATGAATTTTTCTTTAAATTGCCTTAAATTCAAATGTGTAACCATTAAAATATCTTCAGTAAGTAGAAGATTCTTTCTGAAGTTAAGACTTTGATATTTATTTAAATGTCTAAATTAAATATTGTATACAATTGAACATTTAACTTTATTTTCCCAAATATAATAATAAAATATACTTAGTATAGTACTTCATCCTTTATTTTGAATTGTTTTCATTGTTTATCCCAAGTTTGCTTCACATATCTAATTTTAATTTTTGATAAATTTAATTTTCACCACAGTTGTTAAATAAGGGATGAAAAAGAATTTATTTCTAAAGTAATGCAATTTGTGGGGAATGCATTATCCCCATAATTTAATCTTGCATTTATGCTGTGCATTGGATAATGTTGAAGATATGGTAAATTGATTTTTTTTTTCATTCTGTGAAACATGTAAACATAAGTTTCAACATATTCTTATTTTTCTTACTTTATTATTAGTTTATATATATAAAGCAATATTCTTTACTAGTTGCTTTTGATTTTATTCATGGTACATATAAATTAGCTATTTAAAATGTTGCTTTTCAAGTTTTGTTGGTTAAATTTGATTTATATAATAATTCAATATATTATTATCATTTTAAGTTGATAAATTTATAATAATTGTTTATACAGTAATTTTATTTTACAGCTGCAAAACTTGGCATATTTTCCAGTTATTCAACAGTCATACAAGTTACATTCACTTTCTCTTATACTATTAATAGGAAAAATTTAGAATTTAGTGAAAGGGTGATTATTTTATACTAATAAACAGACAATGCATTTTAGAAACTAGCATTAATTGATTTTGTTTATCACTCAATACTAGTTTCTAAAAAGCATTGTGTAATTTTGAAGAAAAATTTTAACTTCATATTAATTTCTTAAAATTTTTAAAAATATTATTGTGACTAAGTTATTGATTTTACTGTTATAAAAGTTTGAAAACAAAGTTTACTTCTTGAATTATGCCTTTATTATTTAGTTATATCTTAAGTAACTTAAGTGAGACACAGGATAACCTCTTGCCTATATAAATTCATAAACCTATTTTTATTCTACATAATGAACCTATTACATGTTTGATAAACTGCATGTCTTAAAGTGATGTTTTCTCTGTGTTGCAAAACTATTAGAATTAAATGTGTATCCATATATTTTGAATTTTTAAATGCAAAATATATGGATATGCATTCCTGAATATAAAAATATAAAAATTTTAATGACATATATATAAGTATAATTTCAAAAGTATGTCATTAAAAATTTTATATTTTTATATTCAGGAATCTGTTTCTGCCATAAAATGATCTTATTCTTTAAATTTAAGTTATTGATAATATTAAATGTACTTGTGAAATATTATTATTTTTTTCCTCTAGTACTTTTTACTTCCAAATATATGATGAACATTTTATTTATAAATATTGTACATTGCTACATTTTCAAAAGTTACCTACTGTAATATAGACTTTTCCCAACCATTATACTGCTAACATTATGCAAATAACTACTGTAGGCAATATTCATATTACAAATATTTATTTTTTTCTTTTCTATAAAAAACACTGAAATTTTAAATTTTTTTGCAATTTGAAAATTTAAGTAAATGAATAAATTTAAATATATATTAATTACTAAAAGGTACTTCATATATAGTTATTCATTTTTTCACTGTTACTAAAAATTTTTATTCACCTATAATATTTGGTTAAAATAGGGAATATTTTTTATCTGAATGTAAATTATGTATTGTTATTTTGAACAAAATATATCATTAATAATGTCTAACAATAACTTTTAATATTATTAAATTTTTTGGAATCGATAGTGAGGAAAATTCATTAAAAGATAATGAATTCATAAAAAAATGAAAGTTAAAGGAATAACATTTAATAATTGCTATCTTATTAATGTGGAAGATATGACAACTATATTTTGTCAAAAAAATTTGCTCATGTTTAAACTATTAATGATTTCCTTTTAGACTTCCTCAGTATACCCTTTTAAATTTGTTCTACAATTTTTATCAATTGGTTTTAGTCCACCATTCATCTTTCTTTTTACAACTTGATTTTTTAAGCTTTTGTAAATTACGCTTTTATTACCTTTTCTTGGATTTTTTTGTACCTCAAGTTCTTATGGCATTAGAAATTGTAATGAGTGATGATTATCTTTCATGCAAAAAATTTTCTCGCAACAGAATTCTCTTATTTATCATATTTAACAAAATTAAACTTTTTAAATTTTATTTTACTGTTGTAGAATTTAGTATCATTTGACTATTAACAAATATTTAATAAATTTTATAAACAAGCTTTATTTTCTTGTCATCAAATATTTTTTTTATTCCTATGACCATTTTCCAAATGTTTTTTCTATCAAAATCTGAAAGACATATTTGTATCAAGCAATATTAATTTCCCTTTGTTCTCCATTACTGTTAAATTTTCAGAAAATTATATGATACATGCCCATTCCAAAATTTTTTAATTATAGATCATACTCTTAGATTTTAATGTTTTATTCCTTTGCAGGATTTTTATTATCTGTGTACTGAGTTAGCTGGATTAGCTTCACAAATAACTTATGAAAATATTTTCAAATCTTCAAGCAAAATGGCGACTCCAAAGCAAAATGTTGAATCATATCGTAAACTCTTCATTATTGTAAGTATCAAAATATACAGTTTTTATATAGTGTGATTAATGATTTATATTATTTTACTTTTCTAAAGATTTTTAAATCATTATTTTCGATTTGAATGTTGAAAAATATTTGTTCGCATGTTAATTGTGATATTTTTAAAAATAATATTTGATAAAATATAGATTTTAATGTTTTATTAAAATTTTATTTTTGATTACTTAGTATATTCATACATATGTGTGTATGTTTAAATATATATATATTTATATATTGTATTATTATTATTATATATATATATATATATATATATATATATATATATATATATATATATTGTAAAAGCACTTTCTTTAATAAATATTGCTGTATTCTAATTTTCTACAACAGTATTTAATGTAAAATAATAACTTTTGTGAATGACCACTATGCTAAATTCAACAATTTATTCCATTTGTTAAAATTTCCAAAATTTCATAAAAATATTTAAAATTTTATAAAAATATTTAAAATTTTATATAAATAAGAAGCTAAATATTATGTAAATCTTAAATGTCCGAAAACAGTTCAACAATGATTGAAGGATTCTTAATTGAACTTATTTTATTCATTTATGTTAGTGTTTGAATATTTTTATAAATTGTAAACATGACATTAAATAAATAATTACATGGAAACGTTGTTTTAATTAAGAGTAGGTTTTAGAAAAGAAATTATGGTTTGTAAAATTTCATTAACATTTTTAACAAAGTTCTCACCAAATATTACACTATAAATTTGATAATTATTGTGAATATAAAATTTCCTTGTAGATTTTTCTGTGTATTCATAGGAAGTTTCAATATTTGATAGAATAGTTTTATATAAAAAATGCTAATATTCTAACTAAATTTTTATTGATAAATATATATTCTAATTAATTCTTTGATATTATAAATATTCTAATTAAATCAGTGGTTAATTTTAATATAAAAAGGTTAAAATTGTATCTTGTTTCAAATCACATATTTTCTTGTATTCAATAATTCAAGAATAAAGTGAAATTCAAGTTATTCATGATGAGTCTTAACTAGTAGCTGAATGTTTAGTACCATGACTCTCAATCCAACAATTTTTAGGTTTAATTTCCTTAATGGGTGTAAATATTTCTTATTTAGAATCTGTTTGAAACTGGAAATGTAAATCAAACTAACCCTCATGTTCAAAAAGTTATTATTGAGCAGCATTAAAGTCAATATTAGCTATTAGATGTATGTTTTTGGACTTGAGTTACTTAACCCTTTGCGGTTCAGTGTTCCAGGTGATGGAACACTAAACTTTAAATTGTTACCAAATCGTTGCATTTTATATAAATAGATGAAATTTGGCTTAAAATGTTCCTTAAACTCTCTTTTTTGATAATAGATGGCAGCACTACTTAAGAATAGAAATAATTTTCAATTATAGCAGATTATTTAAATCCCTTTATTTTGAAGGAATATTTCCAAATTTTATTTTTTATACAAAATTATTTGAAAAGAAATTTCTGTATATTTTGTTGCCTGTACATAAATTTAATACCTTAATAATAATAGTTTAATATTTTAATACCTGAGTTTATATTAGTAAGTTTTTTATGCATAAAGTACACGCAGAATTATTTGATAAAAACTAAGTGTCCCATCACCTGGAACACTGCGCCACAACAGCACTTTTTTTTACATGAGTACAATTAGCCTTGAACTCAATGCTGAGGGGTACAGCTGTGTTTGTGTTTTTTACTGTTTCTTCTCTCTTTTGGGGTGGAATAAACTAGTGTTGAGGAATGTACAAGGACGGATTATTTAAATGGATAATATTTCTACACCCTTATTGGCCTCTTGAATTGGGAAGCTTCAGTGTGGTATAAGATTATATCAGTTAGTTTGTATCCTCTCTAGTTAGAGAAGCATTATTTTTATGCTCCTGATTTTTCTTTGCACTGCTATTTGTTTTATAATATTGTGTATATATTTTTTGAATTTATATATTTTTAGTTTACTTTTTAAAAATATAATTTTAACTTCTAGTTAATTTTTTTTAATTTTTTAGTTGCAAATAAATGGAACATAGAGGCTTTAGTCCTTCAGAAGCAATAAAAATGCTTAAAAAATTGCCCTCTGTTAGTGAATCAAAACATATGGATATTGATAGTAATGCAGAGAAATATGTTCCTAAACCACTTGATCAGTCTCAGACTGATGATGTTGTGTCGAATGCTTGTGAAATTGGTGGCAATGATCTATTTCAACAAGGCTCCTCTATGCAGCCCCAAAACTTGACTTGGATAACTAAAAAAATTGTACACTAATCTTTATTTTATTAATTATTATTATTAAAATTTTTTTGTGTAGAGTAGCAGTCCTTCTTGTGATGCACGTTGGACCACGCTAAATCTGCTATGCAGGCGTAATGCATTGTGTTTTCATTTATATGCAAATACATTTACAGGTATATTGTCTTCACTGCAATGCTTACTTTTTACGACCTTTGAGGCACAGTGTTCCATGTGATGGAGCACCTACAAAATTGAAATGGCGCATGCAATGTTTAAAAAATTTTCTCTGTATACTCTTATAGGCCTAAATAGACAACCTAGAAATTTTTTTGTTAATATTTCAACTTTAAAGGGTAGTGCGCCTGAAAGGGTTAAATTGCAGTTGCTGTTATATATTGTTTGATATTTTTTTTTAAACTAAAGATTAGAGGTTTGTTTTTCTACATCTCACTCCTCAAAATTTATGATTAAAGCTCTTTCAGGATTTTGAAAATGTATAGCAAGTTTTTATATGCTTATATTTTTTAAAATTCTTTACTTGGTTTCTCAAATTAAGTGGGACATGAATACTTAAAAGAATTAGAAAATGCATAAGTGTAGTCTGATTTCTTATAATTTCAAAAACAGGCTATGCATTTTGCCATGTTAAACAGTGAATCAAGTTATAATAAAAAATAGAATAAAGGTCTAGAAAATAATTTGACTTTTAAAAACTAATTTTTACTCATCAAGTTGAAAGATAAATAACAAAAATGAGTATATATTATATCTGTTTTATCTTATGACAGTTCTCTCACTTAATAAAATATTTATAATTTGATGAACATGAAATCAATGGATAGTTTTCCACTAAATTCTGTTTTTTTTTTAATGTAAATTTATATTTTTTGGACAAATCCTTTTTATTAAATACAATAATGATCAATTGCTCATTAAGCTATTTTTAGCATTTCATTTTGATTAAATGAACAAACTCTGATTTGTCATTATATATTTTAATATTTTATTTGTAATTAAAACAAAGAATCTGATGATAATACTGTTTTAATATAAGTAATTTTAAAGTTTTCTAAATTATGAAGGAAAGTATTTATCACCATATTTATTTCATTTCCCATTGTATTAAAGATATTGGTATACTTAGAACAAAAGTCATGTATATATAGTATACTCACTAAAGTCGTCTGCAATCCTATTAATTTCAGAACAGCTATTTCTATGTTCGTAAAAATGGTATTTAGATATAGTAAAATAGCTGTGTATACTGCTGAAGAAAACTATGAGCACAGAAGGTGATACATTGGCAAAAGCATCTGTAACATGTCTTGCATTGCATGTAAAGGTGTCTCATGAATCTCTTTCAGGTATTGTCTCTGGAAAAATTCCTGTGGAGTCTGAGCAGACAAACATGGAGGCAAATCTTTTAACTGACAAACCTAATTGTTTGTTTTCTAAATTCCTTGACAAGATACTACTTCCTTGGTGATGTTTTATGAGCAAGTGCATTTTCATTTTGAAACCGTATATTTTTAAGATTAAACAGAATATAAAGATAGCACATCAGATGAGCCTAGGACTGTACCTTAAAACTGACAGGTTTTGAATACTTGCATATCACCAAATACTTTATGATTTTGTATCATGCTCAGGTCATGAGGGTTGCTCCTAAGCTCTCCATAGACGCATTTCCAACTCATGGGGCTCCAGCAACTTAGTGAGAGAGAAAGTGGTCACCCTCTTAATTACTGCTGTAAGTAAATGATACTTCACTTTGAAGATCTCACAAGAAATGGCATGAAGCTATTGAGCTGCTGGGGCTCAAGATTACCAACAGCAGGATTTCTACAAAAGTGGGTTATTACATTCTTTATGTATTGTAACCTGTTAACATGCTATCATAAAATATTGGCCCTTGTTATTATGAATTCCTCATAAAACATTAATAACTTATTACATTTATTGTTGAATGCTTGTGAAATATCTAAGTTTTGATAATGTGCATGTTATATCTATCAAAATTGTTAGTTGGATCTTTAACTGTGTTGTGACGAAGTTTCACCAGGCAGTGTTGCTTTGTATTCCCATGCTATAATATTTGTTGAGATGTTGGTGGGTATGGATAAGTGCCTATTTTGCTTAGGATTTTCAAATTTGACTTGTTGAGAAAGCATAGTGTTGATTAATTTTTCTTGTTCTTTATTTCGGGTACATGAGGGCATATGCTAATACCTCATAAAATTGAACTTGCATCTTACTTTAGTTGCTCTGCCAGATAGAGCTTCACAAATGTTACTGCTTATGTCTCTTAAACTTTTTACAACAGTTAGAAGAGTTTGATGAAAAGCATACAAAGAAACATTACTGGTACAGTCTTGTTGATGATTGTGCATTACATTCATATTCACCATACTATAAATCTATTACACACTACTCAAATTTTGAAAGTTGTTCCATGACCATGAGCATCTATAAATCCTAGAAGATATCTCTTTTTCTGCTATCTCAGGTGAAAAGGATTTCATGTTTGCATACTTTAAGTATTTTAACTACTAAATTCAAGTTAAGTTGATGCAACATAATTTTTCAGGATTTACATATGTCATTGAGAATTGCAAGCAACTTCACTATACTACATTGCTATTCATGTTTTTTCCTGATAATCATTTATCCTTCTATTCAAATTTTGTTACATCACAATAGGAAATTATGAGGAAACCAACCTATTTTTTAAAATCATTTTAACCATCCAATTTTTTGCATTAATATCCACAAGTTATCTTTTCATACTAAATTTTATAAAAATCTACAACTTTAAAAATCACTTTTTCCCCTATCTCATTTTGCTTTCAGGATTGAAATATTATCTCCTTAATTTTCTACAATTAGCAACTTAGGTGTTTTAATCAGTAGCTTGTAGTTATTTTACTATATCTGTTATCTGTTTTTATGTACATAATAGTGGTCTGGCTGGTTAGAACATCATTCTCATTGTTAATAAGGTAGTGAAAACAGGCTCCAACTTGTAGCTGAAGATCCATTGTGTGCTCTAAAGGTAGTTGGGGCACATTAAATGTGTCACAGTCATAAGTCAATGATACTTCTGGGGCAGGCAAGTGAAGTATTATGGGTTTCCTGCTTGATCCCGGCCTCTAAATTGTTAAGACTCCAACCTGGTTTCTTCCATCTAAATGGTTAAATCCAACTTGAGGCTAACTACAAGGAAATAAGCTGGTGTTCACTCACAGTAGCTGTTCTGAAGTTAAGAGTTTGGGAAAGGAATTTAATGGGTATACTGTGTATAGGTGTCTACTTGTTTTGCATTAAATTTTATTTGAAAAAACATTGAATATCTTATTGAAATTTTCTTTGGCCCCCATAAAAAAGAAGAAATTTTTAACTTTCAAATTATTTGAAAATACATGTTTTTGCAAGTCCTTTTTTAATTATATACTTATTTTTATATTTTCTTTAATAATTAAAAAATATTTTTTGCTGCCAAAATATGAATGTTTTAAAGTATATAAAAATAGCAGTAATGTTTTTAGTCTTTCTTTTATGTTTTGAATTAATTTTTTAAAATTAGTTATCATTTTTTAATGTAAAGATAGTTTATTATTTTATAAAATTATACATGTATACTTAAGTAATAAAATTTCTATAACTGTTGTTTTCTCACTAGTATTTAATTTAATTTATATATATTTTTTTTTTACATTTCATCGTCATTTTGTTATTTTCTTTAAATTTTGTAAAATGAATAATGTCATTGTGATATGAATTAGTATTTTTTTTAATATCTAAATTTTATGTAATAGTTGTACTGTATATTGTAATATATTACTTAAGCTTTGTTTAAACTTAGTAATAAAAAGCACAGGGAAATATATTTCTTAATACATTTTCTTAGGAAAAATATAAACATGGATATCAGTTTTAGAAAATATGTTGTTAAAATAATGCATAATTTATGAAATAAATTTTGATTTTCCCACTTTATATCTTTGGGCTAATGTTTTTCAATTAAAAAATTGTTTAGAAGTAAATGTTTAATAATTTTTATTGGTTTGATTGAAATCAATATTTAAGATTAAGTTCTTGTTAGATTGTTGTGAAATAATAATTTGTTTATAAGCTAGAATTGTTGTGAAATAATAAAATAATAATTTGTTTTTGAACTGAAACACAGAGTTAAGAAATAATTATAGATTACACTAGTGTTAAATAAACAAAGAAATTGTTAAATTATTTATGATAAATGCCTTCTTCAAAAATTTGAATATTTTACAGGCACATAAATTCTTTCATTTGCATTATTTTGATTCAATTGATGGTTGCAAGACAAAATTATGTATGATTGAAGTATTGACTTATTTCATTAAAATGGCATTCAAAGCAATTTTAACTGTTGTTGAAGAACATGAAGAAATTTTTGCAAAGGTTTGTATTTGTTTTTTCTTTATGTGAAAACAACTATCAAAAATAAGAAATCAACCATAAAAAATAAAGTAGTTTTGTTAAATTGACTTATATTATATATATGAAAATTAGCAACTAATCATTTGATCTTTGCCTTATTTTAATCTTCGTTTTTTTTATAGTTCTTCAGTTTTCTGATTTTAAAAAATTTTACCTTTCTTTCTTTCTTTTTTTTTTTTTTGTTCTTACATTTACTTTGATTTATTGTTGAATTTATTAAAATTTGAATTTTCAAGCAGGAACAGGCAATTTAAACAGGAAAAATTATTTTAAATTTTAAAAGTTTTCATATTTTTCTGATATTTATTTCAATTTTAAGCTAAAATAATTTAAAACCATGTTTGCTCATATTTGGAAGAAACAGTTTTCTGAAGCACAAAAAGAGAAAAATTACATTAAAACAATTATGTATAATTTAAGAAGAAATTCAATTATCTGGTTCGCTTGTTTAAACATTTATTGTCCGCCTCTTATTTTTTTTAAAAATAATTTCTTTTGAATATACAATTACATTTCTAGTACTTTTAGTGATGTGATCTATTGTTTTAGTATTCATACTTTTTTTTTTAAATGCTACATCATTTTTTGATTAAAATTTAAGCCTGAATTTTGTTTAAAAATGCTCCTTTTTAAAAATTTACATAGTTAAGAAATGTGTAATAAAATACTCTGTTTTCAGCCCATTGGTATTTTACATCAAACTTTGTTATACAAACATAGCTCATTTAGGATGGTAATTAGAGAATTCATTTCTAAATAAATTTTTCATGATTTAAATAGAAATTTTAGCATTAATGTCATTTACTATCATGTTGTAATCTATTTTTTTAGTATAATATAAAATATTGTACTAAAAAATAAATGATAACATGGTTTTCATGATCAACATAAAATAATAAAGTAAACTTATGTGATAAAGTTGTGTATATTCTTAAAAAAACATTTAAGTTAAGTTACACTGTAATCATTGTAATTTAAAATATTGTGTGTTTAATATGACAGGTTTGGTAAAAACTTATAAAGGAATTGAAACTTGTGTTTTGTGAAGTAATTCTATAATTGGACTAACTTTAATTATTTAAAATAAAAATGACATTAATCCAGACAGAAAGGAAATGTTTTACGCTCTAATTATTAAAAGTGTGGAACGAATGATAGCTTGTAATTCAATCATGATGAAATTTTTGGTAATATTTGTTTATATTTTAAAAAAATGTTATGAAAAGCTTATTTTTTTGTCTAGACCTTTTATAAAGTGACAGCTATGTAAATTTAATTTTTTTACATTCTTATTATGCTGAAAAGTGTAAAATGCATTAAAATATAAAAGTTAACAAAATCTTTCTTAATCAATTTTATCAGGTAAACAAAATAAAACAAGGTTGTCTTTTCTTTGTGCCATATGCATTTTGTTTTTGTTTTGCATGATACAAAGTCAAGAAATAAAATCTTGATTATAGATTATCTTTGGTATTATATTTTCATTTTGATGATTTACATTTTTACTCATCTGTATTTTTCATTTCAATTCTAATTTAATCATTGTCTTAATTTTAAATGAAACACCTACAAAATCCTTACAAGTGATTAAAATTATGCTTACAGTTCATTATATATTTCATTGCTTTTGATATTTGTGGATGTTTAACTGTTTGCTATATTTTGCAATTTTATTGCTTACTGTTGTGTTCAATCATGTTGGCATATTTGAAAATAGTTTTCTAATAGCACCACAAGGATTTTTGTAGTTGTTTGAAATTTCAAATTTAAATAAACACTTTTTTATTAACATATGTAGATATTTTACCTGTTTTTATTTCAGAATTTAAATACCTAGAGATTTAGAGAATTTAATGCATTTTTTTGTAATTGAAAAATGTAAATTTAGATTGTATCCAGTAAATTTGGCAAATCTGTACAGTTTAATATTAGAAAAGTAAAAAGTAAAACTTAATTTCTGTTGTCACAGTATGATGGAGGTAATATATAAAAAAACATGGAAAGCATTATTATTATTTAAAAGAAAAAGAAAAAAAAAAAAAACTAAGCTCAAGTGTACTGAATATTTTTTTGTTCATTAATATTTTATTTTAAATGTGCTAAATAAAGCTTGACTGAGCTCAAATTTATTGTATAAATTAGTAATTAATATAAAATGTGAGAAAAAGAATAATAATATAATAATTTTATATAGTCATTGATGTGAAGTATAGGTTTTTGTGGTATTAATATGCTTATCACTCTTAGTAATAATGAATTTCAATATTTACTATGATGATCAGTAAATACTCCAAAATATATGTAAGCATCATCAATACCCCAGATGTATGGTTTTATTTTTAAAGCTTCCAAAATATTAATGTATCTTTTTTTTCTTATGATGATGTTGTAAGCTATTGAGGTACATATAGTTTTTTTTATAATAACATTTGTTTGTTGCTTTTTCTTTTAGGGTTCATATAAAAATATTTTAACATCCTAGATTTAATTGTGAGAAAAAGGGCATGAATTATAAATTGGAATGGGAGATAAATTAAAAACCTTTTAATATTACCCAAGAATATTGGATCGAATTTTTTTAAGAAATGAAGTATGTTGTATTTAGTTATTTAAAAAAAAAAAAATTTATGTATTGTGGATTTTAGTTGCAGATGTGCATTAATGTTTGATTAAAAAGAATGAGAATTACTGAATTGTAATTTTGTTTATTTGAAAAATAGTTTTAATAATAGTTTTATACAAATAAAGTGCATTTACTTTTTGTATAGATATTCCATTTAATTTTATCATTTGTTTAAAGAAAAGTGGAAGTGATTAGTTTGTATATTTTTATTGAAAACATTTTGTTAAAATAATTTATAAATTATTTTAACTGTTATTTAATTTTAGAAACCTTTTTCTCCTGTAGGAAGATTTTAATATTATTTTGTACAGATTTAATGTTATTGAAATAAGAACTTTTTAAACTTATTTTTTCATGATATACAAAATTTCATCAATATTGGGAATCGTTTTTTTGAACCTTTTTCTTTCTTCAAATAATTGAAATTGTTCTATTTTCAGTTGGTACCAGTGTTAACGAGTGCTGAAACATTATTTTATGGAGATATTTTGAAAATTTTGGGTCCAAATATTAAAAGAAAAATGGCATTACTAGAGGAATTCTATTATTATCAGGAAACTGCCTCACAGCCAGCTGTAAAAAGATCTGCAGA
Organism: Latrodectus elegans; assembly: GCA_030067965.1. Lineage (NCBI taxonomy): Eukaryota > Metazoa > Arthropoda > Arachnida > Araneae > Theridiidae > Latrodectus > Latrodectus elegans. The sequence continues at coordinate 80,640,115 of CM057814.1, read as the reverse complement.
TGTACCGACTAATATTGAAGTCATAAAAAACTCGTATCATAAGAAAGTAAAGATATTATTTTATAAGAACAGCTGGAGAAAAATGCCTTTAGGAAACTATGTCCAGAACATTCAATTTCCAAATGAGACTTGGGAAGAATATAAGAAAAAGAAATGGAGAATTCAAGAAAGCAATGTAAACAAGAAAAAACATATATTAATTCCTTGCAATTCCAAGGAAAAAAAAATCTGAAGATAGTGTCATCAGTATCCTGGAAGAAGAGAAGGCTGAAGAAGAAACAGATGATTTTCTTCTTCCTATATGTATTGAAACAGAAAAGATAAATGTGAAAATCGTGATGGAAAATGAAAATTATTCAACATCCATTAGTAGAATTGTTTATGATGAATTGAAAAAAGAAACAAATCAGCCAAAGTGTATGAAATCTGTATCATAAACCATACAATTTGAAATGAGGATAATATCATTTTGTATGACTGTTGTAATTGTAATGATATACATCCATATGTTTGCTGTTTAATGGAAATTGAAATTTTGATTTGAAATTGCTTCCTTGATATTTATGAAAATTGTTTATTAATTATACTCAATTAATTCATCTGTATTTTATTTAAATTATTAAATTTACATTAGGCATTTTCTATAAAAATATGTTTTAAAATGTTTGATTATTTCTTTATTAAATGAATATTAATTACAATTTTAGACAGAATGGGAAACTATTAAACATGTCATATTTTAGTTTGTTAAGTATGTGCATATATAAATAGTAAACTTGCTCATAATTGTGTTCTGATATATTTATTTAAGATTAGTTAATATCTAGCTAAAGACATTTAGCCAAATTACTTTGAATGACTTTATTTGTTCTTACTAAAAATTTATATAAATTTTATAATTCTAAGTTTTTTCCTAAATTTCATCTAAGATAGTGAGTTTGGTAATAGAGCTTCTTATAATCACAGTTAGATTTTTATGTATCTGTTTGTGTCTTAAGTTTCATTCTTAAAATGAGTTTTTTTTTTAAATCCTTGATCAACAAAATAGGTATTTCTGCAAAATGTTTTTGCAGTTAATGTTTCATTTGAATTTTATAATTTATAAAGTCCCTTTAAGTGTTTGAAATACTTTTTTACAATATTATTAATCACAGGAATTTTAAAATATTATTTATTCTTTCAATTTCTCGTTATATTTCTCACTTTCTGCAAAAATTAATTCACATTTATTGGTGAAATGTAAAGAATACAATGTGTTATTTGCTATGCAAAAGTTTAATAGTTATTTTTCAATTATATTGAAAAGTTTAAAATAAATATTATAAACAAGCCTTTTCAGTGCCAAATATGATCAGACTACTCTCCAAATAGTTGTAAGATATTCCAAAACTTTCAGATAGTTACAAAAATAATTATTGTCCACATAACAGTTAACTTTTATGTCACATGTTTTTCAAATGATAATACATTGTTGTATAATTTTTTTTAACATGTTTTAAAAACTTTCTAAAATTTTTACATAGTGATTTAAATGTTAATATTTATTAGCCTTCCATATCATATTTATATATTAATACTCTTACTAAATTAGGTAAAAAAATCATATTTATTTGGATTTTAAATTTTACTTCTTTAGATGTGGTGAAACAAAAGTTCACCACATCTAAAGAAGTAAAATTTAATCACTGTAAAATTAGTGCTTCAAAACATCGATTGAAATCAATTAAATGTGTTAAATATATTTCATCAAATGTAATGTCAATTTTGTGTGATCAAATGTATGTGAATATATTTAATTTTTGCTTACATTTTGTATGATTTCAAATATTTCTTTTTAAATGAGAAACATATGTGTTCTTTAATATGCATTTTTTGATATATTTTATCAAATTTTTGTATATTATGTCTGCCATGTCAAATATGTTAATTTTGTTTCAAATAATAATTGATTTTCTGTTTTAAATATCAAATTTAGCTTAGGTGGAACTGGTACTTTATATTATTATATTAAAAGTAGCTGTATTTTGGATAAAAATAGTTTTACTTTTTAAAAGTTGAATATGCATTTAATAATTTATTCTCTAATATATGTAATTAAGTGTGTGTGTGCATAATTTTTGTGTTACTATTGTTGTTTTATTAACTATCACTTATTAAAATATTTTTTCTTTTTTATATGCCAATACATTCAACCGATTTATAAGAAAATAATTATAAAATTAAGAAAAGGAAAATATGAGTACAGTTGTCTATAGGTTTATTTAATGATATAAATTATCATTTATGTTGATATTTTGAAAGGTAGCATTGAAAGATTTTAAAATAAAATCTTGGTTTTTCATTTATTACAATCTGCTTATTTAGACAGTTAAAATTCTAATTTTTATTTTTAATTATATAGTGTGTAATTGAAGTGAGGAACTTTTTCAGTTACAGTTTTGTAACTATAAAATAGCTAATGTTGAATTCATTTGTAAATTTAATTTATAAATGAATTCACTTTTATTAATTTATCACATTTGTATTTTTAAAATATGTTAAATGAAAAGACTATTCTTTAAAAATGTTAGAATGAAAAAACTAACATTAAAAATATTAATATAAAAATAATTTTTTTAAACAAATGCTAAATTATTAAAAAAATCTTTAAAAAAATTTTGTATTTTAATCAAAAAAGTGACAAAAGCTAACTTTTATTGCTCAACTGAGACCTTTAAGGAGTTTTTATTTGAGTGATAATTTAAAAAGATGGATTTTTGAGGTTCATCACACTTGCAATACATACATTTATGATAAAGAAAAATGTTCTAAACATAAAATATTTTCATCTTTAGAAACCAGCTTAACTGTAGAGATATGAATGTATCACTATTATAAAATTTCTATTTCAATAGTTACGCATTTAAACATTTTAGAAAATAAACTGAACATTTTTTACTTCTTGATCACCATCACATTTTTACTACTTATAATGGTGAATTATTTTGATAAGATTTTTAAGAATTTTATGCTAATATAAAAACTTTAGAAAACATTTTATTCTTAGATTCAAAGTATATGCTGTTTTGAGCTTAATTTATAAACACGTTTTTATAATTTAATATTGCATTGATTTTAGAATAATATTGATACTAGTTTTCCTTATATTTCTATGTAAGTAAAAGTTGCAAAATTTTCAACTTTGTAGTTTTTTTGTGTCTGAGAGTGTTTATATTTTTTAAGCATAAACACTCTCAGACATAAAAAAAAAACTACAAAGTTGTTTGAAATTGAATGTATTTTTAATGAATAAATAATAAACTGAAAAATACTCTCTCTATATATATAATCGGAAATTGTTTTTCAGCTGAGGAACTAGTTATACCATATTTTTATTGTTATCTAGACTTATTTCTCAGAAGTTTAAAAAAGTGCAGTTAAGCATTTGATATTATTTGAATTATGCCATGGATAGAAATTATACAACCATTTGTACCTTAGAAGTACTAAATTGTACTCTCATTTGAGATTTTTTGAATTAAGATTACATTATTGCCATATTAAATTTAAAAAAAAAAGTTCAAATAAAGAAATCAGTGTAAATTTAGAGTATGTGTATGCCAATTTAGCCTGCAATTTGTTTCAGAAATGATTATTTATGAAAAATAAAATAATTTAAGCATTATGACTCCAATTTATTTTTGTCCTTGAAGAAAGGACTATTATTTCATGTTAATTGTTATAAAAATCATTGGTTGTTAAGTTACAAACATAGATATACTCATTTCCAATCATCATCAACTCTGTATTTTTTATTTCTATAAATATTCATTAAAATAAAAAAAAAAATTTTTTCCAAAATATTATACTTTATTGCTTTCTAATAACTAACTTTCTAAACAATTGTTTAAAGAAAGATTTATGATTTCTATATTTATCAATAAGTGAAACAATTTTACAACAGCCAAACTACAAGATAAATACTGTTCACTATTTGTATTATACTACACATTTTAATGTCTCATACTCAGCCCTTTCGATTTCCAGAGCCTTCGAGGGGGAGTATGAGTATGGAGATGGTTGGTGCGAGGAGCAGGTAGAGAAGCTGCATTTTGTTTTGGAGATTGATATTGACTTTACTACGCTACCGAGGCGCTAGAGTTTAAGCGAACCCAAATATGACTCCTTTGTAAATTCTTTAGTTCTTTGTTAATTAAATGTTTTTGTTTCAAAATTTGGAGTCAGTAATTTGTTTCATAACAACATCATGTAATTGTCAAATTTGTTTTACATCATATATTACAAACAAGAAGATTTCTATTACTTCTTGTTCCTCAAAATCTTATAATATTTTTTAAGTTTTCTAAGTTATGTTTTGCTTGACAGAATGTACTTCGGTTCAACAGTTCATGGGTTCGAATCCTACTTTAGGCATGGATGTTTGTAGTGGTTCGGAATCCACTTTAAACCGTAGGTGTCGGTCTAATTAGCCCTCGTGTACAAAAGTGACGATTGAGTGACAAACCAACTGACAGAATGTAATATTAAAATTTTAAATGCTTTCTTTGCTGAATTTTTAGTTTAAAATTTTTTAATAATTCTGTGCATTTCATAGTTTTTATTTGAATATAAGCAAATTAATTTATTTTTTATTAAAAATATATGTATTTGATTAATATTTCAAACTTAAGAAATAACTTTTAAAGTTTAGTAAACTGTCAGTTTTTTTTTTTTACTTAAAAATCCTAATTGATTTTTTTATTTACATGTAGAAAATAACTGAATTGTCTAACTAATCTATTAAATGTTATAAACTTACTCATAATCCATTCAAGATTGGTAGAGTGAAAGAATATGGTATAAGTTAATGGATGCTAAATTTAGTGTTCTTAAAAATACTAGGCAGAGAAGAGAATTCTGTGTTTTCTAGATAATAATGTTAAATGTGGAGTAAATTTTAAGTTATTCACATTTAATAAAATGCTCCCATGATCTCATTTTATATCATTATAATCTTTGTTTTACTTTGTGTTAGGAGCTAATATTAGAGTAAAAATATGCTAATATTAGAGTAAAATTATTTAGGCTTACTCCTGATTAGTATGCATTTTGTTATATACTATGTATTACCCTGAGATACAAAAACCATGATACTATATCGTGTTCAATATTGTCTTGTCACTTGTCTTAACTGCATATTCAATGTTAATAATCGTTTTTCTTCAGCAAGTTATTGCAGGTTCAAGATTCTTGAATGATGTGTTTGTGAAATGCATTTTCTCTGTATAAGTAATATGTTCTGTGTTAATTAATGAATTGATTTATTTCACTAGTCATTTAATATTTTAATCTTAAATTACTGTAATAAATATTTTTAAATATTTAATTATTGTGTGCAAGTGATCTCATTATGAATATATTGTTCTTTATATTTTTTTGTGTTTAAAATATATTAATAAGTTATTATTTCTCATTTTATTATTATTTTCTTTTTATATTTTATATGTTTTAGTTAAATGTTTAATTTATATCTGCAAGAGTACTTTGAAATGGGTTTTCTTGTTTTTTTTTAATGCACAAATGTGTAAACTATAAATTGCTTACTCTGCCAATATTTCTACTGTTTACCTGGCAATGGATGCATATATACTTACTATTGTATTGTATACTATTGTATATACTTAAGATATATATTCATTTGTACACTATATGATATATAAATGTCTCATTTATATTTGTAAGAGTACTTTAAAAATTAATTTTTCTTAATATTTTTTTGATACACAAATCAATAAACAATAAATTGTTTACAGTGCTAATATTTCTTCTGTTTACTTGCCAATGGATACATATTTATTTATATTTATACTATTGTCTTTTACTTGATATATACTACTTTCATTACTACACTATATATATGTAAATTGTAGCCTGTAATGTAACGTAAAAGTTTTAACAATAGTTAAAGGTATATGTTTGTTATCAATGTGAAAATGAACAGATGTATGTTAACAATGAAATAATTGTATGCATTGCATTAAATGTTTCGCAGAAATTTATATTGTCTATTTTTTTTTCTGGGGAGAAAAAACACACTCACAATAAGGGAAGGAGACAAGGAACTTTAAATTGGCCTTTACAAAATTATTTAGTTAGAGGTTTTAATGTGTGTTTATTTTACAGTTAATACTTCACTACAGTAGCTTTTAAAAATTGTGTAATATGTAGATTTACTGCATTACATTAATGTTTCACATAATTATAATAATTCTTCATTTTAATCCCATGTAAATTAGTAATCTTTATTTGTATACATTTCATACATTTCATTTAATCACTATAATACTCCAAAATTGTGAAAAATTTTGTGCAGAATATTTCATTTTGATTTTAGTGATGAAAATGTGAATTATCCTTTTTCTTGTAAAAATCATACACTTTGATTTACATTAATTTTCGGATTTGGATTCATAGTTATTGTTATTTTCCTTTTTATTATAAAACTTTACATATATCTAATTCTAAATTGGATAATGTTATTTTATTTTGAAAATATTTCCTATCAAATATTGTAAATATTTTGTTTTATATTTCTAAATTTTTTTATTAAATTGTGATGGTAATGCACACATTCTATTTTTCTTTATGTTATATCCTTATTAGTTTTCCTTATAATTTGATTGATTTCAGTTTCTTATTGGAGATCAAACTCAGATTACCATCTATATCATGGTGGATCAATGGTTCTCTCTTAAGCAAATTATTTAACATTTAAATTTTCATACTAGAAAGTGAGTTTTAAAGTGAGGAATATTTTTATTCGATATATCTTTCCATCATGCTTCATTCAGATCACTGTTTGAAAATAATGGTGTTAAGATAATTTTTTGTTTGCAAATTATAACATTTGATAATAAACCTCTTACTGAAAGACTAGAAAGACTTTTTTCAATTTCAAAATTTCTGTGAGTGTGAGATGTAAGATTTCATGTGATGTGAGTGAGTGAGATTTAAAAATTTTATGATTTTTTTTCATAATTACTTTCGATGTTTTTGTATTTTTGTAAATGTGTATTTAAATTATCTGAAGTATCTGTTTTAAAATTTACTTATAATTCATTTCTGATTACCCAGTTACAAATGAATAAACTAAAAGAAGGCAGTGTTTCTCAAAAAATTATTTTCTTAGGTTAACTTTTAAGTCTGCTAGTTTGTAAAAAAATGTAGCTTGTTAAATTGTTTTATAATGACCCAAAAAATGTAAAAAATATATTGATTCCTATCAGATAAAATTGTTTTCTGTTATTGAATTCATTTCCTGATAACATAAGATTTGTAATTCAAGAGGAAATAGTGAACCTATTTCATAAAATTTAGTTAAAATTCAATAATTTAAATGCTTTCCAAGCTAATTCCTTTCTGTCTAATTCTTCAAAAGGTATATTTAATGAAAGAGAAATTTAATTAATTGTAGTTTTGTGAAAAACAAATGACATAAATACAAATTTAAAAATTATGGGATTGTAAGAAGTCAGTCTAGTTATGTCCATTCTTCCTATGCATAATTACATTAGTTTTTAAATATTGAAACTAAAATTGTTTTAATATTGTTTAAGGAATCTGATGTGAGTTTTATAATTTTATAGCTAACACTTTAATATGTTACTTTTATTATAATCTGATTATTCTGTGGCAGATGTCTTAAATATGTTGCAGTCCATAGGAATTTGCTCCATTACACAGTTCAAAGCTTAAAGCAAATAAATCCTAAATCGAATCCTAACATTACTATGAATGAAAAGAATTTTTCTTCACCATAAGAAAATTTGTTTATTTTGACTATCTCAACAGTGTTTCAAAACATTAGATATAAATTTATATAAATAAAAGTATATTTCTTACTATAAGAAATTAATGAATTCACGACTGATTAATTTGCTTAAAATAATGTAATATTTCAAAAGTGCGTATAAGTGTATTAACACACATTTATCTATTATGTCACTCATCATTTTTCATATCATATCACCATTTTAATTGCTGTCATCATTATAATTTTTATAATTTATGAATATTTAAAAAATGTATTTAGTCAATTTTGTTAGCTAGTTCATTTAAGATTTTTATGTTATCACATAATAATAATTATCATAAGTTCATGAGACTTTTCACTATATATAGAAATACCTTGGAAAAATTCCGAGTACCTTTTACAGCGTTCATTGGTTATGGCAGATTTTTATGAAAATATTTTCAAGGAATTTTAGATTTTTATTTGATTTTATATTTGGATCTTTGTGTGACATTGAGAAATTTTATTATTTCAAATTACTTTTATTAACATATTATCAACAATTAGATGTTCTTTTTTTTCTAAAAAAAGAATTATTTAACATAGTATTAAAAAATTTGTTACCCTTGGAATTTTTATTTTGCATTGTCTCCAGGAAAGCAACTTTGTTTCTTTAATAAGATGTATTATTTAACTATATATTTTTCCAATATATATTTACGAAATAAGATTTTTTTACTTTATTTGATATTAAACTATAATTATGTAATTTGTTAATTTATTTTAGGAATATATTGTGATTAAATTTATGAAATTTGGAATTTATTAATGGAATTTTAATATGCGTTCTTCTACAGTATTCTTGAAAAAAATTTTGTAGTTGACATTCTTTGAAAACATTGGATATAGAAACTTTCCTTAGTAATTTAATTGATATATAAAAATTTTATTCTGAAAAAAGGCGGGAATATTAATTTTTACAAAAAGTCCATTAGTATTTATTACCTTTTTTATTTTGACTTAATTGAAACTAAAATTATTTTAAAATACCGAACAAAATAACACTATCAAAAATGTAATGCTACTTTCTGATCTTTTCAAAGTCATTTAAATTTAATATTAAATTTACTCTGTTTCACTAATTAAATTATTTGATTTAATATCGAATGTTAAAAAGTTATTTAGCTGAATATAACTGTCTTAATGTAAAACATAGAACAAGAAAGCTAACAAAACTTTGCCAAAAAATTCCCTTTTGTATAAATCCTGAAAATGTTCCATAAGTCAATAAATATTATTAAGTCTACAAACAATTGAATTGTAATTGATAGATTTAAGATTTTGATATTAATTTAAAGCAGTGAAATCTATAAATTTCTTAAAACCAATATTTTTAAAAATTAAATATTTTTTATTTTATTTTTCATGTGTACTGGTAAAAGAAATTTCGACATAGCTTTAAAAAATTGCTAATTTCATTTGCATGGAATTGTATAATTTTGATGTGTATTTTTACTAAACATAAATTATGGAATATCATAATTTTGAATATGAATGATTAAAATAGTTTAATTCTATAATGAATTTCAACAAGAGAAATAATTTATCGTTTTCTTTTATCTTATAAATTATACTTAGTATATGTTTTTTATGCATTATTTTAGAACAGTTGTTTTATATCGGTTATACCTATTTTAAATTCATGAATGCTAGACTTTGTAATTAAAATATTTTGTTAATGTTTGGCCTCAAGTTGGTTTAAACTTATCAATGCTGTATGAAATAAAAAAAAAGTCAAATTAATTTTATAATTATGAACAATTCTGCAAGAATACGTTTAGAAAGAGGTTGCATATGGAATTGGTAAGTAATAACGTTTTTATCGAGTTCTAGTTTTAAAAAACTTTATCATTTCTAAAAAAAATATTTATTTTGAAGTAGTGATTCCAATTAATAAACTTTTGCACATATTTCTCCTTTCAATAAACAAAATTTTCAAAACTTGTAATTCATTTTTGCTATTCTAAATTATTGCATGGTCACTGATTTAAAATAAGTAAACAACTGGATTAAACTGTTAAAAATTAAAAAAACTTTGATGCTTTAAATTCTTACAAATGAAAAAATATGTTAATATAAATTGCTAAAATTAGGAGAATTTTACTGCTTAAAACTACAATGTATTATTTTTTTGTTTGTTATTGAAATCCAAAAAATTTTGCTCTTTTATATTGTTTACAAGTAAACTCGTTACTTTTCAACAATGTACTTCTGGAATAAAAAATTATAATGAGAAACAAATGACTCATAATTACTTAAATTTATGAGTTGTTCATTTGAAGCTGTGAGCTTAGTGATTTAGATCACAATCTTAATTGATACTGATTATTGGTTTATAAGTCTAATTATATAGTTATAGAATAGAAACTATTGCTAGAATAAGAATCGCAATTGGATCTAATACTATTGAACTGTGTAATTAATAGTTATGTATAACGTCTAGTTAAATTTTAATTTCTATTTTAAATTTTAATTTAGGATATGTTACAACTAATAAATATTAGAGATTTTCAGTATAACAATAATTAAACACAGAGGCCGCAGTGGCCAGGTTTGTATGGGCGTTTATTCTCGAAATCGGAAAGTAGTGAATTTGAATCCCGACCCGATCACAGATCCGTCGTGTTGGGTAATGACGACTGAGGCACGTTAAATATGTCATGGTAGTAATGTCTTCCACACATAAAATGATACTTCTGCTTCTAAATTACGAAGACCCACTTTTGGGGCTGCCCACTGTGTGGGTGCTCTATATGTGTACCGTCATTTTTAACCCTTGTAGTGCTTAAAGATTGAAGTCCTAGTAGCCGGGCATTATACGACACCAACATAATTAAATATTTTAGGCCGATATCACTAAGCTTTGACTAAAATTATCGCATACATTTAAAAAAATATAATTGATAAAGAATTATTTTATCATTAATCAACTAAAGTGCATTTTCTATTAATATTAATTATAATTTGGATAAAAAAAACCTTATTCAAATCTGTTAAATTATATTCAAATGCGCATTAAAATTTTATTACTTCGTAAAATTGGTAAATCAAAGCAAAAAAGATTCGGATGTTTGGCTTTTTAGTGAGGCGAGCGATTGCCTAGGATTTAAGCCTCGACATCTTTTGTACTTTTCCTACAATTTATGATTTTATATATATATATATATATATATATATTATATATATATATATATATATATATATATATGTATACATATTTGTATTTTAGCGAAAATTGTTCGTAGAATTGAGCTACTAAGTGGAATTAATTGGACGGTGTTGTGAATCAAAGTTGTTCCAAAATACAATTTTCAGTAAAAGTACCAATATTGTAACATAGTTCTAGCTTTAAATTTAAAAATTTATGATTGCGCCCTCATTTGATGTGGTATGCAGAAGACGTAGCCCCGTGACTCAGGAATCGACCTTGTCACATAACCATGGTTCAAAATTACAGGGTGATTGACTTTGCTTTATTTGGCATGTTAAACGAATTATAATTTACGACGAATTTTTAATCACTGAGATCTGACTGTTTAAAATTAGAAATTTTTGTAAAATGAATTCTGTAGGAAAGAAAAATTAGAAAATGTACTTCTCGATATTATAATTTTCGTGTGAGTATTTCCAGTACTTAAGTGAAACATTCATTAATATCCGTTTCCATTTCTTTAGTTTAGCAAGTTTTAGTTCCTCTTTTATTTAATTAGAGAAACTTTTTGAATTATTGGCTTAAGCACGATTTGCAATTTCGCAAATAATGTTTATAAAATTTTATAAACAAAATTTTTTAAATTTGTTTTTTTCGTTGATTTCATTACAAATTTCAAATTACATTCATTACAAATTTCAAATTTACTTAATCGGTATGAGGCCTAATGATGATAGACATCCTAAATGTCCAAATTGTGATAGCAATGTATATTTTGGTAAGTTTGTTCTTTTTACTTTGAAAAAGGATAGAAGTGATATCTTAAGCATGAAACATTGATTCAGATGTTAATAAATGTGAATAAATAATATGACATATATGTTAAATAAACATCAAAATTGTTTTTGAAAATTATCGCCTTTACTAGTTAAAAATACCCTTGTATGTTTTATTACCTTATTTGCTAAGATAATATGCATCAAAATTTTCTAGGGTGGCCCTTGACGAAAATTAGCTTTTTTCTGTCGCCACAAAATTGCTCAAAGAAACGAAATGGCCCTGAAAACACTATAAAGTGAAATACAATTTAAAAAGTTATGCAAATTTAATAAACAAATATTTTTATTACCATATTCAACATCACTTAACCGGATGCCGAACTGGCGAGAAACCAAGGGGCACCCTGATGTATGTGGCACTCATGCTATATATTGCATATGCCTATTGTTAGCATTATGAATGCACCGTATTATAGTTTATGCTGCTTGTAGCATTGATTCTATAAATGTTTATCGCTGCCTCCAAAGAAAGGAATTCTTAAAGTAAATTAGTCTAGAGCTCGGTTTTATTAAGTTATATTTAATACGAATTTGTAAGATATTACTGGTTTAAAATTATTATAAAATTTTCCATTATAACTGAAAAGATATGTTGTCCAGAATTAACAAGAATTTTAGATGTTGGAAGAAAACTTGTATAGATTGTAAGCCGAAATAGAACCTGAAGTAAGGGTGTTAAAATAAAAAAAGATAAATAGAAAATTACTAAGAACATTTAGTCACTGTGTTGGACAGTCACTATCTATCAGAGTTTTGTGCATAAGATCATCTACCATATATCTAATATTTTGGTCTCGGGAAGGCTTATGTAGAGTGTATCACAATTAAATACATAAATAGTAGGTTCACAGTAGCGTATCGAATAGAAATATTAGACCTGGGATATCTCTTACGGCTTTGTGTCCTCTTCCAGCATATATAAACATGTTTTGGTGGCTTTTCAGCAGTTTACGATGCAATCGGAATTTATATCCGATGCATTTATATATGAAATTTACCTGCTCTTTGATTTTTCTATTTGAATATTCCTTATTTTTTTTATCGTGATTTCATTGCATAACATGTTTATTCGACATTTATCGAACAAGGTGCAAATTTAAGAGCATTTTACTAACAATTGGCTGACTTTTAACATGGTCTCAGACGCATAACTTCAACTTTTTCCCATTTACGAGTCAAATTTTCAAAAAAAAAATTTTTATGTTGACATGCAGCTTCTGTTTACTTTTTTATTATCTAACTCTTTAAATATATATACTTTTTTAATTTCATGGTTGAGAAATGCAGACATTTACAGAAGGAGAATTTTAATTTCTTCACACAAACAAATGATGGATAAGTAATTATATAGATCACGGATACTGAAATCCTGGATTTCTTGACACAATTGTGGATTTTCACACCTGATCTAATTTCCGTTTTACTACTTATGAAAGGGCAAACCATGACTTGGAAACGCCCTATGAAAGGGAGATTCTAGACCCAATGCACTTGTCCATCTATGCGTGAAATAATTTTGTACCTGCATATAAAGCGATGCAGGTGAGCACTAGATTGTACTTTTAGTTCACGAGAGTTTGGAATACTCGCCCATCAAACAAGTGCCTCGTAATTTTGAACCATGGTCAGGTGACGAGGTCACACATGAGATGGCACCCCTCCTCTCCACGCCATATCAGCAGAAGAACTTTGGATATCACACGTTAACGTGGACACGTCCCCAACCCACGGAGCTCCAGCAGCCCAGTGAGGGATTATACGTGGTCACCCTCTCAATCACTGCCCGTGGCAAATGATGCTTCACTTTGCTGATCTTACCGGGAAGCGGGGTGAAGCTACTGAGCCACTGGAGATCGAAATGATTTTGTTATAGTAACGGTATCTAAGACATTTTGACATACAGAATTTATAAAAGAAACCACCGTAACGGAAGAAAATCAAAAATATTTACTTAATGACGTAAGCGAGATGAGTGACAAATGAACTCCGACAGAAAAACTCACTGCTGCCCATAATTTCACTACAGGTGTGTGAAAATTAAAAGTGAACTTAGATGGAATTTGTACGTAAATCGTATTAATTAAATAATTAAGAACATAAAAAAATGAATTAGAATGGAAGAGAATTTTTAAACATTAAGTAAAAAGAAAATGATGCAGTACTGCTACCGTATGCAAAACGAGCAAATGAAGGGAAAAAAGATTGAGCTACTTTTTTTTTTGTCAAAAACTATAAAATGTTTTCTACATCGAAGTAATGCAAATACGTACATTTTAAAATGTTATTTTGAAACAAAAAATGATTATTTGCCTGATTTTTCATCGAAATGGAATAAGAATGATTTTTAAGAATTCATCTTTTTCTGATATAATGTATACCAAAACCATTTTTTCCAATAATATTTTATTTATATAAAAAAAGTTTTAAAATATTTTTAAGATCTAACATTTTTTAAAAAATTTTACTAGGAATTTTCGAGTTTAAGAATCAATTGTTCACACAGTTCCTACGAGTTCGTAAAAAAGCGCATCTACTGTGTTATAAAGCTTATTGTAATATTGTAGTTCAAATTGTTTGGCAAATAAGAAACAATTATCAATGAATTAAATTCTTTAATTAAATTTCAAGAACATAGTTGATATGAAATATTTAAAAAAGCTTTTAAAAGTTACACTTTCGTGTTTTTCAATTTTACATCTGTGAAGTGATGACAACCAACCAGTGAAACTTTGAAATTCTAATAAATTAAAATTGGAAATCCATTTAAAATTTACAAAATATTTTTTGGGGGATATTAATGTTTTCTAAGCAATTGGAGGCTACTGGGTGTACATTTTGATAACTGTATTCGCTTTTTTTTATTTGAAGTCACAGTTTGAAAATAATTTCAAGTAGTACAAATATGTAAACATTGATTGAGAAATGTGATTTGAGTTAATGTGGATTTGTAATGAATGTGAATTGAATTTAATGAAAGGTTCTGTATATATATAATAATGCATATTTTATATAAGACTAAGAAGACTTTAAAATCGATAAAAAGATCAAAATCTTATTTATGATAACAAAGTCTTGTCTATAAGAAAGCTTATTCTTTATTTTTATTGCAAAATTATTTATGTTGTTTTTAAGGAATATAATACCCATATTTTCGAGGTGTAATAAAAGCGATAGTCATTGATTAATTTTACAGTCAAATGGCGATAGTTGAATTTCTTTCACAAAAAATTTGAATTAAAAGTGAAATTTCTTATCTACAGCGCCAAATTTCATTCTAATTATGCCAAGATCCATGCAACTTGAAAAATTCTAAAGTAAATACTCTAGTTTTTAATGAAAGCGTTACGAATCTAACTTTTACTGCCAAACACTTTAAAGATTATCAAATTATTTCCCAAATCCAATTAAGAAATTTGCATTTTAGAAATCAGTGCCTTCAATAATTTTTAATTTGATTAATTTGCCTTTTTGTTAGAAAATCTTCACTCTTTGCAAATGCTTCACTGCTTTATTATGCAAATCATGAATTGGAGGATTGTTATTTTAATGGTATTTTCTTTTTGTATTAGAATTGGCTTATGGAAACTTCAAGCTGAATTAGCAATCATTCATTTTCTACTTTGGAATAGTTTTAAGTGCGAATTCATTCATGCTAGAATTTTCCTTGCCTTAAAAACCCATCATTTTTTAAAAGAGAATGGGGGACTGGATGTTAATATTCCCCCCCCCCCAAAAAAAAAAAACATGAATTGTAATTATCAAAATAAATTACTCAATCAAAATAACAGATTATACGAACTAAATTTACGGTAATGCTTTAGATAATTTTTCTTAAACAATTTTCACATTCCATAGAAATAATTCTTTTCGCTAGCCATGCGTATGCATGTTTGTGTTGATTTAAAGATTTGATATGGAACTGAACCTCATATGTGAAAGGAAAGGCAATATAGGAAATGAGTAGATCTTGTCACACATTTATTTTAATATTTTATTAAAATAAATGTGTGTGTGTGCCTCGCACCACAAGCCGAGCTGGCAGCCAAATGGTTAGCGCTCTTGCCTTTGGTTTAACACTTTGTGGGTTCGAATTCCACCTTGGGTACGGATGTTTATAGTGGTTCGGAATCCACTTTAAACTGTAAGTCCCGGTCTAATTAGCCCTCGTGTGCAAAAAATGACCGTTGAGCGATAAACAAACCAAACCTCGCACCACAATTAACTTTACTAGCATTTCAAAAATAGTCAGGGTGAAGTACAGTTTAAATTAATTATAAATACTAGAATCACACAAAGTTCTGAACATGCTTTTATTTTAAGTTTACCAAAGACCAACATTTCATTATAAATTTCATTTTATTACATGCAGCTTTTCTCAAATTAAACATGGATACATTTTCGGTCGACAAATAAAATAAGAATTTTGATTATATAAATTAAAAAAGAGCTCTTCTAAAAAAATTTATTTCTGAAATTTGGTTTAAATCTATTATTATTATTATTATTTTATCCTTTCTATTATTAGTGATTTTATTGTTTGGTGACGTCTAATTTCCTAGACATCTTTAAGGATATTAGTAATCAAGAAACTATGAAGCAATATTTATTTAAAATTCATTTTCTTTTATGGAGAGACTGATTTTTTACTACCGAATTTTTTAATTTTTTTATTTTAAAAGTGTTATACCTTTATACCCACGAAAAGTGCTGAAAAGTCATGAAATAACGAAGCTTGATTTTTAAATTTTTTTCCAATTGAATTTGTTTTTGCACTTTTCATAAAGCACTAATCTATAGCTCTAATCATTAATAATTTAAAAAATAAATTTATTGTTTCACATATTAATTATGTTAATATTTTTAATATTGATTTTTATAAACCTGTATTATCTGCTTTTAAATTTTGGAAACTTCCACAGAAAATTTTATTTAATGTACCTCTTAATCTGATACAATGCTTATTTGAAATACACATGTCAGTCATCTTTATTGCTTAATTACATTAATACTTTTATGTAGCACAAATACCATGAACATGTTTACTGGGCATTTAGAGATATTTTAAATTGATTCTTTTAAATGTTTTTTTCCAAATTTATTGTTAATAATCATTTATTAATCATCCTTTTTAAATATTAAAAACGATTTTAGATTGTCTTATTTTATAAAGTTTCAGTATTTTAAGGTATTATAGAAATTATACTCTTTCTTAAAGTTTATTAAAGACATTTATCTTTCGTAAAAAAATATTCCTCCTTATCTTTTTATGTTACATAAAAAAGTTAACTAATAAAGAAATATGCAAAATAATGAAGTCATTATATATGCAACAAGAGAGCAAATCTTTATGAACTCCCACACCTTTAATATTTATAGAAATTTTATTTTCGAAATAACTGAGTGTGTTGAGTTTTATTCGCCGCATGAGTTGCTCTAAATAAGAAGTGTCATTCATAGTAAATTCCAAAATCATGATCTAGACACGAACTTTTAAAATAAGAATTTTTTTTTAGGTAGTTTAGAATACAGTTCTGCGGTTCTGAATTGAACTTTTTTTGAAGCTCCTAGCCAATATATGCTTAAACATTTTTGCTTCATACATGCCCATAAGTTCAATACATTATGTGTTCTGCTATAACACATGTTCAAACTTGGAAGATCTTATGTTTGAAGCTTCGAAGATAATATGTTTTGGACTTAGTGTGATCTAGTTGATGGACAGTGCTTTTTAGGGTATACGGGTTCGATATCGCAGTTCTTATAATATTTACTCTACTAGATGGCGTTATTTCAATCACTTCTTTTAAAGGAAGTGATTTTCTTTTGGAAGACTATTATTACGATTAAAGTTTAAAAAAAAAAAAAATAGCAGAGAGAGCCTCCCTTTCAAATTCACATTAATGCTTAAAAATAAAAATTTCTTAGCTTTTTTTTTTTTTTTTTCGCTTATTAGACCGCGTTATCATTTACTGTTAGCTTTCTAACATATTAAATGGAACGTTAATAAATAACATTTTCATTACCAACTGGCAAAAATGTGAAACTTTATTAGGGGAATTATAATAGTCGAATCGCTATGAAATATGAGTTATCTTCTCCTGAGTAAATGAATCTCCTTTGCCATTCTGCTGAGAACTATTTTTTGCCACGTAATGTCTAAAAATGTCTTTTTTTTTTTTTTTTTTTGCTTTTTAGCAAAATTGATGAAACTTAATCTCTCTTTCCGTTCTTTGAAAACTAATCGTAATTAAAGCTATGTGAGAATTTAAAAAAAAAAATACATACGCGTTAAATGAAACATTTTTTATGTGTTACAATAAAAGGAATTATTAACTACAAAAATGTTTCAATCATAAATGTATATAATTTAAATGCTTCAACATAATATCAGAATGATAAGCGGAAAAGTTATTCTAACCAATAAAAAAGCGGAAAGCTTATAAAGGAGGTTTGACTGTAATTCCTCACCTCGAAGTTGTTCAAATCATAAATAAAAATTGTTTCCTTGGTTATTTACTATAATAATTAACTTAGTCAAACGCAACTGTCAATACGCGACCTAAATCAGTACATATAATTAAAATTATTTTCTAAAATACAATTAAAAACATATTTGTTATTTCCTTTCGAAAGGGCAATATAATTCACAAAGCTTTTTCAGTCTTATAATCTAAAAAATTAGGGAACTAAGGACTTAATATAAGAACGTATGAGACCCCTCGCTTTTGAAGTGTTAAATCTTTTTGGAGATAGCGTCAGAAAGCCCAACTAACCAACTCGAAGTGTTAAACATTTTTTACCCCGAACCAGCGTGAATTTGAATCTTTACAGATGTACCCCATATGCCATTTGGCTCTAACGCAGATGCCTGGGTTTCTTCGAAATTTTCTCTTTCAACAATCCTGTGGACCGAAGTACTGCATTTGACAGTGAAAATTGCTGCGATACGCACAGCTCTGTCTCAGCTGCCATGTCATTTGAAAAAGCTCACGCGAACTGTTATCCTCAGTGAATCCTGAGCTACTCCGTTGGCTGTCCTTTCAGATGAAAACCCCATAACGCAGGATATATTGGATTGCCGTTAATATATTAAAAAAAAAATCTGTGTTAATCGAGAAAACTAGTTTTCTCTTCAATTCTCGCCCACAATGGAAAGCCAGGTAATGAAAAAGCTGACTCCTTAGCTAAAAAGAGTGCTTTAATCACGCAGAATATTTTTTGTCCTAAGAGTCTTCCTTACTATAAAGAATCTTATTAAAAGATCTATCCAAGTATGAGCTCAAGGAGAAGGCTATCATATCTTTTAAGCACTGGAAGAATGTTATCGCAAATTTGTGTAATAGTTGAAGGTGTAGAGCGGTAGTAGAATTCCGTCTTGTCATTTGATATGACTGTCTTTGAAATCATCTCTATAGATTCAAAATTGTTCTTTCTCCAATATACTATCTATATTACTCTGAAGAGGTGATGAACTCCATGCATCTACTCCACTGTCCTGCTCTGCGCAAGATTTTTCCCGTAGAGTTACTGGGAGGCAAAAGATATAGAAGTATAACTGCAATATGATTCTGTGTGGCAGTATAGAAGTGTAACTGCAATCATGGAAGTATAACTACTAATCTCACTATTGATTATAGAATCATGAAATGGTATGGTTAATGCAACGTGCTTTATATTCGAATCAGTTTTAATCACGCGTTGAATATAATTGCTTTTCAACTTTTTTGAAGAAACTATTATAATTTTTTTTTCACGCCATTATCTTTTACACAACACATTTCTTCATTTCAATTCTACATTATTGTTCTGAATTCTTAAATATTTTTCCTTTTCAAGGGACTCCCAAAATTCGTAAATTCAAGAAATAATAATATCTTGATTCTTTCTTAAAAAGAAGTAGGGCATGAAAACTGTTAAACTAATATATGAAATCAGTTTTTGAAAATTTCCTTTCTGATGTAGGATATCATTACGAAAAAGAAATATTTTTAATTAGAACGAAACTGCATCTCACAATTGTATTCGGTATCATTAAATGATGATAAATTAACTTTTAAACTATCTATCACACAGAATTATAAATAAAACTAGATAAATAAGAATTGAAATACCTTATAAATTTTTTTTTCTGTAAATATAAAAATATAGAAATAATGACTACAATTTCGTTTTTTGTGGTCTCTAACATATTGAAAGGAAAGATAATCTAAAATTTTTACAGGTTTTCCTTACTGAAAAAATTTTCGACGAAATTCAGCTATTTGATTTTTGAACAATAAGTTTAAAAGTGATATTACACTATTCTATGAATGGTTGCGTTTTATTTTATACATGTACATTATTATAGTGATCTATGAATTGTTATTTTCTGTTTTTACATATACCTACACTATATATTTTTACATATACATTATTACCTTGATATGTAAATGATTGTGTTTTCTACATTGCACATATACACATGCACACCATTACAGTGATTTATGAATTGTTTTCTACATTATTATAGTGATCTAAGAATGGTTGTTTTCTACATTGTAAATACACATTATTTTAATGATCTAAGAATGGTTGTTTTCTTCATGGTACAGAACTATCTAACAGGGTAAGGGATTGAAAGCATTTCAAGCTTAATTTCTTGTGACACTGCAATCCAATTTATTGCTTGTTAAAAGTTTTTCAAATTATCTGAATACTGTGCTCATCACAATGCCTTAAAATAAGATGGGTAATATATTATTGTTGTACATTGTTGTTTAAATTAAGTAATGTGTTCGTAACTACTGTTTCAGTCCAATTTTGGTGTATTTTATCTTAATATAATTCTTAATATTATAATTAGTTTAATGAACATTCTATACAAATGTTCATTAAACTAATTTTTATCATTGTTCTTTTATGGTGATTAAACACATATATCAAGCTGATTAAACATTTTGCTTCAGTTAAATTATTAACTTCCTATTTTGATTTGTTACAATAATTAACATTTATTGAAATATATGTATTATATCATTCAACAAAATATTATATTGTTTTTTTTATTTTGGTAGAATATAAAAATAAATAAGTCTTCTGTTTCAAATTCTTGTTAAAAAAATCTTAATCAAATGAATTGATTGCGGATTGATATTCAGATAAAAAAATGCTGTCTGAGTAGTTCAGATTGTACTAATAATTCAGATATCACGAACAAAACGCTCAGATTGAAAACTCTTTTCATCAACTGAAACTCTTTTTAATTTATTTTCAGCTGAGAAGGTTATGTGCATGAATCGATGGTGGCACAGAGGTTGTCTGCGATGCACGAAGTGTAACAAAGTTCTGGATGTCACCAGAGCACTGTGTGTGAGTATCTTATATATGCGAACGCTAATGAAGTTCTATAAATCGATTCTTTGCGTGGACACTTTAAAATTAAATGGCTCGAGTTGAGTGGTAAAGAGTTTGGGGGAATTATAAGTAGGAGATAATGATTTTCGATATATTGGGCGGTAACGATTTATAAAGTGCCCGAGATTAGAAAAATTATTTTTTGAAGCGCATACTTCAGTAAAGTTGAAATAAAAATTAAATTTTTCTTGTGTTCTATAAAAATATTATTCATATTGAAAGAAAATATTTAAAAAAAAGTAAAGATTTATTGAGTGAACACAAAAGTTTATAGAGTTATATAATATACATCTGTATTTTATAGAATTTTCACATTTGTTACCACATTTCACCTTTGAGAAACTTATAAAATGTTGTATACGTTGTTAACAGTTAAATAAAATGACTTGAATTTGTTTGAAAAAATTTATACTTTTTTTATTCAATGTTAAATTTTTAGTGTACATATACGATTTTAAAAGAAGTTTTTGTTTTCCATATTGTTAAATTTATGAAATTTTTAAGCAAGTAGTAAGATATTTCATCAAAAAATATTATAAAAAGTGTATTACAAAAAAAAATAATATTGATTTTCATTTCAGTTCATTAAAGAGAATAAATACATTAACACTGCATAGTGGATAAGCTTAAAGTTTAGAATTTCTGTGTGCCTATTTTTTGAGCATTCACACTTTATAATCTATAGCAAAGATTGCTCATTTACGTAAAATATTCATATTTTACGTGAATGAACAAAGAAATCAAATGAAAATAAAATAAACATATCTATTAAAAAAAAAAAAAAAAAGCCGAAACAGAGGTCTACCCGTTAGTTGAGAGTGATTCAGAGATCTTTTCTCAGTATGAAGTGAAAGAAAATAAAACAAAAATCACATTTCCCATGAAATAAGAAAGTGAGAAAAAATCTGTCCAGAGGCAAACAAATAGGAAAGAATAATAATACAACACAGCATAAATAATAATATATATATAGAAACAATAGATTTGAATATACTGATAAAAAATGAATGTATACAATGAAATTATTAAGGAAGAAAAAAGAATTATGAAGGAAAGATAGCAAAAATGAGAGAGTAACTTTTAAACAAGTCCGCGGAAAAGCAAACATGTAGGGGTGGTGAAAGTGAGCAAGCATTAGTCACTCAATCGAGGAGGAAAACTAAAAGATAATTAGAACACAGGAGCAAAAGCTGAAATTAAAAATATGGGATTACACTAAAAAGTAGTCTCCACATACTCCGAATAAAAAAAAAATAAGTATATATCCTTCAAAAGCCTCTCTGATAAATATGCAAAGCATCAAATTTTCATCACTTAAAAGTAGTTAAGACTAGTCTTAAAGTTGCTTGAAATTTATATTGAGTTATTTTTTGGTTACTTTTATCCCATTTAAAATTTCAGCTATGCAATTTAAATTTATTATTCTAAGAATACATATCATATATGTATTGGTTTATAGCATTTCTGGCAAGCAGTAAAAATTAATAAAGGATGTGATGTAACAAAACGTTTATAGTCATAATGCATAGTTCATCTTTTTTCATACAATTACTAAATTTTATATTCCACGAAGATAACTTAAATAATTGGAAATATGAATTTCATTGGGGTTGTTTGTTCCGCTGAAACAGCATGATAATGATTTTCTTTGGGCCTTTCCCTGTTGTAACAATATTTTTTCTGCTGCCTACTTACTTTATGTAAATTGCTAGCTATAATCTAGATATAGTATCTGACTTAAAATTCACTGATGATATGTGAGATTTGACAATAATCTTCTAGATTTTTAATTATTTCCATGATAGAAATATCTTGATGATAAATAGAAATCATGCCTCCACACGCACACAATATCAATTTTCTATAATTTCATTCCTTTTTCATTTTTTAAGAGAAACGATAATTTTCAATTCGAGTATGCTCCTTAAAGTCTCTTATTTCGGCTTTCTCATAACTGACAAAAGCAAGCATTTTGAACTTTCGTGAGTTAAGCAAAATAAAGTGTGTCTAACACATACCATGTAACTTTTGATACTTAGGCTTTCCATTAGTTTATAAAATTTATCAAGCAAAAAAAAAAAAAAAAAAAAAAAATCTAATTCTATTCTTTTATGTGCAGCTCTTGTGTTCGAATTATTAGACTATACCCTTAGGAGTGGCAGATCATAGTTTCGTTTTTAATCTTCCTAAAGCAGTAAGAAATAGATTGCCCAGTGGCTAGCGGAACAGCTGTTTTTAGAAACATAAGTCCCCTCTGTGTCATGTTTTTCGAGAAAATAGCAAGTCGCATTCATTTTTGAAAAGAAATTATAATCTGAAAGATTCGCACTAACTTTCAAATACAAATGTCATGCAAAAGATAGAAGCACAACATTCATTGCCTTTGTTTTCAACTTTGATAAAAATTTGAACTTGTGAAATTCAACACCAAAAATCCAAAGGGAGTCGTAACACAAGACTGCAATGAATCCTAACCAGAAATAGATGTTAAGAGTTTACATTTTTACACTTTAGGCCAATATTAGCGGTTTTTAAAAGAAGCAAATGGCCTTTTTTATCTAGACACTTGTGGATAAAGTTAGATAAAAGTATTTCTATCTGCGCATCTACTTAATTATGCAAATATTATTCATTTTGATATCGTATATCATTAGATTTTTGAAGTTATTTGTTAAGATTAGAGAAATTATTCAAATTGATTTCATTTTTTTTTACATTAATTTATTTGGGATGTATATGCCTTTTAACTTAAGTGAATACAGATATGACTTCTCTAGTTTTTATTTTATTTTTATTATTTTATTTTATTTTTTAATAGAACTGCTTATTACTTTAAACTTATAAATTAACTATGTATAAGAAAAGTAGCACTTTTTAATGAGCTGATTTAATGAACTGAAATGAAGACAAGTGTTTTTTTTTATAAGAGTTTCGATTGTTGTACTAGTAAATTTTAATTAAATTTAAAGCTTAATTAAATTTAAACTGATATTTAAAATACATCAAGACATGTACTAAATATATAGTATGCTCAATTTTTAAATTTATTTCCTTTTTAAAATATTTATCAAAATAATTTTTAATAAATTTTTTTTTAAAAACTACGATCTTAAAACTTTTAGTTTTGCTTTTGAAACATTAATGTTTTTATGCGGTTATTCAAAATGTCGTAAGCGTGTGTGTGAAAACAGTTTACAACACGCATTATTAGTTTGTTGAATATAAAAAGTATATCACATACAGAATTAATTTTCCATGCTACATTAAAATTAATGCTCACCAGTTTTTTAATGTTTTCATGTTTTAAAACTTTGAAGCACATTTATTGCACAATTTGTTCACTTAATTTACGTGAGAAATAAATGATTTTCAAACACAAAATATGTGAAAGTATATAATTTATTAAAAAATAACTTAATAAAATAAATAATAGATAGTTAAAAAATGAAATAAAGAGATAATTAAACAATATGAAATAAATAAGTAAATTTTCATATATA
This sequence comes from Latrodectus elegans, assembly GCA_030067965.1. Lineage (NCBI taxonomy): Eukaryota > Metazoa > Arthropoda > Arachnida > Araneae > Theridiidae > Latrodectus > Latrodectus elegans. The sequence goes on along the minus strand of CM057814.1, from coordinate 80,615,401 downwards.
AAAGATATATAACTCAAGGAAGATTAAATATGTATAACTTAAATAATTTTTCCTTTATTACGATCATTTAACTTAAATATTGATGATGTATGAAACAAAATCTGAATTAGTATAGTTACCATGAAGCTATGAAATAAAAATTCATATTTGCAGATATTATGATAAGATTTCTATTTATATCAAATTATTTTTCTGTACCACAGTTACAATATTCCTGCAGTAATTCACTTTGTATTTATGAAATATTCGAGATTATTTCATTATAAGTTTAAAATTTTCCATATTCTAGAGTATATTTACAACGACAGAATATTTAAATTAAATTTCAAGATTTAATAATGCTGCTAAATAATTCCTTCCTATAAAATAAGTACACATTAGAGAATATGATCATATTTTGAAATAAACTAAGGCTTCATGTAATATATTGAAAAGACATAAGTAATAAATAAGGTGACAAGTTAATTTTAATTATAGTGAGATTCAAATGGCAGTTTTTTCGATAACTCAAAATATTATAAATTTAGCTTTGCTAATAGGAATTCAAATAAAAATCTTTAATTGAAGTTCCATTTAGATTTTAGTAATATTTTTTTTAAAAATAAATATATTTTCCAACAGAGAGAAGGAAAAGTTTACTGCGCAGTTCCTTGCTACAATAACATGTTTTTTACAAGAGGTAATTTATTCATCATTTTATAAGCTTTAATCCTTAAACGATGTTTATGTATAACTGAAATAGTTATTTTTCAACTTTTAAATTAACTTTTAATACTTTCTTCATATCATTTTTTATTTTTCTCTTTGTCAGGTAAAATAAACGCATTACTGAAATAATATTTTTAAGCTTGATATTAGAGTTTTTATCTTATATTTATTATTTATAAAATGTGATTCATAGAAAAACGAAATATAACTTTTGATTGCCATATTTTTTACTTAATTTTTCTCAAATAATATGATGTTTATAAAAAGTTGCATCGCATTAATTTATATTATCAAAATAAATAAATAAATAAAAACACAAAAGAAGTTTTCCTGTTTTTAAATGACGTTTTTTATATTGCAGAGTTACTCATAAGAAGATTTTTTATATCTTAATACGCAATCATCAATGCAAAAAAGTTATTTATTAAGATAAAAATTCCTCAAAAATGACAAGCAGAAATGCAAATAATTATTTATTTATAAAATAAATAATTATTTGTAATGATTATATGATAATGATTCTGAGACAATATTAAGTAATAATTCTGAGACAGTATTATCTGCATTCTGAGCTACAGGAGAATATTCACAATGATGTTTTGCATTGCATTCTTTATTTTTGTAAAAACTAAATTTTACTAGCATAAGATTTTCTTCACAATAATTAATTTATAATAACTAATTTATGAAATTACGTTCAAAAAATTATATTTAAATTAATAACAAAATTTTGAAAAAATAAACAATATATCCAAATTTTACGTGGTATACTATCTCCATCGAAAATATCTTCGTATATAAAATACTAAAATGTTAGAATAATTTCTGATTATATGTAATTTTTAGAATATTATATATTAGAAATATTTAAAGTCTGTTTAACAAAAAAATTCTTTATTCCTCAAATTTGAAAATTATTACTTAAGTGAAATTTCTTTGATATCTTTTATAAAGACAACATATTCTCAATATTAAGATGATTTTCTCAGAAAGAGAATACTTTTATTTTCAAGGCAATATTTCTTCTTCACTGTTTTCTATACTTTTATTTATAAGGCATGTTTATACAAAATATATAACGAACATATATTTAAGGGAAAAGTTTTTACTGTCTTTCAGTTTTGTTTGAAAAATATATGAATAAATTATCACACACACACACACACACACACACACACACACACACACACACACACACACACGCACACACACACACACACACACACACACACACACACACACACACACACACACACACACACACACACGCACACACAGTTAAGCATTTCCTTGTTTAAGTTCGGTATTAAAATAAGTTGAGTTCTATATTTAATGCATTTTCTTATGTTTTCAAAAGTATTTAATTGATCATTCTTATGTTTTTTTACAGTTGGAGAATTATTTATTATTATTGGAGAATATTAAAATGGAAGTTTAATGAATTTAAAAACAGTAGGGTGCAATATTTGGGATTATCATTAAAGCATTAGAACATTTCCGATGACATAATGTTTTCTTCAAATTTTTCTATTGTTAACAATGCAAGAGAGTTTTATTCTTAAGAAATGAATAAAACTTCTGGAAGGCAAATTTACATAACTTTAGATTTATTTATATATCACTTTGTATTGCAAGAATTTATCATACTATATCGCTTAAGATATTTTATTTTGTAAAGTTTTTTTTCCATACTATTTTCAGGTTACATGCGTGCGCGCTATCAATAAAGATATCGAATTTTCTTTATGAGAATGCAAAGAAGAAGAAGTATGCTGAGTATGCAGAAGCTGCAATGAAAATGTATCATTTGATTTCAGCACAAAATATATAGTATTATACAATTTTAAATAAAATTTTTAAAAATCCAAATGTAAAATTAATTAAATTTAAGACAATGTTTCTTTTTTTTCATAAAACTAGCATTAAGCAGATTTGTAAGGATGCATAATGAAAATAAATGTTGATTATTTTATCATCAATATCTTTAGTAATAATACCCTATTGTTATGCTATTCCCATTAAATGAATTTAAAGCACATACATTTAAAGAAAACCCATACGATATGTATTAAAATATCATACTTATTAAAGAAATATACATACATACATACATATATATATATATTATCGTGGTAAAAATCTTTGATATCCATAGCGATTGCTGCTATACATAGTAACAATTGCATTAAAATATTTACTTATGTAGAAAGGCAATACAGACAATAAAGAACGTTTAACTATAAAATAAATGGAAAATGCAACATTAACTTTGCAAGCACAATTCTGTTAAAAGCATGAAGGTTTATTTACTTCTCTGCATGATTACTTCCTAGTTTTATATTTTTACAGTACTTAATCTTGAGCTGTAGACGTAATGTAAAAATTATTCTCTTCTCCCGCTGATTCATTCAGGCAGATAGTTATTACATTACATGCCGAAATAGGGTAAATCTTTAGAGAGATTCTGAGATGGGAATCTATCCAAAACTGTAGACAAACAATGCTTTCTTAATGAACTTGACTTTCTCACGACTTCTATTATACGTTGTTGTTACAATTCAAGAACTGCGCTATCAATTCGAAAGCAGGTAGTTTGAACTTTTGTTCTAGAAACGTGTTTGTGTAAGTTGAAAAGATTCATGAGTGATTTTTGAGAGGATATAAAATTTGATGAATTCTTTGAAAATCTATATTTATCCCGAAACATTCCTCATAAATAAATAATTCTTGATGTTTGTTTTGAAAAATTAATTTTTTTTAAATACTGAGACAATTATAAAATTAATTTTTCTGGTAACAGTTTATTTGTTTCAAAGATTTCACTGAATCACGTGAATGTATATTTCACCAATTCCTTTGTTAGAAAGCCAATATAAACAAAGGACTTCGTGGAATGTTTACAAAGCATTTCAACAAAAATAAACCATCGATCTGAAGCTTAATTATTTCTTAGAAAACATTAAGCCTATTTATTACAGAAATGATAGGGAATGTCCTTTTTCAAATAATAAGTTGAAGTAACAATTCATCTTTTAAATATGAAAATTACTTAGATTTATAATAGGCATACAGATATTGCAAACGCAATCAAATTTTAAATCAATTTATGTAAAAAATATGCATATAAGTTCTGGTTAAATATCATCAAGTTTTCATAATCATTTAGTTTACGAAACTGATAAATACCATCGATTTGGGTACAAATGTGCAAGATTGCCAAGTTATTAAAATATTCTTACTAAACAAATGCACATATGGTTGTTTATAACACAATTCAATGTGCTACGATGTGATGAATATATATATTAACATAGTAAATTACAATACATATGTTAAATTATATAAAGTTGTTCCATAATGAAACTGACTGATACATTAATGACAACATGAAAATAAATTCTTTATGTCCTTATGTCACATTGAAATAGTTGCTAGAAGTTTTTACGTTATAATTGAAATTATATTTAAAGCTGAAAAATCTTAAATTTTAGTCAAAATAGATATTTGGTTAAATAAACTGAAAGCAAGTATATAATATATTTATTCTATAAATAAAGAATAAACTATTAAAAGAGATGGTTTGTGTTTTACTAACGCATATTTAAATATTAATTCAACAATTTATATATGTATATAAATTGCTGATTCTAAGGAAAAAGAAAACTTTTATGTATTATTTCTATGTGTTATGTACCATTGATTGAAATATAATACATAAAAAATTTCCCAAATTCTTCTAGAAAACTTGTTTTGCAACAATATTTTTAAGACTTTTTCGCAATTCTACTTTTAAATTCGTATGTTGGGAAGCAATCATTTCATCTTATTATTCTAGTAAGCATGCAGTTTGTTACCATAAAACTATTATAATTTTGAAGAGACAAGGAATCTGAATAAGAATTTACTATTTCAGAAGAATGCATGGACAGATGCAATAAAATTGAAAACATTGGAAATTTAGCATTTTGATAAGAGGATACACAAACTTTTATTTTCCTTGCATTTGACTAGAACAACCAATGAGATGGATTGTTTGCAATATTTAGGTAATTCAGTTGAATAGAAATGAAATATTTTCCAGGTAAAAATATAGTTATCGTACAATAAATAGAAATATTCATCGATTTGCCAACCAAGTGTAGGAAGAGATTAAAGTACAGTCGGGATAGGTGAAATCTCTAACCATTTTAAATAGAAATTCTGAATTCAATTGAAGCTTCTGTATACGTAATGAGATGATGATGAATAAAACTTGTTGCCATTCGGAGGAGAGAAACATCTTCGTTAATTGAAAGAGAGATCCTTTATTGAGAGTGACGGGTGCTTTATGACAACGTTAAGATTTTCTAGTTGTGCATAATTAGTGTATATTTATTTAGATATTTTGATTATGAATTAATGTGTTTGAAATCTCCTTAAATTCCGTCCATCTATATTGAAAATATCCCATTCTTAATTACTTTATGAAGTGTTTTCTGTATCATATCAGCATATTTCAAAACACTTGGTTGTGGGGCAAATAATGATGTTTCATTCATGTACTTTTCATAAAATTATTTTAAATGTTCACTCTTAAAGCAAATACGTGCTTATATATATATATATATATATATATATATATATATATATATATATATATATATATATATATATATATATATATATATATATATATATATATATATATATATATATATATATATATATAAATATTATTCATATCTGTTTGCATGACAAGTAATGTATAATTCTTTTAGATGTTAAATGTTTTAATATAAATATTTTTTTCAAATTATTTCAATAAAAATATATGTCAAATATTTTTATTGAAATAATTGAAAAAAATATGACTTGATTTTAAGTGAAATTAAAAGTCTTAATGAATATAGAGATCCATAATTTAAAAGAGCACATTAAAAATAACTTTTGTGGCACAGTAGGTTTTTTGCTTTATTCTCAACTATAATCTATACATGATCCAATTATGCTCCTTCTAAATTTATATTCTATGATAGAATCTGCATTTATTTATTTACAATTTTTATTTCTTTTATATACCTATATTTATAGAAATTATAACCTTCTGACCATATTTTAAATTTTTAAATGCTGTCGAAGCTGGAGTTTATTTATTTTTTTTAGTCTTATGTCGTCTTTGATTAATGAGGACGAATGCTTGAAATTTAGGGACAGTTACCAACAATAGACTTTCAAATCATTTTGGTTTTATCATGAGTTTCCAGTAAGTGACATTAGCATTATTCTTCCGTATAAACTTAGAAAAAAGTATTGTATTAAATGATAAAAAAATACTAAGTATAATATGAAACTAAGTAAAAAGAGAGAGAGAGAGGAGCAAGATCATCACGTTTTCCCAAACTGCATTTCATGATAAACCATTATGATTGGGATGCTAAGAATCATATGGACATAAATTTTATTGCTCAGAAAGCAATATCTATCAAAATAGTAAGTACATTAACATCCCGAAAAATTTCATGCAGTTTTCAGCAATGGAATGGATTAAATAAATATTGATTGATAAGTGCTCAATGTTACTATAATTTGGTTTATGTCACAATAGAAAATTGAATGGTTTTATGAGTTCATATTTTACCTATTACAAGTTTATTTTTAAAGAAAAAAGTGGTCAGTAAAGGATTACGAATAACAATAGCTCAAGGTAATGAAGTGGAAAAACATCATCAAACTGTAATCATCAATGTTTATAAAAATTAAAAAAAGTTGGGGAATTTTTCTGAAGTTGACTAAACCAAGACTTGTATTTTCTTTCTTCACACTTGCAGTAAGGTAACCAACATTTTCGTTTGATACTATAAAGTTGTTTATTGCTACTGTGTTGTTTACTAAAGTTGTTTATTGCTACTAAAAATCAAATTCGATTAGCTCAAGAACAGGAAAAATAACAATTTATGAAAATTTGGTTCTAAACACTTAATTATAATACCAATGCAATTGCTTATTTTTAAAAAAGTACATTTTACTTTTTTGTAAATTAAGTTCTGCAGAATATTTATAAGCAACTGTTTTTTTTACATGACATCCTTAAAAAAAGTAACAAGAAGTGTTCTTGTAATCAATTACTATATAAAAGCTTAATGAAGAGAAAATCATCCTAATTTTTTGTCGCTTTATTAAGATTTTATATGTTATGTATAAACTTTTAATACTAAAATGTTTTAAATTTTGTGCAGAATAATGAATCAAATGCTCATTTATTTTATTAGCCATTAGCAAAAATATATTAAATTATAAGAAACAAATAAAGTGATCTTTTTATTTATCTATCTTTTTTAATTACTTAAATTATACATGAGAAGCGTTAATTATAAGTACTATAAAATTATTAAATTTAAGAATTTCATTTACATAATTAAAAGATAAAGGATACACATGGTATTATTGGTAGATATTTTATTTTATTTGATTGATTAAAATCAAAGGAACATTTGATGGAACATATTATTGCTCACAACTAAAAAGAACCAAGGAAAGCAAATTCTCTGCGCGCGTTAAATATTAACGAGACTTTTAATTGATTTTATCATACCTTAAATTACAACTCCTTTTTCTCCATTGGTAATATATTCCACTCTTATAAGCATTACCAATTGCTCAAGAATAAGGTAATTGAAGATTAAGTGAACTTTATAACCCGCTGTATAATTCAGTTTAGGATGTTATTAATTGAGGTAAGATTTGTATGTTAGTAATAAATTAAATTGCATTTCTTTTCATTACCATTTACATTGAAAATTAGTCTGTTTTACGCAACAATTAACGTGATTTAATTGTAGTTCTGTTATTGGAAGATAATTTCAAATTAATTATTATTATTATTTCCATTATTAGTTACCTTCTCTTTTAAGAAATGAGATACTTAATGGAGATAAGCAATTAAACTTACTTACAATAATGGAACATCGTAAATCATGTACATTTGCTATAAAATTTGAAGCAATATTAAGTTTTACTGATCAAGAATTCAAAATTTAATTTTGATTTGATTTTAAGAATATTAACTTTATAATTAATTTCAAGGGAGTAAAATCTTTTAAGATTCAAGAATTAAATCTACTTTTTTTATTTATGTGATTTTTAAACAATGATTTAGATTACTTACATTTATAATTTTTAAATAAACTAAATATATAATTTTATTTAAGTAAAGCTACAAATTGTATTTAAATAAAACAGTAATTTTAATTTAAAATGTAAATTTATTGAAATTTCTGATTTTTTAAGTTATATTTAGTCAAGTTTTCCTAATACCATTTCAATGTGACAGGAAAGTTCTGTTATTTGGAAATAAATTTTTGCTATTATAGATTGAGACTTTTATAACAATAAATTACTTTTGAATTTGTGTACTCTAATTGATTTTGGTATAATTGTTGATACTGTTATTATTGCATAATATATTGACTCTGAAAAAAATCCCCCTATAAATCTTGTTGTGAAAATGCAAGTTGGTGTAGTTATATACAATATTTAAATAGGAGCTATAAATTCGCAAAATACTATTTTTTTATAGAAAAAATAATATTGGATTGGTTTAATGAAATATAAATTGATTTGTATTAAATATTTGAAATTTAAATAAAATAACGTATGCTTATACTTGGAGTAAAAAAGAATTATTAACCTGATTATATATAGTCATAAGTTTTAAAATTCTTCAGTAAATATTCTTATTACGTTAAAGAAAATATAATTTTAGAGAATTAATTTTTATTAAAATTTCTTTTAATTTATTTATTAGAACCTACAGCAAAAGGTCTTCATAAATAAGTAAAAATATAACAACTATTTAATGAAATTTCCTATGAACTATAGAATGACATATGCGATGAAATTTTCCTCTCTCCCTCCATTTTTTCAATAAGCATCTATAAAATGTAATTTTCCTTATTGGATCGAAAAATATAAATGGATAAACAATTAAATTGAATTTCGTATTTCATATAAATTCAATAATTTCAAATTCCGACATTAAGAATGAAAATATGTAAATTAAATTTTTATTTATAGCATCATTTTTTAAATATATTTAAAGTAGAAATATCTGAAAAAAGATAATAGAAAACGATGTGATAAGACTTTTTAATGAAATTATTTTTCAGAAAAACACTTTCTTCAGTGTAATACATAATAATTTTTTAGATAAAATAGTAATTATTTTCAATATACAATAAAGTATTAAAAATAATTGTACAAATACTCAAATGTATTATCATTATAAATATTTTGTAATTGAAAATTTTGATTTCAAGAACTGAAGCATAAATTGCGTTTTTAAATATAACGGTAAAATATCGAAATGAAGATATTAAAAAATCCGTGACAAGAGTTTTGAAAAATATTTTTAAGCTTAATTTGCAATAAGCAATAATATAATGATTTTGCTTTTTAAAAATCTCTCCCTCTCACCCAAATACACTCTCACTCAATCACTCACACACATATACACATTTCATTTAAAATACTTTATTTTTTGACAATTCAATTCGTTGTAAATATTCTGTAATTTTAAATATAGATATCAAGATTTGAACTAAGCACTAAATTAATTTCTTATGACTATATGATTCTATATGACTTTTTAAATATAACGGAGAAATATTCAACTGAAGATAATAAAAAATCCCGGATAAGATTTTGATTTTAAAATTATTTTTAAGCATAATTTAATTATTTTAGTTTTGGAAATTTGAAAAGTATAAGATTTGCTATTTTTATACATAACACATACATACATAGAAATAATAATTTCATCAATTATTGAAAATTTCTAGATTCCTTGATAATTAACGAAATGATATAATTGTAATATATTTTCATACATATTTTTATGGAAAAATTTATATCTCTTTTCACATTAGGAATACATTAAATCTTGTATTGTAAATGCATAAGGAAAAATTTCTTTTATATTAATGCAATAACATAATTATTGCAAATTTTAAAAATATGTTTTTTCTGTTATTTTACTCCTAAATTTAGCATATGATACTTATAAAAAATCCTTTTTCTGTGAACTGGTAAAATACTTCACACTCATGTGTATTAATTCAGCGCAAATATTACGATTATGATGTGTGCTACAGTTATGAGCAATTAGAATATGAACTAAATAAATAGCACCTAAGTAAAAATATTGCCTAAGACATGAAAACCGGAATTTTATGTTAAGTAAATACCTAAATAAATTTTTTATTATTTTTCTATTTTGCTGGTTGAATATCTTAGGGATTAACAACCTCTGTTTTCGTAACATTTTGTGCCAAAATCCTATGATACTCAATTTTATTTATTCAGCTAACTTACTCATTTCGGTGAATTTGATGGAGCTCAAACATGAGTCTATATAATTTAAAGGACGAAATTAAGCAGAAGACCCCTGACGTGGCCTTAAAATACATTGTTTTATTTTCCTAAAGAGAAAGTTTATTTTGGTTTATTTGTCGCTCATAGGTCATTTCTTGCGCAGGAGTATTAATTTTCTAAAGAGATACAGAGAATTGAAGTAGTGTAACTAAACAGATAATATAAAACTTCCTGTACAGACTGATTATAAATAATTTGATATTACTTATTTATAAATTGAATGATAAATTTTAATTAATAAATTAAAAGAGGAAATTATCAATGTATTATTATTATACTTATTATGCCTGATGTATAATTAAATGTATTATAAAATTATTTGCAAACAGGTAAAAGTTACTTACATTTAAGTAACTTTTCTTGTCATAGATATGTTATTTATAAGTAATATAATTAATATTTATGAATAATATAATATATAGTTTATATTTTACTTTAGCATTAAATAACTTATACGTCTTCTTTTAAATTTGTGTTTAGAAACGAAATTTCCATTTAAGTGACGTTCTGGAATGATAGATAAACTTTATCTTCATATTATCTTCAACTTTTTTTAAAATAAATTAAATTAAATCAATAGACTATTAAAAAAAAATCAATAGACTATTATATAAAATTATAAATCCAGCATAAGGAAACACAACTGTGGAGAAATAATTTAAGGGACAATTGTATTTAAAAGAAAGTACTTAATGGTTAAAAAAAAAAAAAAAAAAAAAACAACAATTAAACTTTATAAGTTTGTTTTAAGAGAAGGAAAAAAATTTCAGTTGATGTGTAGTATTGTTATGCGGAAATATGAAATAATTCTCAGGGGATGAAGTCCTTTAAACCATACGTTAAAATGCTATTCTTTTTTCATGTATAATTCATGTCTGAATTCTGGATTTATTTCTCAAAATAAGTTTCGAATAATTAATTGCTATTAACTAAAAGTAAAATAAATTAATGATTATTCTATTCTAGATATAATGGATCTATAGAATTTACAACCTTGTAATTGCATTATTTTTCTCAAGTAAAGTAAAATTACAATGAATTTGGATGTGATAAATATAAATAGTGAGATAAATTATTAAAACAGTCAAATTATAATAAAAACTCCAATAGTATTTTTATTATTTTTTATGTTTTGGTAGTTTTATATTTCTCTATATAACAAAACAAAGATACTTTTTGGTATTATTAAATAGGTCCTCCACACACTTTATCTAAAAAATAATTAAAAATGTTCATTTTAACATATACTGAATTGCATATGCAAATGGAATATTTATAAATTTAGAGCTTTTGTTTGGATTGCAGAATTTAATTAGATTGCATTTAACAAAAAAAAACCCGTCTATTATTTTAATATAGTTTACATTTGATACTATACACACCACAATGCGCATATATATATATATATATATATATATATATATATATATATATATATATATATATATATATATATATATATATATATATATATAATTACAGCAGAATGAAATTCTCTTTATTTTACTCTCTTACGCTTTTATTTTAGATTAGTAAAATATTTGAATATGTATATATTACTTTGAAGAAAAATATTGAAGGTATACTCAAAATATTGGCAGAGAAATATTTTTCAAAAGGATTTATTTTCAAATTTTTTATTAAATTAAAAAATATATTATTTCTAGCATTCACTTCTATGAATATGAATGTCTTAATCTTCTGGAATAAGTGCTTCCTTTTGTCAAATAAATGGAACGTTTTTGTATTTCTTAGTCACAAATTCATTGAAAATATTTACTTTTTTGCTACAAATTACAAAATGTTCTACAGTAAATTTTATCATGTTATAGATTTATATAAGATTGACCACTTATATACAGAGACGATTTTTTATAGTAGAATGATCATCAATTTGTAGATCACCTTCTTTAATCCTGAGTTGTGAATGTGACAAAAAAATTGGTGCTCAACTGTTCTTTATCGGAGAGTGAAACATGTATTTATTTCTCATACAGTAAGTCTGGACATTTTCTATTTTTTCTGTTTATTTTTTGTTTCCTTTTGATTTATTATTATAATAATTTATTATTGAATGACATTAATTATTACGGATCTCATATATTTAAAGGTCACATAACTTCTGATTCATTGAATTAAAATTCGAGAAAAATCTTGTACATAAATATATATATCTTAGACTATACTTATAGGCTTAAATTTATTTTCATTTCTTGATATTATTTTCAGACTTGAGTTAAAAAATTTACTTCCCAGTGAAGAGAAATGATATTAATTGATAATAACAATTGAAAAAAATTGCTAATTTGCATCATCATTATTGCAATGGGTATTAATAAACATGTGTTATGGGCAGATAAATAGTGCATTTTAAAATCAATAATACATGCATAGATGAAATATTTTCAATATATATAATTTAATATATATGAATTAAAAATTTTGCGTATGCAAAAAAAAAAAAAAAAAAAAAAAAGATTTTATTGAAATAATTAATATGGAACGTGTAATCCATACATGTAATTTTAAAGTGACGATATTTTTCTTGGGAATTGGAAACTCGCGATATAGAATTTCACTTGTTTAGATACCAATTACGCCAAAATATTTAAGATTCGTCTCTAGCACGTGTATACTTTGCATTCTAAACCAGGCATTTTGATTTCCATTGGAAAATCACGTGAGAATGGATTTTGGGCTTCAACATATGTTATCGTCTTCTTAGTTCCAAAAAGCATACTCATTTTTAGCATTCATATCAATGATAATTCGAATACTAGAATTCTTCAATTACAGCATTTGAATGGTTAGTAAAATAATATCTTTTACTAAATTAGTAAAAAATATTATTTTACTAATCATTTATTAGCTACACTGAGTTCTAAACTGCTAAAGTTAGAATTCATTTTGGAACTTTTATTTGTAGGCATTTTTAAAAAATTTATTACAGTTTTCATTTTTTAATTTCATGTTAATAAAATTTCCGTTTAGCAAAAACATTTATTAGAGTGTCAATCAGGCATAAAATACTGAGGCAAGAACTTGAAGCTTGACAGTTAATCACCAGACAGGTTTAATCAGACAGGATAGATGATGTTTTAAAGGTATCAAAACAGATTTATGATAGATTAAACTCCATGCAAGTTTATCAATATCATGTTTCAAAAGTAAATGTTAATAAGGAATATAACTGTTTTAGTTTATTATAGTTACATTAGTTTATTACATTTTATGTAATATTATTATATTTACTAGAAATTTTAATACAACAATGGGTATCTTTAAATCAGCTTTATGGTTATCTTAAAATATGATATATTGATTGAAAATACAATTGATTAGAAGAATTGTGTTACAGAGAAAAAATTTGAATAATAAACCAAGGCAACTTGCAGTAGATTTCAGTGAGAATAATTGCATTATTATCTATGAAATCTGTTGTACACACATCTTTAAACAGCTTATTTCAGGAATAATATACATGTTTTGTATTTTAATATCGAATAATGTACCCATTTGTCTAAATGCAACAATTATGTTTAATTGGGCACTATTTTGTTAAAATTACAAAATCATTAACGTTGAAAGATAAATTTAAACGTAATAAAAAGTTAATAATAGAGAGAATATTAGAAAGAGCTTCATATTTGAATTTAATTTATGAACAGAAACATGATTATCTCTGTGGTTTAAATTTTTATCAAGTAAGGGCAAAGTTTTGCGTAGGATTTCTTTTATTTAATATAATTTAGTACACAATTAAAAGTGAAATGACTTAGGTAATTTTTTTCAACTTTTTTAATGTCATCTGGATATGTTATATAATTGAACACAAATTGTGAAAAAGCCAAAAACTAATCCCGTGTTTTAAAATGTTATGCATACTTTTATTCATTCTTGAAACTTAAGCAAATATTAATATCTTCAGTTTTATGACACGCAGTCTTAGATCAATTTGATGTACCGTATGTTATATGATGGTAACTGAGCAATTTGAATTTTAATTCAGTTTAATATATCATCTTAAGGATACAATGGGACAAATATACGAAATCTGGAAACTCCTTAAGAAAGTTTATTCTTTATAAAAGATTAATCTGTTTCTAAAAATCCTAAAAAAAGATATTTTTGAAACACAAACACACAATTATTTTTTAAAACCGAAACAGAAATTTGCTTTTTAGAAATCTGGATCCATCAAAAAATGAAATGTTTGAGAAATTATTATCTGCCAATTGTTTCAATGCGTTTAAGTTTCTTTTAATCTTATTTGTTAGTTTTTTTAAGAACAAAAATTATTTTCTGGGCTTTAAAATCGTTTACTTTAATAACATAAGTCAGTAATCGTAAGAACGAAAACAACGAAGTGAACTCTGAATATTATTTATCAAAACGTTTTAAAGTACAGAGGACAACATAAGTGGGAGAGAAAGAGAGAGAGAAAGGGAGAAAGAAAAAAAGAGAGAAAGAAAGAAAGAGAGGAAGAAAGAAAAAAGGAGAGAAAAAGAGAAAAAATTACAAAATATACAAAAAAAAAAAAAAAAAAAAAAAAAAAAAAATATTTAATTTTAAACTGGAGAACATAAAATTTTAGTTGCTCACTTCATAGCTTCTGGAGTTTAAACTTTATGTTTTTATCATTACTGCCATTTCTTTTAAATAAAATAATTATGCTGCAAATCTCCTTTTCATAGCTGTTTCACGTATCAAATGATCATTTCAATCGATAACTGTACAATTCGAACTACGTTTTAGTGCCTTAAAAATTTACGATAAACAACTTTATTTTATGAAAAAGAATAAACTGATAAACTTCACAGAAACAAGAAAATCAAGGGATAGAAAATTGATTCATTACAAAATCAAAATTAAGTGAGACACCACTTTAAAATTATACTTTGCAGTAAAGGATTCTCTTTCCTCAGGATGTTCGAAAATGTATGTCTTGATATAACTGTCATCCTTAACGACTAGCTGGAGAGTGAAGAGGTTTTTCATATAAAATCGTCGGTGTACACGACCAACATGAATCCAACTGAAAATTGTGGGTATATCTTTGGCAATGAAGAATGATATATTTACTATCCTAAACCTCTCTTAGAAAGACGGTAATTGCTGAATAAAAAGGAGGATAATTACTGACTGCAGTGATTCTTCTCATAAAAGCACTGTCAAAATTTGTAAATTTTGCACACAATGAAAAGGATGCTTATATAAATTATTAATACCATTTTCTGCTTATTTCAAATTCGTATTTATTTTTATTGAGGACTCCAACATGACGTTATCTTATGACTCATCTCAATTGAATATTGTTTTAATATCTGTACATAGATTAGGTTAGGTTTTCAAACTAAGTTTCCATCTGTCTTCATCCACCGATCAAAGAGATTAAAATAGTCAACTGTTTCATAGTTTTTAATGAGTCAAATAACAAAGTCGATACCTGAGCTGTCACTCCACTCTCTGTACCACTCTATTGGAAGGAAATTGGGTTCTACGGAACATCTAAGATGCATAAGTCCTTTCTGTATAATAGTTTTTCGTTTGATCAGATGTGCAAAGTCTTTTTTTATTTCTCAAATAAGCATATTTAGCAGCTTTTAGCTGCCTTTTCCAATAAGCCAATAAGCATATTTAGCCAATAAGCATCCTTTGCCAGTAAACATATTTAGCTGCCTTTTCCACTGATCAAAATTGTAATTGTTGATTTTTCGTCATGATAAAGTTTTGAAAATGAATACTATAAAATTAAAGAATTCCGAAATTGATTATTATTCTTTCCAAAAACTTGCTTTTGCAGGAAAGCTATTATCCTATATATCTTGATGTTTTTTTATAATTTTTCATATCTATTTAATGAAACTATTTAAAGATAAATATTGTTTCTGTAGAAATAATTATTATATCGAGAACAAAACATTTAAATTTTACCACACAAAAATATTATGTTTTATGTTTCGATAATTTTTTTTTAAATCTTACTGAAATAATTCACAAATGTTAGTTTTTTAATACTTCTTTACTTATTCGTATTTATTTGTTTTTTTTTTTAATATCATGAAATATGGTTGACAAAAGTTAAAAATGTTTTTAAATTATTGTTACTCATAAGCGCATTCTTAAGCTGAGTTACCTTTTTATGGTGTTTTAAGAAGTTTTTTTTCTCTTTGAGAGGTGCATTATGCGTTATTTTGAATTATAAACTTATTGATACATTTGCATAATACATATTATAAAATAATATTTGCATTTTTATAAAAATACGGACAAAGTTTTTAAAATATTGTTACATTGATCAGAATATATACTTATGCTCATTTTTAGGATATGATTATTTATTTGCGACATTTTTCTTTGAATTTATTAAATTTAAACTTCTGACCTATAGATAAAAACAAAATACTAAGCAATTTTATAGATTTTTAGGAATTAATATCAATGTGAAATTTTTACACTTAAAATCAGCTTAATTTTATCAGTATTACTACTCATAAGTTTTATTAACAGAAAGTATAATATAAGTGCCCTTGAATGTTCCTATTCACTGTGATTACGATTATTTTTGAGCAATTACTATTTATTCAGTTCTTTCATATTTAAGAAATGTTTTTAGATTATGTTCAAGAAGATTATTTAAAATGATTAAATAACTTTTTCAAGATAAAAAAATACTTACATAAATGAAATTGCTAAATTTCTCAAAAGTGGTGAAAATGACTTAAATTGGAAAAAAATCCTTTTAAGATATGAATAAATAACATTATTTAGAAAATGCAAGTTAAACAGCTGCACATTTTATCGTGGTAAACAATATTAAAGTATTCACATTTAAAGTTCTCATTGATATGTTTAATTTCAGTACTTTGAAAATAGTTGGATGACTTTTAGATGAATAATTTAAACTTCTACTAAAAAAAAAAAAAAAAGATTTTAATCCAAATTATATTTGTACTTGGAGTGAAGCAACTAAGGCAAAAGCAAAATTCTGCCATGACGTCATAAAATTCATTGACGTGACTAAAAGTGTCCTGCTTTATGTCCAACGTGATTAAGAATCTGTGTAGGTACATACTGACATAAAAGAGTCAAGGAGTATACACGAACGTACGTGACTTTCGGATAAAACTACGCCTTTCAGTGGCCATCAAATATTTCAGTGGAAGAGCATGTATTTGGTAAAGGGAAGCTGAACATTCTAGACTAGTTATTCTACATTTTTTCAGCATCGTTGGTGAATTGTTAACAATAATTTACCAGACCTTTTTTTCTTTTTTGAATATTATATGGATTGTTTAAAAGCATGTAGAAATATAAAATTGTATCTTATAGTATCAAGTATTTTAATTATAAAAGCGCAAAACAAAAATTCTACAACATTGACTTGATCAAAAGGAAATATTATATTAATAAATTTAGCGAAAAAATTACAAAACTTGTGTTAAAATAAAATTAAGTTCTTTATCTTACTTATAACTAGTTTTCATTGAGATAGAGTACATAAAAAATGTTGATAAATATTCGTATATATTTATCAAAACTAGTTGCCTTCTTTTAAATGAGCAAATTATGCTGATGTATAATTTTAAATGTAACTAATGTATTTTGATGATATGTTTTCATTTTGTCTGGAGTTCCTAAATAAAAAGAATTCTAAAATTATAATTATTTCTTGTATTTAGCTGGGGGATTTTTCTAATAAATTTAAAATAATAAAGAGAAAAATGGTGAAAATAATGAAGAGAAAAATGGTGAAAATAATAAAGAGAAAAATGGTGAAAATAATGAAGAGAAAAATGGTGAAAGTAATAAAGAGAAATAACAGTGATTTATATAAAAACCCAGCATGTAATCGGATGTTATGAAAATAGGGTATTGTAAATTGTTGTACGGTTATAGTTAATTTACGTTTTATAAGCAAATGATTGCACATTTAAGGCAAATTTGATTTAATTCGATTCGCAGAAAAGTAGCAGCTACACAAAGAGCTAGAGTTATCAAAATGGCTTCTCAAACGGAAATAAGATAGAAAATCCTGTTAGTATTTAAAATTTATCAATCATTCATTTAAAATGAAAATATTTTGTTATTTAACATTAACAATAAATATATTTTAGAAGTATAGTCTTCCCATACAATATCTGCCCTTTATGTTAGAGTTGGTTGACGTATTCTTCCACTAAATTGTTCATTTGGAATTTTTGATAACTCGATACATAACATAACCGATGCAAGAAAGCTTAAATCACTTATGATTTGTTAAAGAGGCTTTTTATGTTTATAGTTTTTCGATTAATAATCATCGTCTTGTTTCGAGGAATCATGTTTAGAGGTGTTTCGCAGTTTCTGCCAAAACTTCTCAACTTATTTTCTTAAAAAAAAATGTATTCGGGAGAGATCAACTTAAGTGTCATTACCTGAGAATTTAATCAATATTTTTAGTTACTATTTGACCCAACTATTGTTATTTCTTACTTTTCATAATTTTTCCAAAAATTAAAAATTTTCTTGTATGTATCTGTGGTTTCTTAAAACAAAACTTTGTGGTGACTAAAAGTTATAAAGACGAATAAATTGAAACACGATTAAATGTGATTTAATTTTACAAAATATTATATTTTTCACATCCCAATTATAATATAAAATATAAAACTGAATGTAAGAGTAAAATATTAAAGTTCATTTCTTAAATGTGTGATTAAAATTATGTGCAGTGTGTTAAAAGTAACATGAAACTTAAATCGCTATTGTGAAATAAAAGGTTTCCGCATACCAACTTAAAACCTTTTAATAATTGTATTCAATGCTAATGAGACAATCCTGAAGAATTTATATTTAAAGTTCTCTTAATTTGATCTTATGCACATACGCATACAGTCAAGAATACAAAATATAAAAAAGACGTCGTAAAATGGAATGCCATAAGGTCAAGAACAGTGAAATGTTCTTCGCTCAAAGACGAATAACTGAAAAAGTAAGTACTTTTTGGAGGATGGAAAGAAAATTCGAATAAACTTACCTAAAAAAAAGTTCTGCCATCAAACTATGCTGTAAGAATCCTTACTTACAATAGGGGGAACTGAATAAATAATAGTTCAGTTCGAATTTCAAAACGAGTAAGTCTTCTTTTATTTCATAAAAATGTAGCAATGTAGAAGTTTGATGAATTCAAGCAGTTTAAAATTTTTAAGAAATGAAAGAAATTAATTATGCTATCCAAATTTAAGAATAATGTTAGGCTATTTAAAAGTAGTTTTGTGATGATGACAATACGTAATAACATTTATAGTAAAGACTTTTCTTAAAAGTAAATAATAATCAATTAATATGGGACGTAATAATGAGAAAATGTAGGATTTGAATGTTTTCGAAGACTTTTATAACGCTTTATGGTTTTTATAACAAATGGTTTGAGAATCACACTATGTATGTTGCTTTTTTGTCATTTTAAAAACTTAAAATACCATATTTTCATTGGACTAACACAGTTATGTTAGTTCAAGGAAAATATGGTATCAATATGCATGTAGAATCGTGATTATAAGATATAGTGATTAAGGTTATTTTGGTTTTGAAAGGTATCATTAAAATATCCGACTCGATATAGAAGTTCCTTTCGACAAAATTCATTATTAAAAATAAAAACATGGAGCTTTTTGTTTTTGTTACCTGAAAAACGATTATGAAGAAATTACTTTCGAAAAATATCCTCGAAATTACAAACGCGATGAAATTTTTATAAAATTTAACAAAAGTGATTTGTTTTAATAAAATGTTCCATTCTTTAAAGCGTAACATTTCGCTATAAAAATTACATTTGTGATAAATTTTGATATATTTACTTAAAAAACTGCGATTTTAAATTCTATATCTCATTTTGTTGATTTTTAATCTAAAAAAAAAAAAAAAAAAAAAAAAAAAACCTCTTTCCCGTCTAATAACTTTGTATAACTTATGTTATACAAGTTTAAAAATATAAAATAAAAATTTTCAGGTCGAAAAATTAATGTTAAGTGGAGGCGGAACTTTTAATTGTGAAGTAATCAAAATACTTATATTGGGATGTATTCTCTTTCACTATCATACATTTTTTTTTTGAAGCAAGATATATAATTTATCTGTTTGAAATCCAAAAATATTAAATATTTTAAGCTTCTGGAACAGCATTATCTAAATAAAATAAACTTTTCCTAATAAATGAAAATCTAATTTAACTACTTTTCAAAACAATTCAGCATTCATTTAATGCAGACAAGGAATAATTACAAAAAGCTGTAAAGTGAAGTATTAGACCTTCAGTTCTCAAAGTGGGGGAGTCCACGCATGCTGAAGCGCATCGACGGCACTCAGGAAGGCCAGAGCGCTGTCAAGGATCATTTACTGAGAAAAGAATTAACATATTTCTATTTATTAAAATTTTCATAATGCGCTGATGAAAAAAAATTGTGAACCAGATTTTCATTGTGTAAAAAAAAAAAAAAAAAAGAGTTGGTTTGCGGTGGCCTGCATGGGAATGGCGTAATCTCGTGTCTAGGAGGTAATGAGTTCTGTATCTGATCCAATCAAAGATCTGTCATGTTCAATTATGACAACTGGGGTATGTTAAACAGTCACGATCACTATTTTCTTTCGTTGGTGTGGCGAAGAAGGTGTCAGCTCAGGTGTTGACCTCACGTCCTCGTTGAAGTAATTTCAACTTATGAGGGTATTGCTTAAAAGCTTTTCAGTCGGCAAAAATATGCAACAAATAACACTTCTTTCAAATATATATATATATTGGTACGATAAATGTAAATCTCATTGCAATTTGTTAACGTGGTATGCAAATTATATAACATAATCATAAAACAAGTAAATCTGTCCTGAAAGATATTCTTAAGAGAAGATGTTTAACAAAAAATAAAATCAATTCTCCTTTTTGCTTTTAAAATTCTTCGCATTATTTATGTTCGGAATTGCGCGCTATGATAAATATAAGTTCTTTAACTAGAAAAGACATAGTTCTGCACTTTTTTCTGCTTTCTATTGAGGCAAATTAAATCAATGTAATTTATTTTGACACGACTGATTCATTTAGAATATGCATGAATAAGTTAGCGGCTATTCAGGTATTTCATACAAACATAGAATTTTAATAATTAACAAAATAATTCAATTTTTAATCGTTTCGCTAAAATTATTAAACTTTAAATAATAAATTTACTTAAATGTTTTATATAACCTTAAATATTTTCAAAAATACTGCTGATATGTTTAATTGTTAAAAGAAGCACGATTTATTGACACAACATATTGCGCATTAAATTTAAAGAAACCCGAAAGCTATAAATAAATTATTTGGGAGAATTAATAATTGGAGTAAAAAATTATATTTCAGGAATTAAAATATTTTGATGATTTTTTTTTATTTTTACAAAATTTGTTACTTGAATTGCAATTATTCTTTATTTTAAATAAGTAGAAATATTATTATAAAAATATCTTTTTTTTTATATATGGTGGGCTTAAAATGCAAAAGTATATTAAAAAAATCTACTTACAAAAATATATTTAATAAAATCTAAAATTCAAAGTATCAAAACGAATGATAATTTTTATATAAGTTTATCATACTTAGATAAATAATACTAAATGAGTTCTTTTAGGAAAGTACATAAAAAGAAACTGTAACACATTAAACTATTGAAATATTCAAAAATTTTGAAGCAAAAGATTTAGAGCAACACCCATATGTTTAGGTACACACATAAGACTATAGTTAGAAAAGTTGATATGAAATTAAGGTTTTGCTACACCCTTTTTTTTCGACAGCTTGCTTATCTTTTTCAATAGTAGCTGCTTACAGCCAATCGACTTTATAATTTTCGAGTATAGTTAAGTGACGATGCCAACACCGGTGCTTATACTTTTCGTTATAATGGCATACCAAAAGAGGAAATCGAATCTACACTGGTGTGCAAAACTTAAGCAACAAGTTGTTTTTCGGCCACAGCTCCCCAACAAAGTATAAGATAGCCATGAAATTGCAGTATAATATGCACGTAATTCAATAGAAATATTATTTGCATGCAAATTTTCGAAATAAAACGTCATAGGTGATGTAAGTGTACGTAAACCTTGTGGGTCGGCGAGCGCAGGTCATAACTGTGATAAAAGGATGAAGAGCACCGTAGTTAAAGACATTCGCTGTAAGTGAAAGTGATTTGTTTTGTGGTACATAACTTCAAGAAATCTTTTAGACGACTTTACTCGAGGAAGAATGATTGGAAAGCTTGAGGAGGGACGTAGTGTGACCAGTGTCGCCGAAGAGTTCGGGATCAACAAAAGTGTTGTTTCTCGTGCTTGGAATGCCTTTAAAACTACTGGTACAGCTGTTCGGAAGGTTGGTGGTGGCCGTCCAAGGAAAACAACACCAAAAGATGACCGTTACATTGTCCTCCAGGCGAAAAGAAACCGTTTTCAGTCAGCGAGCGCCATATCTCAGCAACTGTGCACAGCCATAGGACGACAAGCATCAAGATTTACAGTGTCCAGACGCCTCCACAAAGGTGGCTTATTTGCTAGACGTCCTCAACGCTGCATACCTTTAAAAGTTTGCCATCGGCGGCACCGTTTAGAGTAGTGCAGAGAACACGAAACCTGGACACCTCATCAATGGAGTCGCGTCCTCTTCACAGATGAGAGTCGTTTTAGTGCTACAAGCGATTCTCGACGTCAGTTGATCTGGAGAGAGGTTAGAGCTCGATTTCATCCTAATAACATCGCGGAAAGAGATCGTTACGGTGGTCCTGGAGTTCTCGTCTGGGGTGGCATTATGTTGAACGGGCGGACTGAGCTTTAGACCTTCGATCGAGGTTCTGTAACTGGAGACCGCTACTGCAATGAGGTAATCCTACCCCATGTGCGTCTGTTCCGAGGGGCCATTGACCAGACTTCATATTTATGGATGACAATGCCCGTCCACACCGTACTGCTAATGTTCAAGAGCTAATGGAAAGTGAAGATATCACACGAATGGACTGGCCAGCTTACTCTCCATCTAAATCCCATGGAGCATGTGTGGGATGCATTAGGGAGACGTCTTGCGACACGACAGTATCCTCCTGGTAACACCCATCAGCTGAAAGAAGCATTAAAGGAGGAATGGAGACGTTTACCCCAAGAAATCCTGGATAATCTGGTGCTTATCATGGAGAGACGATGCCAAGCAACAATTACAGTAAGGGGAGGGCATATCCCATACTAGGGAACATCTGCCAGTTGTACTTACGCTTCTTCAGGCAATCATGTGTAACGCCACTATATGTCAAATAAAAGCCTTTTTTGTTCCATACCCTACTTTAAGCTTTATATTCATTTCTACGCCATTATTCTTTTACTATCGTTTAAGTACAGAATAATGTACATCATATTTAAATTTCACGTCAATCGGATGATTTCTTGTAGAGTTATGACAAAAAACGCACTTGTTGCTTAAGTTTTGCACACCAGTGTATATAACTTTTAAAGTGCATAGTCAATACCGATGCATATGTCCTTTATTTGCTCAGATTATCAATTCATTATATATATATATAAATTTATATAATATTTGACCTATTTTTATTTAAATCTATTCCTTGTATATTTATTTTTACCCATACAATAAATTTAAATAATACAAAGAATAAATTAAACAATATATAATAAATTGAAATAAATACAATGATATACAATAGACTAAATGAAATATAATTGCTTAGAGATGAAACATTTAAATATTAAAAAAAAACTGTACATCGATTAATTTATAAACATCACAAAAACGTGACTTAAATAACTATTCAATTACACGATAAAAGAATACGTGAATGTTAAAGATGTAGATAGTAATATGCAAGGATATTGAGTCATCATTTCAATACAAATATCCTTTGTCTGTTGTTTTATCAATATTATCTTCTGGAACAAATGGAATCTTTTAAATATTTATCCTTGTATTTTTTGTTTTATGCATTAGTAGGCTTTATCTATTCAGTTTTTTATCAAGGACATGAATGTATGTATAAATAAAATACCAATAATAATATTATTAATGGTATTTTATGTATTATTAATAAACCATTAAAATAATAAATATAATAAAATACCATTAATAATTTTAATTTAGTAATCACTCTATAAAATCTAGGGGTCGGCTCAAACTTAGATGGACTGATTGTGTATAGGAAGACAAAGTTCTGAAAGTGACAAATTGGAGTTTCGCCTCCCAAGGAACACAATGGAGGAATGTTCTCAGGAAAGTCTTGGCCCACCCCATTCTATCGTGCTGAAGAAGAATCACTTTATAAAAACACGTGAAAAGTAAAATACATATTTTAAATCAAATCTAACTTTCACTTAGTATCACTTATTTTTTTAAAATTACAATTCAATAGGAAAATTAACAAAATGTGTATTACGGTATCAAATGATAAAATTATTGTGGAAATAAAATGCAACTGGAAAAAGTTTTATTTTTACACTACTGACCATTAAAATTGCTACACCAAGAAGGCGACATGCTACAGACGTGAAATTTATACGAAAGGAAGAAGGTGCTGTGATATGCAAATGATTAGCTTTTCAGCGCTTTCAGACAAAGCAGGCGCCTGTAGCGACACCTACATTGTGTTTAAATGAGGAAATTGTTCTGGAGGTTCCTCATACACAAATTGCATTTGAACGTTGTTGCCTGGTGAAGTTGTTGTGATGCCTCGTGTAAGAAGGAAAAATGCGTACCAGCACGTTTCTGACTTTGATAAAGGTCGAATTGTAGCGTACCGGGATTGCAGTTTATCTTATCGCAGTATTGCTGCTCGCGTCGGTCGAGATCCAATGATTGTTAGCAGAATATGGAATCGATGGGTTCAGGACGGTAATACGGAACGCCATACGGGATCTCAACGGCCACCTATCACTAGCAGCCGAGAAGACAGGCATATTATCCGCATGGCCGTAATGGATCGTGCAACCACGTCACGAGCCGCGAGTCAAGAAACGGGGTCGTTTGTAAGACAACAAGTGTCTGCACGAACAGTTCGACGACGTTTGCAGCAGCATGGATTCTCAGCTCGGAGACCATGGCTGTGACTTCCCTTGTCGCTGCGTCATAGACAAGAGCGCCTTCAATGGTGTGATCAACGACGAACCTGGGAGTACGAATGTCGAGACCTCATCTTTTCAGATGAATCCAGGTTCTGTGTACAGCATCATGATGGTCGCATCCGTGTTTGGCGGCATCATGGTGAACGCACACTGGCAGCGTGCATTCGTCATCGTCATACTGACCCATCAAATGGCGTGGATTCTGGTGTGTTAAGACCCGTGGCTCTATCCTTTATTCGAGCCCTACGAAACCCTACGTTTCAGCAGGATAATGCCCGACCGCATGTTGCCGGTATTGTACGGACCTTCCTTGATACGGAACATGTTCGGCTTTTGCCCTGACCAGCACGTTCTCCAGATCTTTCACCAATAGAAAACGTCTGGTCAATGGTTGCCGAGCGACTGGCTCGTCACCAAACGCCAATCACTACGGTTGATGAACTGTGGCATCGTGTTGAAGTTGCATGGGCATCTGTACCTGTTTATGCAATCCAATCTCTGTTTGACTCAATGCCCAGGCGTATAACTGCTGTTATTACTGCCGGAGGTGGTTGTTCTGGGTACTGATTTCTCAGGATCTATCCAGCCAAATTTTTTGAAAATTTAATCACTTGTTATTTCTTGTATAATATATTTGTCCAATAAATATCATTTTGTTATCTGCATTTCTTCCTGGTGTAGCAATTTTAATGGCCAGTAGTGTATTTTATATTATTTATTTTTCAGATATTGAACAAGGAGAAAAGGAAGTGCGACAATTAGCAGCAAAACAAGTGGTAGAATAGTTCATGACAGTTAGACTCATGATCATCAGAATTTCTATAATTATTTTTGTCTTAAAAATACTGGATTATATAAGCTAATGTAAATGATCCTACAAAAAATAAATAATTACTTCTTACATTTAATATGAATATGCTTATTAAATAAATTTTTAATATTCTTAAAATATATAATATGCATATTCTTTCATATTAAGGTTTTTTGTGTAGATTTAGTTTTTTTTTTTTCGGAAGTGTAATTTAAAGAAATTAAAATTTGTAGAATTACTTGTACGTTTTTTTATACTCTTAATTAGGTACACATTCTTTAATCTTTTTAAATTCTAATTTATAAATGTCTTTTTGTTTTTTTCCATTAAAAATCTCGATTAATGCTTGGTAAGTGTTCCTTACATGATAAAATAATTATATTTAAATTTTAGCATTTGCGAATCGGCTCTGAGAGCAAACTTTTCATTTATGTTTAAGTAATGGATTTTGCAGTTTCCAATTGATATCAAAAATTAAAAACTGTACTACGGAGAAGTGCTTTTCATTGATTTATGTTTGTGTAAATCTTACACATGTTCAGTTTTCGGGCAATGAAGAGTGTTGTTATCCAATCATACATTAGTCCCCCCCCTAATAATTGCTATTTGGAAGGACTGTAATTGTTGATCTTTTGTTTAGATAAGTGCCAGCGTATGTATGATAAAATCACCACAAATACCATCCCTTTAATAACAACAAAAAACGATTAAATTTAAGACTAAATGAATTAAAATGAGATATATAACCACAAATAAGTCGTTAAATGAAAAAATTGAGTTACTTTAACACAAAAAATAGTTTTTAACATGTTACATATATATATATACGATCATATTTTGTCTCTATCGAGCAATACATATACAATGAGTTAAAAAATTATAAGACCATTGGAGCTTTTCTGATTTTTACCACGAATTATACATCTTTTTTAAAACTGAACTGAGATATAAAGGAATGAAATATAAAATGTATATGTGAAATGAATATTTAAAATATACATATATTGTGTTCGAAACTGTTTTGAATTCTTAATTTTTTTTTTTTTCAAAATCATCAGTAAAGTGAAATTTTGCATTATTAAGAAATGCAAACAATTATAAAAAAAAAATTCGTATTTTTTGAGGGAATTCATATCATGCGTAAGAGAAGTGTCTAAGTTTGAAAAATTCGATATCTCCAAAGGTTTTGGAAAATAAATCATTTTCTTAAGCATGCTAAAACTGTTATTCATAATGATTCAAAGAGATTTTCAAGAAAATCATAAGATCTGGGAAAAAAATTAAACTATCAGTTCGAAGTATAAAAATTTTTTAAAGGTGTAATTAAATAAAATATTTATCAACAAGTAAAATATCAACAGAACTAAAATTTTTCTTGTTCTATAATCTGGTTCAGGTGACCATCAAATGTTCCACTTTGGAAATCATAGGGGAAAAAAAACTATTAAAAATCATAAATATTGGATATAACTGATTAAGTTAATGTGAGTGGAATTATATTTGCAGGAAAAAATAAAACAAAACATTGTTTTCCGAATGGGAGCAAAAATACTACATAAGAAACTCGAATTGTAATATTTAATTCTGCTGAACAGAGAGAGAAGTTCGAGACTTTTTTTCAGTAGACTAGTAATAGTGGTATGCTTCTAATGGTATGGGAGCTTTTGAATATTGAGAAGAGGAAACTGCAACACATTTTTTTAAAAATATATAAAGTTATCAATTTTTGCTTTACAATTTTTAATTGACTTCAAGGAAGGTAAAATAGAAGTTTCAACAACTTAGTGTGTCATGCCATGTGTTGAAATCAACTAAAAGTTGGTTTCAGAAAGGAAAAATCAAGACTTTAAATTATTATTTCCAAAATTGAATTCTATAAAAACTCGGAGTCAATTGATTCGTCAGCATGATTCTGTGTAGGAATCGAAAATGGCTATCATGAATAAATGGATAAAGTTTCCGAAACTTCGCTCATAAACAGTTTAATTCAATAAAAAAAAAAAAATAAAAAAAAATGCATATGAAATAGTAAAGTAAAAAAAAATGTTATATAAGCATATTTTTTGCTTTAGAAAAAAATTTAAAATTATTGATATAATATTTAGAATGTATTTCAACATGACACATGTATTTTGTATTTCAAGCATTCATCCACGTCACTTTAATATATTAAATTATATTGTGTATACTAGAAGTTTCATATCAGAATAGTGATAAAGTTTCATATCAGTATATTCAGTATAGTGAAAATCTCAAAAGCTCTAAGGGTCTTATGATTTTCCAAACACACTGTACATTTATTGCTTTTTCAGAATTAAAATTATATATATTATGCATTAAGTTCCTTAGAAAAAAAGTACTTTGTACATTTTATTAACTGCAATTACCCTAACTCTGCTCTATAATTGCGCACTGGTTTAATGATGAGAATATACACTCAATTTAAGAAATGTAATACCGTCTAATAGTCATTAATAAAATTTAAACATAGTGAGCGAAACCAAGATAATAAACACACAGTTGTAGGAGAGGCACTATGTAATTCAGAGAAATATAAAAGACCGTATATAATACTTGAATGAGGTTTTATGTATTTATATATTTCATTAATGTAAAAAATAAAAGAAAAGCTAGTCGAAAACATAATTTAAACACAGCATTTAGTATTATTCCAACCAGTAAAAAATTTCCAGTAAAAATTTCTAAGCAATTGTTTTTCATCATATGATTCTTAAGCAAAAAATTTTAATTGTTTCAAGACAAAGTCATCGAAACTTTAACATTAAAATCTTTTTTTCAAGTCATTAAAAATGTAGCATTTTAAAACTTTAATGCTATGCAATGTTTCAGTTGAAAATTTTTTTGCGTAATTATAACATTTAATACTTCCCAACATAAGAATCGAAGCTTTGAATTTTTGGTACTCACTATAAAGATATCTCCTATATATATATACTATTTAAACACCTATGTAATCTTAATATAATATAATATATATATATATATATATATATATATATATATATATATATATATATATATATATATATATATATATATATATATAAATACCAATCTGAAATTGTATTCTTGAGTTCAATACAACTAGAAAATTATTCTGATATATATATATATATATATATATGTAATTTTTTGATCGCCTTAACAGACTTTCAATAGTGTAAAGAGTGAACGAAATACATTTTAGGATTTCAGGAAAAATATAGGTTCTAAAATTTATTTTTTAAAATATAAAATCCAGTTTATTTTCAAATTGTATGGAAAAAATAAGTGAGATGAATATAAAATAAATATATGTCTATAAAAAATAAATGATGTGAGAAAAATATACAGAGAAATTTTTTTAAAATAAAATTTGTTTTGTTGAAGCAAAAAATCAAGTATTTTCCTTTCTTCCTCAGTGAAAAATCATCCCTGGGTGGGTTATGGCCTACCGTAGAGTTGATTTCCAGACCACCCTTTGCTTTGACAATTTTTTATTTTTATTTTGAGAATCTTAAGATCTGTTTCGTGACAGTAGATTCACCGAATCCTTGGTCGTCCCCTTTTTCGGTCTCCAGTTGAAGCTTCGAAGATCTTTTTGGTGGCTCGACCATCTTCAATCCAAATCAAGTGTCCTGACCATTTCGACATTTGAATTGAATTGAATTTTATTATGTCTGGCTTTTTATATAGTTTATAAAATTCCGAATTTGTTCTTCTGCACGTATCATCGCATTTTACAACTTCCAAAATGTTTCAAAGTATCTTTCCTCAAAAACTACTCGGATTTCTTAATCACTTTATAATATAATCTATGCTTCCGGGAATAAAATTAGCAGATTTTTTATTATCTATAAAATGTAACTTCTACTGAATATGTAACATTTATTCAAGGTTATCGAAATATTTTTGATTAACTTTGAAAGAGTCAAACGGCATTTTTTAAAAAATCAACAAAAAAGTGATATTTATGTAAATACGATCCATTTTTAAAGTATCATTAGCATTTGAAAGTTCTGAATATAATAAATATTAAAGATGCCAGAGGAGTTAAAACCAATTCAAATATTGCAGAAAAAACATTTAAAGAAAATCAATAGTATTTAAACTCACTCTATATTGAATTATTTGATAAAATCCTGTTTTAGCACTATTAAAATCAAAACACAGAAGCCATATTAAAATTTGTTAGTAATGTTAATAAGGATTTGAAAGTGGAATCTATGTATATAATAAGTAAAAGAAACAAAATTTTAGTTTTATCATATACAATAGAAATATTTAGCTGTCAACATAGTTAAATTTATAAAATTCAGTGATATGTCATTAAAGTATTAATTATACATGAAGAGAATATCTTACATTAAATAAGTAAAATTGCCATAAATATAGAAATTAAATTTCATGATTAACAGTAATAAATAAAACTTTAAGAAATGTTTTGATAGTGAGCATGATTATATATATATATATATATATATATATATATATATATATATATATATATATATATATATATATATATATATATATATATATATATATATGAATATAGACATGTGCTAAATGTGTTAAAATAAAATTGCATTTAAAAAGAGTGAATAAAAAATTTAATTGATGAATTCTTTTGCACTTGTTTAGTTTATTGAAAAAAAGTAAGGATATGTAGATAATCGATAGAAATTGTTAATTTATTGTAATAAATTACCATAAGAAAACAAAAATTCAATGAATAATAAAAAATATTTTCAATTCTGTTGTACAACTAAACATTCCAAATTTTGAAAATTTAATATGAAAGTATCAAATATTTTATGAGAATAGCTTTATATTTGCTTAAATCTTCAGTAATTCTACATATAAACATTTTTAAATAATGCCGCCTATAAATCAAGATAATGAATTAAAGTAAATGCTATTCATTTATTTTTCTCTCTCTGCCTTCTAAAATTTCTTATCAGCAGTATTTCCAGAAGAGAGATGAAAAAATCCTGATACTGAAACACCTAATTTTATTGTTTTTATTTGTTTTAAACTGAGTTGATAAACATGATCTTGTTTTATTAAAGGTGTTCTATATTTTGAAACAGAAGAACAAAAATTTACTACCATATGGGTATGAGTAATAAACAGTATTATAACTTTTAAAAGCAAATGCAATTTCATTTCAATTTAATTAAAAAATTACATTCCCCTTTTGGAAGAATTTACATTGAATAAGAGAAAATGCAACTACCCTGCAAAACATTTATGCAAAAATATAAAAATCTGCAGCAATTATATTTCATTAATTGAATAACAAAAAAAGTTAACTGTGCAATAATAAAAAATGTGTGTGTATGTGAGCAATGTGAGAAAGTTCTTTCAACAACTCAAATGTTTTGATGTAATTAAATTTTCAATAAATAGAGTTCTTCTGAAAGTAAAAATAAATCAAACTCATGAAAACATTAATTAAATTATTAAAATTTATTATTTACATAATTACAATAAGATCTGAACAAAAATAAAATGTTAAAAATATTATGCAAGTTAAAAATAAATAATTTTTTTATGAAAAAATTATTCTTTATTCTATTAAATGCAACAAAACATCCATGAAATAATTCACTACATAAACTCTGTGATATCTTCTCTCACTCACATAATAATTAAATATTTTTCTTCCATTCATTCTAAGTTACTTTCCTTTACGGTTTACCTATAAAAGCGATAATATTAAAAAAAAAATGAATTAAAAATATTTCTTTGATCAAACAAGATAAAAGCACTTTTTATTGATAAAACATCCTATAAATTTTTAATTTGACAATAAATAGTTAACATCTAATAAACTTAGGAAATTAACCATTAAATTTATATGCTTTCAATCTATTTTACAATTGCTATTAAAAAAAAAATATTTTCAATTCTAAAAATGAGCATGATAAATAGCTCTGATATATTCTATTATAATTGATAGTAAAAAAAAAATCAAGTTTTATCTCTGTTTCCACACACAAAATTCCTTTTTTTATAAGGAAAAAATAGATTGATTAAATGCATTTTTTTGTCTGACTGTATATAAAAAATATGCAATGTTTGAAAAATTTTATATTCTATGTTATATTGTGGTAAAACAATAAATACATTATGTTAAAGTAAAGCAAATATAAAATATAGCAATTAATTAAACTAGTAAATCTACTAAATTTGTTAAAAAATATTCTCCTTTTAGAAAACCTCATAAAACAGAACAAAAATTAAAAAAAATATTTTGTATAGTTAATATTTTCTTTAGTTAAAATATTCGCTTATAATAATAAAAACAAAATTTCCTTGCAATAAATAAAGGAATGTGGCACAAAGAAAATTTAAGTTTTAAAAAATTGAAATATATATCAATGCATTTCTTAATACATAGAATAAAATATATCATGTACATAACTATGAATAATACAAAATTTCAAATAAAAACTAAATATTCTATAAATTGTAACATGTTTTAATTTAAATATACAAAAATAAAAATTGATAACAATTAAAAAAAATTTTTTTTAAAAAAACAATCAATTTCAACAACTGAGGAAAACAAATTTGTTTAATTTTGAAAGTTTTCATCAAATTTTAAAAAGATCTTGCATTTTATAAGTCTATTAAAGTTGCAGAAGAATCACAGTAAGAAAACAAATTACATAGGTTTAGTGAATAAAAATTGTAGTGATTTTATTTCAAAACCAATGAAATTTCTTGAATGTCATTTTTGCTATAGAAATTTAAACTTTAAAAGTGAGAAATATTGCTTATGATTCAAAATTAAAATGGAGATCAAAGTAACTTATAATCAATTTGAAATACCTCTGAAAAAAACTACCTTGAATATAGTTTTCATTATTATATTGTCAAAATTGTAATGCTGTTTAAAACAATGTCAATTAAATTGTGTTGGAATATATGTGTGTAATTAAGGAAGTTTAACATATATGTAAGACTTTTCATTCATGTATTTACTTTTTTTTTTATAAAACAATTAAATATATTTGTTTGGTTTTAAAATAATTAATATTATTTACAAACTAGTTAGGAATAAAAGGGTCTGCATTCTAGTGATCATTTTGCTTCATAAGTGAAGGATTTTCCTTGATACAGAACAGGTACAATTAAAGAATATTTTCATATCTGGATAATCAATTATATGTAAAACTATTATTAAGTATATCTATTATTTTTTGATGTATTCATTTTCTTAATAACTTGGTGGTAATTTCTGTTTAATTATAATAAAGGAAATTACACTTGTTTTAGAGCAATAGAAATTTGTATGCATCTGCAAATAATTAAACATTTACCAGTTAAATATTAAAGAATCACTAATTTATCATTGAATATTTATATATCAATTTATTTAAATACTTACTAAATTTAATAGTTTGATAAATTTTTAAGTTTGAAAATATAGCAAAATTATTTAAATTGCCCAACAAAGAAAACTGATTTTATTTATTATTATGTATATTTTCATAGACATAGTTCATAATAATAAAGAACATTAAATTATTTTACATTTATTTCAATTTAAATATTTAAAAATAAAATTCACACATAATATTTTTTATAATCTGTATTTACAAAAAGTTTTTAAGGGAAAATATTAAAAAAAAAAATACTTTAAATAATACTTTCAATTACTTAATTGCTCAGTCATAAATTTAATGGAACCTTTTTTTTTTTTATCCTACGTCAGTCATTGGCATTATCTGCCATAAGACCTTTGGTGGCCCAATAAAATTTAGCCTCGGTAAAGTTGTCAGAGTCAAAAGTAATAAAAGCAAGTGCAGTGCAAGTTGTCAAATGATTAAAGTCCATAATTTCACCCGACAAACAAAGGGGGCAGGTATCTACAGCAACTACACCAATGCGGTGTAGATGTTTATACAAAAAGTCATGTTCAGTCAAAAGACGAAAATTTGCAGTAAAAATTGCACGAGGCAAATCCATCGGGACA
The DNA here is from genome assembly GCA_030067965.1 of Latrodectus elegans. Classification (NCBI taxonomy): domain Eukaryota; kingdom Metazoa; phylum Arthropoda; class Arachnida; order Araneae; family Theridiidae; genus Latrodectus; species Latrodectus elegans. The sequence continues at coordinate 80,581,361 of CM057814.1, read as the reverse complement.
AGCGACTTCATAAGAACATTCCACTTTTTATCTGCTGAAAGTGCTGTATAAATTTGCTCTAGGTGTTGGTCAATTTTCCCCCTAGCCTCAGAACTAAACTGATGGGTAGTTATTGGAAACAGAGGCTGAGGCAGCTTACAACCATTTTTAGCCAACACATCTGCTTTTTCATTTCCAGGCACTCCACAGTGGCTAGGGATCCACTGAAAAACTATCTCCCAGCCGGAGGCAATAGCATTGGAAACAAGTCTCTTAGTCTCTTCAACAAGTGAGCAGTCGCCAAGTGTGTAGGAGGCAGCAGCCAAGATTGCAGTCTGGGAGTCAATAAAAACAACTGCCTTGCCAAAGTTAGTATCAAGACCAATGAGATTTAGGATTGCTTTATTCATGGCAAAAATCTCTGCATCAAAGTTTGAGGCTTTTAGTCCAACAGCACAGGATTCCTCAAAAAAGCCCTCACAGAACAGTCCAGCACCAGTATTTCCATCACAGGCATCAGTATAAATGTGGATCCATTCACAGTTAGAATACTTTGTAGCTATAATTTCTAAGGAAATAGCTTTAAGAGTACCAGGAATTTCATCACATTTCTTTACAGGCGTACTGATGGTAAGATTGTAGGTAGGAGTTCTAATTGTAGGTGGAGAGAAGCCAAACTGTGATGGGTATGGTAAAGTTGGTGTGATGTTGTAAAAAGTATAGAGTTCATCAGCACGAGAGATAAATGATTTATGTGTTTTCAGTCTAGGGGTACTGGGGGAGTATTCTCTCCAATGAAGTAAATTCAATCTCTTACACCTGTCATGGAGTTTTAAGACCTGCAATTCTCTTCTGGAATTTAAAGGCTCAACACCAGTCTGAAGCTCCATGGCAGCGACTGGGGTTGAGCCAGCAGCACCAGTAATAATTCTAAGTGCTCAAAGTGAATTTAATGGAACCAATATTGTTTACAATAATAAAATTTTCTAAAATAGAAAAATAGGAAATAATATTTCTAATTTTTCACAATAATTCTAATGATGTAAAACGTTAACCTGAGGAGAAATAAAATGTTTATAAAATAGAAAAAGAAGCAATAATAGATATGCTAAATTTCTACAAGTATGTTTTAATAGACTATTTTTAATGCAATCAGAGTTAGCAATAGTTAAACTGAATATAGGTATATTAACAGAAAGTTGTATCTTCAAAGAGAAAATTTATAAAAGTCAATTTCATATTGTGAATTAAGGTAAATATTTAATATCAATCATTAATCTTTTATAAATATTTTAAAGTAAAAATTATTAATACAAAAGCATAAATATCTATTAGATAAAAAGTATTCTTTATAAAATTTGATATAATAATTCACAAGAAATATTCAAAATTCTCTTATGAAAGTGTAAAAGTTATTTTCCTCATTTTTTTTAAATATATGACAATGTAGAATAAATTAATTTAAAAATGTTAAATATTGTTGTAACATAACATTTCTGGCAGCTTATTTTAATTGATTCTGTGTCATAAAACAGTTGTAAGTCACATTCATGAAAAGCAGTTTTGACACCCATTTCTAGACCCATAACAGCAACAAGAGGAAATTCAAAATTTATGAAAACTACTGTTGGGCAATTTAATTTTCTAATTGGATTAAAACGCTTTTTGTTATTATCACTATGAAAAAAATTCAACATGGAATTTAGCTTCTACTTTTGATGAAAGTATTGTTGTCTATTATTTAAACATTAAATAAACTGATAAAATGTTAAGTGATAATGAGATTAACTGATAAATGAGATAAAATGTATGCACCTAACAGAAACTGAGTTATTACAAATCTCACCATTGTTGATATTATTTGGGGATATATGAAAGTGATTAATATTTTAGAACCTATGATCAATGAAAAATTAAGCAAATTAAAGTTGTACAATATGCCACAAATAAAGAGGTTGTGCTGAATACATAAATTCATAGACTATAAAAATAAAATTATAATTTTTGACATACAAATTTTAAAGATGTTTTTAAAACATTATCACCAGTGTTAAATGAAATTATTTAACTTTAAAGGGAATCACATTTACAGATTTCAGAAAATTATTTTAGTCAAATAAATACATCTATCAGCATAAAGAGATATGGTACATATAGATTTGACAGAAAAGTCACAGGAGCCACCATAATGGTTCAGGTCAGTTATGGGTTAAAAATAGTTAGTAACATTGAACAATTAGAAGAATAGGAGAATATCTACTCTACATCACTCCCTAGTTAGTATGGATCCAGTGGGATAAACATATACAACCCACACGCAGCTTTGTGACTCTGAGCTTAGACTTTGATATCCAATAAAGTAGTTGCCACAAGTTCCTTAATAAAACAGTATCATTTGGAGTGATGCCAACCTTGAAAAATTTGAGCAGCTTTTGAGGAGAGAAATGTGATGAAATTAATGAATTTTTAGACAAATTTGAGAAATAGGGTTACAACTACTTGTCTTTCAGTAATCATGATTACTACTTATAGGATTTCAAAAGACAGAAATTAATCTGAATTTAACACTTAACTATTGTAACATATGTTGGGATTGTTCAAAGTAATTTGACAAATTAAAAAGTAATTAATCTTGCAAAAAATCTGACAACTTGTACGTACAGTGGCAATATTTCTATTCTGTGTATAATACTGCTTATTTTAGAATTTATCTGCAAGATAACAGCATATACTGTGCAATTGTGTGTCATAATGATGTATACCAGAATACAAATATTTACTATGTGTAAGATGGTCACCAGATTCCGCTTCTGTATAGAATATATATATTTTGGACCTATAGGAAAAATGTTTTCTACCATGATTAATCATTAGCAAATTATTGATGATTTTGTACAATTATAATAGAATATTATAATAGACTTTAAAAAACTTTGAAGAGTATCAATAAATACCATAGATGAATTTACAACATACTATATAAATATTGTTATTTATAACAAATAACCAAGTTCAAATTATAAAATTTTTGGCATGTATTTAAAAAAAATAAAAATTTAGTTAACGTAATTAAATGATGTTATTAGATAAAATTATATAATACATAAATGCTTGAGTATCTCCAGATAACACCTGAAAATCATGAAGGAAATTTTTACTATATAGAAATCTAAGAAAATACAAAAATTATACAGTTATAGAATACAAATGCTAAAAGTTTAGGACCAAATTAGACATCAACAACTAACTTTTTTATTTGGGATAACAAGTTGCTAAATAATTATTATTTCCCTAGTAATAGTTCCATAAAACAAAAGAATAGGCAAAATTTAAAGAAAATACTAGAAAAAAATTTCTGATAGAATTAAAAAATTACATACTGTAAGCATTGTTTACAATATGCTCAAAATAACTTCCAAAAATTAGTTAACTCCATTGTAAACCTACAATTACAAAAAATGCTGGCTAAAAATTTTTATATAAAGCTAATTTTCCTTATATTTAACAATTTAAATATCACAATTTTATTAACTTTAAGGAATATAAATTAATGTTTCAACAGCTTGTTTGACGACAAAAATTAATTGAAAAACATTACAAAAGAAACTGTATTTTAAATTGGTATAACAAATTTTCAGTACATATATTGTATTAATCAACAGAATTTTATTGTATAATTAATATTTATTCAAAGCAATATTAATAAACGTAGTAATTTAAATTATGGATAAAATTATTTCAAAATTTACTTATGATATTGATTTATAGTTATATTTTTTAAAACTGAATTATTCTAAATTTATATCATTAAAAACAATTTAAAATAAGCAAAAATTAAATATTTCTATTAATTAAATTTTTGAATTTTAAAATAAGTAAAAATGAATTAATATTGTATCAGACTCTTTAAATATTACTTTCATCAAAAATATTTACGGAACGAAATTAAAAGTAATACTTTTGATACTTTTAAAAGTATTACCACAAAATACTTTTAAAATTTATAGTTTGTGCTGATATTTTACATTTTTTCTTCTATTTTAACAAAAAAAAAAAAAAAAAAAAAAGAATTTTATGTTCATATTGGTAGCATATCAATTTAAGCGTATATATTTTTCTATATCTCCAGATTTAGAACAACTTTTGAATTGACTATACTACAATATTTGATCTAAAACATTGAGAAATTGTTAATATTATATTAAATTATAATTGTGATTAAAATAGAATGCTGTTTACATTAAACAGAGATAACAAACACTATATACTAAAAATTTAGTAACAGCAATGCAATTTTGTTTAATAAGCATAATATATATATATATATTGCATAGTGTAGCTTAAATATATAATTAAAAAGTACTTTGTTTTAAAGCATTGTGATAGCTACATTTTGTAATTAAAATTTTTGTCAAAATTATAAGATTTTGGCACATATTCTATTTGACTCAGGATGCCAAATTCTGAATTTTTTTCGTAATGCAGAAATTTTGCGAAGGTGATGTATTGTGACACGAGCGATGACATAAATACTAGGGTTGTGAAAATAGAATTTTCTGCATAATTCATATCTGTGATGTAAAAATTTCAGATCCTGGATTATTTTTGCCATAATTTTCTGATTTTATTATGATGAAGCATAAATTTTATGTTGTTATTGCATGCTGCCTTTTGGGCAATAACGCTAGACAAGGTCCATAACATTGAACACCTCCAAAAAATCAAACACTATTGAAGGATTGTCAATTAAATCATGCTTGGATAGCCCCAGGCATTCAAGGATGTGTTTAGGCATAGTTTGTTAAGTCAAACAGTTGGTACAAATCTTGGTGCCCTCATAAAATTTTAATGATCTGAATTTTTTTCCTACGTCAAGAATTGGCAGCATTGGCCAATTTTCCTTCTAGCAGCCCAATACATAGCAACCTTCATATGAAAGTTGTCAAGCATAAAAGAATTAACATTGTCCAGAGATGGGCAAATGGTCAAATGACTAAAATTCATTGCCTGTCCTGTGAAACATGGCGGCAGTCAGGGGAGTTAAAAATGCCAATAGGACAAAGATATCTTGAAAGTAGTCATGATCACTCTGAATTCTAAAATTTACACTAAAAATTTGTCGTGGAAGGTCCATAGGAATAAGAGTGTGTATCAGTTTAGACCACACCTTTTCTGTAGCCTCTGCTTTCTGGCATTTTTGTTTTGGTAATTTCAGATGAAATTCGGTTGTATGAGAGAGACAAAGAGGGCTGTGGGAGAAAGTATCCCTGTTTTGCCAGTTGATCCACTCTGTCATTGCCAAGTATATTGAAATGGATGGGAATCCACTGAAAGAAAAGAATCCATCCATCATTAATATGTTTGTCTATTTGTATTTTTGTTTGTTCTTCATGTTTTGATTGACAAGCCTGGAAGAGCTTAGATTGAGAGGATGGCTGCCTGTGAGTCAACAAGGAAGACTGCATGATTAAGAGAAGTATTGCAGGTAAAAGTTGTAAAGTAGCTTGTTTAATTGTCTCAATCTCAGCCTTGAAATTTGTGGCATTCATACCAACAGGGCACGAGCCTTCAAATAAATTTTCACAGTACCAGCCTGCTCCAGAGGTTCAGTTCTCCTGGGAGGAGCCATCAGTATATGGAGTCATTTATTTTTTGGAAATCTATTCGCAATCGTTTAAAGAGCATAGGCTCAAAGAGATTCAGTGATAGTGTCATTTTTTATTTGTAGGGTGTCAATAGAGAGACTTATATTTGGGATTCTAAAATTTGGTGGGAATCTCTCACCAAAACAAGGTTGGCAAGGAAGATGACTTAGGCCGTATTTAGTCATAAGGTCTTCTGCTCTCTTGAAGAAAGATTGATGATTTTTTTAGACTATTTTCTGCTGGAATAAGGTTTTGCAAGTGCTGGACAGGAAGTCTTCTACACTTTTCAAACTGTTTTAGTAGCTGCCTTTCTCTATGAATCCTCAGAGGTTCAAGACCAATTTGAATCTCTAATGGAGTGATGAGTGTAGAGCAAGCAGCAGAAATAATAAATCAATTAATGATCTGAAATGAACGTGTCAAGAGCAGTTTGTTCCTGAAATATTATTTTTCATAATAACATTGTTATATGTTTAAGTTATAAGCACACAATAGATTTTAAATGTTTCTAAAGTGATTAAAATTTTCTGTCACTATTTCATGAGTATTATTTTATTATCTATAAATTACAAAAATATGTTATAGAAAAGCTAAGTTTTTATTCTCATCACTAATTTTATTCCCTTAATACTTTGATACATGATTTAATGCTAAACTAATTTATTTGTACATCATGAATATCATTTGTAACTTTGTATCTATACTTTTCCAAAGAAGCATATTGATTCTTCTATATCCATTGTAATACTATGTATTGTTAAAAGACTGTCTATAATATATCGATTAAATATATCATAAATAATCTAGTTGTTAATATTATTTTATATGATGTCTCAAAAAAATTAAACTGAATAGAATGACAGTTTGTATGAGATTAAGGCCAACAGTAACCATATACTTTTGATGGAGGGCTCTGGGATGCGAAGCATATCCTTAACACTTAAGTCCTAATGTTTAGTACCCAAACATGCATGATACTCAATTTTATCGACCTACAGAAAAAATGAAAGGCTGATTTGACTTTTCCCCATGAGGGTTCAATCTCAGATCTGTGCCTTGGAAAGTGGAAGTGGATATATGTAAGCAGATATAATGTTGAAGCACATTATACAATTAGTAAAAATTCTTCATTCTGTAGTAGTACACAAAATAAGAACAAAATGAATAAAAAGGGGCTGTGAAAATAAAAATATTAAATAGTTGCAATGGTTAAGTAGTTTATATCTAAATGAGGAAAAACTGGATAGTTTAAACAGATCTAATACAAAATAGATGCTGATTCTTGGAAACTTCTAAAAGAACCAGTAAACTTATACTTAAGATCAAAAGTTCATAAAATAAAAAAAAATTGTTGAAAATGTTGTTTTGAACATGGCTGCAGTACTGTGAGTTTTTCTTGTTAAATACATGGAAGTTTTTTTTATCCTTCTTACTTATGTTCAAAGGCATTTATGCTTCTTATATATAAATTGCAACTGAATCCACATTTTAAAAACCTTGAAATGAAATTTCTAGAAACAGATTTCTTTGTTGAAGTTCATGGATGAATAAGTTATCTTCACTTAGGTCTTTCGTTAATTGTTTTTGGCTTTTTTTCAATTACAGTAGTTTTTTTTTAAAAATAAAGTCTGCATGACAAAATGACTTAGGTATCGTTTTCCTTCATAGAGTGCATTACACCTATAATGTCAGCATCATAAAGCTTGGTTAATTGATCACTCAAGTGCCATTTTTTTGCACATGAGGGTTAGATAAACCAAGCCCCATGCCAGTTTCATAAGGATATTACGTGTCATGATAACTCTTCAAAAAGTACTTTATGATTTTTGTACTTGAATTTACTGATTATACTCTAATGCACAGAAATGGAATTTAATTAGAAGGGAATTCCATTAAATTGCTTAAAAAATATTGGATTTCAACATTAGCAGTGTAATTAACTATCATCACTTTGAAAAATTTACAACTAGCTAAATAAACAAGGATATCCAAGTGTTCAACAATAAAAATAAATGAATGAAAAAAAAAACTTTAAAAATAAAAATAAAAGAAACCAAAATATTCCTGAAAATGAATTTGCAAGAAATTTTGAGAAGCTTTAGTTCATATATGGAAATTAAAATTGTAATTGTATTTATAGGATCATGGTAGGGACTAGGCACTAGTTTGTGAAATCACGAAAGTACGTAGGTTAGAAGTTGGTAAAAATGAGAATCTAGAATAGTAAGCCAGCAAATTACAAGAAACATTTTTCTCAAAATACCTTTTAGTGGACATTGAAAATTAGGCCAAGTGTTAAAATCTTTAGTTAACATTAATAAATAAATAATTCATAGCAAAATGAAATAGTTTTAACATACCTTTATAAACTTTGTAATATTTTTTCTGTTAAATATTTTACCAAATTTAATTTATCTTGTATTTTTGGACACTTTCTATATCAAATATTAAACTTCTAATTTGTTCATCATTTAATCTTTCTCCAATTTTTGGAAATATAGTGTTCTCTATCAGATATTTCTTCATTTGCTCTTTATTTATACTTTCCAATTTTACAGTTATTTGTTCCAGTTCATTAATAATGAAATCTTTTGCATGAACTAATAATGATGTTTGACTAGGTAAGAAAGCAATAACAGGCCTTAATGTATAAGGAGTATTTTCCTTTAATCTTTTTAAATCAAGGTTCTGTTCCAGCTTTTCACTCTGTATTGTCAGTTCTTTATTTAAATCACTTTTATTCAAATTTAAATATTTGAATAGCTTTTTTAATATAAATAAACCTTCGTTAAATCTATCAGGTCCAAGTTCAAATTTATTATGATGCATTATTACAGTTTGTATTTTCTTCATAAATTGTTCAGGACTTTTTTGACTTAATTTAGCAAGATTATTAGCTTCTATGAATTTCAGAAGAGAACTGTATGAAGTAGATTGATGTGTTATATCCATGTCACAGCGTGTATAATTTGGACCACTTGGCTCCAAACAAATAATATCTGGTATTTTTATACACTCACAGCTTTTTTCTTGATTAAAATTTTTAATCTTAATCTCATTCCATAGTACTGCATCAACTGATAACTGATTTTCCTCAGTTAATGCTCTTGTATCTCCTGAAAATTTAAATATTACCTGTTCTTGTTCAGGATTTATTATCCATCCATTGACTAGAGATTTGTGATGATCTACACCGTATCTACCAGAACGATGATCTGCTGGAATACTAATGAAATTAATTTTATTTGATCTATCAGTAAATTTAATAACAGAGATTTTAGTATACCATTCCACTTCTTCTATTTGATTAAATCCAAAACTATTAAATAATTTTTTATCTCCCAAAGGTACAAACACTTTTGGTTGAGACCACTGTTTCTTTTCATAATGCTCTAATAATTTTTGTAATGATATGCTATCAACATGATCTCGATGATTATGAGAAATTAATATAATATCTAACTTGGGGAGCTCTTCAATGCCAGGATGAGATCTTGTTTTTTCTGGATAAAGTAATTTGCTTAAGCTGTTAAATATTGGATCTGTTAAAATATTAAAACCTGGAACTTGAATTAACTGAGTTGCATGACCAATATTTTGAATGGCATATTTTTCTTCTAGCTGCAAATCTTGTGCATTGTCAAGTTTGTAAATAACTGTTTTATCTTCTCCTTGGGAAAAATATGATAATTTTATTTTTATTGGCTTTGATATAAATGGACTACAACTCAATGTTCTTTTGATTTGTGTCTCTGTAAAAATTCTTGAATCATTACTTAAACTTTTATTTTCAGAATTAGTTACATACATATCTTCATTTTTTTCAATGTGCTTGAAGCTTATATCGTGAAACTCGCTTTGTAATTCATTGATGTAATCATAATTTATATGAGCTTCCATAGTATTTAGTATAGAATTTTCTTTTACCTCCATAAAACACAGATAAATAACTTATAATTACCAGGTAACTCAAGAAACAGGCTGAAGTGTAGCATTCAATGTTGAACTATGCTAAAAAATAAAGTTTATGAATTTTTTAACTTAAAATTCAGTATTTTATGCATAAAATAGTTACATTTTTACTTATAAAGAATAATTTATGTAACTTTGTAAATCAAACACAACACTTGAGCTTGAATTAACAAAGTATTAAAATAAACACTTTATTAAATCAAGCTCAGGGGACTGATATTTTAGAATGTAGTGCTTATTGCACATCAGAATAAATAACAATTTTTAACCATACATGAGATGCTTTGCATTTCTCAATAAAGAATGACGATTTTCTCTGCAATATTACTATAAATAATGAAGTTTTTCTTAACAACAAGTAATTTTCTTTTAAAGTAAAATATACTCTTCTTAAGAAGTAAATTTATTGCATTGTGAAGACCTAAATTATATTTGCATTTCAACAAAAAATCTACACAATCAAGAATTAAAAAACTTCAATAGTAATTATTAATTTAAAAGTAGATTAATTTAATGGATAAAAATGTGAACTATATTAATCTTGAGAAACATTAATTAAATTTTTTCTAAATGCTATTCTATTTAAAATCTAATTTTTTGATTATTGAAAATACTGCACAGAACTTTGGAAAAATTTCTTGTGAAAATATTGAATGATACAGTTACTAATTTCATATAAATTATAGTAAGTACTAGAGTTGTTAAGCTGAATGTTTATAAATAAAGTTATAATTTCAATTTTAATAGTTAAAAAATGAATAATTAAATAAATTACTTTATTTTTACACAATTTTGAGTAATTGAAAAGAAAATATAAATTTATTAATTCAATATGTCAATATTTTTGTCGTAATTTTGTAGTTATTCATAAAAAATATAGATAAATCATTAATGAACAATAATAAAACACTACATATAAATAAAAACCATTGAAATTTAAAAATAAAACAAATGATCAAATTAGAATGAACGCGAAAAAACGAACAAATGTATATACAATTTTTAAGCTACAAATTAAAATTTTCTGTAATTACTTAAATACTATTATTTGTTATAATATATACACAAATCTTATTATAGTAAAAAAAATTAAAACACGGGAAATATGAAGTGGAATATACTACAAAAATTTCATTAATATTATATAATATATAAAAAGATATAAGAAATAATAAAGAAAATATAAATTGAAAAAAAAATTAATTCAGATGATTTCGCGAAATTTAATCAAATTACTCGTTAAAGAATTCAAATAGCAATGTATTAAATTAATTTATGAATAAAATTAAGTAATAATTGAAATCACACATTAATGTGCTCGAAAATTTACTTTGAACATTTCTAGAACTGAAATCATTTTACAATCATTCTACAAAATCCAAAACATTAGAAAAATAAATCTGGATCTTATCATTATAAAAAAATTTAATTAAAAAAATCGAAATCACGCCAAACATATTATAATACAATATCGGAAAAAAAAAAAAAAAAAGAAACATAAATGCCAAGAAGGAAAATTTCTTCAACGAAAATATTGACAAATATAATGATCGGCAAATACAAAGGAGATAATGACAATCAGCTTATAATAAAAATATAAATGCACTAATTTTTAAGCATAAAACTTTTATATCCTCACATAAATTATTCAGCCGGAGGTATTTCCATTCGCTTTACAAATCCAACGCCAAATTCAAAGCCAAATATGTTGTGATAATCTGCTTATGGATCAAATAATGACGTCATATAAAGGCGGAGTTATGACGGATTTGGTGTGACGAAATTTTAAGGCGCGTGGTTTTATATTGTTCAAAAATATCTTTGGAGTCTGTTGCTTCTTACAGTTTTTCTTTTCTTTTAATATCATATTTTTGGAGACTTTTCCCTATCTCAGGGAATTGGAGTATTTCGGAACTATTTCTAAGAAAAATATTTAATAAAATGTTCGCATTATAATTTCTGTCCGTAAGCAGCCAACAAGATCAATAGGAATATGCTCCGGGGTATTCTATTGTTCTTGTTTTCTGCCTTGACCTTAATTTTCTTTGTCACTTATTATGAGCGAAAATAACGGAAAAGAAAATTATCTATGGAATTAATGAATTTGATCCAATCTATAACAACAATATAGAAGGAACTTAAATTACATAATAAAGATATTCTCTGATGATTTCAAATATGTTTTAAAAAGGAATTTGTCTGATGATTTAGAAAACATCACGTGCTTGTAGAAATAAATGTGGCATGTCTGTCAATGGAGACAATTTGCAACGTTTCCTTTTAATTCAGTAAAATTTCACAACGATATGTCGCTCACTATTTATAAGCAGCTCGAAAGAGAAACCAAAGATTATTAATTTTAATTAGTATCAATTATTTGTAAATAAGAAATTCTAAACTTATCTAATTTAATTAAATTTTCTAAGTTTCTAAGATTGGTTTTGCAGAATTAATTAAAACACATTTTTGATAATAACATAGTTTTAAACTGTTATTATATTTTTCTAGATGCTTAAAAAAATTAGATAAATATATAAAAAAATAAGTTATAGCTAATGAAAATATTTTAGTTTTTAAAGGTAAAAAAAAAGTAAATGAATAAAACCGATTTCTTTGTTCAATTAAATTAATCATAGTAATTGAAATACAGTTTTTATAATATATAATCTTTTATTGGTTTTAAGTCTTAGAGCACTAATAATTTAATAAATACTTTTCTGATATTTAATTGTTATTGCTATTTGTGCTTCAATTACACTGAAAATAATAATACTTTTGTTGTTAAAAATATAATTTCTGATGGTGAAAAGGTCTTTGTTACTAAAGAAAAGAGTAAAATTTATGGTCCGTAACAACTTTTAAAATTAATAGTATAATAGTAATTATTTTTAAAAATATTAAAAGATTACATCAGTGTTTCCCAAATTTGTCTTAATGAGAAATTTACGGATTTAATGTTTTGAAACAATAAAGAAATATTTTAAGCTTACAGTATCTTAGAGATAGGATATCGCTGTATAGAGTGGTAAATTCTTGGTTCGATCGCAGCCATGGTTGAATATTGAAAACAATGTTTCTGCTTTTTGAATAAAAGCGTATCGAGAAGGGTTCTTTCGGTACACTTGAACATGTCCCTATCTATGGGAATTATTTCCATAAAGTAAAGCTGAAGTGATAAATGCCTTTACCAGGGTTAAGCTTTTAGTTCATTAAGCAGAATCAAATTATTAATTTACTACTAATAATATTAATTCTGCCTCTTCAGTTAACCTGTTTCATTTCGGTTTGAATACTTTTAGAAGTAATTTCAGCAAATTTCTTGCGATCTCTTGACCGACTGTACTTTCTTCTGGTGGTATTGTTCCATGACTTTATTTTTAGTTCTTTTTTTTTATACTTTTGCTCTATTTCAGTATATTCATTAGCGTTTTTTTTATGTTTTTCCCTATGTGTATATATAATTATGTCTTCATAAATTTATTCTGGCTATGAAATTATTAAAAAAAAAAAAATCTGTCTAAATATTGTAATTACGAATGACATCTTAAATATTTTATTCCATTAATTATTGGGAATTTTAATTATTTAAAATTTGTATTTACATTATTTTATTTTATGATTTTGCGTGGATTCTAGAATTTGATTTTAGTAATTATTTCGTTGACTTAGTAATTATTTATTACGTTTACTTTTTGTAGTTGCGTAGTGAACAGCTTAGCAGCAAGTGGTTGTCTAAAGGCTCTAATAAATATCTTATCTCCCTATCATTATAAATATCTTATCTACTCTGTTTTTGCTGACCGAACGAACTTTTCATAGATAAGAACACCATAGCTTTACATATTTATCGTTACAGAGAGTGTCGGATGAAATCATTCTTTCCGTGAAAATTAAGGAACTTTTGCTGAATTTTACAGAAATTTATCTTTGTAAATAAATACTCAATCCATTTATCATTTTTTCATCATGTTAAATTATATATTAATACATTCATTATTATAATTATTTTTTGGTTATGGTATACAAGGTGTATGTTACGTATGGTATATATAGGCTGAATAAAACTAAAAATGTTTTAAATCGACATTCCATGTCCTGAATCTTTGAAGGCATTCCACAGTACAGTAATGCCAGAAGTTAAAAGTCAGAGTGTAGATGCTATTCACCTCTTGACTGATGATGAGATATTATTTATGCAGAATACTCATGATTCAAATGACTGCGAAAATTAATGAAATGTTTTGCCTATCTGAAACGAAAACATGCAGTCAGCAAGTTATTTAAAAAGTCTGGTTAAGTTTTCCAATCAAGAATAAGCAGATGAATGATTAAGAATAATGTGTTTTGACCATGGATCACGTTCTCTTGTGCAAGGTAGCTGAAACTGACAGTTTCAAATATATTAATTTGACTCACAACGGTCTTCTGCCTTTAATTTGACCATTAAGTGCTGTCAAATATACTAATTACTTGGAAGATAGCTCTTTAAAAAGTCCCAAGTTCGATACCAGCTACTGTTGAACAGTGGGGGATGGATAATGCATTTCTACTTTTTGCTTTGCACACTTTTCAGTGGTGGGTGGACTTGGGAATTTTCCGAATATTTTTCGGGGTTTCCTCCCTTGCGATGGCTTATTATATATGAAAATACCTTTCGGAAGGCAATTACGAGGTGTATGTTAAAATGAATTACAGCCTTAGGCTGTTAGTTTGTTCACAAATCTGTGTCAAGGCAATAATATGTCATTGCTCCCTTTGCATTAAGTATTTTTCATTAATGACCATAACTCTACATTTTAATTTATAGCAAATTTTGAATGAAAATATTTCAAAATAAAACATTTTTCTCTTAAAATTTAAACGTTATAAAATTTTTTTCATTTAAAAACAATATTTCAATATTTTATTTTATTAAATAGTGTAAAAGATTATTACTCTTATTAAAGAAATGTACTTATTATTTGCGTTCACAAGAAACGAAGTAATTTAACCTATATAAATGTAATAGAGTTAGGTGAAATGCAATGTACGTGTGTAAAGCTTTAAAGTATTATTAAGTTTACATTATTAATCCAGAACTAATATTTCCTCCTTTCTAATTTATGAAAATTAAATTTATTCCTTTTCATAGTTATATTACGTAATACATATAAAATATAATTTCATCAGATGTAGCAAATGATTTATAAAAATCAATATATGAAATTTTTCTGACTAACTTTAGACTCTTTTAAATGCGGACAGAGAAACTGGTATTTAAACAATAAAGGGATGGAAGTTAAAAGACATTTATTGAATATATACGATATAATAAGTTAAATGAAGTTATATTATAATATTGTCGTGAATATGAATGCAAAAGCAAATTATATATTCATTAAATATAATAATGAAGTTAAATATAAAGTATCAAATATGTTAAGAAATTTAATTGATAAATTCATAAAATTAAATATAAGAATGCAGTTATATATTCATTAGATGTAATCATTTATCAGAATTTATAAAAGTTAATGATCTAGATCCGACTAACATAATTCATTATATTATTAATATAAAATAATTATGCTACAAACTATAATAACTATATTTAATAGTTATATCAATGAAAAAGTTTTATCTATTTCCTTGAATGGGAAGAAAGAAATTTCCCCATATTTTATAAATAAAAGTTTATCTTATTATGCTTCATTTATTAATTTTAGAAAGAAACGTAATTATTTTATATGTTTTTTAATTTAAAGCTAAGAGATACATGACAGATAAGAGATAAATTAATGGTTCCTTACAGAAAAATATATAAATTTATGTGAAGAATGTATTCAATTTTTTATGGAAATTTTTATAATGTAATTAATAAATAAAATCATGGATAAAAATTTAATCAAATATAACTTAATAAATATTTATAAAAGTATATGTATTAAAAGCTTTTTGATCATTTTTTAAAAAAAGTAAATTTATCAATATCTGATAATATATTTAATTGCTAATAAAATTACTTATTTATTAATTATTAAATTGATTTAATAATTAACTTTAAAAATGTTGCACAAATTTACTAATAGGTGTTACTGGCCTTTTAATTTATCCTGCTTCTGTTAGTTGCTCTGAATTTAAATATACTTCTATTATTGTAGTATTGATTAAAAACCAATAACTATATATATATATATATATATATATATATATATATATATATATATATATATATATATATATATATATATATATATATATATATATATATATATATATATATATATATATATATATATATATATATATATATATATATATATATATATATATATATATATATATATATATATTTGAAGGGGAAAGAAAATATAAACAAGGCACAATTTTATGAATACCCTTTAATTGTGTGTAAATCCAATATAATAATAAATCAATATAAAATACATACCAGAAAAAGATCTTAAAAGCCAAAATTAATCTACTTTCTAATTTAAAAATAACGAAAGAAAACATTTTTCAATAGTTATACTTATTTTTAAAATAATGTTTTATAAATGAAAATAATATTAGTTTTATTAGCCTTTGATTTTACATCTACATAAATGAGTAATAAAAAGTAAAATTAAAGAATTAGAATGTCTTATTAATAAGACTATAAATAATAAACCTTTTGAAACACATTAATCAAATAATAAATAATTCATGTAATTTTCTAGAATCCAGTTATTGTCAAAAAAGTAAGATCAAACTGGGATTTATCTCATAAAAATAATTCTAAGTTATAAAATTGATGGAACTATATACAGACACTATACGCGTCATTTTCAGAAATAAACATTCTGAAATTGGAAATGGAATACAATATTCAAACGCGTTATAAAAATTTAATTTTTACCGTTATGACAGCCAGAAAATAATAAGAATTTTACAATACTATGACATATGTTGCTATCTACAGTTTGTTACAGCTACTTTGATTATTTTTTAATTTTGCTTTGAAAAATATCGATCACATTATCCACAGAATATGTGGTAAAATTTAAAGAAAAACTGTATACACATTTTTAAGTTGAAAAAATTGTGAATATAATTGAAATATATTTCAAAAGATTATGTTAAATCATTTGCTGTTGTTATGAGGTAACCTTTCTACTTACTCTGATGAAGGGAAATATATTTAATTTTGAATAAAGAATATACATAAATCAGTAATTTTAAAACAACAAGTAAACTGAATCATGCTGGTTATTAAAAATAATACTTTCATAGAAAATCGACTTAAAAGTTTTCGGATTTTTAATTATGATACAGATATTAAATATTTATTGTTTATAAAAAATTATAAATATCATACGATCAAAAATAAAAATGAAGAATAATACATCTATATTATAAAATGAAATGAACGATTAATTCCTTTAGGTAAGCAGATTTAATATTTTTAAATAACATGAAAATAATATTAAAAACGGAAATATTATTTTAAAAAATAAATTGGCTTACCTCTGCTTTTGTATATCCCGATTTTTCAGCCCATTGCTTGAAACTAGTCGACCTTTGAATCGACAGATAAGAATTCTTTAAAGATAATATCAACTATATTTAAACGACGCTTTTAACGTTTCCTTTATATCGGTTTCATACATTTACTTTAATTTGAATCAAAATACGAAACTCGTATTATCATTCACTATTATTTTTTAGAAACAAAAATCATATTAATTTAAAAACGATATTGTACAAAATTAATGGCATCACAGTAGCAAAATCTTTAATTTAAATGCATAAAATGATATTCTTCATTAATAATATTTCTCATTTTTATTACATTATCATAAATTTCATTATATTTTTCAACTACTTTCAGAAACTAGAGGACCTAAAAGACCGAATTTCTTTAATAATTGCAGATTGGAATTATTTAGGGAAACTATAGTTATTAATGACTTTCAAAGAATAAGTCATCTTTTAAATTATGAAGGAGCTACTGAATCACACTATAAACTTTAATAGAAATTGGACTTTAATTATTGAATTATCTCTTTATAACTTAATTTTTATGGGATTTGAAATTATAAAAATTAAGTTATAAAGAGATAATACCAAAACTTAGTTAATACTTCTTAAGTTCTAAAATGTTTAAAGCAAGAGAATTATTCAGAGATGACATAATAATTTAAAGATTTATACTTATTGTGGGAGCAGGGAAAATTTGTATCTTGAATAATAAATAAATTAATCAGTTTCAGCAGATGTAGGTAGATTATCCAGCATTAAAAATTCGAAGCAAAATTAATATATTCATTCACAGGCTCACTCAAAGTTAAATAGAACTTATATAGTTCATTGCGAATTCACGAAAAAGCTGTTGAATAGAGTATGTTTTTAGTAGATTTGAATAATTGCAGGTAGAAGGGAATTTACAAAATTTTCAGATTAATATATTGGTGACAAGTTAATCTTGCTCCTCTCAGCGTTGCATTGCTTATATATCATAGTTAAATCAATCTATGATAATGAAATCGGTTTTAATTATAGGATTGTTTTTTCTAATTTGTACTTAGATTTTGTTAAAAAACAGAA
Source organism: Latrodectus elegans (assembly GCA_030067965.1). Lineage (NCBI taxonomy): Eukaryota > Metazoa > Arthropoda > Arachnida > Araneae > Theridiidae > Latrodectus > Latrodectus elegans. The sequence continues at coordinate 80,563,200 of CM057814.1, read as the reverse complement.
TTTACAAACATTTACGCATACAAAATATACAAACAGCGTTTTCTAAATTAATACTCATGAAATCATCATTACAAAAAATTATTAAAAACATTTTTTAAAGTGTATAAGAAAAACAGTCGTGGGATATAATGTGTCTTGATATATCAGGGATATAATCAGATACTTTCTTGCTTTATAAAGTATAGCATAAAAGATAACTATAAATAAATGCTTCATTTGCCAAATAGATTCATTACATGAAACAAGAAATTGAATAAAACGATAAAATAATGTACTATGTTTATTGAAAATAACATTATTCGGTTTGCTTAAATATGATTTTTGTAGTGTTAATTCTTATTTTAAGAGAAATTTGTTGGAATATATAAAGTTTTATACTTAAATCTTTTGGACTTAAAACTTAATAAAACTCAGAAAAGAGAGTATATCGATTTGGCTAGAGAAATTTTCAATTGTCGATTAGAAATTAATAGTTATTAGAAGTTGTATAAGTTAAAATGAAATTAACATTAATAAAATTAACATTAACATTAATGTTAAGTTTTAATATTTCCAAATATTTTTCTAATTTTAAAATATTTGCATAAATATTTCTGAAATAGATGGATAACTTTGGTTACTGGATTTATTTTCTTCAGAAATATTAATTTTTTTCTTAGCAACATTGGAAAAGAATGTATTAAAAATTCTTTCTATAGTAAAAACATCTAAGATGAAATTTAAATTCCTCATGATGTCACACATGCTTAGCTAACGTGACTAAAAATCCTTGTTTTATGGATATACATGATTAAAAATCTGTGTGCGAATGCATACTAACTATATATTACCTGAGGGCTTAAGTGTAGTAAATTTTTTTAAGAATACGTGACTTTCGGATACAGTTATGTCTTTTCTACGCCATAAAATATTACACTTTCAGAGAAAAGTATTCAGGAAAGTACAACAGTGGACACCATAAACTATCCACTCTCATTTCTTTCCACTTCGTTGATTATTCTGTGGTAATAATTTTCGAGATTTTTACCACTGAATGTAATATTAATCTTTCAACCATTGAATTATTAGAAGGAAATAACTCAGATTAAGAAAATTCTAAATGCAAACATGTACTTGTAACAACAAGGATTTATGAAAATGAATCAAAGGGTGTAAAGTAAGTCAGAAATCATTACACTATAGAGCTCTACGTTGGAGTTTGTAAAAGATATTACTTCATCATCAAGCATTTAATATTCTCACAGGAATTTTAATCAATTTTCTGCATTATTTGATGCTTGGTGAGGAAGCGGCTTCTTTCTTACTTGTAAATAAAAATCCGGGCATTTTATACATGAGAATTATTAATTAACAATGCATATTTCGAATAATATAATTTTTGTATTACTAAATTAAAAAATACTATGCATCGCATTTATTTTATGAGTTTTACTGACATTTTTTTAATGCCATTAAATTATTTATTTAATTCTTATATAACATTCAGAAGAAAACTACAAAGATTTTTTTTGATGGGGGGGAGAAAAAACGTTAACTTATATTTATATTCTCATTTCAAAGCAAAACTTCTTTTTAAGAATATGAAAAATGTGAAGTTTATATAATTAATACCCAAAATACAATATAAATATAATATACCTTACTTTAAAATTTAGAACATGTTATTTTTATGAAGCTGTTTTAATATATTTTAATCTTATAAAAATAAAATATTACATTGTTCATATTGCATAGAAATATTTCGATGCTTTAGTTAAATAATTTTTTTATTATTCAGATTATTACCTTTCCACCCAAACACAAATTTTTAGTTGATAATATATAGTTAGAAAATATCTAATGTCGTAGTCAAAAAAAGCTTCTCCTTAGAATTTTCTTGCTGAGACGTTCCCTTATACAATGAATTATAACCAAGAATATAAATTGTAAAATATTGTTCTCTTATAGAATGAATATTCTCAAGAATATAAAGTAAAATAGAATAAGATAACAAAGTAGAATACCACATTGGTAAGGACAAAAGGACGTAATTTTTACTGTCATGAAGTAGCTTTGTATCGTAAAGTTGAATAAGTGAAAAAGTAAGCGCTTGGAAGGAAGGAAAGAAAAAAAAAAATTTCAGGCAGAATTTTTATGAGAATTTCTTCCATCAAATACACTATGTTAGAAGCACACGTTTTTCAAGGGATTGACTGAATAAATAATGTTTCTGTTTCAGGTTCGGAAACGACAATGTATCTTCTTTTTATAAGAATGTAACGAAATGTGGAAGCAAAAATTTTTGAACGATTTTTACTTATGGCTGACTTTGTTTTATAAGATAAAGAAAAAATTTCAGAAGATAGAGTATTTTCTTCTATAGAAATATGTATATTATGAATAAATATCATACACAAAAATATTTCATTATGATTTGGTAGTAGAGCTTAGCATAAATTAATATTGTTTATAATTTGATAAATACGAATAATATTCATGAAACTTCCTACCCAACATTTTTTTTTATATTCCAAGTATATGATATCAAATTGTATTATGAAAGAATATCATAGATCTTTAATTGTGACTTTCGAAAGTAGATTAACAGAAATTGAAGATAAATTTGATGGTTATAGGTAACATTAATTGAATTCTCCAGAATCTCCTTTTGATAATAAATAATTATGGATTATCGTGATATGGAAAAAATAAGTTATGATATCAAATTGTTTTAATTTGTTAAATCTTTAATACGTGATTTAGATTTGGTTGAATGATTGATTATTTTACCTTCAAGTATACATACTAATTCAAGCAGCATGTATCATTTAAAATGGACGAAAAATTATACTCATGATCTGTAGTGAGTCGTTGTTTATACAAAACTTATATATATAATTAAACGCAGAAAATGTTGCGTTGACGGCTTAAGAACAAAACACTCACTTTGATTTTTAAATACCCAGCCTGGTATTGTAACTTAAGAATCCAAATATTCCATTTACTTTTGCTTTTTTATTGTTGAAACCAATCTAAATATACTATTTTTGCAAATGCAGATTTTCTTTTACAGAAAGAGGTGAATTTTAGATTCCAGTTAATTTTTTTTTATCTTCCTTTATTGCAAATATACCACGTGATGAACCACAAACTTTTGAAACTCATGTTGCATTTATAAAAACCATTGATTAGTTAAATATAAGGAATAAACAAAATCCAATTATTGCATGAAAAAAAAGGCATATACAGTGGAAAATACGCTCAATAGATGGAAATATTCTTGGTTCAATCTTAATATAGTGTTGAACAGTAGGGAAATAGATACTCATTCCTGATTTATGAATGCACACGTCATGAAATAGGTGATTTAGATTTTTTCTAGTATTCTCTTGCGACATTAACCAACTACAAGAAAAATTCCACAGGAAAGCAAGCATGGTATATGGATATTCATAAATTATTTTTATAAAAGTTAAGAGCTGTTAAATTATCTTTTTTACAGAGTTCAAATTAAAAAAAAAGATATTTTGGAAATAATGCACTTCGTTTTAGAAAAGAACAAAACAATTTTTGAATTACACATATTCTAAAAAGATTATTTACTTTGGAAAATAGTTTTGTATGAAATAAAGATTTGAATATAAGTTTTTTTCTATTTTCAGTTTGAATATAAATAACATAATATGAAAATGGAAATACGTTTTTCCTTTTTTATATGACAGAGTTAACATTCTATGAAACAGATATTTAATTTTTCAATTTTAAATGAATTTCACACTTATAATATTTTGTTGTTTTGAAGTAGTTTAATATGAGATTATCAAAGAAAGACTGTAAATTTTTGACTGTATTGAAAATTCTGTTTTTGTGGTACTTTTTCATAACATTTCACGTAGTATAATATTCATAAGCTTTTAATATTGTAAAATCAAAGGCTTTTAAAAATATAAATAAAATAAATCTTAAATTTCTGGAAAATGCATTTACAATTTGTACTCAGAAGATAATTTTTTAAACGACTATTAAGTATGCTTTTTTAATAGCTGATTCTCAAACTGTTCATAAGTTTCGTAGCAGCAAAATAAAATTAATCATAAATAGGTTAAAAACTACATTCAGTTTAAGTGCTTAGGCAAAATTTATATTTGTGATTAAGCATAAATTTAAAGCTAAGAGTACACACCAATCTTTTAAATTTTTATTAATACTCTTAAAAGAGTAGAAATTTTAAATTTGTAAAATTATAGTTCCTAGAAGCAATTTTTTATTTGCTAATAATTCTAACGATTTCTTAGCTATTGTTTGATATGTTGACAATGATTTGTAATTTTTCTTATTTATTTCAAAATTTACTGTTTTTAAATTTATTTCCTTTATTTGAATAAAAGATACTGTACAGCTAATTTTATTTATGATTAAAAAATATTGACCTTTCTGAATTAACATTAATGTTTTTAAAAGAATGAGCTTATAATTTTGAAATATGAATTTATTGATCTAAACATAAAAATTTTTAGATCGAATACATTTTTAATATGGACAAAATAATGAGAAATTGAATATTCATGATTATGGAAAAAAAACCTTTTAAGTCAAATGAAGAATTCCTATTCATGTTTGATGGATGTAGTTTTAGTCAATTTTAGGATTAAACGTAAATTAATGAACGAAATCAGTAGCTCTTTTGGAGAATAAATTGTTGATTAAAATTAAGGTGCACAAAACCATATGTCGTAAAATTCATACTATTGATAATATGTATTTAGGAAAAATAATGCCAATTAAAGACAAAGTTTAAATTTATATCGTTTTTTTAAATAAAAAATTCAGTATATTGTAATAAAATGGGTTAAAACAATATTGACGTAATTCTTGTAATCAGTATCAATACTTGCAGAAGAATTTTTAAGGTAGAGAATAAATAAATAGATAACTAACTAACTAACTAAATATATCTATATCTATATCTATATATATATCTATATATATATATATATATATATATATATATATATATATATATATATATATATATATATATATATATATATATAATGGTGTTGAATATATTTACTTATTTAATTATTTAATTGAGAGAAATTTATTCTTTTGAAACAATTAGTTTGGAATGTATCTTAAGTAATTTTGACTTAACATATTGAAGGAATATGATTGCTGAAAATATATTTGAAGTACTATATGTAAATATTTTCTGAAAACATAGAAATGTTTTACGAAGAAAACAAAGGAATGGTTTTAGAGAAAGAGAAATAATTAAATTTAACAATAATAATAATTTATTTTTAATAATTATAATTTTTATGATTATAATAATTTTTAAAGACTACCACAAAACATATACTTGATTTTTACTGATAACATCTATGGCATTTAACACTCAACAATTGTAATATTGAGGTATAGTGTGACACAATCAATTGAAAATTACAATTTATAAAACATAACAGACTTATCAGCTAAGTAAATATATTTATATCATGATTGCAAATAGTACTTTTCAAATTTATTGAAAATAAGTGCCTTCTAGTGAATTAGTAAATAGCGTATCTTAGAAATTAAAAATGGGATAATTTTTTATAATGTAAAAATTTTCATAATAATTTATGATACAAAATGCTACTTAAGTATATGTATTTTTAAAGCATTTAGTCCCATATTGATGCGTAAATGTGATATTAAAAATAATTGATGCAATTTTGTTCCACATTTTACAAATTCTATTCATAAGTATTTTAAAATCATAATCGGTTTAGTTATTTTATTGTATATTACACCTATTTCAACTGTCTTTATCTTATGATGTTGATTCGATGTTTTACAATTTACACAAAAGCAACCGTATTTAATTTCTATGAACAAATGAACAAATCTTTATGGAACAGAGTTGATAAAATATTTGATCAATTCACTTTAAAATTAAAAAAAATTAGATGCCTATTAAAAATTTATAAGAATCAAAAAGTTACAAATTGATCTTTTTGTTTAAACTCATATTTTGTTAAAATTGCAATTATTTTATTACATTTTCATTTGTGTACCATTGTATAAATGTTTTATGCAAATATATCAAGCAATAGAAAAGCGGAAAATAACAAATAAATTTAATAGTTTTTAGCATTGAAATGCATAAAAACTACCACACACATTTCGACTTAAATTAAGATGTTTATCTTATTTATAATACTAAATTTTGATATTAACTTTTCAATTTTTTTTTTGTATCGAAACACATTCCGGAGATAAATTATATTTGTAACTTTCCGAGTTACAAACAAACCATTATAGTGTACAGTTTTGGACAAAGAAAGAAAATTGACAAGAAATATCTTAAAAAGATATTTACGGAACTGTTCTTTACAAAAAAAAATGATGCTAGTTTTTTTTCACTTTTTCATGAAATAGAATCGAACAGTTACACGAGATTATATGGGAAGAAAAATAAAACTTTGAGCCCCATCTGGCAAGGCCTCACTTTAATGGTCTCGTTAGAGTTCTGAAAATCATAAATTTTTTATGGAACTGCATTTATTCTATTGTATTGTATAGCTCATACAAATAGCTCAATTTCACCTTTTAAATTTTTTTGGGAAAATTTTATTACATGAACTGAGTATAACTCATAGGTGTCATTTTCCTTGAAAAAATAAAGATAATTATTACAGTCTCATAATTAATTTAGATTACTTCGTATTGATAGTAATGCAAACAGTTTAAGTCAACACAACTGGTAATATTTTGCAGTCTTTGTGATAATAATGATTGTGGCAAATATAATTAAATTATTATCCTTATTAAATCCCTAAAAGAAGACAAATTTTAAAGTTAATATTATCTCCATATTTTTGTGTATGACCTTTAACTGATAATTTAGTTGATGAATTTGGTAACTAATTCTGAGACCAAAGGTTTTTATAAACATGACTGTTTAAAGATTTGAAATTATTTTTATGCTTCTAATGCAATTTAATTATTAACAAATCATTCACACACACACACAAAATGCAAATTAGTAGTGAGTCGTGATTTATGAAGTTTTTTTTGGTTTAATTATTTAGTTAAAGCTATTTGTAGTCTAGAGAAGATATTTTTTAACTACATGCTAACCAGACCAAACAATGATAGCACAAGTGAGTAAAATAATAGTACCGTTATTAATGGAGATAATTTATACGTAATAATAATATTATTATTAATAAACACGGCATAAAAATCAGTTTGTATGAACAGGGAGTCCCATTCATAATAATACATAACTCTATTTAGAGACTGAAAGCTGTGAATTTTTTGAATGTCAACCACTGTTTACTTCTTTTTGAAATTTAAATAAAAAAATCTATAGGAAAAGCAACAAATATAGAACTTAGTTTAATTTCATTATTGTTTAAAATCGTAAAATGTTAATCAGAAAATTCTGCTGTACATTCATGTATTCATTTCGCGCGTTATTTTTATTATACACTAAATTCTGTTGTATCTGAAGTTTAATAAAATATTCAATTTCCTTTAATGTAACTTTTCAAATTTAAAGTTGCATTAAAAAAATTTGGTGCACGTGAAAAATCACTTCCTCCAAGAAAAAAAAAAGAAGAGTGCCAAATAACATAATATTTTTGCCAATGATAAAAAAAATTATGTAACAAATCGATGTTGTTTTTAACGCATCGTATAATTTTTTAGCTCAATTATAATAGTTATTTATCTACCTTTTCTCAACTAAATAATAAAAATTTGGAGACTTCCAACGACAGAAATAAAAGGAATTGAGTATATTTAAAGATATGGGATTTTAAGATCTATATAAAAAAATGCTCCAAGGAAAACTACGTGAAACTTCACTTGATGACAAGAAATGACATGGAAAGGCTAAAAATTTCTACAAAAAAGTATTCATTCATAAAAGAACTTGTTTGGAGGGTTCCAATAATGTTGTTTTAATTGTACTCAGATTAATTTAGTAGAGTTAACAGTGGAAAGGTGAAACCCAATAAAGATATTATGATAACTTCTGATGACTAATGGGTGTAAAATATGTGATCGCAATGTCATTCAGTAGGTGCAATAGAGGAAAGAGCCAGGTAAACTAATGATATCGTCATTTGGTCGGGGTTCAACATAACAAGGCGATTACAAGTGTTTAAGGACCGTTAGACGACCGGATTAAAAATTGACGACGAAAACTATAATAAACAAAGCAAAATAACAATTATCGAATAGAATATATATTATTCTGCATATAATGTTATTTTCTTTATAAGCTTTTAGTTTTAAATAACTTTTTGTTGTCCTTAAAATGAATTTTAAATCCCTTTGCTTGAGTTATTTTTGCAAATAAACTGAGCCAATTTTTTTCTTTTACTACATGTTTTCTTTTCTGTTTAATTCTGATTAAATATGCACTGATATACTAACCATATAAAATGACATCAATTTTGTAATATTTGCATCAATTTTTCTCGTCGAAGGAATTTTACATATATAATGAATATTTGTTAATTATTCTTTTTTGCATAAATTATAGATATAAACGTATTATTTTGCGTGATTAGATATTTTACGCTTTAATCTTTCTGTAACTGAAGGGTAGTCTTTGGGAAGCATGTTTCGTACTTTTAATGTTTCTACGCGATTCATTCATTAATTCTAATATTGTTTGTTGTAAAACTCTCTCCACCTCTGAAAGAATAAAGAAATAACTTTCTGACAATGAAAACGTCTTTTAGTTTTTCATTGCTCAAGCTCAATGTTGAATTGTCAGGAGCAGAAAAAAGGTGATTTATTGTTCTCTAGATCTTATTTCATTTATTCTTCCCATTTCTGTGTTAATGATTGTCGCAGGATTGAGATTTCGCAGCTCCTTTTTCTGTTCCGTTGTTTAGTGTCCGAGCTAGAATACCGGAAACAAAATAGATAAGAAAAGCCAATTTGTTATTTATTTGTCAGATTCCACTAAATCAATCAATACAGGACGACTCTATTGGAAATGAAGCAATCAAAGGGAAGCTCTGTCCCCTACAGATTATTTTGTCCTTACTTTTGGTAGACATGAAATTAATGCCGCCGTAAGCAGCTTTTCGGTCACTGGAATTGCTTTCTAAGCCTACTAAAATGTCAATACTATTAGTTGTTCTTGATTCCATATTTTTTTTTTTGAATTCTTAAAATTAGGAATTAAATTGTAAAGTTTTTGTATCATTTTCGAGTATATTTAAATTTATCACCAGTTTTTGGTTTTTTTAAAAAATTTAATATTTATATATCCAGGTATTCAACCTGTTTGAATACTACCTTGAAAATTGGTTAGAAAACAAGCTCATACATGGATACTATTCTGATGTTTCCCAGAATTGAGAGACAGGGCTATCTTTGGAAAATTATGTGAATAATCTAAAAAACTAAAAAAAAAAAAAAAAAAAAAGAAAAACAACAAACGAAAAAATTAATATGTGTTTGAATTGATTATATACACAATAAGTAACATAAGCACATTTATTACATGAAGAATAATAACACCTTTCTCGTAAATGTTATAGATTTACTTCCTTTGGAAAACAACATTCGAAAACTATTGTGTGTGCTTCTTTTATTGCATTTTTCTTTATTAAAAATGGAATATTTTGAAAATAGCTATCCTAAAGATTTGCAAAGAGGATAAACCATTTTCGAATAATCGGATGTAACTGCATTTAAATTTATGAAAACATGTAAAGAAATCAGACTTATATTTTAATAATTATTTTATTTCAATGTGAGGATACAATAAATGATACTTTATATATTATTTTTGGTCATAGTATGATTTTCTAATCACTATATTTGTTATTATAATATTATTAATTTGTTATTATAATCACTATAATATTATTAATGGTGAAAAATTATTCATATATCAGTAATATTAAACTTTACTTAAAGGTTAATTAAGTTTAGTTCAATATAGGAAGCCAATCATCCGATATTCTGAAGATATTTTAAGGGATTCTATATAAAAAAAAACTAGACATTTTTATTAAATATTAATTTTACCAGAATTTTCCCCCTTTTTGGCTATAGTTCACAACGATTTTTATCGATTAACAATATCATTTAACAGGAGACAAAAGTCAATAGTTTCTCTTATGACGTATAAATAAATGACAGTTAAGCGTTAATGTAATTTGAGAAATATAACATACGATTCTATCTATCTATCTATATATAATGTAGGAGATATTATCAATGTTTTGGAATGTTTGAAAAGTAAGAATTTAATCTGTAAAAGTAATTTAAAAAAAGCAATTTTTTCACATTTAGTTTGCACAACTAAATCATGGTAGACTTTTTCCAATACTTTAGAAATTCGTAGTAAATTTCAAACAAATTTCAGGCTTTCATTCTCAGTTAATTTTTAGAAGATAATTTTTTTTTTACGTTTTCATCATTTAAAATTATTATAAAACTTCTTTTTATATTAGTTCTATTTAAATTACCTCAAATGATCCAAATTTAAGTACTCATTTTTTAGAATTTGATTTCCAGTTTCTTTGCTTGAATCTTTGAAATACTATCATATTAAATTAAATTTAGCGTCTAAAAATTTCTAATGTAAAAAAAATTAATTTTTTTAAGAAGATATTGTATTAAAATATCAAAATGAAAAAGTTTTCTTTATATACTATTATATCCATACTGGTAGGAAAACCAAATCTATTAACCACAGCTAATTTTCTTTTCAATGTTCATTTTTGCTAAATTCCTTTACAATAACAGCATTTACTTTGGAGTGTTTTCTCTTTTGATAATTAAATGTTCCTGAGAAGCAGGTTGTCTAAAGTACCAGGATGATTAAATATGCAATTGTATAAAATTTTCAAAAAATATTTGAGTATTTCTTTTCTAGAATAATCCATTTCCATAATAAGTCTATCTCATTCTTTGCAAGACAAATCTAAGACACATTGTACAATAGACTGTCAGGGTATTCCACAGAGGTACGCACCTAAAACAAGTCGGTCGTAATGCTGTAGAATATAGCGTTTTTTGTAATCATTTGCTTATATTTGTATATTACGTTTTTGACAACAAAATCCCTGTGTGCGGGTTTTTGAGAATACAGTGAAGAGGGATTTTGATTTGGAAATCGTAGAAGAGGTTATATTAAAACTTTCCAGAAAAGATGTTTTAGTTAGGTTACTTACAACAGAATAATGTAATATGCCACAAATCAGATCATGATTGTCTTTCATGTATGACATGTTAAGACATGAGAAGACGATCAACAAAGGCTTGTGGTCTCATCATTGAAGGATTTGACTGTTCTTCGTTTTGACCCGTCCACGTGTGACTTTTATTTGAAGAGGATCTTAAAATGTATATAAAATAAAGCCACACACAAACACAATTGAAGAATGCAAGGTCAGGTTCTAGGTTGCTATAAATAGCATCACAAAACAAGAACTGACAACAGTATATGTACACACACACACACACACACACACACACACACACACACACACACACACACACACACACACACACACACACACACACACACACACACACACACACACACACACTCGCACACACACGCGCGCGCACACACACACACACGCTCGCGCACACACACACACACGCGCGCGCACACACACACACACCCACGCGCGCGCACACACGCGCGCACACACGCGCGCGCACACACACACGCGCGCGCACACACGCGCGCGCACACACGCACACGCGCGCACACACACACACGCACGCACACACACACACGCGCGCACACACACACACGCGCGCGCACACACACACACGCGCGCACACACACACACGCGCGCACACACACACGCGCGCACACACACACACGCGCGCACACACACACACGCGCGCACACACACACACGCGCGCACACACACACACAAATATACATATAAAGTGCGAGTAAGGCTCGTTAATCCGGCCAGTAAAATTAAAGCACAAAATAAAAAATTCTTTAATTTTACTGGCTGGTTTGTAACGGGCGTACATTCGATCATCGCGTCAAAAAATCGTGAAGGACTCTCAACTTTATTAATTCAGTCATCAATTTTAAAGACATTGATTTAATTCCAACTTCGCAAACATATCTATTTTTGAAGGAGATAATTATTTCATTTTTATGAACAATTAAGAGATCCGAAATACGTGCAAGGTAATAAAAAATATTTTATGTATGTCTATTCTAATATAAATGTTTACATTGATATAGAATTCTCACTTATAATATTGGTTCCACAGATCATTTTTTAAATTAGTTTATTGAAATAATTTAATCGAAGTTCTTAAATATTTCTTTTTACTTTTAATTTGTTTTCAAAATGTTTAATTGTCTTTCTATTACTTTTTTGTAATCATAAAATATTTTTTTTTATTTGTATTAAACTTATGACATACTTCATTGAGCATATTCTTTGTTATTAAGTTTTCAGAACCATAAGCAAGTAAGTTTTGTTCAGTTTAAGAGCATTTTTTTAAAAATTATTTCAGTTGTCCGGTGAGATATATTAAAATTAAAAAAAAGAAACACACAAAAACTGTTTAAATTAAATTACATAATTTTTTTAAAGTAATCTTGGTAGTTTTTAATGAATACACGATACTCTATTACTACATAATTTGCAATACACGTACATTAAGTTGTGATTGTTAAAACGAGTTTTTCTGTACACACTAAAATATTTTTTTTAGATATGTACTTTTCCGCCAAACAAAAAATACGATTCATTTACAAAAATTTAATATTTTCCAAAATTTTCATTTGAAATATTAGCCTTTACTTATTTAATATTTTAATTCTTAAAAAAATTGACTTTCTAATTCTTAAAATTAATTAAATTTTAGATAATTTAAATGTGTATATAAAGAAAAAACTGAAAAAAAAATCATTAAAAAATACAGTTAATAGACTATAAATAATTCCTATGTGCTGTATTGCTTTTTTAAACTATAAACTATTCTTCAAAGAAATTGTATGATTATATTTTCTTTAATAAATAAATAACAAGTTAAGTTTCCAAAATTTTTAATTTTAAATGAAGGAAATTATTTTATTGTAAGAACAACTTAAATTTTCACTGTATTTGTACAAAAATCTTGTATTATTTATTTATTTTATTGCATAGATATTTTTTGATCACTCAGATAATTGGAAAATATATAAACTGTTAAAGGATTTTCTCATTTTAATTTATTATTATTTATTTATTTACTTGTTTTACTGCATAAATATTTTTTAAAGCTTGAATGATCAGAAAATAAACTATTAAGAGATGTCTTTTACACATTTTAATTTCTATAAAAGAACATAAGCATTTTGTTTAGTATGTTTAGAACCTTGCTTTTATGTTTGGAGCAAATTATTTGCGTCAATTTATTTCGCATTACTCATTTCTTCCGATAGTATGTTTATCTTTTCTTTAATATTTTGGATTGCTAACATATTTCCTAATATGAAAGTCATGTTTTCATTTCTTTCTGTCTATAATTGATATCCTCTAACATTAAATGAGTTACTTTATCTGATTACTCTTATGTTTCTTTATTATCTCTTCATCTTATCCTTCCATGTAATTTGCCAATTTCTCAGTTATCTTTAACAGTTACTATTGATTATTTTATTTTTTATAAATTTCTGTGTTTCTTTATTATCTCTTTATCTTATCCTTCCACGTGATTTGCCTATTTCTAAGTTATCCTTATCAGTTACTATTGATTACTTTATTTCTTATACATTTCTTTGAGTTTTTGGCAAAAATTATACTTAATCACGGTGAATATTAATAATGGTCGATATTATTTCCTATTTATTTTTGTGATTAATGTGATTATTTATTTATATGATTATCTGACAGATCTAGGCTGTCAGATAATGTGGCAAACACTGCTCTTGGAATCAACCAAATTTTATCATTTCAATGTCATAAAATGTGTAACTTTAATTATAAATGAACTTTAAAGTTTAGTACTTTGATTAATCCTTCTCAATGCTTAGGTCTCCAAATGTTTAAATGTTTAGTAGAGTGGTAACTTGAATATAAAATAACATTGTTTTCATGACTCATTTATATTCATTTCTGTGTTTCGTGTGAAACAGTAGTATTTTGATTCTTTAATTACTTGAAATTTAAGAAATAATCTAAATAAAAGAATATGAAGAATTTTATTAAAGACAAACCTATAAAATAAGAAGAAAAATGAATTTTTCATAAAGCAAATCAAAGATTTTTCCTTTAATATTAATACATTTATGAAATTTATGAACGAGAAATATGTTATAAAAAGTTTGAGTTAAGTTTCAGTTAATAACGTTATTTAGTTTTAGTATTGTTGGAAATTCTCTGTATTTTTTTTAAGAAATAGAATATATATATATATATATATATATATATATATATATATATATATATAACTAATTTAATATTAAAAACTAATTTTACGTTTTTGAAATATAAACAGATTTTAAATTTATACCTTATCACAATCTTTTTTCTTATAATGAATGGGAACTATAAACTAAGTGTTTACTGATTCAATTAAATAAAATGATCAATATGGGGCTTTGAAATATAACAGCATTGCGTAGATTACATTGTTTTGAAATTTAAAATAAGAATTCAGGTAGTCACATGAAAAAGTTGAAAAATATATAAGAATATGATGGAAAATGAATGAAATTTCAGATGCGATATTTATTTGGCGTTTTTTGGCTTTTATATTTACATAGTTATGAACCTTGTTTAGAGCAACCAATAATAAGAGGGAATTGCTAGGATTATTAAAACTGTAATTTCTTTTAAATCATTTTGTTTCTGTATCTAACTGTTATGAGCTATTGGTTTGATTTGAAATGTAACTTAAAATTTCATCACATTTTGTTTTTTATTTCTTAATTTTATTGATTTACAATGTGAATCTCATAATTGTTATTAAATTAAACTGCAATATGTTGCTATTCCATTGCAATTAAAATCAAATTATTCTGTTACATAACTCTTTCAAGTAAACGTGAATCATTCTAAAAATTTCTAAAATTGAGATGTACGATTTATATTTTTAGCAATTTAACTATGAAGATCATATAGTTAATAGAAGTAATACAGGTTAACCTAGATAAAAGAAAATAGAAATGCCTTCGATGATGTGGTATACATTTTACGGGGAAGAAAATCAAAACGCTGGCCTAGTTAAATAAATATTGCTTAAAATTAATGAATTTGAATGAGTTCTTAGAAGTATCTTTGATAATTGTTATTACTTCATCATTTGACAGCTCGAAGGCAATGCAGTAACACAAATACAAAAACAATATTTTAATAGGGAATCGATTAAATTATCATTGAAAACCTTACGATGAAATTTACCATTTCTTATTATTTGGTAAAATACTGACCTTATAGTTTACTGAACTTAAAGCAAATATATATATTCTATACATAATCTTTATGGCATATCATCCATAATTTTACATCAAATTTTAACTTTCGGTAAATATTATTGGTTATCATATATTACTTCTATTAATTTCTAGTTCTTTATATTTTTGTTATATATATATATATATATATATATATATATATATATATATATATATATATATATATTAAATTTGAACACTTATGGATATTCAGATAAGTATAAAACAATCAAAAACTATTAAATATCAAAGACAAATAAACATTTTTACTGGAAACACACGTGTAATTTAAGTTCCAACATGCGAAGAATTTTAAAACGTTCTATTCCTATCATTTCAAAAAGAAACAAAAAAAAAAAAATCAAGCTTCAGTACTTTTCATTTTAGATTAATCAGCGTATTTTATAGCAAACAATGCGGATTTTCAAACAATAATCTGCTGCACTCTAAATCTTCTTCTTGAATAGCCCTTAAATTTCTTATCTTTGTATCTAAGGGGACTCTTGAGAAATTGATTTTAAGGTTCTTCAAGCGTATATTCTTTTTCTAAAATACTTTAATAAACAGCAACATTCCATAATTAATTAAGTATCAGAAGACAAAGTAATACATGGAATAAATTTAAAGGAATGCATTAAAATTTTAATTTTTTTAATTGTAAATTTCTGTTTACATTGATGTGTTATGCTTAAGTATTAAAATTTTATCACCAACGAAACAATTTTTAAACCATATAATACTTGCATATTAAAATTTTTTTGTATACAATCTATTCTGTCTTAGGTTTCTTTTTTTTCTCTTTGTTATCTTTCTATGTAGTATTTACCTCTTGTATTTGTTTTTAATTTATCAAATATCTCATGCTAAAGCGAGTTTTTTCTGAAAAATTGTTGCGTCATGCATATTGACATAAAGGGGATTTTATACAAATTGAAAATAAAGATTTGAAATTAAGGAGAAATTTTTTTTACACAAACTATTGCAATTAGCCTAGAGCCAAAAACCCCAGCCTCTAAAATTATTCAAAGACAAAAGACTTTCTAAAAAACCTCTGAAAGCTCAGAGAAAACTGTTTATGTGCATTTTATTTTATATAAAAAGAGTTTAAATAAGATAGTGGTACAGATAAATCTTTACTATCAAATATTTAGAATTTTGTAGAAGAGTGTATTTAACCATTTTTTTTAACATGTTGGGGCGAAGATTTTTGGAAATTTTGGATGATTGGTGTTTATGTGTATTCATTTTAATTTTATTCGTTACTTATGTTTATAATTTAATGAATTATGTTGAATTTACTGAGTTATATCTAAAAGTGTTCGCGAACGGATAGATGGATGCGATGAGGAATTCATTTTATTTATATCCATAAACTCATTATTTATATAAATAAATGTTATTTTATATATTTAGAGAAATATTTTACTTTTTCTTCCTCTAATTAACATCAATGTAATATTTAAACAGAAAAATTATGACCATAAACCGAAATTCCTTATTAAATTGCTTAAAACTTAATGTTAAACGCAATAAAGTATTATTTTGATCACAATTGTTATGTTTTTAAATAATCAGCTACTTCTCTCTTTTTAGAACTTTTAAATATAAAAAAATGAATAAGAATAAAAAATACTAAGGAAATGTCTTTTAGGAATTATTATTTCTGTTAAATAATTTTTTAAAATGAATTGTTCATAAGAAATTTAAGTAATTTGGAAATTTTAACATTTTAATCAAGTTATTTTTTAATTTAATAAAAAATAATTAATAAAGCTTTATTAGTGCTATTGTGTTTAAAAGGCAAATATACAAGTTACATAAAAATAATTAACTTCTCATTATTTTATTTATTTTATTTTATACATATATTAATAAATATTATTTTTTGCATACGTCAGTATGTATTTTAAATACAGAAATTATTAATTAATATTGCAGTAACAATAAGAATACTTACTTAATTGTAGTAGGAAGAAACAAAAAAAGCAAAAATCGTGAACACAGAAGAAAAGTTTTTCATGAGAATTTTGGCTGCTTAATTAAGATCCATTCAATATAGTTTCACAAATAAATTTAAAAAATAAATTCATAAGCTCCATTATTATTTTAATTAAGCTCCATTATTATATTAAGTTTTACTTTAGAATTAGAAATGTTTTATAAAAATCATCTACAGGATTTATCAAACATTTTGTTATTATTAAAGTCTTAAATTGCAATGTTGTTTATATATAGCAAAAATTCTTTTTTCAAAAATATTGACTGTTAATAAATAAAAAAGCACTTTCTATATATCTACGCGTCTGATGCTTTTTAAGAAATGTCTAGTAATAAATTGTAAAATTATAATAACTAGTATAACAATAAATTTACTGAAACATATTTCAATTATTTTTTAAATTTTTAGAGACTTATATTGAGTTAAGACAAAATGTTTTAAAACTTTATTTGAAAATTTCACTAGCTTATTTATGGTGCATAATTTTAATTTAAGTAATTAAGAATTCTAAAATTCTAGTTATACGTGTAAGTCAGGTTAACAAGCTATAATCATGTAAGAAGATATGGTCTCTAACGTGATACAGATGAAGTTATTCTTACCATCGGAACGTAGGAGTTTTATACCTAATGCAATTGAAGATTATCGCGTTTACTGAGGATATGCAATATCGCTTGTCGTGACAACGTCCTTCAAGTGAAATGACACCTCTGAAAGTAACAGGTAGCGAATAACAGCTTTCCAATTTGGTCTCTACTTTTAAATTAAGAGGTCCCATCCATTTTTAAGTTAAGTACCCATGGTTATAAAATAACTCAATATACATACAAAAATTACCGGGTATTGGATAAAAAGTACTCATGGCGCTTTGCTTGACTACAAAGACAGAGAATGAAAGACACAAGACAGGAAACAAATACTCTTCCACATTTCATTTTACAAGAAAGTTCAACGACTGGTATTGAAACTTCTTACTTGCAAATGCAATATGAAATTTCCAACACAAATACAGCGACGAATTTATGTTTTTTGAAGATTGCTTAGTGCATTAGCATTAATTTCACTAGCAACAATAGCTTGCGTTTTAAATACATCATGGCTTCGAAAGAGGTATCCGAATACGAAAACATATTTTTTATAGCCTTTCTATAAAATACGTTTTCGAAATAAATTTAAATATATTCATTTATCCTGATTAACTCTCTAAGCAATCTCAAACATCATCTTCTGATTCTGGTTGTCACATGTGTGAATATATGTCCCATAATTTTTGCTTGATTTTTTTTATTCCTGATATATATATATATCTATTTTTAAACAATTTAAGCTACTTTGTTGATGTAAAATAATAGGTTTTAAAGGGATTTAAAAAATAAATTTTGTATTGCTTATGTACATTGATTATCAAAAATTCTAGAAAAATGATAAAAATATTTGACATTAGAAAATTTCTCATTTTTATTTAAATTAAAATATTATGCAAGCAATCAATGCAATAAAGTAATTTTATTTATTTTGAAGTCATGGTTTATTTTAGAAAATTGATATATAAATCTCATAGCATATTATTTTATTGTGTATAACAATATTACGTTTTTGTTTATTATCGATATATTAAACGAAGTAAGCAAATATGACACTTATCAAATGTTAAAAAACACCCTTTTTTAGAATTTACTTATTGTAGACTGTATGTTGGACTCTTGAATTCCTTAAAAATGTCTTGAATTCCTTGTTAGAGTTTTGAATTCCTTCAAAATTCCTTAAAAAGTAATTATCTACATTTTTCCATGCAGAGGACTTCTGTGGACTTCTATAATTTTAACGAATTAATTCTTAAATTTAAAATAAAACAGAATACTCACAATCAAGATGTAATTTAAATAATTAATTGCAATATATATATATATATATATACATATATATATATATATATATATATATACATATATATATATATATATATATATATATATATATATATATATATATATATATATATATATATATATATATATATATATATATATATATATATATATATATATATATATATATATATATATATATATATATATATATATATATATATATATATATATAAATATATATATATATATATTTCTAAATGATAAAGAGCACTTTTTTTCAACACTGAAAATACAATTACAATTATAATAAAAATTTTAATTAATTAGAAATATTTGTCATTGTAATGAATTCACATTAATATTCTACAATCCTGTTGTTCTCTTCAAGTTTATTTTCCTTGTAGGCAAATTAGAAATGCAATTTTGTTAAAAAAAACTTATTATTTAAAGATTATTAATGTACTCCATAAAATACATTTTTCAGAACAGTAACAATAAAAACCTTCTAAAAATAATCGTAAAACATTTCATTAATCATACACTTAAGCTATGTCACATTATATAAAACTGCTTTCAATATTTTTTGTTAGTATATTCTACTAAGTCTCCTTTTTTATTTAGGATTATTATTATTTTATAAAAAAATCTCTGTAATATTCTACAAACATTCATAATTAAAAAAGGTTTTAGCTTCAGTGTCGTTTATATATATATATATATAATCTTCTTTATTCCGAAAAAGAATTACTAGTAATAAATTAAGAAAGAATGCTCTTCATTTTTTTTTCTTTCTATGTGTCTAAGACTTAATTAAGAAATAACTTTTTAATTAATTGTTCTTATAAAAATAAAATGTTTCAAAACTTGGAGCAATTTATTTCAATATTTTTTCAAATTAATTTAATCAAATATTATTTGGTTTTTTAATTTAAATAATCTTTTTTTTTGAACTGTGTTATGTAATATGAAATTCATTTTCTTAAAAATAAAGTTTGAGTTATATTTATTGATTTTAAAACGCGTTACATATTTCAGATGAATTTCGTATTATAGTGTATATTTATTTATTAAAGTGTTTAGATATTTTAAATTATGCATTTTTTCATGTATAAATTAAAGAATAATTAGAAAATTTTACGATTTAATTTAAAATAAATTATCATATAAATAGTTGAATAAAAAAGCAATTATGTCTGTTGTATAAACATGTTCGTTAATTGTGTGTATATTATTATGTGTTTCTAAATGACCATATCTAGGGAATTTTACGTATTCTGAAAACTAGAAAGTTTACATTAAAACTTGTATCTGCTTATTATAATATAAGTATTTCACCAGACGCAAACTCAGCATGACATAATGTCACATGAGATGGATTAATATCAAACTCTGATGAAATACTTTGGTTGAGAAATCTTAGTTTCAATCAAAAGTCCTGAAAAACAAATGAATAGGAATGCTAAGTACCTGATTTTTGCATATATAGTTATTAAGAATGAGTGATGTTTACATATACAAGAGAAAGAAAGCTTTTCAGGGTTTTCTCGTTAATAACCCTTTTTTATGACGCAATCAAGATTGTAGTTATAATTATTTGTGGAATTCTTGCATTACTAAACTATCTGTTTCAGGAAATTGTTATTTATACCATGAAGTAAAATTCACTTCATTTATTTCCTATTTTTAGTATTTAAAAAATATAATTTATTTGGCTCACATATATACACTTATTTACTATTGGTTTAAATAGTCACATATATTATTTTACAAATTCTTATCAAAAATTGTAATAAATATGTATATGATTCGAAACATAACTTACCTTAAAATTGATAAGGTCTAAGAAAAGAATCGGAAATGAAATTTCACATATTCTGAATCTAATTCAGAAACATGCGGCATATGTAAACAATACGAAATAAGATTTTCATAAATTTAGTCTCATATCTTTGGAAATATTCAAAAGAAGTTATATTAAATTAAATAAAGAAATATTTCTACTTTTTTTTTTCTCAAGATTTGAATTTTGAGATTAACATTTAGCTTCTGAGAGGTTTAAAGGAAAAAATATATTTTAAGACTTGATTTAAGATTTTTATTATATTGTGAACAGATGAAGCATATTTATTTTTATTTTGCTCTTCTATTCCAAATTTTATTCAAAATATTTCTTAAAAAATTATTGAGTAATGTTTCTAAGTAAAGTCTTAGGAATGATTCTACTCAATAGTAATGCCTTCATTCATTCTATTATGCAAATATTTGCTCATTTTATTTCATCCATAATATACAGTTTAATCTGGTTGCTTATGCCATCGTTCTTGTTATCGGCAGGTAGTGAGTTCAAATCCGGATACAACTGAAGATCCACAGTATTAACCAATTACAGCTGAGGCTTGTAAAATATGTCGTGGTCGCAATGTTCTCCATATAAAATGATACCTTTTGGAGTGGCATGATAAATATGGGGATCTTCTGCTTGGTCTCTGTTTCTGAATTGCCAAGTGTCACCCACTTTTGGAGCCACGATGGCAATCAACAAGTTGCTCCACTAGATAAGGTGCCACCACATCCTCCCCTTGTTATGTTGAAAGCTGGAAATCTTTGTAGACGGTCATAATACAATAACATTTTTGACATTATTTTATTTATGATTTATGTAATAAATGCAAGAATAGAACAAAGCATTTGATATCTTGAAGCACTCCAAAGAATTGATTATTGGGTTTCATACTTCTTTTAGCATAAAAATATAACATTTAACCATATAATTTCATTAAAGCCATAGCTAAAAAAAAGATTGAGTTTTATTTAGAGAATGTTACAAATTAATATTGTATTTGAATGTGCAAATAATCGATTTTTAAAAATAGTGGTATGAAATCATTGTAACTGACACGGGAAATGGGGTAAGCAGTATTCGATATGACTAGAAAAATGTAAAACAAGCTGAAAAAGATGTTAAAAAAATATTATTTTAACTTAGATGCATATATTTAATATTTTTCAATTATTATTTATGTAAAAAACTTAAAAGTTTCGATATAGCTTTTTTTAAAATAATAACTATGTACGTACTATTGAACTACAATGTTAAAATTAATTGTTAGAGACATTAACAAAAACAGTATGATTTTATGTGCTAGCATAACATCTGAAAATTTACATAAAATATGAAATAAAAGCTAGTTTATAAAGCAGAGCTTGTTTCAGGAAATATTTATTAAGATGTGATCAGTGGTAACACAATTTTGTTAATCAATACAAATGAATTGTGCTTGGGAAGAAACAATTTATGATAAAACATTCTATAATTGATAAGAGGAAATGTGTTACGTGGAAATATATATATTATTTTTTAAGATAATTTTTTAAGAAATATTTTGTATGTAATTAATTCATTTAGATCAAAATAAATTCATTTAAACTTGATTAATTTAATTTAAAACATTTTTAATGGAACAGCTGTTTATGTTTATCAAAATAAATCAATTTTTGAAAAATTTACTTTATAATATTGTCTTTAAAAGTGTAATATTTGTCTATATTTTACACAGATTTCCTTTAACTAATCAGTAAAATCTAGTTTCTTAAATATTAAAAGGCAAAGCTTTTATGATGAAATTTGATTTAGAAAATTAGATTTTCATAACTCATAAAAACTCTTAAGTAAATTCAATGAAAATTTTATCCTAGAAAATATGTACATAAATTGAATTCTATGTTTTGTTAAAATTAAAATATGATTACATGTAGAAATTATCAAGGTAAAGGAGCAATATTTTGTGTTCGAGAGCAATGGCAATAGATTTTTCCAAATTCTTATTACGTGCTTATAAAGGAAATTTTACGAATTACTAAAGTTATATTTAGCTAAAAAATTGAATTATTTTCAAAAATAAAATAGTGTTACTCTGCAAAAATTTCTGCTGAATTTATTAAAATATGAATTATTACAGTTACATGTTTATAAGTGAACAATAAGCCTTAATATTTTCTTAATAAAAAAACAAACAATATTCCAAGATGAGAATTTTATTGATTGTAAAATTGCTTTATCTTTGTATATAAGCCGAATAAAGAACCAACAGTATCATACACTAAATAAGTTTTGCCAATTTAAAAGTAACAAGCACATATTATGCTAATATTATTCTCAGTTTAGAAGTAAATATATTAAACGTTATAAATAAATTTAAGATTAATAACCATCTAATTATATATAAAAATGAAATTGTTTCATATTTTAAATGATAAGTAATTTCCAGACCAATCATAACATCTTTAGTAACTGAATATTGCTATTTGTAACATAAAATATATATATATATATATATATATATATATATATATATATTTTAACAGTTTGCAATATTAAAATGCTATGGAGTTTAGAAGATAAATCCTATTTTATTTGTACTATATATAGTTGAACAAAAAAATTATACATTTATTTAATTTCTGTTTGCGGATGCCTTTTCGCAAAGGAAATTATTTGCTTTTGCAATAGATTACTTAAATAAAAAATTTTGCAATCACAGAAATTTATTTTTATTCAATTTTTTCAAATTCTGCAAGAATATTAAATTATTGCTGGTAAAAATATAAGTAAAAGTCTAAAACTTTTTTTTATTAAAATTTAATAAAAAATCGTCATGTTTTGTAATAAATAAAAACTAAGATACGATTGTCAAAAACTGCGAATAAAATATTTTAAAGTAAACAATAATACCCTACGTGGAAGTTTTGTCTTATAAAATTAATGAATTTGCAGAGATTGAAGAATATAATCTTGAGTATATTTAAAACATTCGTTAATAAAATTTTTTTGTGCATCAAAAATGAAACATAATGATTAGAAAAAGTCTTGATTCTTATTAATTAAAAATATATAACTGAATATTTTTTTCTGGAAATATGGAAAATTTATTTTCTTGTGGAATATTTATTTCCGGAATATATCATTATTCTATTTAATAAGAATAACTAAATTATATATCTTACTATAACAATTTTCAACTGTTTTATAATGAACCTGTTTTGTAATAAACAGCAACGAGTTTTATAAAATTAGCTTAAGACGAACTTCAAAAACATTTTAATTGGAAATATTGTACTGTATGAATTTTCCTTCATAATTATTGAAGCAGGATCAAACTAATTTATTGATTTAATATATTAGGATTATTATAATTCTTCATATCAAATATACTTCAACAAATAAAAATTTCGATTCCCAAAAAAATAAAAAAATAAAAAAATAAAAAAAATAATAAAAATAAATACTAAATTATTATGTTAGTTCAATGTGTAACGTTTAAAGCTTTCATTTCTAAAAAGGTACATTTTATCAATTGGTATGATTAATATTTACTGGCAATGAAGTTGAATAATAATTATTATCTAATCAATTTATACTGTTAAATTTATAGGAAGATATTTGTTGTAGCATATTTTTATTAGGTTTAGGAAATATTTCCTCAAGATAATCTCATTTATATTCTATAATCTAAATCAATAGAACATGAAAAGCACTGAATTAGTACTAAATTATAAACAAATGTTATTGATAATTTTAACTCATTAAAAAGTGCATCAATTTACATTTAAGTATTTTATTTAGAAAACACAAATAATATATTTTCCATAAAGTTTAAAAAAATATTCTGTTTTATTAAATATTTACGCATATTAGAACTTAACTTTTATGTTAAGAAAATCAAGAATTTAATGCTTATAATGTTTGGATATTGATATTGAGAGAATAATCGAGTTTTCTGTCTCAGCGATTGAAGCTAAATTAAAAAATACAAAAGGGAAACTTTTTAATGGGGAAATTTGGATTTGGCAGCAAACAACGATGTTTGGTATGTATGTAAATAACATATATTTAAATATTATAACTAATAAAATAAAATAAATGTTTTTAATTTGTAAAATTAGATTAAAATATTTTTAAGTAGTAAAAATAGAATAAGTTTTCTAATAAATTTCAGTTCAGTAATTAGACAAAAACTGGAAAAAATGCTTTTAAATAAGTATGTTTCATGAAAGTGTACCTCCATCTCATTTTATTAATTACAGAATATTTATTATTTTTTTAATGTTTAAGAAAGGAGGAAGGGATGAATTTTTTCCATAAAAGAGAATTTTAATGTTTTATTTTAATTTATTAAGGCAGAAACTCTACGAATAAAAAATTATAAATTAAAATAATCTAAATTTTTGGTGACTTCAAGTTTTTTGTTTTTATGTAAATACTATTTTATTTAACACTGTAAAATATCTATGTATTATAATTTAGAGCTTTTAAAATGTCTACACAGAAATATCTTAAAGAATGTATTATAAATCATTCAAATATATTTAACCTTAAAGTAAATTTTCTTTTAATGAGTAAAATATGTTAACTTATTAAAAATTAAAATTTTGTTAAATTGAAAATGGGAGAATGTTTTTAAAATTTAACTTGTAGTATATAAAATTGTGCATAGTAATGATTCAGATTTTTCTGAATCAAAAACTCGTAAAATTATTTATTAATTTTAGTTTTTGACCATAGAGTCCTGTTTTAAATCATATTTACTTTAATAGATTTAACGTTTAAAAATCTACAGATGGTAAAATAATTTAATTTTGCTTAGAATGGTTACAATATTTATTTTATTAAAGTTAGGAATATAATTAAACTAAAAAATTTTTAATGAAAACCAGTGAAACGCACAAATGTAAATATTAGAAAATATTCTGAAACCTTAATTTTAATAACATTGCATAATTATTTTACCATAAAAATATAGACTTTCACTTATTTAGAAACTGACATAATTCATCTGATAATAAAGGAAATATATTGTGCAACAAAATAAAAATACTTCGGTAACATTTTAATGTATTTCATCTGTATAGCAGTTTAAAAATAAATAATATGGTACACAGCAATGTAAATAACCATAAAAATGGATTTTTATTTGCTTAAAATAAATTTAAAATTTATAAAAAAAACTTCAATCTACAAAAAATATTCAAAATGATATAAACTAAAAGGAGAAAGAATTGGAGGAAAACTATAAGAAATTTCTTTTCTAAAAGACATTTTATAACATATTCGGGATTAAAATATTTTTCTTTTAAGAAAACCACTTCTTTTTATCAAGGTTTTTTGACGGAAGTTTAAAAAAATTGCGAGACTTTTAATCAATTTACTTTTAAAGCTGAAGTATATTTTAAAAATGTTGTACTTGTAAAATCTACAGAACTTTTTTTCGAAAGTTTTAAATGGAAAATGTTAAGAAATAATGTACTTTCTTAAAAAAGTATAACAAAGTGATGTAAAAGATTAGAAAGTGACGGTAGAAAAATGTAATAACAAGGAATATTTTCTTATCTGAATAATTATTATGGGTTACACAGGATTTATTTTCTGATATATAACAGAGAAAAAAAAAAACACAGTTGATTCAGAAAACGTACCTAAATCCAGAATTAGTGCTCAAAATTCACTTCCTGTTTAGGTAAAAATGATTCGATAACATATTTAATACTTTGATTAAATATTAATTTTGAATTATAAATAATAATCCTTACAAAAATATTTGAAAATGTATACTCTGGCAAGCAGATGTAGAAAACATATTCTAATAATTATAATATGACACTGAGTATGTATTTATCCTAAAAACATTATTCCTCACATTTATATTATATCTATCGCATTTATTTATTTATTAAATCTATTTATTCTTAAATTGAGTTCGCACTCAATTTTACAAGAAATAATTATTTATTATGTTGAATAGTAATAATTTATAAATAAGATTATTTTCATGATTTACTTATAAATTAGTTTCAAGTTAAATTGTTTGTTTTTAAGAAATAGTTCCTGATATTGAGGTATATGTTTTGTAAATGAAATTAGCTGTGGAAATTGTTTTCTTTAATGTGTGAAAGATTTTATCTATTTTAATAGTGAGATAAAGGCTTGTTTGCTAGATGAGACTAAAAGCTTTGTGTTGTATTATATATTTATTTAATTTTAATTGTTTTGATGTTGTTTCTAATCCCAGATGGTGTAGTGTTGGTGCACTATTTCTATAGAACCTAGATTTCTAAAAAATCTTAAAACAGGTATGAGTCCTTTAAAATCTGGTAACCGTAAAACGCAAGTAACTTAAAATATGGCCAGGTAAGGTCTGTTTATCCCTGCACCAATGACATTTCAAAAGTTCCTCTCTTCCTGAAAATATGTAAGAAAGATTTGATGTAGCCTTTTAAAATGCGCGAAAGAGTTGCCTACCTTTTCCTCTGAATATAGAGCTGTTGGCACCAATGTTGCTTTTTTTCAAAATATCAAGTCTGTTCAAGTAGGTAATTCTATAAAGTGAAGTCCCTCATAAATTGCTACAAGCTTGGAGATAAAAATAGAACACCCGTCAGGATTTTTTTATCTTATGACCAAATGTACTCTAGGCTTCTCAATATGCTCACTATTTTCAGGAGCACCACCATCTCCCCTGTTGCCATCCGTGTCATCAGCTGCCATCAGGGCCGAAAGCTCGATGTCTTGCATTGTATCAATCGCCATTTGTCTCGTAAGTTCAAGTAAATCCGTCGTTTACACACTCAGGCATTACAGTTGTAGATACATCCAATACGGCCTCTTCTGGTCTCATCATGGACTAATGGTAGAGCAGCTCTCTTCAGAGCATAAGGTTCTGAGTTCGAAATCCGTTGTTGTTGTGAGGCCGGAGATCAGTTCTACCTTCTGCATGCACACCTTTCATTTAGGGTGCTTTGGAGTTTTCGGGATTTCTTTCTTGCTCGCTATGAGTACGGTTCACTACTTATGAAAAGTCCTTTGGAAGTTAACCCCGTGCTGAACATTAAAAATGGCTTAGTCCAATATTAGATTAATCACTCCTTAATATGGTGTCAAATATTAAAAGTAAGCACACTGAAAAATATTTATAAAGTAAATTTCTGAAAATTTTAGGATTCATTTTTTGATATTTCGTTAATGTAATATGAAAGACATCAAATTCTAATATAAAACGTTTATATTACTGTAATGCTGCTATCGATATTTCATAACAATAACTAAATTGAGTATTTTTTATTTTATTTCATTTAATAGCAATTAAATAATAAATAATTTTTAATATAATAAAAAATAAAATACATTTTTTAACTGTAAGTGGCAACCGAATTCATTGTTACAAAATACTTCGATTAATATTGAGATAGTTTTCTTTTTGAACGATAAAAGAGAAATTTAAAAACAGTGTATTTTTTATGCTTACAAAAAGTATGATTTCAGTCGCTTATTTAAGATATAAATGTCTGCGAATATATTGTTTGCTTGCAGAATGGCAAATTCATGTAATTAATTTTAATTTCTTAAATATAATTTTTTATTGTGAGTCTCCTGTGATAACAAACCAAATGATCTAAAAATCAAGGTTCACTTTCTTAGAAATACTGAAGATATTGTAAAGTACAAACTTCTGATCATTAAAACTTCTGATGTTCAATAGCTTTGAAAAATCTAAGACAAATATATTTTGAATGACGATATAAAACCTTTTAAAGAAATTTTGAATAAATTTTCTGAAAAATACTTTTATTGAAACTACACTCAATTGTATAATAATTTTAAAATTATAAGGAGATTAAAATGTCAGCAACTATCGTCAATTGTTTATGATAATATCCTATAAAGAAAATAACTATAAACTATATATTTAGATGCATTTGAAAATTTTGAAATATAAATATTAAGAATGATTAAAATACAATTTCTTTATTATTGGACTATCAGTGAATATGATTTTATTTTCATGCATATCATGAGTATTAATTAATTAATATAATAATTTATGTAAAATGATATAAAAATTTCTTACATTCTCATACTTTTTATTTATTTTTAAATACAATTTTCTTATTATATTGCTATTAGGGTACACATATATAATGTTTTGTTTTATTTACATACCAACCCTTTGTATAATTAATTACTACAGTAATTTAAAAATTATGGCTGAAAATCTTTTTCTTAAATTTCATTTTTTATAAATAAAACCTTTAATTTTTCTAATATGTAAGCAAGCAGATGAATAATGAAATTAAACATCTTTAGTTTATACAGAGTATTTGAAACAGAGAGCAAAAAATGAAATGTTTTTGTAAAAGCGATTTAAAAATAGTATTATACTTTTGAAATTAGTTCAATCATTTCTAAAATTGAGGTATTTAAAATAAGATTTGTGTGTAATTTTATTTTTTGTTAATTAAATAAAATAATATTTAATTAAAAACTATATATTTTAGATGTACTTGAAAATACTCTTAAATATATGCATAAAATATAAGGCTCATTTTCCCGCTTCATTAAATTTTACTGCCATCAGAAGTTCAACCAAGTAATTTAGAGAATAGATATTGCTGGTAAACAAAGGTCTTTCAACATCTATGACGACAGCTGCATGCCACTGTCAAATAGTAGGTCTTAAAAGATTTAACATGGTCTTTAAAAGTAATGGAAATGGTTGTCAGGCTGTCTGGGTTATCACTGTCACCCTAGTAAAGCTAAACTACTATCATTTCTTATCTTAACACACCTTATTCACCCTTGCTCGGAACACGAAAGAAGACTCATTAATACACTGTCATAATGCTGATCCTCTGTAGAGTAAGTTTGAGATTCAAATTCGACAGAACATATTCAATGTGCTCTCCTGATATTCTAAATTAATGAAGTCTAATCAAAAATAACAAGTGTGAATTGAATGAGAAATTAGATTATTAAAGCACATTTTTATGATCACTGATAATGTAATGCCTAAGGCTATTGTCACGTGACTTACACATCAATCTGATTTACGTATAATTTGCCTTCGATCTATTTAGTAGATGAATGTCTCATTAACAATTTATATTACGAATTTATTTACATACATGATGGGGAATCTCCATTGCACTCTATTATCTGATCTACATAAATTACGGAGTCTGTAATTTAGCAGTCAACGCGATATGTATTCGATATTCTTTTGTGTATAGTTTAGTTGTTTGGTTCCATTGACGTATGTTTAAGAAATATCAAATGTTGACCTCTTAGATGAAATGTTAGCTCTATCGATTCCGTTCAACTATTTGTGATTTCAATTCCTACTTGAAACAGGAATGTTTTCTATGGTTCAGTGTCACCTTTTTTTTTTTACCTGTTTATGACTGAAAGATGGTTAATGTAATCTAATATCAACTATTATAATAACAATGTTTAATGGAGGGTTCCTCCAACTCACCACTGGTATATGGGTAGGAAGCCGGGAAATGCCCTTGCCCTCTACTGTGATAGAGGTTCCTCAACTACGCAAACAAGACTTTCAAGTGGGCACATTAGGTGCCTTTCGTTTTTTGAGAAAAGAAGGAAGTACAACTCCTGCACAAAATGCGGTGTTTATGAGACTTCGTCACGGCACATTTTGTAATGTTTGAGTCTTTCTAGGGAGGGCATCTATGCAACTCCCCTTCTTGAGCTGGACTTTTTAAGAGTCAAGGAATGTTAGATCTTGTCTGACTCTGACAGACTATGGAGAATAAGAAAGAAGAAGAAGATGATTATTATTCGTAATGAAAATTGTCGATGGTATAAAAATAAGTTTGAAAATTCAGAAATATGTTTCCTAGATCTTCTGCTTTTTAGAGAAAATGATACTCTACAACTCAAACTTTAAATTAATTTTTACAAATAATAATTGCTGAAAATTATCGTGTAAATCTCATTCCTTTGACATTTAATGATATATTGAGCATTTGTAAATACATGCTTGATGTTCTCTAGAACACAATATTTTCTTATAGTATCATAAATATACTCATTTTTATAAAAAAGGACTTTTTTTAGCTAAACTAATTCAGGAATATGAATGTGCACATTAAATGCTGATCAGTCATATAAATGTTTCTCATCTTTGTCCATGTCATATTGAGTAATAAAGTATTTAATGTCAGTAAGACAGTACAATTTGAATCATCCCAGAAAGTGAGTATGTAAATAAATAATGAATTTGAAAATGAATGTTTTGATAGTTCATAATGTATTTTGAATTTTGTGTCCTGACCAGCGCACCTCGTATGTGCCATAATGTATAGTAAAATGAAAAATTAAACAAGCGTAAAATGTTGAAGTTAGTGAAGTTTATGTAAATTATATACACAATTTACTTGTGCAAATTTGACACAAGAGAATATAAGTGTTAAAAAAGGCATTGATTAATGTCCTGTTCTGCTGTTATTTTCATAACAGATCTGTGATTTACTATTGTATTTTTAATATTGCTATTAGTAAAAATATACAGAATATTTTTTCATGAAATAACTCATGCACTTCTTTTTGTTTTGTGCTTTTTAAAATGAGATTTTTTTTGAGATTATTATAATGCATTATCTATGAGAAAATTACGGGATTACAATTTTATATTCTATGATTTTATCAAATATTAACTTTCAGTATTCAATTAGAATTGATTTGAAAATAATAGCATTGAAAAAGAATTAAGAATGTTTTCATTACAACTTTTGATTCATTAATTAAAAATAATGAGACATTTAAATAAATCAGTATAAATTGTAAATTAACTAATTAAATTCAATGTAGTAAAAAGTTAATAAGCAACAAAACACTGGTTATTTTTTTTTATTAAAATTTGAGTTTTTTGAATAAAAATAAAAACGATTAGTGGCTTTTATTTTCATTAAAAAACTGACTTTATTTTATATCTAGTTAATGTGCTGACCAAATATATGATAAAGTTTTTATTTGTTTGCTTAAATGAAATAAAATATTAATTCAACATTTCTGCAATAAGTAACTAAAATATTAAATGTAAAATATTGCTATCTAAATTAAGTATCCATAAATGAAAAACATTTTCCCCCAGTAAATATTGTACTCAAAACAGTTTAAATACTTTTTTTTATTATTTTCCAGATGCTAGAACACAAAACATTTTATTTTTTAAACTCTCTAGCTTTTACTCTTTTCGCCTCAATGGATCACGCGCATACTGAAGTTTAAAATATCTATTCTTTCATGAAAAAATGTTTCCTTACTCTGCAATAATTTCATTTTTACTTATGACATTTTATATAACAAATAATGAGTTTGTGTTTCATTGCGTTATCTTATTAATTTGCAAAACTTTAGAGCAATTTTCATTATTTACATTTTGGGATAAACAACAATTATTTACATATGATATAGAAAATATGATTAATAAAAACTGGGTTAATTTGATCTTGATAATTGTCAATAATAAATGTTATCGTTCAAATTAATGGTTTAAAATGTTTCACAATTAAAATTTATAAATTCGAAAATCGTTAATGTTGCAGTTGTTTATGAAATGACACACATACTTTCATTAATGCACACCCACATTAACATATGCAATCGCTAATACATACAATTATACATGCATACACACAGAAATAAAAACATTAAATTTATAACTTTGAATCGTTAAATTTGAAAATCTTGCTCAAATTAAAAATTCAATGTATTTTCTCTTCCATATTGAGAGGGAGAAAGATTCATAAGCTTAATTGCTTATCAAATTATGTAGGAAATATATTTTTTGTATTTTTTTAAACTACATTTTGTTAAATTAATTCCTTTATGAGAGAAAAAAATTAATTTAGTAAAAACACAAGTGAAGAGTGCAAAGAATAAAATAATTTATCATTAAAAAAATTCATTTTCGAAGAAAGCAATTGGCAATTCGAGAGCAAATTGTCTTGAAGCAGAAAAAAAAATAATAGAAGCGAATTATTGTATTGAAGTAATTTACATCCTAAAAATAAAGGAGTAAAAATAAAATTGTGATTAGTTTCCAAGAACGATATTTTATATTTTAACAATACAAACGTAATTACTTTCTGAGATATCAATAAGAATAATTTGAATAATATTTTATTGGAAACCTAAAAAAAGAACGAACTTTTCCACGCATTTTTAAAGAATTGTTAGTGTTTTTGAGTGGTTCCGAAGACAGTCAAATAAATTCTCAAAAATAATCAGCAGTACCTATTCCTTACATATATTTCAAATAAATTAATCATGGAAGTTTTTGTTTTTAAATTATGTACATAAAATTGACATTTTTATACACTTATTATCTTAAAACTTTTTACCGAAATCTTTGATAATATTATAATTGAAAATTTTAACAGAAAAAAATTATGTATTACTTTTTTTATAAAAAATGAATGAAATGTAGATACTAAACATTGTATTTCTTTAAGAGCTTCAAGTTTCTCATGAAAATATATACGACCAATACAATATTATTTCTCTTAAGTGATCTTTGAAAATTTATCTGGTCTATAGATATAATGCTTATAAATTCGATTTCACACACATTCGTTTAACTTATAAATTCGATTTCACATTCATTTCACACTCATTTAACCGTAAAAATTAGAAACTTAAATTGCTATTGCGTATTTTGCTATCTTTGCTAATTGTAATACGTTATTCATACTCTCTTTTCGGTTTTATGCCTAAAAATACCAAAAACAAGATCTTTGACCCTTAGGATATAAATGCATGTTTCATAAGAAAAAACTATCCTGAAATATTAATTTATAATGCTGAACATTTATATATGATTAAATTTGGATGATTTCAATTTCACTTTAGATGTTTTGACTAAATAATCATATCTAAATAATATTATGATTCACGAAAGCATTTCAAACATAAACTACTGTTTTATATATAATAGCTTTCATATTATTTTATATTTACTTCAACACGTTATTTAATATAATTTTGCCATAATTTATTTTTTGCATTTTAAACTATTTTAAATCATCAACGCACGTTTTTATATACAAAATTATTATAATATAGATATTAATTATATCATTTTAAAATTATGTTAATTTGATGAATGTATAAAATACCTTTTATCTCTTATAGTCTACGTTTGATCATGTTTTAATTCATTTTTCCAATTTTTACAACTTAACGCTTCCACTTTTACTATTTGAATCAATTTTTACTAATTGTAGATAGAGATGATTTTAGATTTTAAACATAATCATTTAATTAGCGTGGTAAAGTTCCTGCTTCTGTAATTAATGAAGTAAAGAAAATTTATAATTCAAAAACTGTATAATTGAATGTCTTAAATCTAATTCGGAATCCGGTATTTTTTATTGTGTATAGAAGAATTTTATAAAGTAGAAAATTTTATAATATATAAAAAGTATATAAAATTATAAAAATGGCACAAAAAAAGAAATGTTTTAAAAGGAAAATTGAAATTCCAGTATTATTTCAGTCAACCGTAGAGTTCTAATTCTGAAGTATTCTATATTTTTTAGTTATTAATGCCATCAAAAAGTGTTTATACTAATTGCTTCGATTTTCGTGGAATCAGTTAAATTGTAGTTAATAATGGAACAATATGTCCGCTAAATATACTATTACAACCTTCTTGAATTATTTACAAATAACTGCATTTACTTATAATTTTAAAACTGGATTTTATACCATTGCTTAAAAGCAATGGTATAAAATCCAGGAATAAACATAAGAAACATAATATCAAAATTTCAAATTATTAGCTAATTAATAATAATCAACAAATAAGGAGCTAATTTATTTGTTTATTTAGTTTGTAGAATATTCAAGTCAAATATACAATTTTTATAAGAAATATAAAGAAACATAAGGATATATTATTGTCTCTAATTCTTTATACTGTCTCAGCGGTTGAATAAATTTTAATTTGTGGTGATCATAACCAATTGTATATAAATTTAAATATCAAACAAGACAAAA
The DNA here is from genome assembly GCA_030067965.1 of Latrodectus elegans. Classification (NCBI taxonomy): domain Eukaryota; kingdom Metazoa; phylum Arthropoda; class Arachnida; order Araneae; family Theridiidae; genus Latrodectus; species Latrodectus elegans. Next base: position 80,528,053 of record CM057814.1, on the reverse strand, counting down.
ACTTATACTTTAAATCTATCTGAAGGTGAAAAAAGATACGCAGAAAAACCATTAAAGTGACAAGAAATGTTTGGTAATATTTCTGAATCTGAACAAATTCCTTTTAAATTTTGGAAATCATTTATGAAGACTGAGATTTTTAAACAAAAAAAAATATTAAATTACTCCAATAATCACTTCATACCTTAATTTAACTGACAATTCTAATTTTTAAGAGATTTTAGTACGATTCCTCGTAATACTTTTTATTTATAATCACTGAATAGAATCTTAAAGAAATTTTAAGTTTCTGAAATTTTAATGGCTAGTTAAACTGAATATTTTTACATTTAGGGTTACAAATCTTGCACTAAAATTACATGTAATTGCATCAGATACTAGCTCGAGTTGTCCCATAAAGTTTAACTAAAATTATAAAAATCTTATGCAGATGTTTATTTTTGTAGTAAAAGTTTACAATTAAGTACTCCTTGGTTTTATGGTGATTTCCTTGATGCCAAGATAAGTGCCAAGATGTGACTAATAAGATGGTCAGTACCCAAAAGTTAAATTGAAATGAAATTTTATCGCCAATTTTTTTGCGAAACAAAAGGGTACCTAATTTTACATTTATCACTTTAAGTTTACAATCCATAACTAAATGTAGTGTTACGTAACTTAAAAAACTTAAAATTAAACTGTTAATAAGTAAACCGCAAAAGGATTTCATTCATACGAAAGTCATATTTTAAGAATTATCTTATTTGCTTACGCTTTTAACAAATTTAAATTTTCGAGTAAAAATCGATTGATTTTTAACATTTAAAACAAACTACACAAAGAAATTATTATTGTATTACAGAAAAATAAATTTCCTTTATAATTTTATTCATTTTTTTTATAAAATTGTGTGAATGCTTGAGATATATATTTAAAATAAAACAATTTTACCCAGGGAATCCTGATCTGTTTAAGAAAACCTATACACTAAAAATCTACTCATAATTTTTAAATAATCCTTTTAGATATTTAAATAAGATTGTCCTTAAAACGAATCACTTTAATTATTTCTATTTTAATTCAAACGTAATTATTTATTATAATGAAACATTACATATTCAGTAAGTCTTTGAAATAAGATGTACAAAATTGAAGAAAACCAGAGTTAAAGCTGATTTGGCTTCTTAATTAGGAGCCATAAATTTTTAATTTCCGGATATATTAATTTTATATAATTTTCCCGCTTTTTTCTCTGTTATCAAATATTTCATCAGCAAATATCGAATCGAAATGACAAAATAAAGTTATCTTAATTAACAAATTTTTATCTTTCTATAGAATCTAGACTTTGGAAGCAGAAATGCATAGAATTTTGAAAGGTTTCTTTAAGTATTTTACTGTTAATTAGTTCCCTCATTAATTTCTACGTTTATTTTCTTATACTTTTAAGCTGAAATAGTTGAGAAACTCATATTTTTACTAAAACAAACTATTAATGAGCTACTTTATAAACCCCACGCTATTAAACTATATAAAATAAACTAATAAATAAATTATTATAAACTATAATTGAAGTAAATATATAAGGTATATATTAATAGAAATATTAATATTGTTAAATAATTTAAAATTGTAAATGTATTAATATATTAATATACATATCGTTAAATAATTAAGTGAATTTTAATTAAGTAAATTATCTTCAAAATTTCTTAAAAACATATAATAAAATTCAGTCATAATTTTCATGACATAATTTGTGAAAATATTTGAACATATTTATATACTTTAGCTCATAACACATTTAAATATATATTTAAAGTTTAGTTTCATTTGATTTTACTCTCTATATATTTTTTTGGCATTTGATGGCTAATTAGAAAGGAAACAGCATTATAAATTAGTTCCGAACCATCGTAAAAATTCAATCCCGAAGAGGAAATCAAATTTCCATAACATCCCTACTTGATTCATAAATTTATTTGATCCTCATATAAATATGCTTATGAATTGTATATTTTAATTGTTGTAAAAGAACTATGTATATATATATATATATATATATATATATATATATATATATATATATATATATATATATATATATATATATATATATATATATATGTATATATATATATATATATATATATATATATATATATATATATATATATATATATATATATATATATATATATATATTGATTGTTGTTTATGAATTGTGTATTTTGATTGTTGCTTATGAATTGTGTATTTTGATTGTTGTATATGAATTGTGTATTTTGATTGTTGTTTATGATTTGCGTATTTTAATTGTTGTTTATGAATTGTGTTATATAGTTGTTTAATCGCACATTTCTTAATCTTAAATATATATGGAATAATATACTCTAAATGTGTGTTAGTAAAATGTGTGATCTTTAAAGGTCATCTAAAAGTAAAGTAATCTTGCAAAAATGGGTAATTAATGAGATTTCGCAAAAAATGGGTAATTAATGTGATTTTGCAAAAATGTAATTTTTCCTAAAGAATACAGATATTGCCAAATGTTGCAAATTTTTATGATTTTTATTTAATGTGAATGAAAACGCAGCTGTTAACTTATAACTCTATTGAAAGAAGTTGATAAAAATTTTATTTTGTCTGTTCAAATATTTAATTGTAAATTTAAAATTTGCATAGTCTAGAATTAAAAATTATAAGACATGAGGTTATATAAATATAATAAAAAATACTAAACGTTAAATCATTCACTAAATGGCAGCATTTGACGTTAACTTTAGTTATTTATGATATGTAACTTTTCGTGTAATTGGAGATGGGATAAAGTATATGCACCCAAAAGTGCTTAGCAATCAATGAAACATGCCAAAAGGTAAAAATTCTCAATGATATGATAAACTCTTCAGCATAACAGAACTTTGTTTACGCATTTGATTTTAATAAATAATTTACTACCAGAAGTAGCAAATTTTACTATTCATGGAAAACATAGGCAAAAATTAAAATAAGATATAATGACTTAGCTGAATTGCACCTATTTTCTTTTGTAACCAATTAAAAACATGAGATCTTTTTTGAAACAATAACATTAAATTTGCATAATTTTTAGTTGAAAAGATAACTTGCTTTGAAGATATATTGAAATGAATTCTTATATGTAAAATATAGTTCGTGCGTTTCAAAATTTTTTTAGAAATTTCGTAAATCTTAATGTAATATATCTAGCAAGAGTGATTGTTCAATTAATATTTTTAATTATTTTAACATTCTTGATATTTATAATAAAGTATTATATAAAATTAAAATAGTTTATATATTTCCATTTGTCATATATACCACTTAAATTTATTAAATATTTAAAAGATGAAGAATACTGAAGATTTGACACTTTTTAAAATATGTTGTAAAATATTTTAGGAAGCAATATGGAAATATTGTATCATTTCTGTTTGAAAAATTAGAATAAATATACATATATATGTGACAATAATTCAATTACGTTCAACATCATCACATTCTTATTATGAAATATGGGCTAATAATTTTTCATTATTTAATTAGAAATTAATTTTTCATTATTTAATTAGAAAATGATTTTCATTATTATAACTTATTTCCTATTAAAAGTAAGCTCACAAAGATAGATTCTTTTTAATAGTATGCTTAATTAAATATAATTCAAAGGAAGAAAAATGTTTTAAAATTTAATATGATTTGTAATAAATAAATATTTATGGATGGAAAATATCGGTGTCTTAATTAAATATTTTTAAATTTATACTACGATTTTAATAAACAGTTGTAGATGTACATGATTAGAAAATTTTATTTATTTTTAACTTGTGTAAAATATAAAAATTATTTTTATAAATATATATATATATATATATATATATATATATATATATATATATATATATATATATATATATATATATATATATATATATATATATATATATATATATATATATATATATATATATATATATAAACTTATTTATATTTAAAAACTTATTTATATTTTTTAATGTCTTAATGAATTATATTTTAATTTTTTATTAATTATAATTTATTTTATTTATAAATATGTGCTCTTCAAATTTCGTACAAATTAACTGCAGATGATTTTGTAAAAGAGAATAATTGACAGAATTCTATTTGTGAAGAAAAAGTATTGATTAATAATGTAAAATTAGCAACATTTTAATTTTTAAAAATCATTGTAATAAGAGTTTCTCTTTGAATGCATATAATATTTATCAAAACTTTATAGTCTACATGCAAACTAAGTAAAGCTTTTTGTAACGCTATGGAAACATTCTTTTAAGTGTTGATATAAAAAACGTTATATGATTATGAATTTATAATAAAATAATATTTTAAGGCAATATTTTTTAATCACATTGAAACAAACAATTTAAAGGTTTCTCAATAGGTCTTCTTCCTTAATAAATATCATATTCAGAAAGAGCAGAATGATAAATCTATCTCTTTGATATTCATAAAATATTAATACTAGAAATCACCTCAGTCTAAAATATCTGACAAATTAGATGGCTCGATTTTCTCTTTCTAGAATTTGGAGAAATCGCACGGATAAATTATAAATAATATTATAAATTCTAATAATCTTCATTAAAAATATATAATTTATATCTATTATCAAAAATGCTTTTATGTTTCGGATTTAAATTACACATTGCTTTAAAATGGGAAGATATGAAGCTTAAAATAGTACATATATATATGTATATATATATAATTTATATAATACATACTCGTATACATATAATTTGTTTTAACAAATATCCCAATAAAAATTTATGAGCCAGAAAAATTTGGAAATGTTTTGTTATAATTCATAAATTTTTATTAATTATTCAGTTTAAATAAGTTTTCTAAAGAAAACAGTTATATTTATCTCTGCATTAAAAGAAACATCGTATTTATGTTCATAAATTATCCGATTTGCTGATTACATTGAAAACTACATTCATTAAATTGTGTAAAAACTAAATAATAATTTAATAATAAAATTTCAATTAACATTAAGCATCATAAGGAACTTATTTACTAATAGCTTTTTTTATTAAATTATTATTTGTTATGCTTAGCAATCCTTAAATTACATATAGTTTTAAATTAATTCCTAAAACGTTTTGAACTTAAGTACTTCTGCTTTAGTTAAATAAATTATTTGGTTTGTTTTCCTCCCGACAGTAACTTTTTGTACACGAGGGGCAATTAGACCGCCACTTAAATTTTCACCGGCTTACTATATCTATTCCTACGCAATTATCTAGCTGACAAAATGTGGAACCAAAAGCCATTGTACTAAACTTTAGTTGGGTAAAGAAATATTCAAAAGCAATTATCCTCAATGACAGAGTTACTAGAGTATCTATTAATAGAAGAAGAAATTAAAACATTTTAGTTACTAAAATTTTGCTGCCCTCTCTACTTCTTAGCCGAAATAATTTCATTAATGCATGTTTAATAACATTTTTAGTATTTATAGAATTACAATTAAGATTTTTTAAAAACATTTATTGACATAATAATGTATGTAAATTAGAATCTAAATCTATTGAAGTTTATTCATTTGTTAATTATAGTTATTAAAAATTGTTTGTTTTTAAGCTGTATTATATATATATATATATATATATATATATATATATATATATATATATATATATATATATATATATATATATATATTATATATATATATATATATATATATATATATATATATATATTATATATATTATATATATATATATATTTATTTATTTATATATATATATAAGTAATAAGTAATCTGTCAGTTGTTCTTAAATGTTGATAATTGTTAAGCAAAATTTATGTTGTTTAAATACAGAAATGGTTAGTCTCTCGAAAATAAGATCTAGCCGAGATCTATGTATATAGAAACTCAAGAGTCTCATGTTTGAAGTAAAGTAATCGGTGTTAACACTTCACTTCTGCACCGGAAAGTTAAGATGATGTGACAAGATTTTATCTTGTTCTAAGACATTTGTTTTAGTAGATAGTGGAAATACAAGAATATGATTGAAAATAGTACAGCTTTGGGAATAATCTACACAGCAAGGTTTATTTATTTATTTTAATAAATAACTGCGTAATAATATTACATGCATTTTGAATTCTCCCACGGAATCTAAATTTGTTGTGATTGTATGTTACTGTTGCTCGTTAACTTCTATTGCAATTCACTAACGGAATATTTTGAGCTATTATGATAGGAAGACATAGAATGTAAAGATAATTAAGGTTCTTCATTAAAACTACAAAAACCTGATTTGCTGAAATAAAACTAATTTTTAATATAAATATGAATGGTTACAAAGTAAAAATATTTTAAAAAAGCTAATTTAGAATTATTAATTAAGAGAGAGAATTAATGTTAAAAAAATATAATTTACAACAAGAATAAAATATGATATTTATTTTTCATGATTTGGTTTACTACATTTGGTTACAAAATGTTTTTATTTAAATGTTTTGTTTATTCTCTAAAGTATATTTGAAATAATTCTTTAAAATTATGAATTTGAAATATGAATATTTCATTTAAATAAACAAATAAGAAATTGTAATTAAAACCATTGAGTTATAAAATCGTATTTTAGATGTTACTGATTACTCCTATAATAATAATATTTTAAAATTTATTGCCATTGATATTTTAAAATTTGCTTAATGAATTATACAGAGAAATACATTGTTTATTAAGAATTTATTTCTTCTGTTTAAAGATAATCGTTAAAAAAACTGCTCTTAAGGATTATTATTAAAACATTTATGTTAACCATTCATATATTCATGCTAATGTGTTAACCTTTAGTATATTAACATATTTATACTTTTATAACGCCTTTTACATAAATTGATTTACTATTTATTTGTAATAGTTTTAACTATACGTGTTCATATATTATTATATAACATAAAATTTTATGAATTCATTTTAAGTTACTTGCAATAAAATATATATTTTTTCAATATAGAAATATTACTCACATATTTTCAAATTTTTAATAGAAATATTTTGTGCAAATTAAAAATAAGGATAAAAATATATTTACCAAAATAAATTATGCATTTTATAATTAATATTTATTTTACGATGACCAATATATAAATAATAATAATAATAATAATAAAACAAAATAATTTGTAATAAAAGATCAGACTGCGAAAGAAGTCTGTCAACATCAGCAGCAGTCAAATAAGAGCATCAAAAGATTATTTCCGCTCACGTTTCGTATGCAACGAATTTCTACTGGTTAGAATTGCAAAAGAGTTAACTTTTTCTTCACATGTAAATTGAATTACCATAATTTACCGAAAAAAAATTTCCTGCGCCTGCATTTTTACACCCACTGTTGAGTATCGAGTTTTGATCGTGTAAAAAATATTTAGTATCTTAAGATGCATGTAAAAGAAAAATTACAATAGAAAAATATCTAAGAGTGAATTTCTTAAGAGCGACTTATTAACAAATGTTTTTTTATAAGGGTAGAATTTATAAAAGTTGCAAAATGCACCTTAAATGTTTATTTAAACTATTCTAGTTAAATGCGTGCTTATTGTTATATTAATGAAATACATATTTTTCCCATAGCATTGTACTAATAGAATCAAAACATTCTAGTAAAAACTTTTTCAAATAGCAGAAAGTGCATGATTCTGTAATTTTCATGCAACGAACTTTTAGTACATATATTTTTAACTAATTTATTGAATAATTAATAAGAGAAAAAAACAGAATGCCATAAATGCATCAGTCTCTGTAACTATGATGATAAATACCAAATGAAGCACAAAAAATGTATTAATTTCAGCTTTAAGAAAATATAAACAGCTTTGATGACGTAGATACACTTTTTTGTAAAAGTTATCTCCTAACTTATCCAGAAATTGTAACGATGCATGGAATAAGACTCGTGGATTAAGAATAAGACAAAGATATCAACGGGAGTCTTAACATTATACACGTCATCATGAAGGCGCGTTTTCATGATGACGTGTTAGAAAAATTATACAAATATTTCAATTCATCAGTCCTAGATATGATGCAGGAATTAGATCTTTGCTGCATGTCTCAGACTAATCCAGAAGCTGTAACGATGCGTGGAATAAGACTCGTGGATTAAAAATAGAATTAAGATATCAACGGGAATCTTAACATTATACACGTCATCATGAAGGCACGTTTTCAACATTTCATTCTTATATGGTTCTGTTGGTAAAGGAAGTACAGATGCTACTATTATATTTGAGTCATCTATATGTAACCTATTTTTTCTATTAAAAAAGATAGATTACTATTCTATACGTGATCTATCATTTTTATTATATCTATCTATATACATAATAAAAAAGATAAAATTAGTTTATATTTAATAGTTGGTAGCCTTCACGCGAGACAATAATAGCCAGACCATGCTTTTCACAAGTGTTTGACTGATGAACAGTCATACATCGTTCCACATGTTTAGTAGAAGTCATGTAAGCACTTTAACCTATTTTAGAAGGCAGACCATTTCGAAGATCCAGATCCTAACAGAGGCGTTTTATAGAGCTAAAATTTAGTCTCTGGGTCCAATCGATTCGCCCCGTCCAATCCAATCAACCCATAGTGTACATAGCAGCATAATAAATGGAGTTGTCACACTGTGCGTAACAGTTATCCGACACGTAAAATTAGCAGATTGTAGAAAGCGCATTTTTGTCTAAAATGGTAGAGTTGGCGTTGAGCATGCCATGAATTTGGATCAAGAATCCCAATCTCCACCATGAAAAACATACTTAAACGGTAAATCCATTTCCACCAAACACTATTATAGGCACGATATATTCCCTCAAAAAGTGTTTTCTAGACATACTCCAAACTCAGATCCAGTCATCCGACTAGAAGATCCTGAACCGAGATCCATGTGAACTCTAGGGAACCTGTGTCTTCTTACCCACGGTCCAATTTCCACATGCTTTACCAACCCCTCCTAGATACATGGCCTGCGCGCTGTAGTGGTCACAGTAGTGGTTGAGGGGAATAACGAAACTAGCTTAAAACAGCAGATACATTGAACGATTGTAAAGTGAACTTAGTTTTTAACGCTGAGAACTATATTTATTAAGAATTCTTCAAATATAATGTCTAAATTTTGCTTCATGTATTAGATTTCCATTAAAACAAATATGCTATTTATAGATAAAAGTATATATATAAATACAATTTAAGTTTCCTCACATAAACTTTTCATTTCAATACTACTATCATTGGCTTATATTATGCTATTTAATTATAATATGCGCAACAAAATAGAGTAAAAAATGCACCCTTTTAGTGATTTATTATAACTTTTACATACTAAAAAAAATTCCTAAATTATTTTAATTATTCTTTTATAGATTGAGAAATGCAACAGACATAGCAGTTTCAATAATTTTTACTGTACATTTATATTTAACTTTCCAATAAAATTTATTCAATAAGGGAAAATTATAATTTTAGCATTTATATACAATATATACTTAGAAGTTTTAAACAATACAGGCACTAAAGTGTAATAATGAAAAATAATGTGATTAAGTTCATTTGATAAGTTGTGATAAGCCATGAAATGGAATATTAAAGATAACACAGGTGCACGAAATATTTTTATTAATTATTGTATTATTGATATATACACAGTAAAAATTAAATAAGCAATTTTCAACATTTTTTTTTCAAATTTTACTAAAACTTTGGAAGATAATTAATTTAATAACATGCTCATAATTGACAAATACCAAATATCAATATTTTCAATTAAAAAATAACAAATCTTTATATTTTGGTATATGAAGGAAAATAAGCATTATAAAAACTTTAATACTCATTACACATGGTAACAATGTAAATTTTTAAAATGTATAATAAATTACTACATATTTTTATTCTGTCTGGTAATTTATTAAAAAACTGAAATATATTAATTCAATTGAAAATTTTAACTAACACTAAAAAAATGTTCCTTGATATTTAAAGCAGTTTATTCAATAACATTGATGTAAATTAGTTCTTATATTAATTGTAAGGTCCTTTGAATTTAAGCTTTGGTTCAAAAAAAAAAATAAATAAATAAAAAAAATAAAAATAATGAAATTGTTAAAATAAATCAGAAAATGTTTAAAAAATTACCAGTGATGTATAATAATGAAAGTTTTTTTTAATGTGCTCTTTATCAAATTTTAAAATTAGCATACCATCATATAGTGGGTTATATTCCTTTATAAATAATAAATGTGAGCATATAAATACAAACATTACTTTTCTAAGATTTTAACATCTACACAGAGGATTGAATACTTATATTCACACAGCTATTAACCTGCAATTAATTTGAACATGGCAGTAGAATACTCGAATATACATTTTCTTAAAAAAAAAAAAAAACTTTGTCACATCTTTAGTTCAAGAAAAAGTAAATCAATAAAAATCCTTAAAATGAATATGAAAAAATCAATTAAAATCACAAGTGATAGTAAATGAGAATTTTTTAACAGGTGTAAATTCATTTAATTTTAAACACAAGTGAGAAATTTATAAACAAACATTGCCTTGCTAGGATTTTAACCCCAAAGTAGAAGGCAAAAACATACACACAAAAGAAATTTTTTATGGCATTTTAGAATACGACAGGGTCTATAGATTTTACACACATAATCACTATCTTCTATTAATTTGAACAAGAGAAATATGAATATAAGTTTTCTTTACAAAATATTAAATAAATGAAATGTTAATTAATTTCAACGATTCTCTATTTCAAACTTTATTACTAAATCAATTTATAATAATTTTGATTCAATTTCTCAATTTAAAACTTTAATACTACATCAATTTAATAATAATGATTCATAATTTGATTTTATAGAGAAAAAAGTATTAGAAAATGTCAAATCAATAATAAAATAAATTTTTAATATAAAATTAAATAAAATGTTTGCTTGGTTATTAATGTTGTTTTGCAAGCTATCATAGAAATAACAAATAGTTAGATGGTAAAAAATATACTTATAGATATGCAGTAAACCCTCACTAATATTTAACATCATTTATTTGCCTCTGTTAATTTTATGCATACATAAATATGACTTTAGTGCATACTTTTAAAAATCTATTATAAAAATAATTTTGAAATTCAATTTAAATAAAAAAATTTTTCAAATAGCAGTTAACGTAATATATTAAAGTTTGTTCATTAAAATATCATAATAAAATATTGGGCACTCTGAACAAAAAAAAAAAAAAAAAAAAAAAAAAAAAAAACCACATACCTGAATATAAGGGCAAATGATTTGATAAAATGTTATGGTTAGAGACTTAATTCTAAAGCTTTTCAATGCTTTATGTTATATATATCTTTATGTAATAACAATGCAGTTGAACTGTAATTTATAAGTATATTTATGAATATACTGTTCAGAGAAGAGTTTACTTTTTTCAAATGTCAGAGCGAGCATTTCTTTCCCTAATTTTTGTTGTTTTATGAATGAATTTCTAGTTTAGGCACATTGCTACTGTAATATAAAAGGCAGCTTCTAAATATTATTGGAACTGTTTGTTGTTGACTTATTCCATTCAATCAAGCAGCAGGCTATACCAGGTCCACGATCCCAAAGTTTTTTAAATAATAATAAACTAGTAGAGGACTGAGAAATATGTCCTTTCTGTCAAAACCCACACAGCTCATCTAGTTCTCCGGTGAGAGACATGCGCCCATCTCAAATGGATTCCTTTTAATTAACTAGACCCAATTAAAGATATTCAGTGTAAGCGAGTTCCTTCAGGAATCATGGATAGAAGAAATTATTTGGAAGATTTCAACGTGGTGGAAGGCTCGGAATGCTGTAGGTATTGCAGTTGAAGAGTTAGGAATCAACGAGCGTGTTGTTTGACGAGCTAGGAAAACCTTCCAAATCATAGGTACAGCAGTTAGAAAAACTGGAAGGGGCCGTTCCAGAAAATCAACAATGGGTAACCGATAATCGTCCTGCGGCCGAAATAGCTTGAAATTTGTCAGTCAGAGTAATTTCTCAGTAAATGCGTTATGAAACGATGTAACAGATGTCGCAGTATAGCGTGTCTAAACGACTTCACAAAGGTGGATATTCTTCAACATTCTTGAAAGCTCCATCATTTTAAAAAGTTGGTCATCCGTGTCACTGTTAAATTGGTGCAAGGAGCACAAAAACTGGACATCTCATCAATGGACTCGTGTTCTCTTTACGAATAAGAGTCATTTCAGTACCACAAGCGATTCCCAACAAACTAATTCAACACGTTTTTATTTCAGTAACTTCATGAAACGGTGGTTCTGCAGTTGTTGTCTGAAGAGGTATTATGAACAAATGGAGTGAACTCTCCTTTTTTTTGAAAGAAGTTCTTTAATTTTAGATAACTATTATAAATAGGTGATTTTTCTGCATGCATATCTGTTCCATTTCTACAGATGAACGCATAAAATACATGTTTGAGTGTGAATTTTTTGTACATATAACATCTACAGGGGTTTTAATATTATGATAAGCTAAGTTTTACTTTATTTACTATAGCATCAAAATACATATTACAATTGCATCAACAATTACTTAGATATATATTTTTGGTGCAATTGCGATATGTCAAAAATTACGAAGAACATATAACGTTTTTGCAAAGTAAATATGCAATTCAAATTTTTCTGAATGGTGTATCACTCTCTGTTAAGTAATTATGTCTCCAACGATTATATAAAATGTGAAATATGATATTTTAAAAATCTTCTTGGCTGTGCACTTGGCAAGAGAGAAATCGTACAATGGTTTTAACTCATCAATAAAATACTAATACTAAACTAGAAGCAGAAAACTTGATGATTTTATGTTATGCAATATTTGTAAGCATAGTTTAGATATAGATTTTAATGCATAGAAAATTTAAAAGTTTCAATTTTAAAGGGGTAAATATTTCCCAACAGTTTACAATTTGTATGACACTTACTTTTTACATTTAGAAGCATAAAATATAATCCTTTATGTGCTTTCAGGTTCCATCTTGTATTTTTTCTTGTATCACTAAACTGAAATAACCATTTTTTCCAATAAATGTTTATTATTTTAGATATATGTTTTTTTGATTTTAGGAAATGCGCAATACGATAAAAAGAAAAATTTTAAAATATTAAATAAATAAGTTGGAAACATCTCTAACTAAATCATCTAAAATTCAGAATTCTTATGAAAAATCGAAATAGTGAATTTATATGTATGTCTCCCAAGATCAAAAACAAATCTTGCATTAGTGATTTTCTCATGTGCAGTGTGAATTCCAATTTTGAATATCGTATTTATTTTCAAATTTGTATGCATACATGATAAGTTGGTTATTTTTGTTATATTGAAATAAATCCTATCAGTATATTTTTATTATCTATGTTGATCAAAAATAGTTTATTTTATATTCCTTATCTTTTAATTTAATCCTGTCAACTTATTATATCACTTGGCGTTGTTTCATTATATTGATTAATTCAGATAACGGACTATTTTTGCAAATTTTCGTTGGCAAGTTTTGTAAAAAAAAAAGGATTAATTAGTTATACAATACAGAAATAAACCGTCGGTTTTAAAAAGTAAATGACTCAACAGGAAACGAAGAACAAAAGAAGAAATTTAAAGAAACTTTCCTGCAAGTTTTATGATGGAAAGTATTTCCTTTTGTGGAACTTATTATTCATTCGTTAATTTTATAAAAGATGATTAAATGTATTGAAAGAGGCATCTATTTTTAAACGTAATAAAGAAAGAAATTAACACCACAAAAAATATTTGTCATATATAAAAAACAAGAAAAATATTTTTCTGACAGTTGTGAGATAATTTTCTATATAACTTTGAAAAGAAAAATTTCATTAGTGTTTGCTGCCTAGTATTTTTATATATTTATAAGGAAAACAGTCAATGAAATTAAAAAGGAAAGGTTCTATTGTTACTTGTTTATAAAAATGCAGAAATAATCACTGCTCATATGGGTAATTTCCTCGAAAGAGTTTATAAGTTATATTTTATTGAATGAAGAATTCAAGTTATTTTTTAAAGCTCTAAGAAAGAATTGGCTGAAACGAAACCGAGAAATAGTGAGAATTTATTTGTAATAATAATAATGATAACATCATGATAATCAACACATTTCATTACAAAATACATTAAAAGGAAATAAGTTATACTGTGAAAAATAAAACAGATAATTAAAAAGAAATAAAATAAAAATAAATACTGTCTATGGTGACAAAAATGTAAAACAAACTCAGCGCAAAATGTATCAAAACCCAAATTATAAAAATGAAATTATTGAATCCATATTTTAATTGTGACGTTATTTATTTAAATATATGCATGATAAAAATTATCTAAGTGTTCAAAATAAAGCATATGAAGAATTTGTAGTGAATAGAAACAAAGCATATCTGTAAGGAATAGAAATAAAGTAATGATTACATAAATATTTACAAAGCAATTATTTCGTCAGTATAACTGAAAATTCAAATTGTTATTTCATTAATAATTTGGCCATTATTTTACAGCTAATTTTGCATTGAAAGCTAACTGGATCAAGAGCTATAATATTAGACTCTCATTAAAATAATTACTCAAGAATTGGAAGATGTACTTATGAACTATTAAACCGAGTTCTGGAATTATGACTATTCCCTTAAAATCTGATACAATAAGCAAGCAGCTGCCTTTAGTGAAGAGAAAAAAAAATAAATGACTTTGTTTTTTTACTTTTTAATGACCCAATACAAATATCGTTCCATGAAAATAACTATGGAAAATAATTCTGTTAATTCAAAGCAAATTCAGATTTGCAATAAAATATGCTTGAGTACTGATATTTTTTATAAATATTTTTATACTATGAGAACTGAATTGTGGAAATTTACTAAACGTTCTTTTAACATGATTCATTCAGTTACACTTTTAAGAACTTAAAATATGTTTCTGTTATAGATTTGAAAAAGGTGTATGAATGAATAAGAATTATTTCCCTTAAACATATAATAAATAATGAATTTCTTAAGCAAATAATTTCCTGGGTACTTTCAGGATATGCATTTATATTTTTAACACCATTTTGTAAGGGAAGGTGAACAAAATGGGAAAATTACAAGATAATTGGAAAAGGAATTATTACAAGACAGAAAAAGTGAATTTCGATTGTATTAAGGAACTATATATAAATTTATAATGGGCAACGAAATAAATATTTCACAATTATTTAAAAGGCATAATAAGATATTACTTTTAAAGATATATTGACTTTAAAAATACGATAAATCATAATACCATTTCTTTAAAAACATTGTTTTTACTTTTTAATCTTAATTTCTTTTAATTTTTACTTTTTATAATTTAAAATTATTTTCGTTGTAGAGTAGTTTTTATACTTATATTTAAATATTACTAGAAGTTTATTTAAAATTTTTAATTTATTAGAGTATATGCATAAAAATTTTACACAGTTAAATAATCATGTAAATATCTTGTAAACTTTGACAAATGTTTAATAAATAAAAATTATTTAAATGCCAATAAATATTTAATAAAAGATTATTTAAAAGATGAGTATAATTTATCGCTTTATATATATATATATATATATATATATATATATATATATATATATATATATATATATATATATATATATATATATATATATATATATATATATTGTAATTACTTTATATTTAGAACAAAATAAAAAACATCTTATGTATTCATCTTAAAACTTAGATATAAAAATTTAATGAAAGTTCACTCTTTTTATTATGTAGAGGAATAAAGATAGAAGCTGTTTCATATGCATTAGATTTTTTTAAGGATTGTTATTGTTGTACAGAAAAAAGTGACACACGCAAAATAAACTGCCTCTGATTTTGATTATACAAGCATAATTTAATTTTTTCACAAAAATACTCCAAAAAATCTGTAATTATGGTTAAATTAAAAAGAGTTATTTTAAAAGCTTTGGAGGAAAATAATTTTTATCACAAATAAAACTAATAATATAATTATCAAATTTTGTAATTATTATAATTATTAGTTTTTATATAATATTAATAGCTATAACTATTACTTTTGTATTATTGTTTTATTTGATAACTTTTGTCATTACTTCGTTGATAACTATATAAATATTATTAAGTAAAAATTACAATTTTTATTTTTTTTAATTACGTCCTTATATTGGCTCTTTCGAGCATAATAAATCTTGCAGTGCAATAAAGAAAAGAAATATCTCCAGGAGTGGAGAGCGTCTTGAAATGTGAAAAAGAGCGGGCTTCCTGGAGGGCAGAACATTTCCAAAGATGCTCGCCACCCATGTCAACATGATCCCTACATAAAATGCAGTTGGGTGAATCCACAAGCCCTATGTGATATAGATGTTTCTGGAGAAAATTATGCCCAGTACGTAACCTGAAGTAGGAAACCCCTATAGATCTAAGTAGATCTCTGGGGATACATGAGCTCAGCAGGGTCCTCCAAGAGGCACCAACTGCATCCTCTTTGTAATAAATTTTTTGCTGGTGATGCATAACCCGTTTTAGAAGGAGTTTGACATTTCTCAGGCCAGTAGGAGTATCTGGAGGGTTTAAAAAAGAAGACTTTCGCGAGATTGTCTGCTTTTTCATTACCAGGCAAGCCGCAATGGCTAGGGATCCATTGTAAAGTAATTTCCTTTCCCGCAGACAGTAAAGTGTTAATGATGGTCTTACAGTTAAATTCGATAGATGTAGGTAGGAGAGTATAATTTGCCACTGTATAAATGGCAGCCTGACAGTCAACAAGAAGGACAAATTTTATTTCCGAGAAATCTAAATTTTTTTTGGAGAGCCATGTAAATTACATACATTTCTCCATCAAAATTGTCAGAGTTTTTTTCCCAAAGGCTCTTTGAGTTATAAAAATTTGGAGAAGACACCAGCTCCCGCTCTCCCAGTACTTCTCTCAGCTGATCCGCCAGAATAAATGTGCATCCAATTGTCGAGTGGGTATCTCTCATTAATAGTAGCAAGAGCAGCAGCCCTGAGTTCTGCCTGAGGGGAGGCTCCCTTCTGGACAGGAAGGACAAGGTCGAAGACAGGGGTGGCATATTTCAGCATACCTGGGAAGACAGGGGTCTGGCTGTAAGGGCTCTATCAGTTGAAGTGCAAGTGAGCTGGAAATTCTCTGGAATTCTGATAAAAATGTTCGTTGTGTTTTTAGTCTCAAATTGCTTGATTTGTAGTTATTCCAAAAACCACCCCTACATAGTAACCTTTCACTAAGAATCGAAGTAGCAAAAACTCTCCTATCGTGCAAACAGTCAAGGCCAGTCTGAAGTTCCAAAGCTGGTATTGGAGTTGAGAAGGCTCCCCCAGTGATAAGCCTAAGAGCACTGTTTTGAGCAACATTGAGTTTCGATAAAACAGTATCTGAGGCAGTTATTAAAATTTCGGCTCCATAACCGAAGACCGGTTGGATGAAAGAGTTAAAAGTCATGACCAAAACATCCTGAGTGGCACCCTACTTAACACCAGCTAATCTTTTTAATAAATTAAGTTGGCCTGAGACATTTTCAGCGATTTTTGAGGCTTGTTTGTTTCAGGTGAGCCTTGGGACTAAAATAATACCGTGGTATTTAGCACAATCAGTTCTCTGAAGTGGTTTGTCATCAAAGTTTAAAATAATCTGATGCTGTTTAGTACTCAAAGTAAAATGCTCAAAATTGGTCTTGTCAATATTGACAGAGAATTCACTGTCATTAGTCCATTTCAATAAAAAGTCCAGGGCGGAATTCATAATCCTCTCAAGTGTTTGAAAGTGGTTACCAGTTGTCCAAAGGACCAGATCATCTGCATATAACAAAATCTGAACATCAGGGCAGGTCTTCGAAATGTTGCATATGAGATCCTTAATGATCAAGTTGAACTAAACAGGGCTTAAAATAGAACCCTGAGCAGTTTGCCCGAAACCCGATCTAGCATTTCCATAATTTACGTTAATAAAACGTTGTGAAAGGAAATCAAAGATCCATTTAAAGAGGTGGCCAGAGATGCCCATCTGACGAAGCTTCTTTAGTAACAGTTTTCGCCAAACACGGTCAAACGCTGATTTAAAGTCGATAAAGACTGCAAGAGTACTTTCTTTTCTATGAAAACCATCTTTGATTTGTTGACTGAGTCTGACTATCTTTTCCGTAGGATTAAAGTCCTTTCTGAACCCAGCTTGTCTCTCAGAGACAAATCCTTTACCGTCAAGAAAAAACTGTAATCTATCAACGCTTATTCTCTCAGTCAGCTTGTTCAAGATACAGGTCAGAGAAATGGGTCGAAACGAATTTATGTCAGATGGATCTTTATTTGGTTTCAGGATTGGAATAATGTTAGATTTTCGCCATAAAGCCGGGAGTGTTCCACCCAAGTTCTGTTAATAAGTTCTAAGAGTTTCAACTTGGCTTTCAGGCCGAGTTCTAGAATAAATTCTGGTAAAATTTTATCAGGTCCTGCACTCTTGCCATGCTTTAAATGCCTTAAAGCATTTTTGAATTCTTCATTGGAGAAGGGAACAGAGAAGAGGCATGGCCTGGAGTAGCTTAAAGAGTTTGGCCTTATTTCGTCTTTTCAAATTTTTGCTTTTGGTCTAAAATTACTAATTTTGCGAAAATGACTGCAAAAAGTATCAGCAATATCTTTGTCAGAGGTCAAAAGCTTTCCATAAGCCTCAATTGGCTTTTTACAAGGTTGGGTCTATTTCCCATTAAGAGTGGATAAAAATTTAAAGGCCTTAGTTCCATCTTTACGATAGTCCAAGTCAGTAAGAAATTTACTAAAACAAGCACGTTTAGAACTTAAAATATTCTTTTTGAGTAGGGCTTGTTTTTGTCTCGATTTAATATAGTCTCTCAAGACATCAATGGTTCAGCAAGGATTCTTGCTCGATCTCTCTCTTCCTTCAGAGATTGGAGTTCATCGTTCCAAAATGGTTTTGCTTCTTTCCTGTGTCCTCTTGGAATGCAAGCTTTTGTGCACTCAAGAATAGTAAAAATGATACGGTCAAGAGCTTTATCATTGTTGTAATCAAGCGCACAGTCTCCTAGGAGAGAGTCAGTAAAATCAGCATGTTTTTGCCAATTTGCCTCCTTTAAATTCCATTTTGTGACAATGGGTTCCTCCTTGAGTTCAGGCTTATTGATCTTCGCGAAAAGAATCTTATGTCCTGCTCCACCTGGAGCGGAAAGGAGGTCATAATTAATGAGCGGAGTGAGATTAGGATGAGTCAATAAAAGTTCTGGGTGAAATGTTTCACCAGAAAAGGACAGAAAGGTAGGAAGACTACTTGAATTCTCAATGTACTCAACTTGGTTTGAGTCAATGAAATTTTCAAGAATATTGCCAATAGAGCAGTTCTGTTTGTATCCCCATCTCTGGGAGTGAGCACTGAAATCTCCAAGTATTCTTTTGAAGATTTTAAATTATGTAGAATCATATAATTTAGAAATCCTGAAAAAAATTTAAATAACAATATTGTTTATATTAATTATTGGGAAATTATTGGAAATTTAAGTTTTATTACGTATATATTTTTTGATTAAACTGATTATAAAACGATGCAAACACGTAACAAAATAACCAATTTTATAAATTAAAAAAGTATTCAAGTCTAGAAAATTTTTAATTGGATACTTAATTACTAATTTATTGAAATTTAATCTGAATATTTCGTTAAAATTTTTAAAATTAATTTTCATAAGAATTTCAAGAAATATAGAATTAAGTACTGCCACAAAATATTAAAAAAAATTTTCTTGTTAATTTAAGAAAATCGAAAAAAATTTTTTTTTCTTATTTTTTATATAGTCTAGAGTTTCGTACATTAAAATGTAAATTAAAAATGATCTCATTTCATTTAGATAAAAATATATATTTTAAAAGTTTACTTCAGTTTTCATTTATGAATCAACTTGATAATCCATAAAAATTTATTTTTATTTATTTAGTTTTTATCTAAATATAAAAATATGTAATATAATTTTATGCTACATTTTGATAACAAAATTGATCAGTATTTTAATAAGCATTCTCCTGAAGTTATTAACTGATAACAACCTCTAAAGAAGTTTGACATTCATTATTACATCATATACATGAAATGTTTTTCCTAATGTTAAATATTATTTTTACCTTAATATATGATCTCAAAAATCACTGAAATTTATCTGTTAAAATAATATTTAATAAGTTTTTAGAATAATACTTTTTAAAATAAACGAGTTTTTAGACTTTAAGATAGATCGAACAAAATGAAAAAAATTGGAACTTTTTGAAAAATATAATAATTTTAGTTGTTTATATGATGGAATTATAGTTATATTTCATAAATTTTAGTTGTAAATATTATAAATAAATTTAGTAACTTTTTAAGTTTATAAATCTAATAATTTATGAGTAAAATTTAATATAAAAATATTTTTCATGTTTAATTTATTTAAAGTTCTGAGACTAGTATTTACTTAGAAGAGCCTGTTTCATAAGCAATTTCTTCATAATAGTGTATGTAAGCTTAATCTAAAATAACTCCTTATATTAGAGAGAAAACACTCAATTTAAAATATTAGAACTTTGTTTGAGCTATCACTGTGTTTATAATAAAGATAAACAATTTTGATAGTAATCTTGTCACTTTAAAAGTATAGTATTTATAAAAATGGTTTACCATTTTTAGTAATTTTTAATAATATAAATTTAATGGACATTAATAAACCATTAAATTTACATGCATTAAAAAAAGGAAACCACATGCAGCTAAGGGAAATATGAAATTTTTTAAAAGTCATTTTAACATTATAAATTAAAAATTTTATGCTTGAGGTTCTATAATGTTAAAAATATGATACAATTTATAAAATTTATAATTTTAAACATAATAAAGATGCTGAGCTATAACAATGTTATTTGTACTATCACTAATATCAATATTATAGACCATTTACGTATATTGGCATAGATATCGGTAACTACTCGATAATAATGGCCAGTAACAGGTAGTAATAATCTGTTATTATTTCAATGATGAGATGTCCTGTCATGGTTGACCTTGTTAATTTTCCCATAACGGCTCTCATTAATTAAAATTTTGTATTAGTGATAAAAATTTTAACCATTTACGTAACTTACTCTCTTATGCTATTTTTAATAATTTCAGAAGACATATAAATTATAATAATAAACTAAAATAACTTGAAAGGATTTAAAATTAAAAATGAAGTCCAAGAATATATATAATGTTGATTTAAATCAATAATTTCGTTAATCAAGATTTTACTTATTTTTTCATGGTAACAAAATACATTATTTTTAATTTCATAAGTTTTATATTCAACTTTAATGGAATTGTCTTGAGAATTTTAAATGTTTTTAGACATTTTATCTAAGGAACTAATTTTATATGATTTGTGGTTGAAAGGAAGGTTAACGTTTTCCTCAACAAAAGATTAAAAAATTCTATAGCAAATAAAGACTTTGTGCAATTCATTTAAAATATCCTTAATAAATATTCAATGAAATTTAGAATAAAAGAATCAGTAAAACTTGTTCAACAAATCTAACTAGTTTGGAAGAAAAGATTAGCAAAGAAATGTTTTTCTTTTAAACTGAACATTGTTTAAAAACATGAAGATATTTATCTTCTAAACAAAAGTTTCGTTTAATAAATTTATTCATGAGATAGGATTGAAAATAAACTTTGAAACAAAATTTATTTTTATTGAAAAATATTAAGCATATAAATCTGCAATGTTGTTAAAACACGATTATATATATCTTGCATTGATATCTTCTTAAAATATCTTGCACTGATATCTTCTTAAAATATCTTGCATTGATAATTTTATAGATTACAATTTGCATTAAATTCACTTTGAAATATAAATGCTACACATTCTCATAATTTTATATATTAAACTTTAGTATGAACAGAACTAAAATATATAAATTTGATTAGATATGTGAATTGTCTTTCATAAAATTCCATAATTATTATATCTAAACTGAAATTAATTTGAAATTTAAGAAGTAATTGATATAAGTGTAATTACATGGTATAAAAACAAATTTTCACTGATTGATTGTCTTTAAATTTCTGTATAGGATTTATAATTGTATTCAAGTAATTCAACTAAAGTCGTTAATACAAACAGAGTGCGTTTAAATAACTAATTATACTGTGAGATCGTGTTTTTTTTATCAAAAAAATCTATTATTTCCTTTTTTTATTAATTTTTTTTAAAAAGCATTACTACACTAAATTACCTGCTAAATGTTTAAACGATTTCCATTGATTCGATTTCCAAAGATAAATCTAATGATAACTATGCAGATATTTCCCACATAATTTTCACATAATATGCTTAAAAATATGTGACAATAAGTACTCGTTATTTCTTCAAAAGTCATCATAGCAAAATAAAATTCATTTATTTTCTCATACGCTAAATAAAAAAAAAAAAATTTTTTTTCGAAGATTTATACATATCTTGATATAGCAAATTTTATTTTACTACAAATATTTTCTTATGTGTTGAACTTTCTGCCCACAATAACATGAAAATCATAAGAGAAAAAAACCAACTACAAAAGCTATTAATTAATACATTCAATTAATAAAATTTGGTAACTACTTTTTCAATAAAATGAATGCCTAATTATAAAAGTTTAAAAAAACTAAATATTATAATTGACATAATTTATTACAATCTAAATAACACAATACCTAAATTATATATATATATATATATAAATATATATATAAAATACTGAATTTTATTACGCTTTATATAATATCTGCTTGGGGAATAATAGTAACTAATTTTTATACTAATTTATCTTCAAAACATATTTAAATGACATATAATTCACATAATAATTAAATATTCATTTTTCAATTTATTAAGAATAAAACTGTTATTGTTTGAACACGAAATTTTCTTGTCCGATAATATCTATTTTTGGAATGCCAACAAAGTGAAGCGGAATATTTTAATGATAACTTTAATATATTTAGATAAAATGATAAGAGATACTTCAATCATCACATACTTCGCTCATTGTTCTTTTAACAAAGAATTTTAGAGCTAATTCAAGTCCTTTGTTGTATAGTTTACATGTTAAAAATTTTCATAAGCATTTACGAGCCTTATGAATATTTTTTTAAAGTACAACAGATTAAAGTTTACTCGCACATGTAATTATTTTATTTTATTTCATCGCTTGAGTTCATCTTGCGTTTAGGGAGGATTTGATTATTCTATTTCAAGGAAATTAATATTAAAAGAAATGTTTCCTTTAAAATTTTTTTTATGTGAAATTTTTAAAATAATCTAATGATGAAATTATTTATAATCTTTTATTTTATTTAATATTAAATATAAAAATAAATTGTGTTAACAGATTATTTTACAATCTGTTACTATAATTTAAAATTTGCATAACTGCATATAATAATCCCTAAACTGAAAAATAAATTTGTAGTATTTATTGCATTAAGTTTACTTTAAAATTATGCTATAAATATAATAATGAAGGAATAACCCCGAATATGAAATAGAACTTCTACACACTACTATAAGCAAAAATACAAAAGTTAAAATATTAAAAATACTATTGAATTTTTTAAAAATATAATATATATATATATATATATATATATATATATATATATATATATATATATATATATATATTATATATATATATATATATATATAATATATATATTATATATATATGTATATATATGCGTGTGTGTGTGTGTGTTACGTCATATCATCTCCAATGAAATAATAAGTCTATTTAGAATTCTACTAGAGAAGCATTGTTTGGAGAGAAATATTTATTTTTCATGCAAAAATGTTTGGTCTAGATAGACATTAAGTGAAGAAAAAATTTCAAAGAATCACTGACTATCCTTTCTTATTTTTGCCTTAAGAGCAAAAATATTTCCTGAAAGAGATTTTAAGTGTAATAACTTGAATAAGTTATGAATTCATAAACAGTAATTCTTTTCTTTGATAACGTTTTGTGAACTGTAGTGATATAAATATAAGCAAAGTTTTCCGAATAAACAATCACATAGTAAGTGTTATTAATTTAAAATTCGTTTTTTCCTATCTTAAGATTTAAGGAACTACAAGGAGAAAAAAAAATCTTTTCCCATTTCCTTATTTAATATTCAATCACTACATAGACAAAGCAGAATTTAAAGTATACTTATGTAAAGAAAATACCCATTTTGTTTCATGTGTTAGAAATTTATTAAAAACACAGGGTATGAAGTTTGCTCTTGTGAGATTTCTGAAACTAAACATATTAAATTAAATGTGTATTTCTTCATTAATAATGAATGATGTACAACATTTGTCTCATTATAAGGCAAAAAAAAATTATTTTTGTGAAAACGTTTTTCAATTTGTTGCTTAATTTCATTATTAAATTATAAGATATGAAAATATAACTAAGTATATAAAAAATTGACATTTTTAATCAAAGCGTAGTAGTCTATCAGGTGTATAAAACTTCAAAGCATAATCTATTGTAATATGATTCCACTGAAAACTGAATATATGCCTATTGCTGAAGGATATAACCTACAAGGTACTGCTTATAATCGTAGTTATTACCTTAGAAGGAATGTAAAAAGTAAGAGTTAAATTAATATAGCATATACACACACATTTAATACATTTGAGGGAATGTAATTTAGCTGAAAAACAATCGTAAACGTCTATGCCATAAAAGGGGTTTAAGATGACTATTATGTATTACTTTTTCCTGAAATCAGTTTTACATTAATCTTTAATTTATTGCAAAAGTATTATATTGTAAAGAAAAAACTATAGTTTTAAATTTTGTTCGGGTATATTTAAATTTTGACCCTGTAGCAATTTGATGAGCATTGATTTCTAATAACAGAAAATATCATTTATTAGTCACAGAAAGCCTATTTTTATCTTCAACATTTATGCTGTTATGATATGATATATCATTGTTACCAAATTCTTAAACTTACTTGTTTTTATAGCTGAGGTCATGTGACTATGACCAACTGTCTATTAAATGTTTTCCCAAAAAGCAATTTAATGCTTTACATTAGTTTTAGAACTCAATATAATTCATTACAGGCAGTCAAAAGTCTAAGAGAGGTTGCCAACAGTAATTTTTTTCAAAAGCGTTCCCCAAGGACTTTAAGATATTGAAACTGTATAGTGTTACATTTATTCGTAATACAGCCTACCAGATGGACAGAAGAATTATAGACACTATTGATGAAGGATTTTCGTAAAGTTGACTTATCAAATTCCTAGTTTCAGTAAATTTTCCTCCTTGCATTTCTAATTTAATAGGTATTACATTCATTTATTAAAATCTGAATTTTTTATAATGCGTGTAAGAGGTTATAATAAGTAGTCTGCTTTTCTTCCAATTATTTGGCAAATTCTTCTTACTTTCAAAATCTTCAATGAGCATTTTTTGTATGCTATGCCTTTAGTAAAAGGTTGCTACATTCTCCATAACAAATATTAAAAGCATCGTCTTTAAAAAGCCAAAATAACCTCGCGCTTGACCATGTCTGATGTGCTCACTGCTGTTGACCTTCCTGCATTGGTTAAGTATGTGCGACTGTCTTTGAACTGCTGCCACCCTTTCATAATGGCTGGAATCGACGGTGCACGTGAATCATACAAAAGTACTTAACAACACAAAAGTACTGTTCCGCGGATTTAAACTTCGCAGTAAGTCTTTAGCTGATGCCCCATATTTTTCTTTCAATACGCAATAACAGTTCAAACAATTCGAACGAAACTGCTGCATTTGGTAGCCATTGAATTTAATTATCATCTGTGCATACTTCGCTCTTCTTTTGCAATGATGTCATTTCTGGAGGGACAAGTGTAATTTGCTTTCTAAAAGCCCTAAATAAAATAATTTGATTTCTGAAATTATTACTCTCAAAAATTAACTATTTTATTTATCTCTCTGAAACATACTTTAAAACTTATTACAATATACAGAGTTTTATTGACAGAAGATCAAGAGTAAATGTTATTAAACTTTAAACAATTTATGTGTTGTTTTTGCTAATCACGGGACTATATATATCTAGAAGAACTAAACTGTTCCCATGAATCCAAAAATATCCACAGTGTCTAAGAGAAGATGAGGGTCACCCATCCATGCTAAAATTTAAACACACCAAAATATGAGCAGTGAAAGCTATGTTACAGGGCATCAATAGAGTTACGAGTATATTTTTTGACTCTGTTTGAAAGTTGGTGTTCTTATGTGGCCTTTTAAGAATTTTGAGAAAGCATTTTGGAGAGATTTCAGTCTAAGTTGAGAAGAACCTTGGGTATTTTGCAAAATACTGAGAGTAGTTACCAGGGGTTTGAAAGATTATTCAATTTTGTTTTAACCAGGAAAGAAATATCTTAGAAGATGAGCTTCCAACAATGACTGTAATCCGCCTTAGCAAGAAAACTGACCAAAAAGTTGGCGTTTTCATTCTCTTCAACCCCAACATGCGTAGGAAACCATTATTCTAAAGGAATTCTATTGTATAACTGGGTGAAAGTCTGTCAAGTAGATTTAAGATTAATAATAATTCATACGGCTGTAATTCCGTTTTACAGCCGTGTAAATAATAATTCATACGGCTGTAGAGACTAAAATAAAACATAATTTGACACTTATAAAATGTTTAAATAAGTATTTTCCTCGTAGTTCAATCTTAAAGTTAAAAAAATTACAAAATCTAAGATGTAAAGTAGATTATTTTCAGAATTAGAGAAAGTTTGAAAAATCTATGAAATAAATGTAACATACGATTTTATTCTTAATTTTATATCTAAAATCTTTAGGGGGTATATCTAATTCTTTAAAAATAACACATAATCTATAATATTATCATATAAAATCAATAAAAATCAAACATAATATTGTTTTAAATAAACATGTGAAGTTGCACATGTTTATTTAAAACAATGAATTATGTGTATTTATTTTTAAACCCATTCAATCATATTGTCCAGAAATATGATTGAATGGATTTAAAAATAAATACACTGATTAAAAAATTCATAATCTGATTAATTAATTTAAATTCCTTTAATTTCTGTACGAAGATCATGACTTAATAGAAAATTAAATTTTGAGGTTAATAATTTCTAAAATATATTTCGAAACATATTAAAAATTATACTTTATATTTTTATTATTTTAAGCTATCTTTTTTTTATTTTATATAAAATATATTTATTATTTTAAGCTATCTTTTTTATTTTTATTTTTTTTATTTTATATAAAATATACAAATATTTTGTAATTTAAAGATATGATACTCTATTTTAAATTTTTATAAATTCCATTAATTTAAAATTAACACTACAAATTAAAATATTTTTCAAAGTAAATTTAAATATTATTTAACCAAAGATTCTGTAATAAATTCTTGTTAACAAGCAAACTTGGAGATTTAATTATGAAAAAATAGGAATTTGTAAGTTTTTAATTAAAATGGAAGATAATTAAATGTTATACCATTTATAATTTACTAAGAATAATCTTTCACAAATTGCAATCAAAATTTTGAATTTATGTACATTAATTACTTTTTTTTATGATTGAATAGTATAAAACAAAAATGAGAGAAGAGAAAAAAATTGTTAAAAAAATTATTAATATTTTAAAAATTAAGCATTTTAAGTTTTTAAAATATAAGAATAATTCATGCATTTAATATAAATTTTCTACCATTAAAAGGATATAATTTAATTAACGTGTAATATTTATTTTTATTTTTCAAACCGTGATGAAAACTATTTTCCATTATAAAATTGACTTTTCTCTTCTCTCTTTCTTTATGAGTTTAAATTAATGGTTTTCAATTATTTAAGCAATATTTCAAAAATTCGTATTACATTTATTTTACTAATTAAAACACTTTATATATGAGTTTTTTCCAGTTGTAGAACACAAAATAACAGTAAAAATATTCAAATTGTAATGAGTAGCTATTTTGTAATGCTGTATATTAATAGAGCATTTTGAAGTGATTAAGCAACTTTATTGAATTACTGCATTAAAAGGATTCGCGTAATAGAAAATCCATATTAACATAATGAATAAAAATGTGAGAATTTATAGAATGACATATAATAAACTAAAAACCAATAATAAGTTGGAAGACTGTAGTATAATTAAAGCATTAAAATTTCGCAATTAAAATGTTTGCTTCTTAAATTAATTAAAATTAAGATAGGCAAATATTTAATCAGTTTTTATATAAATTGTTCTAGTTTTGAACCATGAATAATTACATTTGAGGAACAACATATTTTAATTAAAAAATTTTATCTAGTAGAAAACACATTAAGAAAATGTGTTCAATTTCGATATTGTGAAAATGGAGAAAGAGAGAGAAAAATTATCGATTTTACTGAAAACGATAATTCTGTTATGACAAACTTTTTATGATATTTAATCTCCGTGTAAAATAAATGAAGCGGAACTTGGTTGGTTTATTGAGAACTATACAGAGTGTTTATATAACAACCGCTTAAGTTTAAGTATTTCAAAAATTACCACCCGTGAAATGATGATCACACATTTAAGCTACATGGTGATTACTTAAGAAAGTTATTACCGTGAAATTGAAATTACTTAAACAAGCGTATAATTTTTAAAGGATTTAGTCAGTTTAGAAACTTTGTTAGACTACAGTTTAGAGTAAAATTTCAGTAATTACATTGAACTAATTTTTGTGTCTCACAGCCTTTATAATTATTTTCTTCTCTCTAATCTTCATCCTGATTGGATTAAGATTCCTGATTGGATTATATTACCTATTTCATTCATGAATTTTATAACTAAACTACATTAGTTCTTATATTATTTCAGTTTAGTTTAAGAAGCATTATTTTCATAAATATGAAAGGTATTGTTATTTAAATAATATTTTTTATTCTCATAAAAAATATTATTATATGAAAAATATTATATTTAAGTAAATATATGAGAAATGTTATTTTAATATTATTTCCTATAATAATATTAAATAATACGCGTGTGTATACACACTGGTGGATGATAATTTTTAATTTTTATAAATTTTGTAGTTATTTATATATTTTTTTATAAATAATCTTTGTTTTACATTAACAGTTGTAATTAAAATATATATTCGTAAAGTCACTAAAGTTTAAAAATTGATAGATTTTAAACTAAAAGTTCCTTTATTGTAAAAATAATGATTTACTAAAGCATTTTTAAAAATAATAACTTTGTATATAAATTAGCTTTATATTTTTAAGCCTTAAATATTTATAATTGTAAATAACATAACTTTTTATTTTAAAATAATAAAATAATACTTTTATTAACTAAAGCATCTAATTCACTATTTAAACATGGAATATACAGGAATTATTTGCAATACAACATTAAAATATGTAGGGTTTGAAAATTTATTTTTGTAGGAAAACTAAAATTTATTTCTCAGTGCAATTTTTTAAATGCTTTAACTTTATTAAGAGAATATTTCATTGATTAAATAAAATAGTCGTGTTCGTTATATGGATTTGAATTGTAAACTTAACTAATTTAATGTATTTCACTATAAAATTATGTTGCTTTTGGTTTATTTTCCTGTAGTCAGAACTTATGAATTTCTAAATTTAAAAAAATAGTTTGATGGAATTTAAAACGTTTCAATTTTATCGAGACATAAATTTCACAATGTACTTAATATATCTATAAAATTATATATTTCTGATATCAACTGTTGTT
The DNA here is from genome assembly GCA_030067965.1 of Latrodectus elegans. Taxonomy (NCBI): domain Eukaryota; kingdom Metazoa; phylum Arthropoda; class Arachnida; order Araneae; family Theridiidae; genus Latrodectus; species Latrodectus elegans. The sequence continues at coordinate 80,498,126 of CM057814.1, read as the reverse complement.
GAAAATTTTCCTAACAAAACCATTATTAAATCTAACAAAACTATTAATGATTGCATAGCACATTTCTATATTTTTATTGATAAGTGGAATAATTACATCGAGTGCATGGTTGTTTAGATGATTGCTGAGGAAAATTTTCTAAAATATGAGATTAATGAAATTAACACATTTCTAAAGCTATCAATAAATTAATTTAAAATTACTATTCTAGACATATATTTTAAAATTGTAAACAAAGATAGTGGAACCATAGAGACTTGTGTTTCAAAATTTTAGATTTCCGCGCGCGTATGAATTAACAATCGTTATATATTTTCTACGTTTGCATTTAAGTAGGTTGTTGAAAATTAAATTAATTTTATCTTATTTTACATTTTATGAAAGAATAATTTATATTAAAACATTTGTCTCAGATAATCAAATAATTTGGAAGCACAACCAATTTTTTAAATGCTTTAAGAGTAGGAAATTATCGAAAATAACATTTGAAAATCACTTTGTTAATTTCGATATAATTTCCTACATTTCTAATAGTTTCTATCTATATTGATAATGAATTATACTAAAGTTAGAAAAATTTTTGTTTTCATTCATAAGTAAGATAAGAAATCTAATATTCGGCATCTTATTTCTTTGATTACTGTCTTTCCAAATTTTAAAGAGAACAGTTATCTTGTCTCGAATATATTCTTATTTATTTGTATACCTAAGTACTAATATTCCCTTAAAATATGTGCTTTTATTTTCATCTTATTTTAAATCAAAATAAATGAATAGAAACCTATTTAACTGAATGATATTTTAATTTAATGAAAAATCAAGTTTTATCAATCATTGTGTTCATTTTATTTCTTGGTTACCTAGAATATCTTAAATAAATTGCTAGGAGTCAGATCCAGATATGTCTACTGTTTTAAAAGAATTTTCGTTATTGAAATTGATAAATATGTTTTCTATTGCTTTCTTTCATACCTTTCACAAATATATTTATCTCAATAAGGGAACAAAACTTCTTATTGCTTTCAGATAATTTTGTGTTTTTTCTTCATACATCATAATGATTTATTTTTAAAATAAATCTGCCTACAAATGGTAGTATCAATTTGAAATTTTCATGAGAATGATTACTTTACATATCATACTTTTTACGATCTCATTATTGAACTTTACAAAATATGATTAAGGTGCCATTTTTAATACTGTATGAAAGTGTAAAGTTGCATAATTTTGAAATGAATTTCATGTAAACATGTATATTAGATTCGAAATTTAAAAAAAATTGATGAATAAAATGGATTTTCTTAAAAATTTTTTAAAACATTCATTTTATTTCTATTTTTTTAAAATGTTTCTATTATATACCTTAAAGTATTTTCTAATGTTTAATTGCGCAGTTTTTAAAACTTAAATTAAAATTCTTAAACATATTATCATTCAGAAGTGTTATTAAAGTGTTTATTAATGCACTCATTTGTAAAAAGAGCATTTGAAGCACTAAAATTATTTGCTTGATTATGATGAAATTTTGTAGACAAAGAGATTTTGATCTAACATGCAAATGATAAAATTTTCATGCCCAGTGAACATCAATTGTTTTGTAGTTCGCATTACTACTGAGTAAGTCGCTAAGTTTTTTTCCCTCGTTTCTGTCATTGATTCCCACGAAAACGGGCGAAAGAGGCCAACACGACGCTTTTGAATAACTTATTAATATAGTTGAATGATTTCAAACTTGGTCGCCTTGTCAGAATGCGTGAAACTGGGTGGTCATATCGATAAATAGGTCGTCACCTACAATGTACAAACACACCTGTACAATGATGCTGGCAGCAATGGTTGCTGCGAGGAATTTATCGAGGAAAAGGAAGCCTGAATGACCAAACTGTAAAAATGCGAGGCAAGATCGGGCGATTGTTCTACAGGTTCGAATTGCTCTATTATCGACTTTTGGGATTGCTCCATTTTTTACATTAGGCCATTGTCTGCTTTTCAACTTATTACATTCTCTTCTACGGGGTAACTCCCGTTTTTTCACGGCTTTTTGTTAGGTTCACAGAGGTTCTTAAGAAGTCAATCTATGACCCCACAACATCAACAGAATCGTTTGAATAGTGCCACTTCCGATCTTAATGATTAACGTCAGATTGGTATAGCATAGTGTTCAAGGATGAATGAAAGTTTATTCTTGAAGTAGAAGCTAGTATTCATGTGTGGAGAGGCCGAGACCAGAGCGATCTCAGTAAGCATTTATTTTACAAAGGTATACATCTATAACTACCGGTATGACAGTGTGGGATGCTATCTCATACGATAGCAGGTCATTTCTAGTTTTCGTTCATACATCGCAAACAGTTCAAAGATATGTTAATATCATTATGCGGCTAGTTGTATTAGCTTTCCTGTCACGTCATCAGTGGAGAATTTCCTACAAGGTAATCCCAGGCCACATACCTCTGGACTGCTTTCTGGCTGTTAATAACTCTTCGATGGCCAGAAAGATCATCGGGTGTTCATTGCTTGATTGAAAAGTCAAGCTGTAATTGTAAACCTTGGATGGGCTCTATGGCATTTTCATAATTTTACTCTATTTATGTCATTTTCATATTTACTTTGACATTTTCATAATTTTACTATCTATGTATGAACTCTACACACATTTATTTTCATAAAAAGAAGAAACTTACTTCTTTGTACTTAGATTTGATTTCAAAAGACAGCATTTTACAAAAAAAGATTTGGAAGAACACAGTAAATCTTTCCTAGGATTAAGGAACTATTTATTTTAACTTTTATTAGACATTTGAAAAAAAAAAGTTATCGCAAAATGTTATGCAGTAAGAAAATTTAAGCTAAGTTGCTTATCTTATCAATCATTATAAAAAAAAATTCTGTAAGTGATATTTTACACAAAAATTGATGATACATATTATAATGATTTATGCTTACACAAGCAGAAATTCTCATGTTTAAGTTTTTATGGTATTCATAATTCTTTTCTTCTCATTGCAAGGCTTTCAGTGTTTCCCCCAGCTGTTCCTTCATGGAGCATTTTCGTCGGGAAAAAATTTATTATTATGCGTAAGAGAGTTATTATAAAGATATTTTAGCTGTGAAATTTTACTTCATAAAAAGGATAGAAATTTTAATTCCTAGGATACATAAAGACAACTTAAGTTTAAACTATTATTTATTGCTGTGCATTAGACTTTATATTCTTATATAGCTTCAAATAGTGTTAATTTTATATAATCTGTATGAATTCGGCCTCTAAGAAAATGATAAATTCTGAAATATAATTTATATTAAATATCAAAACAGACTTATGTTTATTATTATATTCACTGTGTGTGTGTGAAAATAATTTATCTCACAAAGAATGTTTTTTATGTGATAGAAAGACGAGCTTTATTTCAGAAATTAATATGTCATCAAAAAATAATTGGACCGCAAACATTTAAGTGATTTTTGCAATAATTTGTTTTTTGTCTTGTGCTAGATAGGCTGATAATATAGGGTGCGCTGCTCCACTTTTCCATACTGAACCTTATTTGGTGCGGAGTCCGATTGCTTCAGTACACACATGCTATAGGGACCCGTTTATAGGGTAAGCAACCATTTTCACCTCATTCATACACAGAAAGAACAAAGACAGGATATATATAGAGAGAAAGTACATCCATGCCCGAACCGGGATTTGAATCCTGGACCTCCCTATCCTCAGTCAGGCACTCTGACCCCTACAAAGGGTGGTCGGCTGCAATAAATTTGTTAAAACTACATTTCATTTTGAGCTAATGTTGTTACATTTTACTATTCGTAAAATGATTTTGATGATTTTTGAAAAATATTCCGTTTATATCCACATTTAAAATAAATAATGTAGGATATAAGTTTATTTGTAACAATCAGAAACTAATCATCTTTATTAATCAAATTTATTTGTGTACAGTTCAGATTTATTTTTCTTGCAGAAATTAATCAGATTTATTGATATACATTAAATTAATTTCAAACGCCACTTTTGAAATAAAGTTGATTGAAATAAATCATTTAGAACTAAATGAATTCAACAAATATCAGTGATTGCCACTTAAAAAGTGTGTATTTGGTAGAAGTTGATAAATATTATAAAATCATTTAGAACTAAACGAATTCAACAAATATCAGTGATTGCCGCTTAAAAAGTGTGTATTTGGTAGAAGTTGATAAATATTATAAAATCATTTAGAACTAAACGAATTCAACAAATATCAGTGATTGCCGCTTAAAAAGTGTGCATTTGGTAGAAGTTGATAAATATTATAAAATCATTTAGAACTTAACGAATTCAACAAATATCAGTGATTGCCGCTTAAAAAGTGTGCATTGGGTAGAAGTTGATAAATATTATAAAATCATTTAGAACTAAACGAATTCAACAAATATCAGTGATTGCCGCTTAAAAAGTGTGTATTTGGTAGAAGTTGATAAATATTATAAAATCATTTAGAACTAAACGAATTCAACAAATATCAGTGATTGCCGCTTAAAAAGTGTGTATTTGGTAGAAGTTGATAAATATTATAAAATCATTTAGAACTAAACGAATTCAACAAATATCAGTGATTGCCGCTTAAAAAGTGTGTATTTGGTAGAAGTTGATAAATATTATAAAATCATTTAGAACTAAACGAATTCAACAAATATCAGTGATTGCCGCTTAAAAAGTGTGTATTTGGTAGAAGTTGATAAATATTTAAATATTATAAAACCCTTTAAGCAATTCTACATTTTTAGTATTCTTTATGATGCTCGGTGCCTTAGTGGACGCGTTTCATGCTCCCAAGGTAGAAACGCTGACACTAAGACAAGTTTAAACACTGTGGGTTCTGCGTTATAAATATCAATATTCATGTTCTGATTAGGCTGACTGCTTAATAGGAACATGTGCTTCATACCCCAGAACCCTTCAGTCCAAAACAGAGATTGGCACTGTAGGCTTTGGCCCTCATAATCTGCCGTGCCACCGAATGTGTGTGTGTAGTATTCTTTATTTCGTTTAAATACAAATAGGTGTATTTCTGTAAATAAGAATTAAGTACATGTAAAAACTATTTACTTATTCAAATAGTTTTTATAAAATTGAAGTGTAGTTAAAATTACATATTTTAAGATTATAGCAAAAATTATAATAAATATAAATTAATTACATTTGGATTCGGTTTGCTTTTCTTATGCAAGTTTTGCATTCACCTTTGGATTGAGTTAAAGTTCTGAAGCACGGAATCAAGGATTAACGTTTTGAATATTTAGCTACACAATCTCATTTTTTTTATAAATAATTTCATAAAAATTTAGACATAGCTCTTAAATACACGATCAGTTTTTATTATCCGTTATTATTATTATAATTCAAAAATGATTTTACTCTTGAAAAAAATGAAAAAAAAAAATAAGAAAAACAACCTTTCTTGAAAAATCAGAGAACTCTCTCAAGAAAGTCAAGAAAAAATTATCTTGAATAATTTTTAAAGGATTATTTTAGTTGTTAAAGACTGTTATTGTTAAATAACAGTGTATTTATATATATATTGAATTTATTAGGCAATGAAAAATATCTTTAGCTAAAATCTTCACAAACTAGTTAAAATTAAGAAGTTTTATTCATTTTGAAATAAAAATAAAGCAGTAAGATGTTTTTTGTAACATCATGATAAATGCTTGTAAATGCAATGTAATGTTTTCTAAATGTTTTTATGATTTGAAAACTAAGAATTTAATTTTTGAAATAATTCTTTCGAATTCTTGGATTTTTGAAATATATATACATTTTTAATTGAAATAGAATATTATTATTAAATAAAGAAATATTTTTAAGAATAGAATATTATTGTTACAGAAAAGAATATTATTAAAACACACAGAATGTTATTATGAAAGTAATATAGAAAAGAATTAATTTGGAAATAAAATAATAATATCACATATATTAATCTGTGAAACTATATTTCCTTTTTGTGTTATATTAATTTAATCATTATTTCAGTCTTTTGAGTAAACACCATTAAAAAGTTTTTTTAATTGTTAATTGTTTTCTTAAAATTCTAGTATCAATTAAATAAAAGTTTTCAGTATAATTTTATTCGCAAAACATTTTTTTGTAGAATTTTTTTACTATAAATATGCAAATTATATTACTAATTGTGTGATTTTTTATATTTTTAATGGATTGCAAGCTTAATTTTAGAAAAAAATTTTTTTTTATCACTTCATAGTAAAACATGAAATGTTTTGATAAACTTGGGGAGAAACATTGAAATCTCTTATGAAGAATGTGGATTGTGGAATGTATATTGTTATAAATATAGTTTGTACAGAATATATATTGCAAGTACTTTTGATTGCTCATTTCATATTTTTAAGTATAATATTTATATGTAAATAAACATATGAATATTGCGTTGATGTTATGTAAATATATATAATTATTTGTTTAAAATAGAACTGGGCAAATTATTCTTAGTATCAATCGATATGTGTCTGCATACTAATAATATAATAGAATGCTTTTAGCAGAGAAACAAATGGGTATCGGTTTGAGAGCAGAAACTGTTTAGCGATATATATCAATTAGGCTAATAGCCTGCGGAGATCGTTACTTAAGGGACAGTGAAAGCAATTCAGCAATTTCCGGTCACTTTGATGTCCCATGTTTGGAAATGTCAGCATGCGTATTGAAATATCCTTGTTTACGAAAATATTATGTTTGGAGAATGACTATATACATAGATTCCTTTTACAGAGTATCCAATTTTTAAAAGAGGGGATTTGAAAGGAGAAAAGAGCTGTTTGCTTAAAAATGAATGAATAAAAGAGGTGTTATTTTGAAATTGAATAAACTGTGTAGAAAACATTAGTTTTAAATGAAAATTCTGAGATTTATACTTATGTTATTTAAAAATAATCTTCAAATGCTGGTTTTTTTTAAATACTTTGTATTGAATCTAAAAGTATTGTATTTATCTTTAAAACATTTGAAGAAAACAAAACCGTCTACCCTAGTATTTAATAAATTATTACTGCAGTGATTATTAAATTTCTTAAAATTAGTTAAATAAATGATGTAAATTACTTTTTAGTGACTTATTAGAAAGAAATTATAAAAATATTGTATAAATTTAATAATCAAAATAAATTTTTTCTTTTAATTGACAACATATAATTTAATCCATTTGATGTTCTGAAATTGAATAATAAAATAAAGTAATAGAAATTAAAAATTTCTTTTAAAATATGTTCTTAAATTATAGATTTTTACCTGAAAATATTATCATTTTTTAGAAAGATCAAAATTTCCAAATAATCTAATGATAATATAATTGTTTTTGTTATCTGTAATCTTTAATATAAATTGTTACACTATTTAAACAACATCATAGTACTTACAAATTATTTATCTTGAATGTTTTGTAGAATTGAATTCATGAATACGTGTTTGTTCTTCAAAGAGGAATATGTTGAATCATATTTTCTATTGTTAAAATATACCTAAATTCAAAGAATTAAAATTTTATAATTATAATAAGGGAAAGTGTTTCATGAATAATGCAGTATTAGTAATTTAAAGCTGTTATTTCTAAATCATTTAAAAGAGCTGAATTTTACATAAATGCTCATTGTGTTTAAATTAAGGCATTTTTCTTAAAAACGAACAATATAATGTATTTTAAAAACAGGTACTTATAACCTGAAAGACAAAATGAAAACATGCACAGTATCTACATAGTCTATCAAAATAAAACAACATTTGGAATCAATTTTTTTCAAATTCTAAAATTGGATTACAAAATTTCCTACCTAAACTTCTTCCCCATACCACGCTTTGAGTGTTAGAATATGCAATTTTAATTACAGAAATTTAGATTATTATATGTTATGTATTGAACACAGATTTTGTCAGCATAAAATTGACGAACATTTCCTGGATTGTATTGTGTATACGAATATCATACATTATACGGGAGTTATTTATTATCGAAAAAATATTACTTGTGATAATAAAACAACCGAAATTGCCTGGTCTTATTATAGATTATCATGAGAATTGAGTGATCAGTTTACCATTTATCCTCATATTATTCGAAACTAGATTCTCATTCTTCTCTTGCTATTAGCAACCTGCAAACTACATCTGTAGCATAATATATAATTTATTTTACTTCAAATACACTACTGTTATTTATTATCGAATACTACTTGCACGCCCACACACACACACGCACACGTACACACACACGCACACGCACACGCACGCACGCACGCACGCACGCACGCACGCACGCACGCACGCACGCACGCACGCACGCACGCACGCACTCACGCACGCACGCACGCACGCACGCACACGCACACGCACACGCACGCACGCACACGCACACGCACACGCACGCACGCACACGCACGCACGCACACGCACGCGCACGCACGCGAACGCACACGCACGCGCACGCACACGCACTCGCACACGCACGCACGCACACGCGACATCGCACGCACACGCACACGCACGCACACGCACGCACACGCACGCATCGCGATGCATCGCGCACGCGACACGCGTGACGCAGATCGCGATCACGCAGATCGTGCACGCACATTTGATCGCAGATCAGACATCGCATCAAGATCGCATGATTTGCAGACATCGGCAGATCATACTACATGTGCATCGCAGATCAGACATCAGCATCAGCGCGATCAAGATCAGTTGAATCGCAGACACGCATCAAGGGGCATCGCACACGGACTCGTAGACGATCGCATTAAGACACGCGCAGATCGTAGACGCACACGCAGATCGCATGACATCGACGATCGACATCAGGATCGCGACACGCGACCGCGATCAGCTCACGCACGTGACCACACGCATCGCAGCCCACGCACGCGCACATCAGCATCGCCGACACGATCACGTGACATCGCATCGCTCCTGACAGACGCACATCAGATCGCAGACGTGACAGGGCATCGCGACGCGCGACGCGCACGCGACGCACACGCACATCGCACGCACATCGCACACGCATCAGCACACGCACATCGCATCGCACATCGCACGCACACACGCACACGCACGCACATCGCACATGATCGCACATCGCACACGCACGCACACGCACACCGCATCGCCCACGCACACGCACACGCACACGCACCACGCACTGCACGCGACGACGCATTAATGTGCATCGCACAGACACGATATCGCACACAGATCGTGACGCAGACATCGCACATCGCATCAGCATCAGACAGACATCGCACAGATCGCACATCGCGACGCATTCATCAGACAGATCGTGATCGCATCGCGACATCGCACACGCGTGCACAGACGGCGGCGCCGACGATCGCACATCGCATCGTGACACATCAGACATCAGACGTGATCGCACACGTGATCGACACGCACGCGACACGCATCGCACATCAGACATCGTGACAGACGCATCATCGTGACACGCATCGCACGTACATCAGACGACGATGATCGCATCACGCATCGACGTGACGCACACGCACATCGCATCGCACACACGCACATCGCAGATCGCACATCAGACATCGTGATCACTGACATACGCATCGCGACATCGCATCATGACAGACGCATCGCACATCGCAGACATCGCGACATCAGCACATCGCATCGCACGCACACGCATCGCACATCGGCACATCGCACACGCACGCGACACGCACACGCACACGCGCAGCGACATCGCATCGCACACGCACTCACGCACGCACACGCACACGCACGCACATCGCACATCGCACACGCACACGCACGCACACGCACGCACACGCACACGCACGCACATCGCAGACATCGCGATCAGCGCATCGCACACGCATCGCGCATCGCACACGCATCGCGCGCATCGCGCACGCACGACGCATCGCACACGCACACGCATCGCGCGTACACGCACACGCATCACATCACGCACACGCACGCGCACGCGCACAAGACACGCACGCGCGATCGCACACGCACACGCACGCGCACGCACACGCATCGCACATCGCTCACGCATCGACACGCACACGCATCGCGGCACGCACACGCATCAAGGTGCATCGACGCACACGCACGCGCAGATCAGACGCATCGCACGCGGGCACGACAAGCACGACAGACATCGTGACTATGCACAGACACGTGCAGATCGCACATCAAGGCATCGCATCGACACATCGAACACGCACATCGCACGCACACGCATCGCACATCGACACGCATTTGCACATTGCGCACATCGCATCACGCACGGATCGCACACGTGACCGCGACTCAGACGGATCGCGTGACGCATCGCACACGCACATCGCACATCGCACATGGTGACACGCGCAGACTGCATCGCACACGCATCACATCACGCATCGCGACATCGCACATCGCGACATCGCACATCGACATCGCAGATCAGCAGACGTGCACATCGCGATCGCATCGCGCACACGCACACGCACGCACACGCACATCGCACATCGCGCACACGCACATCGTGACGCGCATCAGACATCGCACGCGCACGCGCATCACGCACACTGACGCACACGCGACACACACGCACACGCACACGCACGCACACGCGACGCACACGCACGCATTGACGCACATCGCGCACGCGCACGCACGCACATCGCATCAGCACACGCACACGCACAGTGCATCGGGCAGGCGCACACGCACATCGCACCGCGATCGCACACGCACGCATCAGCGCGCGACACGCGACACGCACGCACGCAGACATCGCGCACAGACGCACATCGCACGCGATCGCACATCGCATCGCACGCGCACACGCACACGCACAGGACGTGACGCACACGCGACACGCACGCATCGCACACGCATCGCACGCACACCGCACGCATATCAGCACGCACGCACGCACGCACGCACACGCACGCACGCACACGCACGCACGCACACGCACACGCACGCGCACACGCACACGCACGCACGCACGCACACGCACACGCACGCACGCACACGCACGCACACGCACCCGCACGCACGCGCACGCACACGCACGCGCACGCACGCGCACGCACACGCACGCGCACGCACACGCACGCACACGCACACGCACACGCACGCACACGCACACGCCACGCACACGCACACACACACACACACTTTGATGTGTTTATTTATCCATATTTACTTAATTTTTCGTAAATGAACAGTTAAAATTCTTTGAGGAAATATGAATGGTCTTCGTGTTTTGAGTTGTTTTGTAGAAAATGATTGGAAACCAATGTATTCTTTTTTATGGATACCTTAAATTCTTGTTGCTTAATTGAAAATATTTTGAAAAAATTTATCCTGAGAGGCATATTTATGTGTTGAATAAATGAAAATTTTGGGAAAGGTACATCTAAAACCTGTGTAATACTATTAACTTCTATAATTACATTTTAAATCTTCATTTATAATGAATAAAAAAAAATTCAACACACTACATTTTACTGAAATAATTCTTTTCTGAACTTTTGTCAACTTGTGAAGAATTAGAAAGCCTACATGTAATTTATGTAGTGTTTTCTCTATTTAAATACTATTTAAACTATAAACAATTTAATAATCTAAGTGAAAAATTTGTTTATTTAGCTTATTTTACAAGAAATTTGGTAGTTTTTATAAATACACTTTAGTATTTACAACATGATAATGGAACCATAAAATTCTTAAAGTGATATTTCATTCTTTTCTATAATATTTTCGTTCAATAAAATTCATGAAGTTCTTTTAAATTATTTTATTCAAGACTTCATCAATGCATTAATATTTGTTTTTTCATAAAGATTTAGTATTAAATGAAAATAAAACGCATGCATTAAAACATTTCAGGAACAAATATGTTGTAAGATATTATATATTCTTTATTAAAAAAAGAATTTTGTAAAATTTAGAAAGTAATTCTAATAATAGTGTAAAAAATGCAATCATTAAACATTTAAAATTTCACTTTGAGGAAATTAGTTTGGATGTGAAATTTAAATACAATTGAAAAATTTATCATGATAAATGAGTTTCTTGAGAGTTCCTATGAATATAATATGTAAATACATGCAACACAATTTGTAATAACTATTTTTTCTTTAAAAATAAATAATGTATATTAATTTATCGTTTTAATGTATTGGTAATTGAAAATTTGTTTCTTCATAGGAAAATATTAAAGCAAGTTATCTTTATGTTTGTTTTATGCGCGTGTGTACTGTTTAAGTACCTGGATTTTATAAGCATTTTCTCCCTCTTTCAGCAATTTTTAAATCATATGAATTCATTAAATTTCTCAAAAATTTTTTCAGAAAATTTATCATATGGAATAAAATTTATGTTCCCACTATTGAAAATGATTATAAAGGTTTGAATATATGGCTGATTGTAATTAAATTTTTATTTTGAAACTGAACTAGCTGCCCATTTGTCGAAACAAATTTTTTTTAAAAAAAATCCCAGGTTGTTAATTTGACTTTTTAGTGTAAGTGAATGTTAAAAGATATAAGAGTAATGATTTTATATATATATGTAAATTTCAAATGAATAATATTTTACAAGATTATATGTGAACATTACGAAATAAATTTTTAATAACTTTTGCGATAGTAGAAATGAATAACAGATGTAAGTATAAAAATATTTCATTATATTACATATATTTTGATTAAAGTTTTTAAATCCTACGGTTTTGTCAAATTAACTTTAAAATTAAATTAGAAAACCAATTTTGATTTTTATAGCAGAAGTATATTATAAAATATGTAGAATACTGTGTTTCGACTCATTATTTTGCTTAAAGTAATACTTAGTTTGTGTTCGTTTTTTATTATTATCGATGTATTATTTAAAATATTTATAGGATCAAAAATATATAAAAATGATGTTATTTCCTAATCATTGTTAAAATATTAAAATTTTCTAATATTTGGGTGAAACTACACATCACTGTAAAATTTAATTTTTTAAAAATGTTTTTGTAATTTTCAATAAATCTAATTTGTAATCTCAGTTCATTTATACACAATATTTAAAGGAAAAACTATATAAAGAATGATCGATGCATAAGACGTTCTCACAATTAATCAAAACATTTATATATTTTCATTGGAAAGTTACTTTAATCATAAATATATAATAAATCTGATTTTTATAATATATATATATATATATTAATATGTAAATATAATATATATATATATATATATATATATATATATATATATATATATATATATATATAAATATTTGTATGTACACACACACACATATAAATTCTTTTATTAAAAAACTTACCCATGCAGAATTATATTTAGGTTCAGAAACCCGTGTCCATACTAGAGGGTATAAAGATTTAATATTTTATGTTGGTTTTGAGATTATGACCAAAGTTAATGCGTAAATGAAATTACAAAAGATTTTTTTTTACCAATGCCAATCTGATTGTAGGATTAAGGCATGCAGCGCTACTGGGCGACGATGATGACAAATAGTGTGGTACCCAGTGGGTGTAAAGTAAAGTAAACCCCAGCAGAGGTCCCTGTACCTAACCCTGAAAGGCATTTACCTGATTTGATTGATCCGCTGAAGAGAAAAGAAAACGGAACACAGTACATACAAAACAATACAATTATGCTTGCAGTCATATGGAGACACTGGAAATTTTTACTTTTACACAGTAAAGAGGGCAGTAAAGTATACTATCTAACACAAATTGGATTGCAATTGAGAGTTAACATGTGGACACGTAAGAAGCATTCAAAATATGTATCAGACAAAATACATGACAGGATGTGGTATGACAGGATATAAGATACAAATCAAATTGCATGCATATAAGAAAGAAAGAAAGAAAATAAATGGAAAAACAAAAGAAAATTAAAAATGATGAAACAGAATTGAATACGTATACCTGCACTTACTGCAAATTAATGAGGTAATAATAATTAATAATTAATGCATTTAGTATGGATTTAATAGTTGAGTGTATCGGCTCAATGTAAGTTAGGTCATATGAAATTCTGAGCTATTTATACAAAAGTTTAGATAGGCTATACATAATGCATTAAAATAAGTCAATACAACATGATGACAATAATTGTGATTCAGTAATTAAGTAAGTGCGCTGGAATGATGGTGAGAATATAGCAAACATATAATAATGAATTATATACAAGGAGATGAAAAATAGGCGATATGTTACAGGTAGAGAAGGAAATGTCTAAATGTAGAAGATGAGAGAAATGGAGTATGCGGATTTAACGGCTCATTTCTTCCAGGTGAAGTCTATCATCGTCACAGGTATCATTATCCTCATTCCTGTGGAATTATTAAGTCCTTATATTCCAGGAGAAAGTTTATAAAGTTAATAATTTTTAGCTTTGCAGCCTTATTAATGGTGATGTTTTTGAGCGAGACACTTTTCGGATTGTCATTGGGGGTAGTAAAGTGCTAGGAACTCATAATGGGGAAGGATGTAGAGTAATGAATAGGAGTACATTCTTCTCCACATGCACAGCTGTCAGTGGGTTGCACTCCTATTCTATGCAGGTAACTTGGAAATGGGCCATGTCCCGTTACAAAAACCGGTATTTGTCTTGGCCAACACTGTTGGTTCAAATTCCTTTTGTTCAGGATGGTGTGTACTGAACGTCACCCAGTGTGAGTGCCATCTTTGTCACAAGAATGAAAGGAGAGAGAAACACATACAGAGAGAGAACGGAACATCCATTCCCGAATCAGGGTTCAAACCCGGGACCTACTCCTTTGAAGTTATTATTGGTAACCACTCTGCCATCTACCGGCAAAATATTAAGCAATACTTTCGAAATTTCTATCCATTTTTATGAATAACCATTATAAAAGATTCTTGAATTGTTTCATTTCTTCACACAAGTTTTTCAAATATCTTTAAAATTAAACTCTTACTTACTTCTTAAAGTATGTTATTATTTGTTTAAAATATTTCTGTATATCTGTTCAGGTCTTATAGTTTTTTATTAGTTTTAAAAATAAATTATCGAGCACTTGGAATGTATCATGAAAATCATGCAAAACTTTTTTTATAATATATATATATATATATATATATATATATATATATATATATATATATATATATATATATATATATATATATATATACGTATGATAAATAAATTTTATAAGATATTTTAACTAATGATTAAAATTCAGAAACTTCAACTCAAATATATTATTTAATTTAGTAAAAATAATGATAACATAGAGTTTGTAACTATCTATATTTTGACTAATTAAATATGAATAACTAAAGTTTAGGGAAAAATTGTGCATTTAAACTAAAGCAGATTATTACTATTCTTAGTTAATTTTAAAAAAATGCTTATTTTACATAAAAGCATTTTTTAATATTTATACTATTATTTCTCTTACAATTAAGTAACATTTTTGAAAGCAAATTATTAATATTTTGCTAATGAAGGATTTGTAGTTTATAAAAATGCGTACCACGCTGAATAATATATTTCTGAAAAAGAAAGTCAATGTTAGATAATCAAATAAATCATTTATTCCCTTGGGAACCCGTCTTCAGATTGAATATTGAAAATTTTAACGTATGCCAGCCATTCTTCATAGACGTGTTTTTTATTAAAAAACTAATTGATCCACAAGGATTAGAGAATGTTATCAAGGCTACTGTCTCTTACAATTAAGATTGTCGACAAACATAGACTAAGATAAGAGATGCTGTCAAACAAAATTGTCACGTTTAGTAGATTTAACAACCTAATGAATTTATGAGACACAAGGGTAATAAATTTGTGCGTGAGAAAATTGCTACAATTATGAATTACAAATTTCTTATTTACTTTTTAAGAAAATTTCGCGCTTCTCAGTTCATCTTATCAACGATTTTGCTCTTCTAGAGTATATTTCATATATTTGCCTTTACATTAGCATTTTTCGCATGAAAGTAATTATTTCTTTCTCACGTGAAATGTTTTTGTACCCATTAAGCAAATTATTAAAAGAAAATAATAAGGTGTTAAATAAAAAAGAACAAAATCTAAAATTGCTTACATTAAGTAAAATTAAATATTTGAATTTTTTTCTGAACTAAATGTGTTCATAGAATCATTTATTGAAAATCAATTTAACTTTATACAGAAATACTAGCACTTAATTATATAATTATTCATTAATTTTCTACATGATTTGATGATGAATTTAAAGTAGTTTTGTTCATTCATATCTATATTAGTTTTATATATAATATATCTCTTATATCAATGTTATTGGTATATATTTATAAGTGTGTTTCATAAGCACCTTAAACTTCTTTTTTATATCAAACTATTATTATTTGCTGTAATATCTCTCAGATTATAATTAACTTTCCATTTTAAATTGCATTTAATACTGTTACGCTACAAAATGGAGTTTTTATTACTCAAAAATAAATGCAAATTAAAAAGAATTCAAGCTAAAATAGATGAACACACGCATTTTCTACAATATAATAAATATATTACAGGTATCAATTGCAATTCAAAATGCATTTACAGTGACTGAAATACAGATATAAAAAAGAATTTAATTAATAAATTTACCGAAAATGGAAAAGTTGACTATATTATACAGCATACATTAATGCATGATATTCAAAATAGTATAATTTTTTACTAATTTTTACATTTGTTATTTTTTATGTTTTTTATTTGTTTTACATTTTCTATTTTAATGAGAGTTTTTTATAAATTAATTACATGTTCTAGGGCTTTGAAATGATAATTTTATAATCATCATCTATTTAGTGCTTACATTAACGCATAAATTCATTATAAGTAATATTCCATACTATTTTATAATGTATAATGAGAAATGTATGATCACAGTAATAAACCTAAACGTTTAAAAGTTAATAAATTAATGATTAGAAAATTTATGTATCATATGATATTACATAAAAGGGAATCACTAAATGGCTTATGTAAAAAAATGATAACCGCATTTAGCAAAACTATTGGTTTAGTGATTACCAGACTATAAATGTTTCCTTTCCTTATCAAAATATTCATGATTAAGACTTATTTAAATCAACAGCGATGGCAGAACTATAAATTAATTAACAGTTTTCAGAAAAACTCAATAGAAAAGCATATAATTTATAAGCACTAATTATGTATTATGTAATGAAATTCAATAAATTAAAGTATAAACCTACAGTATTTATAGAAATTATGTTGAACATAGGAGGAGTCAATTAATACAACATACATACATACATACATATATATATATATATATATATATATATATATATATATATATATATATATGTGTGTATATGTGTATATGTGTATATATATATATATATATATATGTGTGTGTGTGTGTATGAGTGTGTGTGTGTATGTGTGTGTGTGTGTAGGTATATATGCTACCAGTAAAGGGTAAAGAAATATGTTATTCTGCAGGTTTAAATGCTCAGGTTATCTTGAATGATACGTCAAAGTTATGAAAATTGTTTCATTTTTCCTAAATTACAAAGATTATTTGTAAATTACCAAGAAAATTAAAACGTTATGCATTATACTTTAGCCAAAGTAAATATAAGGCCTTTGTGAAAAAAAGAGAAATACTTTTACTCGCTTAAATGAACAGGAGTAAGGAATAAAGTGAAAAAAATTACTAAATTAATTGATAAAATCAATGATTATTCAATTAAACTTATAATACAACGAATGAAACAGCTTATATTACTAAACTATTTTAAAAGTGATTACTTTTAGCTTTTAAAAATGAAGCTAATACTATTAATCAATCAACAAAATAGTTGATAGATTTAGCTTTCTAAAATTTATCTTTTGATTTTTAACAATGGTAGCTGTTAACATGAATATTACTTTGGTAAAATATGGAAAACTATGGATTCTGCACTTAAGCAGTGCAAAGCAATTAAATGGTATGTAGATTATTAGCCTATCTGTACATTAGCGGTAATATGTTAGTTGTAATAATAGCGTATATTATCAGCTATTTAAAATACCAACAATAATTTTTCCTTGTAATAGTTACTTTATATAATTAGCAAAGTCAACTGTCAGCAAATATTTCTGTACATTGCGTTTATTATGTAGGGAAACAAATGAAATAAGACAATCCATTTTAAAATTTCTAAATCAATTGATTTCAAATATGTTCTATATAGACATTCTTTTATTACGTAGGTGTACCTACCAGTTACTTTTATATTCATATACCTGTTTTATTTCATTCTCCTCATTAGATTTTATGTTAAATTGACACGCGCTTTATTTATTTCATTGTCATAATGAATAATTTACATAAACTGTTTAACAATAATTTATCTAAATTGCATATTTTAAACGCATCCTGTATTTGTAAGAAATTTAAATTTTATTTTAAATTCAAAATTTCTAAACATAAATTTAGTTGCATATATATTTACTTTGAAAAATAAATTACTGACATATATGATTAAAAAAGTAATTACTTTTAATAAAATTTGAATAAAAATTTGAAATATTTAATTACTTTGTAGAAATTATTACACTGAAAACTTTATATTAATTGAATTTTTTAAGTTCCTAATTAATTTAATATATAATTATTGTATGTTTAATTTAATTATAATTATTAAACAGAAATAAGGAATTAATATTTTAGGAATGAATTTTTATTACAAGAATTAAAAGGTTTTATATAATTAACAACAGAATACAGAAACAAATTTGAAAATTTTTTAGACTGTTAATTGTTTAAACATATATTGCAAAAAATCTTATAAGACTAGTATATATATATAAGTTTATTTAAAATTATATGTTATCAAAAGAACTAATGCATAAATTAATTAAGAGATCTTTATGTGAAAAAGGTAAATAATTGAAAGTAATACATAATTTTGATTTTCTATTTCTATTTATATAGTCTATTCTGGTATTCTATTTTAATGTGTTAAAACTAAATGTTAACTGAATTATAATACATAGAATATAGTTTGAATGGAATAAATGCAATTATAATGCAGGCAATTCAAGTATTCACTAATTATTCTTAAGTCATATGTCTAACAGAGTTTTCTAAAGTCATTTAAAAAAAAATTAGAGAAGGTTTACTAAGATAAATTGGCGCATCTTGAACAAAAAAGGAATTCAACTTTTATAAAGAAATATAACATTAGTAATGTAAAATAACCTTCATAGAACATTCGATAATTACTGAATCTTTCATATATATATATATATATATATATATATATTGTATATATATATATATATATATATATATATATTGTATATATATATATATATATATATACACATTTTTAATCTGTCACGTTTATATTAAAATTAAAAAAAAGAATATAAGACAAAAATTTAATTTTAACATCATAGAAATTTACCAACTTAATTGTAATTAATTAAAATAGAAGGCACTTTTTGTATAATCTAAAAATAGCACTGCATTCCTTTTCAAAATTTATTTCGTCTTATAGTTTATGTATTAAAAGAAATTGTACTTTAACAATACTTATTTTGTGGAAACATTCTTTCAAGTATGATGATATAATATAATTATTTTAGTCCTTTTTTTATGTAAGCTCTTTTTAACATTTTTATAAATTAATAAGCATATATTTAATCTCAAATCTTTTATGAAGAAATTTTATTAGTAAGAAACAGTATATACAATTTTTTATTTTTTATAGAACTGCTTTTATTGAAAGTATTGAAGCTTGTGATTGTACTGGAAGTCTTCAGAATTTTCAGATAACATCAAAATTATAAATTGAAATGAAGAAAATCTGAAATGTGTTATAAGCTTTCAACAATATTTTTAGAATAGTAAAGTAGCCTTTTAATTCGTTAAATTGTTTGATTGTCTATTCAAAAAAAAATATCGATTGTTATTTCTTATGCTGAGTTGGAGTTTATTTAAAATAACTATTTATATGCATTTGTTTGTGTATTTGCATTTCATTAAAGTTGTACTTTAAGGTAGTTTCTAATTGAAATTAATGTGAATATAGTACTAATGATATTTTAATCCTCATTGTAAATAAGGGAATAAATTCTTGAATCATCACCTTTTTCCTATCTTCAGATCACGAGGTTTTATTTCCCATGATATTAAAATGCAAATACTCAATTACTTTTTTATCTGTTGCAGCCTTTTTGTTAAACTGTCATTTTATATTCTTTTGTTGGTCGCATTTATGAAACAATTTGAGTAACCAAAAGTAAATTAGGTAAGAGCTTTCAAAAAAAAGATGAAATATTTGTTATATATAAACTACAAAAATATTTGAAATGTGTTCAGACGTTGTAGGAATATAAGGATAAACAATTTAAAAAGATATATGAAAAATATGGTGTAAACTTACTTTATCTTCTAAACAAAATAGATAACTACTAAATATATCGTTACAAGTGGTGCATGTATTGTGTGTTTATGTATCTGTGTGTGTGAGTGGCAATTACATTTAATTTCTAATCCCTTGAAAACATTGAAAATATTTTAATGATATTTAAAATATATCAAATTTATGATTAATTGATTCACAAAAAATTATTTGTTATAATTCTGAACTCGATCTGAAATTCTCTTAAGGCAAATTATCGTTTCTTTTCGAAACAATTTACACTGTTACTATTCATTCGAAACAAAATCCACTTCGAAATCAAAAATCGCAACAGAATCCACTGCCTGTTATTTCGAAATATTTATGTTATTAAAAATAATTTTGAGAAATAGGTGTAGTGTCATATTACATATGAAATGTGCAGTTATTATTGAATTTATGCCTGCAAATTAAAAAAGTAATATATAAAAATTAAAGTAAAAAAATAATTAATGTCACTACATCAAAAATAAACATTTATAACTTAATTATTTTTTGTGAATATTTTTGGAAATTATTTTATTCATATTTATTTAGTTTCATGAAATGAACATAAATTATTATCCACTCTATAATAAATTTGGTTAATTTGATTGTGTGTAATATCTTACCTAACTTAACCTTAAATTTTATATAAATTTAAATATTAGACTTATTTTATAAATAAAATTTTGCTTTATAGCTTAACAGTAGTAAAAGACTAATTTAAATCAATATTAACTTTGTTGCTCAACAAATATGGAAACATTTTTACAAATACTTTGGCTTAGATCAGCTTAATTATTCTTAATACTTCTCAATTTTATTCCTAGATTTAATAACGCCCAATTCTTAAAATTATTTTTATTTTGATATTAATAACTTTCTTCAAGTATAGGAAAATGTGAATATGATGGATAGTTTCAGATATAGAAGAATCATTTCAGACTCTCATATTATGATAGAATTGTTCCATATTCTCCTACTTTAAATATCACTTTGTTTAATTTAAGTATATTATACGAAACGAATGGCCGTGGTTAGGGTATCGGCCTTCCATCGGGAAGGATGGGGTTTGATTCCCAGTGCCACCAAAGACCCACCGAGTGCATGCGATAAACGTGCTCGTTAAATCTGTAGAATCGAAAGTTCTGTGGTCGGTCAATGAGCAGTTACTATGGGTGCAATGATCTGGAGAAATTTATTCCCCCTTCAGATCAATGCCGAAATTGAAGGAGTAGATTCTCTGTTGCTGCCATCTATCGGAGGATTTGAAGAGAAAAGTCGTACTTTCACCTTTATGATGATTTGATTAAACGAAAGACGCTCCCAATTGACTTAAATTTGCATAGCCAAGGCATAGCGAGCTTGGCTTGTCCAAATGTCATTAGTGACAACAACAACATACGAAACGTTCCTTACACACGTCATAAAATATTTAGAGATAGTTAAAAGCTTTTCCCTTTATTTGGAGTGCAATGAATCAAACGCGTGTTTTAATTTTATCATGGAAAAGGGACATATAGAGGTTCGTGTGCTAATTGTTAATGACGGGCATTGCTCTTTGAATTACGCACATCAAATAGGCGAGCAGGTTCACATGACACGATTTCCCATAATCAGAGCTCTGGCTGTTCATTACATTTTACGAAACTGTTGTGAAATTTTAGACCCATTCTCATACATCTATTATAATTTTAAAATCTTAGTCCAAATGCTAATCGTTATCAAACGATTAATTTCAATTGTTATGAGTATCTGATGTCTTATTCATGCTTATTTCTGAAGAAAATAAACTTGTAAATGGAAAGTTTGTCTTAAATTAAAGCGATACATAGAATTACTAAAAATACAATAACATTGATGAAGTATTACTTATACTCTGAAGAGATTCTTTGAAATTATAATATTATCCTAAGAAGCATTACAAAACAATCTGTCAAAATGGTGATAGAATCATTTTGTGAGATATGTAAAAATTTTCGTATTCTTCTAAATCTAAACTTATTTTAATTTTTTTATCATTGTTGATTTTCAGTGCAAAGAATGTTTGATTTAAACTGCAAGTAAATTTGACACCTTTATAATTAACAAGAATGCATTTTTTATTAATATTGATCTGGACTGTCATACCAGACATCTTCATAGTAAGTATGTTAATTTAATGTGCATGACTAAGTTAATAGAAATGAGAATTTTACATTCAGCCTGACAGTTTTAATGATATATATATATATATGATTTAATTTAATATTAATTGTTAAAAATGGCAAAACTTGTACTGACCTCAGTAAAAATTTAAAAATGAAAACGGAAATTTTAATGCTTAGTGGATCATGCGGTATTATCCCGTCTATTGCAGTACTGATAGGTATCTCCCCCTGAAATCAACATGAAGTGGGCTAGTCCAGTGCAATCGCTCGTTTGAGCACTCGTCTTCAATTGACTTGATTACTCACTTCCTGATCGATCACTGAAGATATTCTTCTTGTACATAACTCCCGTTAATCGTGCAAGTACCTTGTTGCACGCATCCAGACAGTTATTGGCGAAATTCTAAACATGCCTTATATTTTTGTAAGCGTTAGATCTTCAATGTTTCGTAGATAGAAGCCTTGTAAAATGGCCCGAAGAGCTTATTTCAAACACTTTTGATGACGATCGTTGTCTTTTTTTTTTAGCCTTTCCTATCAGTTTTTTCTGTACAAAGAATGTATTTTTATCTTCTTGTGTCCTTATTTCTAGTGTTTAATGTCTCTCTGCTGTGCAAAGCGTTTCCGATAATGAACTGCTAATGGATTTCTCATCCTCTAAATGTCTATATATCTTGAATTCAGTATACAGCATTTACTATCAGTACATTATATCAGTTTTATATCATTGTAATAAAACAAATTGCGTTAATTTTATAACTATTGTTAAGTATTTTAGTAATAACTTATTTTTATAATAAATTGCAATGGATTAGGGGAATTTGGGTACTACTATTTGGCAAACGATCCAGAAATTAAAACTTTTGAAATGTTAAGTGAGAGGGTAGATTGCAAATATATTGAATAGCATTTTTAGCAAAATGTTTCTTAAGAAAACTGCCTTCTGATAAACACAAAAAAAAACATGTCTCTTTCCTCGTTAGCGTTTATAAGATGAGAAATGAAAATACTATTGCTATAGAGAGCAAAGGAAGAAATGAAAAGATCTGTAAAAAATTCATATATTAATAATTCAACTGAAGAAATCACTATTATAAATACCAACACTTCCTTTTACAGCGATGATTCGAATTACATTTTAATTCCTGCCCATTATAGTGTCAAGATTATCATTTTTATGATGAAAGAATATTCAAAACTACTGCTATTACTTTACTTTAAACTTGATATAATCATTAGATTAGGTATTGCCAACAGGAAAAAGTAGTTTTGCTTTTAAAATAATATGGATATAAAGAAAACGCTTGGGTAGCAGTTAAAATTAAAGTTAAATGGAATATTATATATATATATATATATATATATATATATATATATATATATATATATATATATATATATATATATATATATATATATATATATATATATTTATATATATATGTATATATATATATATATATACATCTATATATATATATATATAATATATATATATATATATATATATATATATATATATATATATATATATATATATATATTTATATATATATGTATATATATATATAAATAAATAAATATATATATGTATATATAGTACACTTTAAATATTGACATTATTCACAAAAGTAGAAGATTTGGAAAAATAAATAATAGGATGCTCTTTCTTACGCATTATACATCTATTTCAAAGTTTATAGTTAGCAATGAAGATAATCAGTTATAATTGGCGGAATATTTAATAAATTAACTAAATAAATATTACTGCAATGTTTAAGCATCCAAAGAGGAAAAAAATGTTAATTAACTACTGAGAAAATAAAATCAAAAGTTTATTATTGAAGGAATTCTTTTTAACAATATACCAATTCATTAAATGGAAATAATTGTCTGTTAAATGCAAATAAATTTAATTTAATAAAAACATGAAGGAAATAATTATGGATTTTCCTTAAATTTATTGTTTTATGACTTTTTGAATTCGAAGAAAGCCCTTTGTTCAAAGAACTGGTATTCAAATATATATAATATATATATATATATATATATATATATATATATATATATATATATATATATATATATATATATATATATATATATATATATATATATATATATATATATATATATATATATATATATATATATATATATATATATATATATATATATATATATATATATATATATATATATATATATAATTTCTATCAGAAATATTTTACCAAATATTGTTTCGTATATTTATTTCGTAAATGCTTAGAATCCTTCCACCATTTGAACTTTGCTGAGTATCTAGTTTACAGTTTGAAATCAAATATATTAAGCATTAGTTTCTTAATTCCTCTGCTGTTAATAGTCAAGCAATATTGTTTATGATATTGAAATGTATACTCTGATGTTCACCAAAATAAAGTTTCGAAAGATAGAATTTGACAAGTTTACCCCTATAACTGACAAAAAAAAAATCAATACCAACTGACTTGTAATTAAAGTAAAAAGCTATTTTCAAGACAGGCAATTAAATCTTTTTAAGAATGAAAGAAACAAAGTCAATATATTTTAGATCCTGTAATTATTTCTGGATGTTTTCCTTCCTTATAAAAGACTTTGAATATAATATTTTTGGAATATACATTTAAATTTACTGAGTACGAAAGTAAAATATTGAGCTAAATTATAATTTTTATGTACCTAGCGTTTATAATGAGTAGTGTTATATTGTGATTCCCCTTGATGTTAACAGATATGGTTACATGCTTTTTAATTTACATCAGAAAACTGTGCTAGATAATGTAATTCAATCAATATTTTTTATAAGTAAAAATATTATAAGAAAAAATATGTGTGAATTACGAACTTGGTGTTTTGATTTTTACAAAATCATTATTAATTTCAAAGTGTTTGCGACGAACGATATTTTACAGAATACAAAATGTTTAATAAAAGTTCTTTAAAAGAAACAAACGAATGCATAATGCTTTAATGTTTAGTTAAAATCAAAAACTGAAATGAGAAGTATGAATATATATGGGAAAATTGATATTATTTTACTATGAAATATATGATTCTAACAATGTAAAAGGCTTCATAATGTTAGAATAATGTAGTCAATTTAAATAATTTAATAAACAACTACTTTTAAAATAGTTATATTTATGATAACTTTTAACTTTTTCTTACTTTTGAATAAATTTACAAAGCTATTTAAACAATAATTATTGAGAGAATTTGATGATCCATGGATATATTACAATATATCTAGATTTATATAATAACATTGAGCCAATAATATTATTGATTCCCTTGTAGGTATAACTAGTTAGAATCATATAGTGGTAATGCAAATTGGGGGAAGGATGATCAATCATTGATGCCATTTACTGGAGCAATAATAATCCTTATAAGTGTTTTGATTTTCCCTCGGTATTAATAATTAATATTCAGTGCGCAGTTGCTAAAAAGGATAATAGAGGCTGTAATATTTGTTTCCAAACACAAAGTTTTTTTAATTGTTAATATTATTTTTTCTGCAATTTAATTGCGCATTTGTTTATAAATATATGCAATATATTCAAATATGTATATATTAAGTACTGAATAATATGTTTTGCCTCATAATAAAAAATTGTGTAAAACACATGCAGTATTTAAACAAATATTAAGATAAATATGGCAATTTTTTAGAAGATTAATGCATGTTTAAAATATTTTCTGTATATTTTGTATAAAAATTATACTGGCTTTCAGTGAATTAAAGTTATCACTTTATTATGATAAATTGTATTAAATTTATCACTTTATTATGATAAATTGTACATGAAATCAATAAAATTTGTTAAACATTACATAATTTTATCTCTCTCTCCTACATTTATTACATAAATTTCATCTTCTATATTTCATTAAATACTGGTGTATAAATGAAAGGTATATTTAAAAAAATACTCTTTATACATTGTCTTATAAAAATGACACTGATGTTGAAGTTTTTAAATATTCATTTAATAAATTTCATGAAAGGAGTTCTGAAATATAGAAATATTTAAAGAACAAAATTGAAAATACACCTAAAAGTTTCTTACAACAAAATTATTTTACTTTTGAAACAATAGAATACTTACAGAGTATCGCAGAAAGTTTTTCTCAAGAACATTTTCATTCGGAAAAGGGCAAGTTAAATATTCTTAGTAATTTCATTATTGCGTTTTTTTCTCTGGTATTTTCAGTGATGTTTCATATTTGTTGATTTATATAAGAAGTTAATTAATTTAAAAATATTTTTTAACTTAGTTTTCATGTTTCAATTAAGTAAAACATATCTTGATAGAAAATTCATGTATTATTTTCCTAAACTGTTCATGAAAATTGTAAACATTTATCTAAATACCAGAAAATTTTAAAGTTATTAATATTTAACTAATTCTGAAAATATGTGTTCACAATATATATAATATCTGTGAATATCTTTCATAAAGTAAAACATTTTAAATTTCTGCAAACCATATTTTTGTGAAGATATTATTGTATATCAAAATTTCGTTTTATAAATGCATTTGAATAAATTTGTGTTATAGATAATTATGTTTGAAAATAATGTAAATAATTAAAGATAAGATTGGAAAACATTTAATCGATTCACTATATCAAAACGATTAACACGAATAAGAGAATTTGTATCTACATATAAATAATAACTGTAAATAATAAATAAATAAATTGTGGGATTTATCACTGTAACAAACGGGACATATTTAAAATTTTGAGAACAATTACGTTTACGAGTCAGGTTATGCTTGCAAAGTTTTAGAAACGTTCAATGTTTCTTCCATCTTTTATGACTTTTTTATGTGAATCTTCCAAAAATTAAATGCTTAAAGCCAGACCTATTCTCTGGTTATCATTTGGTAAATACTGCTGTTATCATATATTAATAAATTCCATATTAAAGACATTATCTGGAATACAACTGACAACAGAATTCCTGTGAATTATTCATAATGAAAACAACTGCAACTATTGTAAAATTTTGTAAACATTTGAATGTAGTTTCTCGAGATGTACTTTCATATTCAAATGTTAATTTTAAGCACTGGTTTTATTGGTTCAATCTTATTTTACCATAAATATGCTTAATAAAATAGTATTCTTACATTAGCATTGTTTTTCGATCCATCACGAATTAATTCTAAACTGATCTGTTTACAATTATTCAGTAAAAAAAAAGTTTTCTAGAATAAGATAATTCATTTTTAAAATCTAACCGTTAATTTGTATCAAGATTTCACGTCGTCCATGTATCCTAACAACTTCTGAGTCAGTCTTGCATTCATATTTTGAAAACATCTAAAGACAATATCATTGAACAAATATAATATTTTGCTCGTAAATATTTGAGAGTATAATTAAAATGGTGGATAGGTCATACACACATTTAACAAGGTAAAGTATTTTGCTTATATTACTCGTATTTATCAAAACAATTATTTGGTTTTCATTGCTATATTTTCTATTGTAAATCCATATTTTCACTTTAACTATCATCATAAAATGTTAAATTTCATTTGTAAAGAATGTTTCTGTACTTTACTAAAGTAAATAATGTTTCTGTACTTTGTAAAAGTTAATATAATACATAATGTTAATAAAGCGGATAAAAAAAATAGTCAAAAAAGTATATATTTGAAAAGATTCATTTACATATATTTATTTACAAAATTTATGATTTAAACAAAATATTTTTTGCATAACAGTGTTGGATTTATCATTAATTGTTTATAATTAATTGTGTAATAAAATGTAATAAACAATTAATTGTGTAATAAAAAATGCATATATGTTAAATATGCAGATAAAATTATGTTATTAATTTTCGGGAATTGAATTTTTATTTTGTAGTTTTCAGTAATGACTAATATATTATTGATAATTTTACATGTAATAATTCTTTAGTTTACTTTTAAAAATCCATAATTGATGATTATCTTAATATTAATTTAGATAATTGTATTTTGAATTGATATGAAAATATCCAAGGACTGAATTGATATTAAACAGATTTTTCAGATTTTATTTAATAAATACATCATATTTTAATTGAAACTGTTTATCACATTATTAGGAAAATAAAAAAAAGTATTGTTTCCACAAATTTGTTTTGTAACTATACAATTTTATGGTTTATTTAAAAGTGCTTTTATTACCTCCATTTTTAAAATATTTCTTTTTTAAATATCGAACATATTTTTATAATATATAAAAATTAAGGTTTCAAAACTAAAAATTAAGAACAAAAATTTATAAACTATCAAAGAAGTTTTAGGTTCATTCAAGAATATTTTTATTTACTTTAAATTTTAATAATTATAATTGGAAAATTGGTAAATGCAATTTGATTAAATTCTAATTTGTTTCAGAGATTATGTCTATAAATTAAAACTTATAACAGTTCTCAATCTACTTAAATTAATGATAATTAGATCTTAATTTAATGATAATTAGTGCTTGTATAATTATATGAAGTTTTTTAAAATTATGAACTTCTTAATATATTTATTCTCGAATAATAAGCAAATTCAAATTTCTAATTTTATGTATGAAACTTAAAACATTTTGTTGAAAATGTTCTTTTAACTCTATGTTGTTATCTTTGTATGGTAGAAATTAACAACAATTATGTATTAGAACAAGATACAATGTAATTTTGCATAATAATTTAATGAATTTAGGAGGTAATAAAGACGTGTGTGTGTTTTACTATCTGTTATTTCTTAGAATTTGAATGAATGATATATTAATTATTATCTATATTTGAATCTCTAATAAAAATATAACAAAGTGTGTTAATATTGTAGCTGAAAAATTTAAAAAAATTTGACTACATGGAAAACAAATTCGAAAAAACTTATGTGTTGAAACATTATTAAAATATTACACGTACTTTCAAGATTGTTCTTCCACATATTCCTAAACTGTTTTTAAAAATGCTAACACAGTATACTTATAAAAAATAAGCAATAAAGTTTAAAGTTGACTATTAGTTATTTATGTATTCTTACAGCTAAATATTTAAAATCATCATCTATTTTTATAAGGGTAACTACATAGAAAATCATTCCAAAACAGATTAAATTTTCGAAACTAAAAAGTAAACTCACGTAAATTTTTTCCGCAAATCCAGATTTATGGTGATCATTAGTACTGAACAAATTTCGAAAGAATATGTCACGTTTTGGTATATAGGATGCTAAAAAATGCATGTACATTTTTTAACGTATTTTTGAGGAAACACTCCAATCCCTAAAAATAAATTGCTTTTTTTTTTTTCAAAATGGAAATTTACAAATGATCATCACTTATATTTATTTTGTTTGTAAATCATAAACAACTTATTAAAATTTCTTCTTTTTCATAATTTTTTTTAAAAACATTAAATGATGTTGAAATTCTTTAGCCAAACAAATTTAAGACACTTATAACATATCATATTTAATACAATTATTGTTATTAAATGTCAAAAGAGTGAACTTACTCTTCATAAATGGGAGAATAAAAGTATACCTTTGATTAGAGGAAAATCTTACTTTAATGTTGCATATTTGAATTGTTCCTCTTTATGTGATGTAAATTAATTTCTAGATGCTTAAAATGTATATTTTTGGGATAGTTTTTAATACTATAATATATCATTTATATTTTTCTAGAAAATGTTATTTAATATTTTCTTTTTTACAATATCTGTTACTAATATTTTATCGAATACATATTACAATGAATATTATTTCATAGTATTTATTGCTTCCTCCAGTGACTAAAAATAAATTGATTTTTCAAAACAGAAATTTACTATCGATCATCATGAATACAAATTTTGTTTAAATCTCATAAACAACT
Source organism: Latrodectus elegans (assembly GCA_030067965.1). NCBI lineage: Eukaryota > Metazoa > Arthropoda > Arachnida > Araneae > Theridiidae > Latrodectus > Latrodectus elegans. Next base: position 80,467,621 of record CM057814.1, on the reverse strand, counting down.
GATTAAAACTTCAGTTGTTTATGATTAATCCTTTTTTATTAATTAAAAAAATGTTATATTAAGCGTTTTTAATTGTAATAACTTAAGATACGCATAAACTACAATTATTAATAGAATTTTGGTTATAAAATGACATAAGAATGAAATTACCATTCATAAATGATGATATAATTATTCTTTAATTAGAAAAATCTTACTTTGATAATGTATACATGAAATGTTCTTTGTTTGGAATCAATAAAAAAATTGGAAGAAACAAAGTAAAAGGTATTTAAAATGTGTATGTTTGAGGCATACTTAGTACTGCAATGTATTTTACTTAATACTTCTCTACAATTCTTTTTAAATGTAATTTTTTGTGTTATTTGTTTTCATTTCTTAAAATGAGTACTATTTAATCGTTGATAACGTTATGACATCAAAATTACTCTGTATTTTATTGGCTGAATTGTGATCCAATGTCATATATATATATTATTGTTCACCATAAAAAATTAATTAAGTTGGAGGCACTAAAATATATTTATTTTACGTACTCTACACACTTTGTTCCAAGTCCATCACAGTATTAATATACATTAGAAACATTTTGATTGTTCGCAAACAGATTGCGATTATCATAATTCTGCTGTTACTTTTATTAGCTCTCAAAGATACAGAGCATTAATGAAATCAAAATTACGCAATTAAATAATATCGGCTCCTCTTCAGTCTTTGCTTCTATTTTCTGTTAGCGACGGTACTCAGTTTTGACGATACAATGAAGAGGATATTAAATAAAGGAACGCCAATTTTAATATTGCTCATAATGCAGTAAAAATATAATATTTCATTTAGTGATGTGATCACTTAATTGACATTTATGTTTCATAAGAATTCCTATTTTTTTGTAAATTAACTATCATTTTTTTAAAAAAGCACTACTTTCCTAAAATATTTAGTTCTTTCTCTTTCTTTTCGTTTCAGTAAAATCTTCGAAATAATGAAGTTTCATTTTATTCTTAATTACTTTTCGATTGTCAAACAGCAAAAGAATCTATTTTTAAATTTTATTGCTAAAACTTACTAGAATTTTTTTTATTTTACTAAAATTTTCAAAGGGTAGCGGATACTTGCAATTAAAGTTTTTCTGTTCATAAATAAGTTGTGAAATATAAACATTTCTTCTCATTAATTTCATTTTTATTTCACCCTTTTTATATGACTCGTATTCTTTTTCTGCAACGCATATTATTTTTAAGGTTTATTTTAAATTTATATAGATTTACGATGAATGATATAGAATTTAATGTACGATAAATAATTTTATTCTGAAATGTATTTATGTAAAAACATAAATAAAAACAGGAAGTAATACAATGGTCCATTAAATTTAATCAAAATCAAAAAGCATTCTATATAATTTTTATTGATTTGTAAATCATAGAATATAATCACAATTTTTCTATTTAAGTCCATATGATAGGTCATGTGAAGGAAATATATATTTGCAATTCTTAGTATCAATGAATAGGCGAATGTTGTTTTCATTTCTTTCATTATTAAATTCCTTTTATTTAATATTTTCCATTATCTGATTTTAGAGCTAAAGAAACATTACACTTATTTTGTGTTTTTATAGTTGGTAATTCGAAAGCAAAACGTAATATTTTATTCATTTATCCAAGCAAATGTTTTGAACCAAAAATTTAATTATGTATCCTGTTTTAAATAATTAATGTAAATATTGCTATAATAAGTAATCGATAATATCTGATTTGGTTTTTCTCCAGAAAACTGCATTAAATATTTACTGATTATCTTAATGATCAAATATTGTTAGTATAGTTAAAATATTTCCTAATAATTACAATGAATATTTACTTTTAATTTGAATTGACATATAATTTCAGACTTTATGTAAAGTTAAGTATACACTAGAACATGATAACTATTGCTAAATTTGTATGCATAGTTATCATTGAAGTTTTGTATTTAATTAAAGTCTGAGACAATCTTTGAATAAAATAATCACTTCTAGCACTCTGTTTTTATTGAAATGTAACGCTCTTCCCAATAAGTACAGTATTATAATTCATTTATTGGAATATACAAACATTTTCAAAATACTTAAATAGATTATTTGCCTTAAATTTGAACTAATTAATGATATTTTTTTAATAATTGATGTTACCCTAGAGTTTTGAGACATGGGTAAGCGAAACTTTGAAGGAATTGCTGATGATCCAATCAGCTGTAAATGACACCTGAGTGGTACACCCGAGCACCGAATGATATATCCATTAGTTTCGCAATCGGATACACATTTTACTTAATTAATATATGAGATTTTCATATAGACATTGAAAATTTTATCTGTAATTGATTAAAAATGAAAATCTTTATCTTTATTTTTTAATCAGATCGTCTATTTTATAAATGTAAAACATAAAACTTTGCATAAAAATTCATTTACTTTCTTATAACCTGATTATATTTTTGAGTGTATTTGGAATAGGAGTCTTCAATTTTTATTCTTGTTAACAGTCTTATGTTAGACGGGAACATTAAATAAATATAAATACAAAAATAGTATTATATATTTCCATTATGATTATTGGGATTTAATGTACAGAAAAAAGCTTTTTCAAAATTTAGCGTATTATGAAAATTATTTTAAAACGTATTTAACTGCCATGAATTTCAGTAAAAATGAAGCATGGAAATATGAATACTATACAATATGTGTACAAATATGCATTATTAAAAGCATCATTTAAAGAATATTTAAATAGGCAGTTCATTTTTCAAAGTTTTCATTTGTCTTTTTTGACTCGTATGAAGAGTTTCTGAACAAGATTAAGGTTTCAAGAGGAAATTTACGAGACTCGTATGAAGAATAAAATAGTAAGTTACTTCACACATACGATGCAATATCTTAAAAATAGTTAATAATTTCTTTATTTTTAAATTCTAAAAAGATCGTTATATGTTGGAAATATAATTATATATATAATTGCTTACTAATGACAGCAAAGTTCAAACACGTCTACTTAGTGATCGAGACCAGCAAAATCTGCGAAAAGTTGTCAGTGTTAACAGACAACAACATAGGGCCAAATAATGCTAAAACTCATCAAGATCATATCAGTCCACCAAGACAGAGGAGCAAATTTCGACGTTAGTAACATTGGAAAAGAAAAAAGATCATCTTTTAACTAACATGTCATTGTCGGAGCTCCCATGCTGGATTAATGAATTGGATTCTTAATGATTTACAGAAAATCGTTTGGTAGATCATTCATCATTACGGTTGTTTAGAATTGATGATACATTTCAAATCTAGCTTAATTTGTTAGCTAAATAATATAGTGGTTAGATATCTGAATACATGAGCTTGATTTTCTGATAAATATGAACCAATCTCATTGGCTTAAAATGGTTTTGTTCATTTACTTTATGGTTATCTAGATAAGAATTAGTGATACATTTCAATAATAGTGCTGATCCAAAGGGTAACGAAATCAAGTTTTTAACAATTTGTTATTATCCAAATAACGATTGATCAATGGTTTCAGAATGATGGTATTTATTTTCTAATAAAACATTGACTGGAATTGTTAAGTTCAAATCTTTAATGATCAACTGATCCCATATATATATATATATATATATATATATATATATATATATATATATATATATATATATATATATATATATATATATATATATATATATATATATATATATATATAATGTATGTATATTTATATACATGCATATATATATATATATATATATATATATATGTATATATATATATACTAAATACAAACAATTTTGAAATGGGTAGGATAACGAAAGAGACATGTTATTCAACGAAAATTATCTATGATTGATTAGATCAGCATATTTAATTGACTCCAGAAAATAAATTGAACATGTGAATTGCCAGACATGAATACCTTCCGAAGCAGAAAAAATAATAATAAAAAATAATAAATGTATTCAAAAATTCTACATGCGCAACACTTTTAAAATTAAGAAAACTGTACAGTTTAATTATATATTTTTAAAGCGATTTTTGGGTACTTGTTTTAAGTCAAAATTACGTACTGTCATTGTATTCATCCTTTATATAAAGCACAATATTTAGATTCAAAATACGACCATTGTGTAATGTGTTAAAATTTAATTCCTTCAAAAAATTATTGCTATATTATTAATTTCACATATATCAGATTTTCTAAAATTTACACTTTATCCGTTTTCCTTGAAAGAATTTCAGATTTATAATTGTTAATGAGAAGTGAAGAAAAACTATTTTCATTCTTTTAAAACATGTGTTAAATCTTGATAAATAAAGAAAATTAAGTTATTATGAGAAAAATGAAAGTTGTTGAATTATAGTTCTAAGTCTGAAGTTTCTTTAAAATTTTAAATAAAATGCTCTATTATCTCAAGAACACATCATTGAGATAGCAGAAATAAAATAACAAATGTATAATAACTTAGCAAATAATAAAAAATTTAATTATATTTAAAAGTCTTAACTCACTGCATTTTAACGAGGAATTGATAATTTAAGGTTTATTGTTAAGTCTTTGACAGTTCACTTTTAAAATAAAATGAAAAATTTTATGCATGTGATATGTCTGTTTTAAATAGTTTATACTAAAAATTCAAAAAAGTAACTAACCATTAATTTTATTGTAGAAACATTGATTGTTAATATTATGTCATGAATAAAAGTTATCGAATAAAAACTATTATGTATAAAATTTTAAATATTTTTTATAACTACCTAACTTTTAATTTAAACCTCATATTTGTTAAAATAAATTATATCAATTAGATTCAAGCATTCCTCATTCCACAGTCACACTTGTTGTTTTCTCTTTTTCTAGACTTCAGATAACTTTTTCTTCGTTGAAGAGAATGTTTGAGTTTATATTTCTTATCACCAAATGCACACACACACACACACACACACACACACACACACACACACACACACACACACACACACACACACACACACACACACACACACACACACACACACACACACACACACACACACACACACACACACACACACACACACACACACACACACACACACACACACACACACACACACACACACACACACACACACATTTACTTTTTTAGATCAAATGAATTTTTTTCCCAGAAATATCATAGAAACCTAGGAAATATTTTAAAATTTTATTATTTAAAACCCTTCTAATTTCCAAACTAAAACTCGCTATTTTTTATGTAGTTAAAATTCTAATTGAAATTTTTCTTTATTTATATTCATTTTCTAAATGAACAGCTTATTCACTTATTATATTAAATGTTTTATTAAATATAATTACAAATATGTTTTCTGAAATTACAAATAATATCGAACCACGATTTGAATATAAAGGAATTTTCAGATACAGATTTATTAAAAAAAATTATTAAAAATAATTATGAACAATTTTTTTGAAATTTTAAATAATATCTCTCGAACCGTAATCTGAATACAGAGAAAATTTCAATTCATAATGTCCTTATTAAAAATAAAACTATTTCGTTGTAAATTCAGATTTGTTTTGGTTTTTTCTTAAATAATATATGCTACTTTTGAATATTTGTTATTTTTCCATATGATTGTACTTACGCTATAATAACAAATTTTATTTTTAAGAAAATCTTTATAAGAATATTTGTAAAAACTATAAAATGTAACTAATACCTTCATTATCATTATCAAAGGCATTATCATAATATCAAAATTACAGCAATATGACATGGCTGAGCCTAACATTCATTTTTCTGAATAAGATATTACATGGGAGAAATATTGTCCAGAAGTCGTAGCCATCAAAAATATCAACACATCCTCTAAATATTTATTTTTTATTCAGTTCTTTAATTAGGATCAAAGGAACAGCTCATTAAATTAAAAACATGCTCTGTGTAGGAGGATAGCTCATTAATGAATTTTTTGCTGGTATTTTATTCAAATATAAAACTTTTAAATTTATGCCTTAATTGACATTTATTAATAAAGGAAAAGAAAAATGTATGTTTTTTTAATGATTAAACAAGGCTTTAATGATTATTGTTATATATGTTCTTCTCTATCTTGGTTTTTCATTTTAATTTTGTAATATGCAATTATAGGTTAAATTTCTCACGAAATGTTTGATAGGAAACAAAAAAATAATCTGCTCACATTTATGCTCATCAATTACAGTTGTTTCAATTCTCTAGTTTTAGATGTTTTTGAATGAGATATTTTTTATATTCTATAATTATATTTCAAACACACGATGACAAAACGATGTTATATTCGAAACAACTGCAGGAAAATAAATGAGATTTAATATAGTAAAATTAACATTTCGTGCTGAGTTTTGCTGATTCTTATTAAGAAGATATTTGACGTTAATGGTAATTTTTCTATGTTCTCACTTTAAAAAATATTTTATTAAGCCATTTAACAATTTTTTTATAAGATTTAACTTTTTGCTTACACAAAATTTCGAAAAATCTTATACCTAATATTCTTCTCCATATATCATTTGATAATTATAAGAAATAATTTATTGTGAATTTGTGAAATATATATAATATAAATCTTTGGGAACTTTAATATACATATTTACATATACATTTTATAATTTAGGTAATTTTATCAAAAAAAAAATCCCTTGTAGATCTACAAAATTGTATCGAAGTAAAATAATTATCTTTCAACTCTCATTTTTTATTTTTTTAAATAAACAGAATAAATAATAACTACAGCTCAGCATAATCTGTAGCTTTTAAATAAAATATTAATGAAGTCCAATAAATTGAAGTTATAATGTTATAACTAAAAGAAACATATTACTTAAAATAATTTATTTTATCTTACATTTACTTTGTAGTTATCAAGATATCTCCCCTAATTTTAAGGAAATGATATATCAGTTATCATATTGGGATTTATTACAGTTCAATAAATGATTTATTCTTTATTTTTTATTATAGTTCCTAATTTTTACTGGTTATAAGAGAAGTTTAATGTATTAAATTAATCCAGGATGCCTTAATATTTACTCTTCCCATATTATAAATGATTATAATAATTTCATGATTACAAAATATTTCAATATTTATTAATAACAATGACTTATTTTTTGTTTTCTCTCTTCGTCCTTAATATCTCCTTAATACTGTGGATGTAATAAACAGTGATTTGTCAAATTTAGATCTGCTAATTTCATATCAATCGTTTTAATCTGTGTACATTAATTTAAATATGAATGTAAATTCTTAACTCAATATTACTATGTTCATGTTAGCATCTTGTCATAGTGGACAGAGAAGAGAGGCTCTAGATGTGTACAGAGCGTTAACAAGTATACGCCTTTCCTCCTCAGCAGTCTAGTAACAAAATAAAAAAAATATGTTTAATAGTGGGTATTAAAGCTTCAGATCATGCTTCAGAGTTTGATGTCGGTAGGAGTAGATTCTAGTCCAAATCAATGAGGGTCTTCACTATATTGTTTATGCGATGTTGAGAGTGTCTATGTCTAATGCAAACCTGAAGATGGCGGGATATCTGACGGAGATTCTATGTAGTTGTTGGCTGTAATGGGAAATGGAGAGATGGAATATAGATGACCTTCTTTACCATATGAATATACGGAGGTCTCACTTGCACTAAATCGCTTATATTATGAGGGGATGATGAGATTTTAGTCATTTGATTTCAATAAATGGGATGTTATTGTCTATTATTCCTTGTTTTTCAAGAAAGTCTATCCTCTTATTTCCTTCGTAGACCTCATGGGCTTTGGTCCACTTGATACGGGCTTCCCAGTGGAGAGTACATTGCAGAAAAACATTGAAAATCATTAGATTAGACCTAATTAATTAGTATTTTTACTTTTTAATATAAAAAGGAAAGAAGTATCATACCTGTTAGAAATATTATATGCCGAATTTGTATTTTCTTTTTTAAAAAAACCTTGGTATATCATGGATTTTCGATAAGTTAATTCTACATATGACTGTTATACTTGAACTATCTTATTGTTCATATTAATAAAAAAAGTTAAAGATTGTTAAATTTTTCATTATTTGATTTGGACTAGACACAAGTAAATTTTCGTAAACAATTTACTAATTTGTTGAATTTATTATGTTAATTATAAATTCTTTCAGTAAAAAAACATTTTATAAATTTTTTTATTAAGAACTTAATATTATTCACCTTTAAATTTACATCAAATTTCATAAATTAGTATTCTTAATATCAATTTTATATTATTGTCTTAATCATGGCCAAAGAAAAATTCATTTACAAAATCATTGCTTTAAAATGAAGAACAATAATGTTGAAGTTATTGATTAGAACTGAAAATGTAAAGAAATTAACGAAAAAAAGTAGAGGCATTACACCTATTGAAGTAATTATCTAAATTTAGTTTAAAGACAACAACATTTCAATAAAATTTAAACGCAATGAAATTATTAACTAATATTTATAAAAAACTAGGTTTAATATTTTTGAAATTATGTTTTTATAACTAGCTTAACAATTATATTACTAGTTATTAAAATTATACAACTCTCTCTATGGTATTCAGAATAATTTATAAAATCATACTATTATAGATAATACTTCTAATCAAAAAGAAAATCCACCAAAATAATTAGGTAAATTTGCCGAGTTTTATAGAATAATTATAAAAAAAACATTATAATATAACACTCCCTTATACATGAAAAATTTCATCTGAAAAACATTCATTACATTCTATAAAAAAAGAGTATTTAAATCAGTTCCATCTAAACACATTTAGCCATAATGTTATTTACCTTACTTTTTGCTAATGTTTAAAAGATGAAAACAACCACGATTTTCTTACAAATGTACCCAAATGGAATTGCAAATAAAGAGCATATTCCCTATATCACAAGGATGCTTAAAATGTTACTTTTCTCATAGCACTAGAACACCTTAAAAATGCAGTACGAGTTCCTTTGCTATGTATGAAGTGCAAGTTCAGACATGTTCTTACTTAAGTATGCACGTTTTTAAATTCATTTTCAAAATTCACAGAGTGTTTTCAAAATGGATCGCATACCAAACTTTTTTTAAATTTGAGTAATTCTCTGAGGTATTATGTAATGCTTCGCTGTATAATGTTTCTTAAAAAATAAACTTTACTTAGATCATGAGAGAAGAATAACCTGTCACTTTTGGGGTTTGCTTGTGATTGATGTGGTAGAATATAACCTATAATAAAATATTAACATTAGGCAACTGCTATTTTTTTAATATCAAATTGTATTATTAATCATTACAATTAAATTAAATCATTTTATATAAAGTTTAAAATTTTACTAGAAATTTTTATCATTCTATTCACGTTTATCATTTTAAGACAATGATTTTATAGCACATAAAATTATGTATAAAATAGCCTGATTTTGGGCATTGGGATTAAAAATAGGGATTGAAGGAAAGAAAAAATGCAAAATAAATTCACAAATTTCATGAATACTTTTTTCAAATATTTCTTTCAAATTATCGAAAAAAAATTAGATGTTATAATCAAATAACTTAGAATATTTACACTGAAAAAATATCAAAACTTCCACAAAGTATAAGAAAGTGCTTTCAGACAAAACGAATAATTAAATTATAAATATAAGCTTTTAAAAAACTTAATTCTTCATTTTATTCATGGAGATATTTTTAAGGTGTTCATGAACATATAGATTAGTTATTAAAGGTAAGAAGAAATTTTACTCTTGTCTCTATAAAATTAATCTTTAGCAGCACGAACCGTGAGAAAAAATCTCTGACAAGGAAACCAACTCTGTCAGCCTATCGAATGAAATTATCTGGATGGACATTATCAAGAGACAGTTACAAATAAATGAAGTCTTAAAAAGAAATAATTTATAACAGTTACATATGTACATTCATGGGAATTACTACAGTGGATTAAGAAAGCTAAAATCCTTGGTTTTCAATTACCTCGTAAAAAATCATTTGAAACCAACCGCACGAAAAAAAAGCATAATGTTAGCACAAAGCATATTTGACTATACATAACTTATATAAACTTAATTTTTGCATTTAGTTCATAATTAATAAAAATAACCGCAGGATATAAAAAAATAATAATAATTCAAAAAATATAATTTTTGAATAAAAATCTGTCAAGTTTATTCAAGAATGTACTCCTTTTTATTTAAAAATTAGCTAATATTATTTTTAAACATTAGATAATAAATTACTATTCTAAAAAATTGTATTACATGTATATATAAGAAAAAATTCTAATCCAAATAATAAAATTCTTATATTTTAAATATGCAATTTATAAACAATTTTTTAATAAATATTTTATTTATTGAAGTAATTTTAAATGTTGCATTATAATATTTAAAATTCAATTTAATTACTTATTCTACTTTTGAATACTAGAATTATATTGAAAATGAAATAAGTAAATTTATTCGATTATTGATTCACTTGGATATAAATTTATTTCTTGTAAATATTGTTCAATTATAATGATGTATGTTTTTTTTACCATATTTTTAGTTCACCTTTAATTTGAATATAGAATCAGTTACTGGATTTCTTTAACAAATTTCTGCTTCGAAAAACTAAAAAGATGCAGCAAACTGCAATTTTATTTATCTAAACCTCTTTTCAAAGTCCCTGTAAACGTGGGAGAAAGGTTAAAGTTGAATGTAGGAGGTTAATGATCATCAATTCAGAAACAGCTATTGTTCAATTTCAAATTGATTCCAACATCTTTCAATTTCAACCTGATTGTGGTTATTCAAGAATTATAAATTAAAAAAATAAAAATCTTCGTATTACATTTCATAAAAAAGTACATTTCTCGAGACACAAATTTTTTTAAAATCTCATCCAATATTTATTTTTCAGTGGCTTAAATAATAAAACTTTTAAGTTTCAGAGCAATAATAGTCTAACTTTTATTTTAGATGTCCGTAGAGTATTGTGGTTAGAGTTGCATTTTCCCATTCTATGGCTTTGAGTTCCAATTTTAAAGAGAATCTTGGTGATTGGTCAGGCAATTCTTCGAATTCTGTTGGGAATAGTTTCAGGATATTTCTTTTGAATTTTACATTAACTGTGGATACTGCCAAATTTCATAGAACATTTATGCGTAAATATATTTCTGCTTTGAAAGTTATTAAATCCTAAATCAGTAAAAATAGAGACAATTATTATTCTGTATTTTAAGAGTATTGTATGAAGCAATGCATCACCATTGTAAAAGATATCTCTTTAATAGTCAGACTGTGTCAGCCACAGTTTGACTTTGACTCAAAGATCGATGCTTTCAATAGTTTTTCTTCATGTGATATAAGAGCTTAAAAAGAAACACGTCTCTTATGATGTACTTTTATTGTCTTAATTTGGCAGTGGTTCAAAACTCTAAAAGCAATTGTCAATAGCTAACAATTTTGAGGAGTCATACATAGATCATTAATGTATAAAAGTGTGATGAACTAATAGACAAATATAAAAATAAACTTCATACATTACTCAAAAGAAGCTCATCTTACAGAGAAAATATTTGAAAGTTAAATTTTTTTTTGAATTTATTGTTCCTTGACTGCCTGTAGGTAACGCGTGAAAGTTTAGGCAGAAGATCATGTGTGACTTTGTTGTTTATTTTATGAATTTACTTTGTTATCGTGACTTATATATATAAAGTGATAAGATTGTTGATTATTACAAGGAGTTGCTGTAAAAAATTACAAATAGTTAGAAAAATAACTTCAACAAAGTTAATTCTGTAAATTTCATTTAATAATTCATAAAAACTGATGGAATATTTTTAACTCACGTTTTTATGAGGATCTAGTAGATAAAGATATTGTTATAGTGAATGAATTGCAGCAGATTTGGTCCCATCAAAGCTATAATTTTTCTCATAAAACTTATATTTATTAAATTCTAATTGAATAATGACTAGCTCTAATTAATTAAGAATATCAGTACGCATAAGAATGTAATATGTAGTTTTAAGTTTAGTATATATATATTTTGGACATTAATATATTTTTAACTCAAAGGAAGAGTAAACTGCTCTTCTTGAGTAAGAAATGCAACAGCTCTTTTTTTACATCAGAATGAAAATGATAATATAACTAATCATTTTTTACGAATACTACAATCTTTTACCAATTGTATATAGATTTTTATTGGATAGCATATTTTGAATGCTTAGGTTTAAGTTAATATATATGGAATTAGTATGATGAAATTAGACTTTACCAGCTTATAAAATAAAACCGAATAATATTCTTTCATACTTTCAGTTTTAATGTCTTAACTATCTTCAGAAACAAAGATAAATAAGATAACTAGAAATTTCTTCCTCTATTATTTTGTTATCTTGAGCGGGAAAAACTTAATATAGGTAGTAATAAAAGCCTATTTTGACTAATCTACAATTTATTGAGCTGTGCATGTAATGGTACTTTTCTGAATAAATATTTTGTAAAAAGGCATTACACACACACAGGCCAACAATTACAGTTATTTTTTTAAAAATTATTTTATACTCATGTCGATAAATTAAGTATAAGTCAGAATCACACAGAAATTGAATTCTAAAATAAAAATTTCATATATGCATAATTATCACACACATCTCGAAGAGTAATATGCAAATTACAAGAAACCACCAAATGGCGCCGATAGTACGTCACAATGACGAGAGTATAAGAGAGGGGTAATGTAAGGAACAGCTTCAAAGAAGTAAAGTTGTTCCCAAGTGCTTTAAAACCCTTTCAGTGCAATAACCGCATAGTTATGGCACAAAGGAAGCATTTGGATGATGATTTAAGTGGTAGAAGTATCGGCCGGCTGGAATGTGGACATACCCAGCTGGAAGTATCCGAGGAACTTGGAATTGCACAGAGTGTCGTCTCCAGGCTTTGAAAACGGTTCCAAGATGATGGTAATGTGAGTAGACGTTACAGAATCGGTCGCCACGGAGTTACAATGCCAAATGATAACCGGTATTTGACAGTTACTGCCAAAAGAAACAGACGAATCACAGCATCAGGCATGTCTCGTCAGATCTCTTTAGATACCGGTAAAACAATTTCAAGGCAGACCGTGTATTGAAGCTTAGAGCATATTTGGCCTATATGCTCGTAGGCCTGTTAGATGTGTTCCACTTACCGCGACTCACTGTTGCCTGCGGTTAGCCTGGAGTAGAGAGCATGCATTAGGGACAACGCAACAGTGGTCTTGTGTGATGTTTCCCGGCGAGTCCAGGTTTAGCTTTCAGTCTGATTCTCGCCGGACTTTCATATGGAGAGGGCCGGGTACCCGTTACCATAAAGAGAACACCATTGAGTGACACCGTTACGGTGTTGTAGGCGTGCTCGTTTGGGGAGGAAATTTTCTGGGTTCCAGAACTAACCTGCATGTTTAAAATGTAACCATGATAGGCCACATCTATCGGGATGCCACTTTGGAACCACATGTATGTTTGTTTCGGGCACCATGGGTGCAGATTTTCTCTTTATGAATGACAACGTCCGTCTTCAACGGACAAGCATAGTAGACGAATACCTTCAACCGGAGGATATCACACGTTTGGACTGGCCAGCATACTCACCGGAATTTAATCCAATAGAGCATGTGTGAAACATACTTGGCCGACGAATTGCAGCCCGTCCCCCATGTATCCTGGAACTTTGGGGAGCATTGCTTGATGAGTGGTGTAATATTCCCCAATATCAGATTGTAATTTGATACGCAGCATGCCTAGGCGTTACAGCCAGTATTGCATCGTATAGGAGCATACTATGTATTAACCATCATACTAACCATGTTATACTGGTTTTTGTAAATAAGTCCGTTTTTGAAGATCGCTCCAGGGTGTAAAAATCACAATTTTTATTAATAACGTCAAACATATAGCCTCTGTTTTGCTCTTTACATTTTACTCAATAAATAGACTTTACAAATAAGGCACATTTTTTTGCTTCTGTCTGTTTCTTTGCCTGAACTTGCATTATCCTTAATTTATGGGCACGAGTATATATACCAACATATCGGTTAATTTATTCCATATTTCATATACATATTTCATAGATTTCAATTCTATACTAATCACTATATAGGTTTCAATTCGCTATTTAATAAAATCATTTGTTTAAAATTAATTTTTCTACAAAAAGCTCTCTAAATTAATACTGTTATTAATAGACATTTATAATTTAGAAGACCATTACGCATTTTCAAACTCTCTCCTGAATAACAGTAGGATGTGAATATTCAGAAAATAAATTTCTTTGATAATAATTTTAATTTTTTGAGGAAAAACTACCTATGTGAGTGTGTGTGTATTTTTTTAAAAATTTTATCTCAAGTATCTAGTTTTTATACAAAAAATTACAGAAATGTATTTATGATAAGAGTAGTATATTGTATTCAGAAAAGATTTTGTGATTTATTTATTAACTTTAAACTTTGTTATGTGTGAGATTTTTTATTACTTTTTACTTACTTTAAATACAGTACTTTCCTGATTCCCTATTTAATAATTCAACTAAACTTTTATGTACTTGAAAACAAATTACTTCTCCTTAATTTTTTACTTAGCTAGAAAAGTACAATAAAAACACCTAAAAACACAAGTAACATTCTCTCGTTAATGAGGGGATGTGTGAGCTTTTTTAATTGATCAAATCACAGTTGTATTCTACGAGGGATTGAAAAAAAATTTTTTTTCATGAGGTAATTCTTGGAATTTCCCCATTAAGTGAGGTCCAGAAATCAGGCATCAAAAAAGTAGAAGAGGAAATTAAGCTTAATTTTTATTTTGTCAATAATCGCATAAAGGCTCAGTGATTTTAGTATAAGAGGACTGGTGGAAATTTTCTAAAATGTTTCTTTTCACCACTATATATTATTTGGATATAATGATTCATATAATATTGACTTTTTTTTATCTTAAAATAGAGTTTGTTACAGAAATGGAGTCTTAAAAGCAAGATTAATAATAATCTAAAAGTAAACTTAATAAATAAATCATCTAGGCAATTAATATCAAAAATTTTCCTGATAGGTGCCTAACGATGCATTCTAAGATCTAAAATTATAAAAGATTATTCTTCACATCAAAGTACTTGCTGCAATTGGTATTGTTTCTAATATTGGTTGTTTCCTACAGTTGACATTGAGCCATTAAATTTCGAGTTTTACTTCTGGTTTTTGCAAGATATTAGTTTTATACTTTTGGAAGGCTATCCCTTTTCAACACATTACCATTGCATTCATCAATTTGTAATTTCTTCAATAGTACGATACCGCACAGAACGACTTTTCTAAAGTTGCTGTTCTAGTCAGGGATGTTTCAGTGAAGTAAAAACCAATGCTCATGACTGACTGTAGAGCTATCAAATAAAGCTGAACAGCACTTTATAGATTCAAAATTTTTTTACTCATAGTTTATTCACTGAAAATATGACCAAATGATATCCTCCTTTTAACAGTCATTAATTGCTAAAATACTAAGCCATGGGGTGCATTTGTATGAACAGTTAAGAAAGTTTTTGAAATTTATATAATTTTATCTTACATCTCTATATCAATAAGTTTCTAAAACTCTATTGTTATGAATGATGATTAATATTAATACATTTCAGAGTAATATTTAATTTTAATTTTTCAACGAATTAATTTGTAACTTTTTAACTAATCAAATATATATATATATATATATATATATATATATATATATATATATATATATATATATATATATATATATATATATATATATATATATATATATATATATATATATATATATATGTATATATATATATATATATATATATATATGATATAATATAATATAATATATATATATATATATATATATATATATATAAATATATATATATATATATATATATATATATATTTATATATATATATATATATGTATATATATATATATATATATATATATATATGATTTAATAATAATTTTTGCGTATTCACTTTAGTAAAACAGAGAGGTAAATAAACATGATTTACAAATCATTTGTTAAAAAGCATGATAAAATAAAAATCGTACTAACATTTTTGTTCTTGAGATTAATCTTTCAACTAGTTTTAGACTTAGAAGTTTAAATTTTTTTATAATAATCACTGCTCATTGATTTTAGGCATAATTTATTTATTAATTAATTTTCAAATCATGTAAAATTTATTTTCTAATTTTTCGTATATACGATTAATAAGCTTTTTCACTGTCCATTAAATCAGATTAATTTGATTCATTTATAGAAGAATAAGTAAGGTATATAATGGCTAATTTTGTGGTATCCTTGATTATAATAACAAAGAAGTCCACAATAATGTTAAAAAATATATTGCTCATTTAATAATAAGAAAATGTCTTATTTTAGTTGTTATTGCAGGAATTGTATAATAATAATATAATATAAAAATAAACTTTTCCCTATATGAGTAAATCTTTTTGTATCAAATTAATTTCTCATCAAACTAAATAAGAGCACTTTTTTTACTAATTTTGTATCAAAGCAAAAATATTAACACTTTAATATTTCTAGAAATGATTTTTCGTTGTATCACATTGAAGATACATTCTTATTTAATTAATATATATTCTATTTAGTATAAATGTAAAAAGTTATTTAATTTAAGCCAAAGTGTTCTCTTTAATGCGTATTTAAAAATGAGATAAAAATTTAGGTAAATGAATCAAGAAATATCTGGAAATAACAAAAATCATTACCCAGTATTAATAAAAGCATTGTTGATTGAATTAAATTTTTAATTATAAATAGAGAAAATAATCAGAGAAAATTAACTTTATTAAATTTTTCTAATAGTAAATAATATTTTAATATAAATATTTGAAAAGCAAGTTATTCATAGTTTATTAAAATCTTTTTTCACTTGTACACGAAAAAAATAACTGGTCATTAAAGCCACAAATGTTCTTATGACATTTCATATGTTTAGCACGAAAAAATACATATTACAAAAATGTATTTTAAGAATTGGGAAATTTCATAATAGAAGTCAATAATATGAAAACATTTGAGCTTGACATATTACTTTTATTATGTTACAAGCTAGCTGAAACTAAATTAAATAACTTCGATAAAATGCATGATTAATCTGTTGTATTGTTGTAACCTTCATTTATATCAAGTGAATTGTCATGTTCACTCTGCCAGTATTCCTGAACTTTTTCAATAATCTTTTTTCACTCTAATCAAATTGTCCTATTTATATCGATATTATATACCCTTGTAATTTATTTATGAGTTTCCCACTATTATTTTAATCTAATTTAGAATTTAAAGAAAAATTCTTGGATATTTATTTAATTAAAAAATGCATATAGTTTGAAAAAAACTATCATAAGATGATCAGGTTTCTCTGATTATCCAGAAACTATGTACTTTTATAATTTATTTACATTTGATTTATAAATAAATCATATTATAAAAACAAAGTTAAGTGGAAAAACTAAATATTTTTTTAAAATGTGTGTGTGATGTAACAAAAAAATATATTTTCTATGCATTTCACATTATCTCATTTTAGGTTAAATGTAATAAATAAAAGAATTTAAAAAAACAACGAAGAAATTTACTGTTGAGTTTATCATGATAAATAATCCATATCAATATTTTTAATAACTTTATTTTCTATTTAATAATTGTAAGATAAATCATAATTTAAGTGCACAAAAGAATAAATTAAATTATTTTAAAAAATAGTCAAGCATATAATTTTAAATGCAGATTGTAATTGTAAAGCAAGAATTAAACTTGTAAAAAATTTGAGTATTTCATTCATTTAAAATATATATTATTGTAAATATAAGCGTAATAGCTTTAAGTATATGAAATAACCTCCCCAAAATATATCAACTGATATTTATTTATTGCAATAAACAAAAATATCAGTGTTATAAAATAAAGCAAAAAATAATGCTTACAATTATTTGCATATATAAATAAACAATTCACAATTATTTACATATAAGTAATTGAGAACTATGCTTTATATTTTTATAAAATATTTCCAAGCATATAAATAATACACAATTCTCAAATGACAAAGTGCAGTTTACTTTGAAATGCATCATTAATATAATTTAAGGAAGCCGTCATGTTAAGTAAATTTTGTTTAACTACCAGGAGCAAGAATGAGCCACGAATAAAACCTGAGCTACTACTACGAATTCTTGTGGGAAAAATCTGGTGATATCCAATCCGTTTCGCAATTCAGGATTGTCATCGTGACTTGTTGATTGCGATCGAGAACGTAAAGCCTCAGTGGGATTCGCTGCCACTCACAAAATGCATTAGTTGGAATGAGCGACATCAGCGAGATGAGAACAACTTCACCTTTTCTTATTAAAGTACATCTTTTCTGTTATTTTGTCCAATGTTTCTTAGAAACGCAGTCTTATACTCTTGTACAGAATATGCAATAAAATTAAAGTTGTTACTGGAATTTCAACAATATTTGATTGCAATCCGTTATGGATTCCAGACTAATATCGTTCATTTCAAACACTGTATTTTTCTTCTATTTATATTATCCTGCAAATGATACTTAATTTCAATTTAAATGGTGTCAGTAATGTAGCAGTTTTTGATAAAAGTTAAGGAAGTCAACAATATTATTTGTCATATTTAGTTTTTCATGTAAACAATCGTTTCTATGGGGACACATAGGACGAGACAGATCCTAATAATTTTGGATATTTTTTCATTATTTTTCACGTTGATGGCTACGATAGTTGAAAAGAAATGAAAATAAGATTCTTAGTGGCAATTGTAATATGAGTTTCATTAAAAATTATCATTTATACTACTTTTTTTTATCATTTTTGCTTAATTTTACATAGTATTCATTCCATAATTTATCGAAATCAATTCTGGATTACAAATCCTGTACGTAACGAAACGATAAGAAACTCTTCCACGTTAATCGTTTGCATTTCTCGGAAAATCGTCAGACAGCTAAAAGTGTTTTGCCTTCAAAATGTTTTTTGCAAAACCTTTTTATTCATTCCGCGAAATTTAATCAATCTTCTTATATTGTCTTTAATTATTTCTTTTTCTTAGGAGCACAATGACAATTTTCATATTCGTATATTAATCAGTTTAAAATAAATACGACAATATTAATTGAAATGCGTTTTTACCACAGTTTATGCTGCTAGTTAATGTGGCTTATTCCTCCAGGGTGACAGTAGCCGCAATTCCGGTTGATGAAATCGAACACTTTCAAACAATGGAGCACTACCTCAGGGTACCACGGCTTACGGTAACAAGAATTAAAGCAAAATTCCAGTAGTCATTACGAATTAAATTCAAAGGAGCTTTTAATCGAAATTCCAAGTTCTGGTTTCAGATGCATACGAATTCCTCAATATGTATATTTTTGGTGAAAGTGATCAGTTTTTGTTAAGTTTTAAGAATCCAGTCACATTTTAAATAATATAATTTATTATTTAAATTATTTAGAATACACATGTATAACCAAAAGATTATTGGTTAGAATTAAAAAAAGTAAGAAATACCGCAGCTTCTATGCAAGCTAAGCTTGAATCTGATAGTTAGATTAACTATTGACTGTTTATAATAATTATCTACTACAACAAGAAGTATTGGATATTTCTTGCTCAAAACTTTCATTTCCCTTTATTTCTCCCCTTTTCAAACTAATGTTATATGCATAGTATTTGATTGTATTACAATATAATAAAATATAAATTATACACTTTCTTGAAAAAATATTAATTTGATAAAGTTTGTGAAAAAAAAATTTTATTTAAAAAAAGTACTTGATAAAATATGGGAAAAACGATTTAAAAAAATGCGTACTGCAGCTTGTAAAACAAGCTTACTGCTTTAAATAAATTGCGAATTTTTCAGGAGAGACTAAATTAGCTGCATGAGGCCAGCACAATTTTAATAATCTACATTATAAAATTTTATTACATTATTTTTTTATCATCCTTAAAGATACTTCCTCTTTCTTTCTCTCTCTCTCTCTCTCTCTCTCTCTCTATATATATATATATATATATATATATATATATATATACAAAATATAAAACATTATTAAATAATTTTATCTTCATTATAAAAATCTAGATTATTTTAACATGTATTAATTTGAAAGAGATTTTTGAATTTAATATATTAACATCATTGAAAGAGGAAAATATATATCAAATGAAGTATATTGAGAATATTTATTAAAATAAAAACTCTTACAACAGTAATGATTTAATATAATGGTAATCATCTGTAAAAATTAAATGTTTAAGAAATGATTTTCACGAAATGTGTAAAGGCTTCACTGCTGTTAATACACTTTTTTCAATTTGCCCAATTGAGCATTTTGAAAAGTTAGATATCAGCATTTTATAAATTTTTTATACAGCAGAGTAAATGAATATATTAAATTACTACAAATTTCATTAAGTGATTGTTACTCTATAATGGTGAATAAATGTAAATGTGCTACAGTATAACATTATCTACACAGTAAAAATATAATTTTCTAATTATAAAATTTTGAAAGATTAAGATAAGAACATGCTCTAATGTAATGAAATAATGGCTGGTGAAATGATAGACTAATTATTTCTTAAATTTTATAAACTAAAATGATCTATATATAACAATTAGCTTCTCTGCTTTATCAATGTCGAAACAGTTGTAATAAATTATTAGAGTTAAATTCTAATAATTTGTTACAACTGTTTTGATAATGTTCTCACAAAAGACACAATTTTAGTTAATGCTTCAAATTTAATTAACTAAAAATAAATTAAATATCAATATTTTTGCTCTCTAATAAATTTAGAGATAAGATAATATATTTAGATTTACAAAACTTATAATTTGTGAATAATGATAAATATAGATTATATTTTCACAACTTTTCTTGAAACAATTTATTTTCATAAGAAAGTTACGATAAAAATGTATAAAATTTAAGAAAGGAAATTTTAAATTTTTGTTTAAAAATAATAATTTGTAACTAAGTTCTTTTTTTAAAATTTAGCTTTATATTATTAATTTTAAATGCATGAAATAATAATGCTTCAATTTATTAGCTTAATTTTTTTTTTATGAGAGACGAATTCTTGCTATTAGTTCATTCTAAAAACAATCAAATTATAATGAATCTAAAACGAACTCCAGAGGCTTTTAGGCGAGCCATCTTTTTTTCATCTCCTGCCGCTTAAGCTCAGTGATTTCATTTTCTCTCTGGAGGTGGCCCGTATCTACAGGTACCAGTTCCAACTACTGAAACTCGACCAGCTGCGCCCTCAAGTAACCACGTGCGCCCTGGTGGACAGCGCGACCATCCCCCAACTACTCCCAGAGATCGCGTGATTTTTCTGAGCGCCGGAACTCTCCGAACTTTTCTCCGAGTTCTACTGACAGCGGGGAACTCATATGACCTCAGAGCGAGTGATTCATTTTAAAATTGTTTTTTGAAGCTAATATTTAGAACTATAATTTTAGATGTTGTTGCTATTTCTTACTTATGATGTTTAGTATTTATTTATTTAATTTTTGTGTTTCGAGACCTCAATTTTTTAAGGAAAGCTTTTTTATTTGAAAGAAAATAATCGCTTTTGAAATAATTTTTTATATGATGTTATGGCATTTAGATGACGAATGATTGTGGACGTTTTACGTATATGATTGTTTCAATTTATTGAATATAAATATCATAAACGGCAAGGCAAGTTTAAATTTATCATATTTTGTTATTTTAAATTTTAAAATGTAATTTGCCGTTTTCAAATATTAGTTTCCTGAGACGATGTGTATTCTATACATTAATTTTAAAATTTCGTTTTTATAGTTTTTTTAATCCTTGGAAAAATTTGATTTTTAAAAAATAATAAAATTAATCTGAGAAAAATAAGTAATTGCTGCACAAAAGAATATTTTATAAAAAATTTCAGCAAAATTTTTTTAAAATTCTTATAGAAAATATTCATTGGTAATTAAAGTGTATACTAAATTTGTTTTTTTTTTCAAACTTGAAAAATTAAACGTAATATACAAACGTTATGCTTTGTGTACATAATTAATATTTATAAGTATTGTTTTAAAATGGTAATATTTAAATGTCTAATATAATAAACTTACATAGTATTGATCTCTACGATTATTTTTTGTAATTAAATGTAAATTTATTTTCAAAATTTATCTGTGATGAATTTTCGTCCGTAAGAACTACCGAAATAAAATTATTTATTTTGATGCTAAAATCACCCAACATATCAATTTCAAAAATTATTTTTCCATGGTGGTCAAGTATTATTAGAAAGATTGATGGAATAAGCTTCATCTTCAAATCATAATTCTTAAAAAATTCCGCACAACTGAAATTATCTTTAAAATGGATGGTGCAAAATCTCCTCTGAGGTCACCTGCCAGATCTCCAGCATTGTCACCAGCAAGGTCACCAGCTCTTTCTCCGAATCGTTCTCCGAACAAATCTCCGAACATATCACCTGGGAGATCTCCAAGTCGAGCGTCTAGCTATGGATCCCCACCCCATGCACGCCATCGCTCAGCATCAATACCTGTCACTCCTGAGGCTCTTAAGGGGGTCAGAAACCGATTCTTGAACACACCAGGTGGACTTTGTCCACTCGGAGAAAGCAATCGAGACAACACCAATCTCCTCGTTGTTGAGTCAGGCTCAAGAGGAAGATTGCCGAGGAGTGCACCTGAACTCACTGTTGATGAAGCCAGTCCAGGATCTATCAGCCCTTGGAATGATGATCCCAGCGAGTATTCAAATTCATTGGCTTGTACCGTACAGAGACCACAAGCAGAGGTTCTATCCAGGAGATTTTCAGAAACATTGACAGTCACAAATGAACATTCCAACCGTCGAAGAAGAAGAAAGTCTCTTAGCCCACACCATAGTAGATCTCTATCTTTTAGAGCGCTCAAGAAAAGTGGTCTGAATACTTGGGACGATTTCAGACCAAGAGGTAACAGTGTGCCATTTGCAGATCCTTTGCCTTCCAGAAGTCGAAGAGCATCACACCAATACACGACAAGGGACAGAAGCGTCAGTCCACGCCCGAGTTTGCCGCTTGAAGTTGACGATGACCGATATTATATGTTGAGGCAATTTTGTATTACATCCAAGGGAGATGTAGTAAACAAGGGAGATCTCTACAGAGAACGTTCACGTAGCAATAATAGCGTCGCATCAACTGGATCTAATGCCACTGGTGGCACTGGTTGTGCTTCATCTGCAACATCGTGCTCATCTGGACCTCATAGCATAATACCTCCTAAAAGAGTATTGATGCTGGGTACTGTAGGAGTAGGCAAGACATCCTTGGTGACTCAATTCATGTCTTCTGAATATATGACGTATGACGGGTCCTTGGGTGAGTTTATATTATCTGTTTTATTTAACATGATATTATAGATTTATGGAAATGAAATTAAATGAATACTGAGATATTTTTATGTAAAGTATTTTCTCTAAATTTTAATTTCTACTATACATACAGTGTTACAGCAAGATACATATCATGCATGTCTAATCAAATACTGATAAATGAAATATTGTTGAATGAAAGAATAATAAATATTATAACTGTACTTAAAACAATCAATTTTCTTAATTTTTTAAGTTAGTTTAATTTAAAATTTATTAATTTAATTTAATTTAACTTAAAATAAATAAATTTATTAAGCGTTATTGTATTAATATGATTACTTTAATTAAATACACTCTTGTAATTTTGCGGTGAATTATTTCAATTTTCTACGTGAATAATTTTTCCATGTTTTAATATTAATCAAAATAATTTTCTTATAATAAATGAATAATAAAATCTTAATGAATAATTGTGGGTATGCACAATAATTAAACATTAATGAAATGAATGAAAAACATCTATTTTTTTTATATATATGCACAATATCTTTCAATTTTCATTGAAGTTTCTTCTAGTTTTACAGTTGAAACACATTTATTAAATTGGTATAAGTATATAACATTGAAACTATTTCAAAATTGTTCTAATCTATGTAATTAAAAACAGGTTTTGTTTAAACATAATTCATTCAAATATAAATCACAGATTACTTTAAATGGACTGATTTCTCACGAAAAAAATTAATTTTTTCAGCACTTTCATTTATAACAGGTTACAAATTTTGCTGAAAATATAATAAAAAGTATGGTACATTCACGCACGCACACATAAATATAATGCGAAAAATGAAGTAATTAAATTTTGAAACTTCGTGAACGTACGTGAGATTTTTTAAGATTATTTGAAAAAAGTGAGGTTTAGATGGATTCTCTTTTACAGCTACTATTACTTAATTCTCAGATAAACAAATTCTTATTCTAGTAATCTGCAAAACCTTTGTTTTTAAAATAGTCATGCAATTAAATTAATAAAAATACTATCACATAGAAAATTAGTAGACCAGAATAAAATCCATTTAACCAATATCTGAGAATATATTTAATTAGCATAGAAAATTTTAAATAAATTTCTTATATTTAATTTTTTCAAAATATAATTTTCAGGATTATTAAACCATAAGTATTTTGAACACATTTTATATAAATTTTTTAAAATATTTTTCAATACTTTTCAATACAATTATTTGGATATACATTTGGATATTTGATTCTATTGTTAACTCTTAAAGATTATTTTTCTGAGTTACTTTTGTGTAGAAACTATTACTAATAATTTTGATTTTGCAAACACAAAAGTAAAATTCTTATATGTATTTCGAATAATGATATGGAATTTGGCTGAAAAGAAAGCATAATGGTTAGTAAAATAACCTTTATATTTTCTAAGAACTGATGCACAATTTAGGTAAAAATATAATCTCTCATTCCCATTTTGATTAATCGAAAATGAAATATAAAGTGAATCAATTTAATATTTAATTTGTTGTTTTGCGACCACATATTATATTTTTTAAGATTCTTTATTTAATTTATATAATGTATTTCTAAGTTTTAAGCATTCGGTTTTGAATAATTGGATTAAATAAATTTCACACACTATCTGAAGTGTTAGAAGTTCTCTGAGATACTTAACAACGTCTCATTTTATTGAGATAAATAGATTCTCATTAGATAAGTTAAGCAATTAGTCACACCTTCAATATAAGATAATCAACATAAATTAAATTATTTTAATATAATGAATGTCATTTATGTTAATGAGGCAGCTATGCATGACTTTTATTTGGCGCATTGTTAAAAATTAAATCTTTCTAAATTATTTAGATAAGACAATTTTTATTGCACTTGATTAAAGGGAGTTACTATATATTTAAAGAAAAATTAATTAATGAGTAAAATATCATGAGGTTATTGTAACGTTTTATCTCACTTTTTAATTTTAATCTCTCAGTAAATTCTTTTAATATTAAAAAGACAAATTAATCTCAGTTGAATTCTAGTAAAATATTAATTTCGAAAAAAATTCGAAAAAACATTGCATGCCCGGAAAATATGTGTCCATGCCTTGTGAATCTTATTAATCGATACGAATATCAACATAAGCAATCTTAATAAATGACTGAAAGTGAATTATTATGGGTATAAAACTATGGTATTTCCATTAGCCGATGACTCATGATCAGAAAAAGCTACGATATCAGCATAGGGAATCATTAATGTGGTTGAGAGGTTTCTTTCCTGCATATATGAACTAACGTTATATCAGGTAAAAGCTTTTCTTGATAAAAATATCAGGATTTGCTTTTAATGTTATCAAACGTTAGGCAGAAAAGCAGTTTTCCTAATATACATATCCTTAAGTATCGATACGTGCTTATTGTATTGTTTTCAACCTTTATACTTGAATGTTTATTTAGGATATTTGAGCATATTTTAAACAAATATACAAATAAAGGTAGTTTTTGGTGTATGTGTCACGTTCTATCATTTTAATGTTAAAGTCTTCAGTAGAAAAGCATATAATAAAACAAAACTATTAATATGTAGTAAATTATGACTGTAATTAGAAACATTATTTGTTTTTTGTAGCAATCTTTATTTTTTCAATTTTAAGCAAATTTAAATTTTTATTTTAAAAATAATAAATAAAAGTGAAGTTTGTGTATGGTCTATAATTCTGTCTTACATTAAATAAGTGTTTAATAATTCATGTTTAACAACAAAGATTGATGATATATAAGTCTTGAAAAAATTATATATATATATATATATATATATATATATATATATATATATATATATATATATATATATATATACATATATATATGAAAGCAAGATTAGAAGTATTATAAGCGAAAATTGAAAGATACAAGAATAGATATAACACCTATGTTTAGCAATATATTTAACTCAAAAGCAGCTAAAATAGAAACAGACTTCTTGAAATGCAAATACTGCCTACACTTAGTGGTTAAATTTATGTATTTATTTATTTATTTGGCTTACATGTAGTATTTGATACGGTTGTTGTAGATTTGCATTTGTATTTGGATATGGATTTAATTTTAATTTTGATTACTATAAATTAAATGTATTTTGGCAAAACTGTTTTTGGCTTATATATTTTAACTTGACTTTCACTTCTTTTATTGGTGGTAGACTTTTTGGTGGGGCTTTGCGTGTACTAGCTTCTTTAAGACTATGCCTTGGGCCAGTGCCGAAAAGCCATAATTTGTGCCAATGTGGTCAACACCCCCTGATGAAGCTGGCCATGTTAGTACTTAGTTCCATTTTCCTTTATTTTATTTTCTTTAAAATTTTAAAATACGTATTGAACATTTTTCCAACTGTTTACTATATTTCGTATTTTCAATGTATTATTCTCTATCCAGTATTTGATTATTATTCTTCGTCTAATATATATATATATATATATATATATATATATATATATATATATATATATATATATATATATATATAAGAAATTGGGAAACATGAAGTATAAGAATAGTCTTTTTTTCTTAGTTTACGTAAGGAAGGTCATTGTTGTAGTTCTCGTGTGCTAGATTGGCAAATTGGGGTGCTCTGCTCCACTTTTACAACTGAACCGTATTTGGTGTGGAATTGGCTGGCAAGGGAAGTCATTGAATTCAATATTTAGTTTTGTGTAGATAGATTTTAAGTATAAATTTGAGTTGCTTTCAATTAACAAAATATTGCTCAAAAATAGTCCACCTGGCCCAGTTAAGGAAATAATTTTGGACACATAACTATATTACTGTATATGTGCATATAATTTAAAAAGAATATTTAAGCCTTAAAATTTTACATTTTTATTAAAACCAGTCTAATTAGATTATATAAAGCATTAACTTTAAGGAAATGACTGGTAATTATTTGTGAAAAATTTCATAATATTGCAGTTTGCACACTTTTTTCACAAATAATTACCAAATAAAATCATGACAATGAATAAAATTAATACTTTTAATCGGTATCAAAAATTTTCTGGATTAAAAATTTTCAGAATTGACGATTAGAATTATGACTTTTGGAATCTAGATGAAGGATATTTCTGTCTTTATATGGAAATATCATCTCCTAATTTCACCTATTAACTAAATATTAGCAAAAATGTTGTTTATTGGAAAATTATTATAATATATATATGTATATATATATTATAATAATTTTCCAATAAACAACATTTTTGCTAATATTTAGTTAATAGGTAAAATACGAGATGATATTTGCCATATAAAGACAGAAATAATTTAGTTAATAGGTAAAATTAGGAGATGATATTTGCCATATAAAGACAAAGTAATTTTTTTGTAAACCCATGACTTTGAAGTCAAAATTAAATTTACCTATCAACTATTAAAATTATAATTATATTTTTAAATAATGATTAATAGAATTTTAAATGTTCATTTTGTAAAGAATTTGTTGAAACATTATAAATGGTTTTCATGGAATATAAATTAGAAAATTATATAATTTCGTTGCATAAAAATTTCTCATACATAACAATTCAGTTTCCATAAAAGAGCTTATCCTTTAATCCTTTAATCACATGAACAATGTTTGAAATGAATTCAAAGAATTTTAAAGGTGTTGGCTTAAATATGTTAGCGGTATCAAATTTTCTTTGGAAGACCCTTAATTTTTAATTAAGGGGCTAACTTATGCGCCAAGTATGAGCAGTATGAGTACTTATTACCTATGAACATTTATTGCTGTTGCATGATGCAAATATAAGTACTAAAAGTGGGAAAACTTATGAGTATGAGTGGTATGGCCAAAGTCATTTCAGTTTATTGTTTTAGAAAGATATGGAGATTACGCTGAATGCTTACAAGCGAGGGTCTTGTTGAGTTCAAGATTATGAAATGAATGTTTACAATGTAATCACTGTAATGAATCATTGAAATACTAAAACTTCGGAGAATGCACTCAGAAAATTAAAAGAGCTCTGATATTTTGTTTAAATCATGACGTGTTGCGTGGTTCTAAAATTCCTCATAATCCTGAAACTTATACGATAAGTCAAATTATTTAAGTGTCTGTAAAATTGCGAATAGCATAGGGAAATGGTGGTTATGTATGTATAATTGGTGGTTATAGATTCTATTAATAACACTCTTAACAATAGTGTTAGACCAAAAGTTCCTTAGGGGATTGTTTGAACTCCTTATCTAAATGAATCTGGGTAGTGTATGACACTTTGTTGCAGCAATTGGGGTAAAACAAGTTTCGTGTTCCATATTACGCCACGTGACAAGATCAGGAAAGTATCTTAAGAATTAAATCTTGAAGTTACTTAAAAGAAAAATGAGCCAAGAAGAAAAATTTCCCTTTGGAAGGTTACCTCCTAACTGATCTAAAAGACAGGAAATTTTAACGTGTGGTAGATACACAGATTCTCCGTGAACCAAATGTAGCAGTTATGTCAATTTATTATCCTATTCAGATGGAAATGACATTTGTTGTATGACAAGATCTTCTACTTTTATTACTTATCAACAGCCCTTAGTTAAAAAATCAATGAGAACTAGTGTTGATATATCAAGCATCATTTGAATAGGGACTATATATTACAGTAAGAAATACAATGATTTTAGTTACTCTCTGGTTTTGTCAGGAAATATAAAGATACTGTTTTGCACCACAGTTTCCAGAACTAGACAACGGTGAGTATGAAGCATGCGATTTTTGGAGGTTTAATAAAAATCCTCACACCTTTTCAAGGCTAAATTCACAGCATTCTTTCCTTTTCTAAATTAAGCTATAATAGTCAATATTCCTTAATAAACGCATAAGCATAGCTTTGCAAGTGAGCTTAGATACGTCCTCCCACCAAAAATGTTGTAGGCATCAAAATGTATGATCAGCAACAGAAACATTGCACACATTTTTTTTCTGATGTTTTTTTTTTTGTGACCAGTTCACCAGCACCTGAGCCGAGCTGGCAGTCGAAGGGTTAGCGCTCTCACCTTCGGTTCAACAGTTCGTGGGTTCGATTTCCACATTGGGCATGGATGTTTGTAGTGGTTCGCAATCTACTTTAAACCGTAGGTCCCGGTCTAATTAGCTCTCATGTGCTAAAAATGATCGTTGAGCGACAAACAAGCACCTGCACCTTATCTTATTATTCTGTGTCACAATAAAACGTTCTAATAAAGCCTGAACACTTCTGGAAACGTCATTTATTATGATTGTTTTCAATAACACTATTATAATTCATTCTTACCTGGAATTTCTTTTCTATTACCAATGGATTTTATTATATTTTTTGGGTACAAATTTTGGCTAATAAATATTATATAATTAAATAAAATTATATTCATATTTTATACACAGTTACTTATATTTCTAGATTTACTGTATTTCATACAAACTATCATCTTGCACATTTGTTAACTAAAAATAATTTTTAAGTATCTTGAGCTCGACCTTATTTTCATTATAATTTAATTGATGTTAATTTAGTATCAATTGACTCAGCTGTTTTAAATGAAAGATGCTCTGTTCAACAGAAAAATCAAATTATAATTATCCGACGTATGATAAAAATATTTATGATAAAAATATTTCAAATGATATTTTTATAATTATTATGAAAATATCATTTGAAAATGTAATAAATAAATCGCCAATAACAAACTATTGATTTGGAATTTTCATCATTTGACTAAAAATCAAGGTTAGATTTCAATAAAATGTAAACACAAACTTAATAAATAGACAAGTGTACTTATAAATTAATGCTTACTTTAAATATTTATTATTACTGCTATATTAAATATTTATTGTTTTAATATTTATTATTAATTAATGCTTATTTTAAATAATTATTTTGAATTTAGTTCAATATTTGAATCACTCACACACACACACACACACACACACACACACACACACACACACACACACACACACACACACACACACACACACACACACACACACACACACACACACAGTCCATTTCTTTTTAAAATATTTAAAATTTAATAATTTTTAAATTTTTTATCTACATTCAAGGATTCTTAATTATTGTATAACGTAAAACGATACATTATAATTAATTTTATTTTATATTATTAAATTACTTTTTAACAGATGAATGAAGCAATATAAGTAATTTCAGCTTATAAAATAACCTTACTAAATTTAAAGACATCGGTATTTTTCCTTAAGGACTCTTTTCTATAAATTACTCCAAATAAGTAATTTTAGTATCGGCTAGTTTAAAATAAATTACAAATATTAATTCATTTTATGTTTAATAAAATATACACGAGCACAAAAGTGAAATAAAAATAATAGAATGTAATTTTAAGTTTCAAGTCCTTTTAAATATTTACAAACATAAAGCTTTTATTGAATTAAAATTCAATCAACTGAAAACAAAAAGAGAGTATGCATCAAATGTATCTTTATTTGAGCTTAGATTTTTTAATTTTATATTCTCGAGCGTATGAATTTGGTTTTATTACATAAATAGTATGTGTGTATGATATTTAAATATTTATTTTTTTACTTTAGTAAATTAAATTTTTAGAACATAAGATCTTATCTCAAATAATGAAAAAATTGTAAAATCCTTTCAAAACTCATAAAACCTAATTCTAAAAGTAATAAGTATACATTTTATTCTGCGTTATTCTCTCTGAAAACCCAGCGATTACACTGCGCTTGGTCGTTGCCATAGAAATATAAACTAGAGTGTTTTTATACAATACTTTTTCTGGAATATACTCTTAAAAAATGACGTTTTATCATGATTCATTACTTTTACTTTTGATAACGATTGTGAAATAACGAGAATTTTTGTTTTCCTTACACAATCGAAGAAAAGAGAAATAAA
This sequence comes from Latrodectus elegans, assembly GCA_030067965.1. NCBI lineage: Eukaryota > Metazoa > Arthropoda > Arachnida > Araneae > Theridiidae > Latrodectus > Latrodectus elegans. Next base: position 80,436,188 of record CM057814.1, on the reverse strand, counting down.
AGTATTTTTTAAACTCAAAAATAGTTCTTATATATAATGTTTCAGCTTTTCAAATGAATTCAAAGTTATTTCGTTAACAATATAATTCAAAACTTGTAGAATTTTCGATATTTTAATGCTAAGTTAATTATACTCATTCATTCATTTCTAAATGAGCTTTCACTCTAAATTTTACCTCCAATTTTCAATTTTTTTATTTCTATTTTAAATGCTTGTTATTGTAAAAGCATTTTTATAATTGAAATTTCACCTTTACATTTCATGTAGATTAAATTGCAGCTACAAAAATACAATTCCATGGATTTTAAAATTCAAATTAAAAAATTGGACTTATTTATATTGGATATCAATTGGACTTTGATGGAAAGCTGCTTTTTAAGCTACTAAAGTTCAATTGCTATTTTTCAAATTATTTATAATGGCATTTATATTTTTCATCTGATTGAATAGTGAGTTTTCAACTATAATCTTTGTCCCATTATCAAAATACTCATAAGAAACTGAAATTCGCAAACTATTAATTTATTTTCTTCTCAATAGAATTCGTTAAATTTATCCTTTTTGGAGTGACATATATGAACCATAAATGTACGTATCTGTAAGGCAAAAAAGAAATGCATCATACGGAAGTAAATTTTAAATCCCACTTATGATAAGTAAAATATATCATCTATTATTAAAAATAACAAAACATCATCATGATAGCCATTTAATATTATATCAATATTTGCTACCTAAGTGTAACGAACATTTCAAATGAGACTTACAAATTCATCATTAAAAAACAAAATAATAAATTTTATAATTTATGACGGAACAAATGCTTACATTAATGTCCTATTCTCCCAAAATCCTTAATTTTCAGTTGAGTCTGTGATAAAACTGACAATTTTTCTCCACTTGTAAATGCTTCATGTAAAGCTCATTATATAGAAAATTTTATGACTAACTTGTTACAAAATATTTCATCTCCACTGAGGCAAAGGAAAGAGTTAAGATGAAAATGCTTCCAATTTTTAAATCCAATTCCAATTTTTAATTTTTTCAATATTAAAATTAAGAAGAAAATTTTTAATAGTTAACTCCATTTTCGAAAAATTGTCAAAATGGTTAACTTTTTCTTAAGCGTTTTTGGGATGATTAGAATGATATATTATTATTTTGTGAGATAATTATCTAATTTATATGCAAAAATTTTTATATTTAAATGTTTTAAAAATATATTATATTTTACATTTACAATGCTTATTTTCATTTAAAATAAATACCAGTTCTAAATGTTTTTTTCAAAAAATGCGCAATGCTTATTTTATTCCAAAATTTAATAAAAAGCTCGATTCTTTTTAAGCATTTGTTATATTTACACTTTTTTTCTATTGTATAAATTCAATTATTATCAGTTACGCTTTTTAACATAAGATGTATTCTATGATATAGATAAAAATATTTTTTGACATTAATTGCAGGAGGCCTCGTAAATGTAATAAATTCAATCCTTTTTTACTATGATTCTCAAAAATAATCCCATTCTAAGTAAAACAAAATTTTATTGGAAATATCGTATTTCCTATTCGTCATAACAACACATTTTATTCAACAAATTTTTGTATTTCTAAAGTAGTGAAAAAATGCCCTACGTGTATCCATAACTCGCTTGAAGCTCATATGATATATAATACATATTTTAATTTTTAAAGTTCTCTAAGGTTATATTTTATTAGATAATATGTTTTTCGAAATATATATAGGATTGTTGGAACCAATTTATTTCATAAAAGCGAATGACAGTTTTGGAACGTTTTCTATTATTAACTTATATGGAATTTTTTGCTATGCATTTCGAATGATTGTCTGCTTTAAAATAATAAATAAACTCTTTACGTGATAAATTTCTAAATTTAGCAATATATATTTTTTCATTTATCTTATAAAATTAAATAAATTTGTCAATAGAAGATAGAAAAAAATATTTGAATTTTTAATTTAGGATGAGCAATATATATAAAAAATAAGAATTTTTTAAATTCATTCATCGATTTTTCTATTTTTGACTGATCAACCTCTTTTTTCATTGATATCAAATGTTCGCCTTGAAAATTAAGGGGTGATGCTTTTATTTTATGGAATCAGTTGTTTCTTAAGTGCTAAATATATATAAATAAGTATCAATGAGTTATTAAGTTTCAAAATGTTCTAATTTATGGCAACACACCATTTCATGTGTGAAGTATTAAGTTTAATGTTAATAAAATACGCCAAGAAACATTTATATGAACCCCTTCTGCAAATAAATTTACTTCATCATTTTCTGTCACATTAAAATAGAAAAGACTCTCCATTTATTCTTCATATTAAGTAAATATTTTGAAATATTTTAATGTTTGAATGATTGATTTTAGTAAAGGAATATCATGTAGAAGTAATAACATTAATAACACTTCCTCAATAAATGTGTTATGGTGATCTACTACTATATTATTTAATCATTAGAATATATTTACAATGATGACGTAATATAAACCCAGATTTACTAGCTAATGAACATTTTATTATTTAAAACTGCTAGAGATATGGTATTTCTACAAAAATAACTTTGTAAATAGTTCAGGTAAAGAAATATATGCAATGATATATAACATGTTATTTGAATCTTAAATTAACATTCTGAATTCATTCTTCTTTTGTATTTGTATAACTTTCATGTTAGTTATTATTTTCTATTCCCATTATAGGTAATACTATTTTTATTTACAGTAAATTTTTATTTATGAGTAATTATTATTCTAATTCAATATCACAAAATTTCTACAAATTGGTATTTCTGCAAAAATTGAATTATAATTAATAATTCAATTTCTTTATTAATTGATTTAATCACTATATTCATTTCAAGATAAAATATAAATTTTTTATCATAATAGTAAAACAATCAATATATTAATAACAATGGAATGAAACTATATTTTACTCTAAATTTTATTATTATTAAACTAATTAAATTAATTTGATAGTATTTAACGAGTTTTATATTTAATTACATATTATTTTATATTAGGAGTATAAATATAAGGATTTCAGCAAAAGTATTTTATTACAATAAAATATTTTAATATTAAAGAGAATTTTTCTAATAAATATTGTTTCTTATGATGAAATATTAAAATTACTTTATAATTCTTTTTAAACATTAATTTTACAAAATGAGAAAAATATTATTACAATGAAATCTTATAAAATGACATTAATATGAAGATTAGATGCCATTTTATGTACAACAATAATGGGCTACCAAGATATTTTATAGTTATATTAAATCCTACTGTGTGAGTGGCAATTTTTTAACATTAAAGAGAATTTGTATAGTTAAATATTATTTCATGTAGTAAAATTATTACAAAATATTTTTTAAATTTACCTGTAAAATTTTATTTTGATAAAACAAACAAAATGGCATTAAGTTTAAATAAAATTAAGTTATAATAGAGTACATGAAATAAATTTAGTCTACTGAAAGATTTAAACTATATCACTTTCTTCAATTGGGTAGCATATCATTATTTCGGTCAATTATAATAAATTGATAAGATTATAGTAGGCATAGCTTCGTAATATTGTTTTTTATAATATCATCTTTTTAATTAACTTAAACATGCAAAGGCGTACCTTGATTTTTACTTGGATCATAAATTTATAAATGTAGGAAATTAGGAAAATTCCTTACACGATTTCTTTCTATCACCGTGGAAATAAAATTGTTCAAATTAACTGGCATGAAAGTTTATAAAACAAAAAAATTATTATAAATATTTTATAATTAAACATAGACAACCAGTTTACATTTAATTTATTATTATTTTTTTTTACCTAAGACTCACCTGATAAAAAATGTGTTTTTTTTTTCTGATCATTGTTAAAGCCATTTTCCAGACAACTTCTAAGAGAGAATTTTTACTTCATTGAAATTGTATTTAGTTTTTAGTTCTATTTCTAACATTATTAGGAATAATTATATTTACATCTAAACTATTAATATATAGTTAACATGACAGAAATTTAGCATTTGTCTATTAAGACTTTGTCCATATGATAGTTGTTAAGAAAGATTGTAGTCTAACATACACTGCATTTAAAATGTGAACATAAATAGATGATGAAATGTATCATTTTTATATTATCTACTCACTTTCATTTCTAATTACGTCATTTTGGATAATATTCAGGTTCGTTTATTAATGAATATTGATATAAGTTTAATAATATGTACAAGAACATGTCCAATGATTATGTGGAGAAAAATATTCTTAAATATAAGACATTGAAGGGAACTTTTTCTTGACTGCAATACTATTTACGATAATAATTCCAAATTTTCAGCCGTGTGCTGAACTCTTCTTGCTGAAGAATGTTATGAAATAAGTATATACATTTTATATAAATAAATATTTATTGTAAATATGTCACCTACAGATAATCATCACGATTTTTTCTTTTTGTCCTATATGATATTTTATAAGCTATTTTTCAGTTCAAATAAAAAATGCGATGGATGTTTAATGTGTAAATGTGTAATGGTTGCGAAAAATTCACCAAAAGATCAGCCAAAAATTTTAAGTATAATAGATTATTAAGCTCATTAGAAATTTGAACACACAGCCAGTTAAAATAATTTTATGCAAAGAAAATGAAAATTTTAATTAAATATATGTTTCATAAACTTTCGATTTCAATTCAATCGTTCTTAAAATTAAAAATAAGTATTCCAAAATATACCAAGTCTCCCCTTTGGAGAGAAAAATTACAAAATTTATATTGGATAAATATTTAAAAAAATTCCTTTGCACTCAAAAATAAAATCAATTAGAAACAAGATATTGAAATGTTTGATTTACAATGAGATATATAATCTGAAGCTTGCATCGTATATTTTTCACTTAGATCTCAGTATTGAACGAAATCAGAATTGTACATAGCTATTACTCAAAAGGATCACGTGTGTTCTGTTACAATCATGTATCGCAAAGCTTAAATGCGATACCCAGTTTGTGGATACAGCAGCGATGTCTGGATCACATCTGCCTGATGAGGCGGATATTAACCTCTCTCTGATCCATCCGAGTGACCTATCATGAATATGTAGCGTATTTTAAACACGGCCTCCTATAACGCCTCACTGGACACGCTTGAGCAATTAATGGGCAGCAAAGCGCTGTTATGGAAGGTATCCTTTATATAGTTGGAATGAGGTGCAGCATCAGATATGACGCACAAAACCGTCTACTCAATGATTTACCTTTAAGCTTTGGCAATAACTGATAGTATTTTATTTAATTGTGCATGCTCAAATAAATATTATGTACTATAAAATAATAATTTGGTAATTCACTTTTGATGCCAAAATTAAGCATAAAAGGTGAATTACTAAATTATTATTTAATATTTCATAAAAATTAAATATTTGAAATTATATATATATATATATATATATATAGAAAGATAGGTAGATGGATACAACATGAGCAATGAAACTATAAGACAAAAAATTTGAAAATCACTTTGCCAAGAATAAGCACAAGGAATAAGAAGAAAGCATAGGGACCACACCTCCATCAGAAGGGAGATGATCAGCTATGCAAATTAAACACTCTTTTCTGACATGAACGAAGGACATATGTCTACAGATCTTCGAGCAATTTTTCCCGAAGAGTGTTTGTAAAGATATTTATATCAAATCCTTAAATCTAAATTACTTCTAATTTAACATTAAGATTTTTCAAACATAATTTAATTATAAATTTACAGCGCATGCTTCTAAACTACTTTAAATTTTTTAAAATTTAACTAGCAATTTTTCAAATAACTTTTGGCAACTTTATCTTTATGCCAATTTTAAATTTACTTTTTTGCAACTTTATTCTAATATTTAAATAGGTTTTGAATCGCTGGTATTGATATTTTGAAATTATATCTGTAGTTCCTTCTACTGTGGAAATTTTTACTTTGATTTTGTATACATTTCATTTAATTTTATATATATATATATATATATATATATATATATATATATATATATATATATATATATATATATGTTTCGCCAAATTGAAGGAACTATTATACGAAAATTTAAGGATTCAAAAAAATTTATGTGGATTTTAATGAATAAGCTTTTAAAAGATTTAAAATTTACAATTTCATAATATATCATATACATTTAATTGATATTCGAAATAAAAATATTAATTCTAATCATTTTCGTTATCTATGAAAATTATGAAAAACCTACTAAATTATTTTTGAAAATATAATAGTTCTATGCGATATTTTACATTTTAAATACAAGCATTGAAGAATAAACTTTTTATTATAATTTAAATTAATGATACTTTTTTTATTATGCACACATTAAAAGTAAAAATTGTTATGATAAAAGTTGACAAAAATTTACAGAGAATAAAATTGTATATATACAATTATTGATTGTGTAAAGTATTAATTGGCATTGATATATAATTCTTTTTCTAATTGATTTTAAATGGTAAAAGTATTGATAGAATTTATTATACTTATTAAAAAAAACGATAGAGTGAATTGTCAAACCGTAATTGTTTCTTTAGAAATTATTTTCACTGCCACAACAGTATAAGAGTATTTTGAAAAGACCCTAAAAAATTCGAATACGTTTTTAAGCAATTTATAAAATGCAATTTTTTATTGAAATATTTATTACCATGATTTCTTGCTCTATACTATTTTTACATATTTATATTAAAGCATTAATATTAAAATAAAATAGCCATAATGATTGCGGACTTCAATGAAACAGAAGTTTTTTTTTCTATTTCAGAAAATAATTAATAAAAATAATTTTACGTGAATTTCACCTTTTTTTACTTTTTATAGTTAGAAGTTCAAATAGTATTTACAATTTTAATTTATCTTTATCACTCATTTTTCTATTATTTAAAAATTTTATTTGCGATTTGAATGACTTTAATTGTAATAGCATACTGCAAATAAGGATTTTAATTGCTATTCTAAAATTATGAATAAAAGTAATAATGTTTGTCCCACCATACAAAGGATATATTTTACACATGAACTAAAGTAAGTTTTAAATTTCTATTGGATCTTTTACATGTAAAAATGATGATTAGCATATTTATTCGTATAGTAAAAGCTTACTGACTTCGTTCGAGAATAACAATTGATTAAATAAATCTTATATGTTGTAATTGTCAGTAAAATAACAGTTAAATAACCATATTTAAACAAGTCCCACAACAAAGAGTAGGAGTATAATCAGTTTAGAAGATTCCCTCTTTTGCTAGAAATAAAATGAATCAGATAAGCAAATATTTCTCCATATTAGTCATCTTTCCTTTCTTGATCTTTCTGATTCAGGATGGAACTACGAAATGGTTGTCCATATCATTGCAGTTTATGCCTGTGCTTCATAGTAAGAATGAGGCAATAACCATTAAATACTAGATCTGTTGCAGGGAAAAGTGGAAAGACGATATTTCAAACCATATTACTTTCTTCCACTCATCAATGAGATATTTTGTGTGAGTGTGGAGTTACTGTACATGGCTCGTTTGAAATTTACATGTTCAACAAGTGGCATGGGAGACACTATTTTATTGTAAGCTTTCTGTTTATGAAAGTTGTATGCCTTCATATTGTAATCCTTCATATTGGAGAATCCAGATAATGGTTGAGCTCTTGGTTTGATTCTATACTTTACATCGCTTTAATACGCACGAGTTTCTTCCACTGCGCTCTTTTCGATTATTATTTTACTTTATCAGTCAAAGAGCATGTTGTGATGATTTTTGATACCAAAGCAGTAAAATAAGGTCTAAAAATTGGGGTTGTTTTGGAAACACATGCTCCAGCTAGACAAGCTCTTACAATATGGCCTCTGAAATTTCTAGACGTCCAATATTTTATGCTTTTGAAAAATATTCAAATTTACAGAACTTCAATAACGTGACTACAAACTAACAGAATGTATACATTTCCATTTATAACAGAAACTTATAGCTACTATTGTATATATTCATATAAATACACATATCACTAATCATTAAAACTGTTACACGAAGAAATGCAGGTAACTTGTACACACATGAAATTTATATAAAAGTAAGAAGAAAATGTGATAAGTAAAAACTAAAATCTTAAAACTGGGTGGAAATTTGTGATATAAGATACAATATGCTATATAAAATACATAACATATATGGGTGGAAATATGTTATATAAAATACCTACATATAAAAGTAAAAATATTTTATGTTCATTTTGAATGTTTCAGGTTCATGATAAAGAAACATATAATATTTCATTACTTAAACTCTTCAAGATGCTGTTTATAGATTCATTGGTACTGCATTATACATTCATTTAAATATGTTCGATCGAAAAGAAGGAGATTATTTTATTTAACAAATTAAAGACGAAAAATATTTCCTTAAGAAATAACCACAATTTTGTTTAAAATAGAATAAGGCAAATAGAGACATTAAAAACATCATATATATATATATATATATATATATATATATATATATATATATATATATATATATATATATATATATATATATATATATATATATATATATATGTATGTATATATATATATATATATATATATATATATATATATATATATATATATATATATATATATATATATATATATATATATATAAATATAAATATATATATATATATATATATATATATATATATATATATATATATATATATATATATATATATATATATATATATATATATAAATTAAATCTAAGAATTTTCTGTAGCATTTATGTAATTTAAAATTCATGATATGTATTAGTGAATTTAATCACATATTTTTGATAACAAATCTGTCATGGAATTTTTTACTGAAGTGTGTGTGTAATTTCTTGTGCGAAATTTTTATTTTATTACCTCTAAACAGAGTTTAAATATTTTATGTATATTTTAACTATAAATCTTCAATATACATCTATTCTATTTTATAGTTAATCCATACAACTGATTGAACTTTTTAAATTTTAATATCATTATTTTATTTTTGCCCATTCCTATATTGAAAAGTGGGAGTAATATTATTTGAAATTGTATTTAAAATTTAATTTTTTTTATATAACTGTAAATTTATAAATTGTTTAGAAACATGCTATAAAAAAGGAAAATTCGTATATTGTAAATATATTAAACTTCCGGTTATTTTATTTGCAGTCTGTGAGTTTTGATGATAGAAAAATTTAAATTCCTGATTAAAAAAAAAAGTGTTTTATAGAAAACAAAACAAAATTTGTTTTTAATGAAACTTTCCTTTTTTATACGAAGCACTTCCTTTTGCTTTTCGAAAACTGTAGATTATAAAAGAATGATAAATAATCAATATTTTTTTTATTTTTTAATTGATAAGTGTGCATGTATCAGTTATAGAAACTTTAAACTTTTCAAATCTATAATTTGATAATTTATATTTGCTCCTTTTATAATTTTGATCACCTTGTTCCAGTGTTAGAAATTTTATTATAGTACTACCCCCTCCATAATATATTATACTAAAAATGTTCACTTTTTCTGTTATATATTTATCCAAAGTAATAATTTCTCATAATTCCATGTCGAAATCTAGACAGTTATTTAAATCAGGAACACTCTATAAGATTCCTATAAAATGAGAATTTATTATACATAAAAATCTAGCAATCAACATAAATCTTTGAATTACATTATGAGTTCGAAAAAGTTAGGAGACAGCATATGCATTACCAATTTCTTATATTCCACTTATTTTAAATAAATTGCCCATCATTGGAAACTAATTATGATTGCTTCGATTTTCTCTTTTGCTTTCTCACCACAATTTCCATTCAATTATGCTTACAGCTTTCTCACGCAGACTGACACACGTACTCCTAACGTAAAAAGGGAAGCTATTTGTATCGCTGTTGCCATGACAACGATGAAGTTGTCAGCTCATGACAGTTTAGACAACAAATTCTTCGTTCAGTAAGATGATGATTCGAGCAAATAAAAAAAAATGAAACCATTGTAATGTTTTTTATTTGCAATCACAGATCGGTTTTTGCCGTTGATGCTCGCATGATGATGTAGAAGACTATGAAGATTATATTTTAAAAATCAATAAATTATTCCCTTTTTCCATAATGAATGGGTCCATATTTAAAAATTGATTTTATGAATACTATATCTGATAATATAGAATTTCTTTGTCTGGTAAAGTGGTATGAAATTTGATAATAATTTTTCAAGGACATGAAAATTTTCTAATATCAACACTTTATTAAAATTACATATGAAATAAATTTAAAAGATATTTTATATTATTTATAAATAAATTTTAACTAATTATCAATATGTTTTTAATAAAACAAAATATTGATAAATTTAATTTAGTTCTTTTGAAATTTAAGTTTGTATACATTCTATATTTTCAACCAATCAAATTGTTTTTTGTGGTCCTATAAATAGACTATTTTGCTCCTTTTTTAAAATGATTTACATATTTGTATAAGAAGTATACATATATATTATATATATATATATATATATATATATGCAAAATATTAATAATCGTTACCTTGTTACTAACAGAAATTAATCCCAACATAAATTCTGTAATGCATAATATTGTGAATTATCTCTATTAAAGCTAGATTCTCGTAAATTTTAAATTTCTGTTCAACTTGAAAAAAATTTTTCACATGAATAGAACCATATTATATATGATACCATGGTTTAATATAAATAAATATTTGTATACTCGAAACATTGAATATCAATTTTAATTTCAGAAGTCTCTCGTTAGAATGCTTAATTCAATCATAATTTTTTTCCAGCAAAATTATCACTATTAAATGTAATATCGTATTTTGTTCTATGATCTAAAACTCGGGAAAAAGTGATAGACTTTATTGATTTTGATAAAAGTTTGTTAAATTAATAAATAATCTTTTCATAAATCATGTAAAAGTTGTTGTAATGTTGTAAAAGTTTAAAAGTAACTAAGAAATGCACATGTTCCCATGTATAATGATTAAATAATTATTGATAAGTGAAAAAGGACAAGCAAAATACATACAGTGGCTCTAATACAGAAAAGCCATATTTTATGCCAGTGGGGTCAACATCCGCTGAAGAAACTGGCCATGAATCTATGTTCCATCTGTTTACTATATTTCGTATTTTCACTTTATTATTCTTTATTTAGCATTTGATTCATTATATAAAAAATTATGATTAATCATACTTTAATCATTCTATTTAAGCTGCTTTCGTACTGAATATATTGCTGAGCAGATGATTTTTATATTTTTGTATTTTTTCTTTAAATTTATGCTAATGATAATGTATATATATATATATATATATATATTATAAACTTCCGGTTAACTAACTATTCCTTAATAATACCAGACTAGTAAAATATAAATAAAGATTAAGGATGCAAGAATAATGCTTCTGCATACCACAGCAGGCAAAATGAATATATTATCCTATTTTAACATATTAAATTCCATGTGAATAAAGTAAAAAAAAATACACCTTTGAATGATATGAAGATTCTTTTCCAACCATAAATATTTTAAAAATATGATGAGATAGGAAATACATAAGTTAATTTTTCATATCAAATTATTTTACCTTTTACCTTGAAACGCGCGCGTTATATATGAATATTAATATATTATAAAATATTTTTAAACAGAGTCCACTTAGGTGGCGTGAATGGAAAGCACAGGTTGATCTCGTCACTTGAACGTAATTACAATTAAAAGATACCGATTTATATTTAGTGGCTTTATTCTACAGAAATAGATAACAAGATGCCATTGCAATAATTTAATCTTAAAACATTTCATCGAATAAAAATATTTTGGTGCCAAAATATATACTTTTATAAGTCAAATTCCTAAATTTTGTATATAAACAACTTTTTATCCGCACTTCTTTAAAATCAATAATTAAGTTTACAATAACTTTAATACAAAGTTTCATTTTGATTAATCAGAACTTGAATAAATCAAGTTTAACAAATTTTGTGATTGGTATAGATAAAGTTTATCAAATAGCAATTACCTCATTAGTCAACGTTCGCCAACTATCTACGATAATTATAACTCTGTTTCCAACTTGTATAAGTTTTAAGTTCAATAACGCATTTTCTCTTCCGGCACTTAAGAAAGAAAAGTCATTTTAATAAGTGAAGTTTAATACTAACAACTCATATAATGTAAATTGAGGCGTCATTTAACAGTGTTTCGCTATCACAAATTAGCATCAAATTTCACGGGAAGATTCTACTGTTAAAGTTTACATTGAAATCAAGATCTAATTTAAAATGTTGTTTTACAAGGAACAATGTGAAACGAAGGGAAGCATGAAGATGTGGATACTTTGATTTAGTTTCACAGTATCATATGAATATGAAGTAGGATATTATTTTTAGTGCACAGATGCCTAATAAATAACATTTTATGGCTTTTTATAAAACTTCCTTAAATATGTTTACATAACGAACTTGTTTATTTAAAGAATCATATTTTTTGCTGACGAAAATTGAACATACTCTATTAAAATTTATTTTATTCAGTTATTCATAATTAAGAAAGTATGGTTATCCAATAATAAATATTTTCCAGCATTCATTTTAGATATTATTATTTTCAGATTATATTTAGAAATACTTTATTTTCATTTTGGATATTATTGAAACTTAAATCTATATTTCCCTTAAATGCTTGGGAAAATCAGTACATGTGTGTTTGTGCGTGTATGATATATCGACACTTAAATTATTTTAAATTATCTTTTTCTTTACTTACATGTTTAAAATAATTGCAAACTTCTGAGTACACTATCTCTTAAGATATCATTTCTAAGTGAATTTTTCATATATTTTAGTTTAATGAAACAAATGATTGTAAAAACATAAAAAAAATCTAAATGTTAGCAAGGCAAGTGTATAACTAAATGATAGATATAGATGTTATGCTTTTTTAATCTTTAAAGAAAGAGAAAAACAATTTGTTTGAAAATTTTATATAAATGTAATGTAAATGAAATATCTCTTCAACTATCTAAGCAAAACTTAGAACACTTTCATGCTCTTCTGAAAAGTGTTTCTATTCATAAAAATTCCTTTGTTTTGAACTGTTTAAAAACGGAGAGAAAATATAAACTTTTATGAATTTCATGTATTGTTTTAAGGAACAAAAATAAATACATTTTTAGTCTGAAGAAAAATTTTAATTATATGAAAGCATGCCAAGCCAGCCAGCTTTTGTGAACCGCAGCTTCCAAACGGAAATGTACTGGTAATTTTGAGGAAAAAATTGAGATTTAGAAAAATAGAATATTTATGGAACATAGATAAGTAAATATACATTATTTTAACTATGTTTAGATTTTTGTTTCTCGTATCAATCTTATCACTTAAAATAATAGGCATCTTCAATCATATTTTTTTTTTATTTAGTTACGTTCAAAACATTATTTTTCACTACAATATAAGGTTTCACTCATGTATTAGCTAAAAAGTCAAATGAAATTTGAAGTGTTTTAAAACTTTATTTATTTAGTAAACATTTGGAACAATATATTTACTTAGCTATATTCAAAACATAGCATTGCATATTGATAGGAGTTCTCGTGTATCGATCAGCTATAAATAAGTCAAATGTCATGCGTAGTGTTCTTTTGTTAAGAGGTGATTTTGAATGTAAAGTAAGGGGACTTCATTCATCAACTTATCAATGCATTTCCGGTTGGTAGCATATTCAAAACAATGTAAATACGTTTGCTCTAGAGAGCAAAAAGTTCTTTTTTAGAAATTGTCAAAAGTAAATATTTATTTTAAAAATAAATCATTTGGAATGTAGAATCAAAAGTAATCCAATATCACTCCTATTTCGTGCATTTCATCCTCCATTCTTTCCCCATTCATGAAACAAGGAAAACCCTTCCATTTTTCCCTCAACGCCCCTCCATCCCTTTTTCCATTCTTGAAACGAGGAAAAATTTGGAATGATGTTAAATATTTGAATGTAATTATAACATGGCATAATCAACTTTATTATAAGTTATCATATCACACACATTAATTATATACCATGTGTTTGTTATAAGCACTGAAATCAAAATTTAGAAAATAACGAGACATGTTTAAATTTGCCAGATATCAGTTATACATTCTAGTACATATAAGGTATTAAAAACAATTTTATTAACAGTAGTTCTTTGAATTTTTCGCTAAAATTCAGAAGGTAAACAAAATAAGGATTTTACTTATTGTCAAGCTAACATAATTGCTTTACTGAAATTTGAAGTTAGAATATTTAAAATAACATTATGAAAGTAAAAAAAATAGTTTTTGTCATTTCTAATGACACAAGAGAACATGATCTAAAAAAAAAATAGTCTTTTGTTAGTCCTCGAAGCAATCATCATCGGCTCCAGGACCTTCTGCCAATGAATCTCCAATTGTACAATCTGCTTGCGGTAAAACTTGAAGGTTTTGAAAACAAAGAAGCCCGTGTGTGCTTGGTACAAGTCTGCTGCATTGGAGAAGGATTTTTTAAGAAGATAATTATTCAGGGAACAGACTTCAAGATGATAATCTAATGCAAGGTAGGGTGAGTAAGGTGGATGTCACAAGTCCCTAAACAAAGTTGCTGTATAACATTCCTAGGCACCCGCGTGACATGCCGTCTCGTGTTATCGTCTAAGAACTGAGCATACTTGAGATTAACTAGTGTTGGATCCTTCTGTTTCAATGCTTGTTGCACTGTTGCTGCGGATATAGGTCCACAGTGATCGTTTGGCCCGTTGGTAGCAGGTTATAGTGAACCATTTGACGACTAGTCTACCAAATATCAGTGAAATCACAGGGGGACAAATCTTCCGAAATGCCTTGAAACCAATGCCTTGCCATGCGTTCATTCACAGCAATATCCCCAAACGTTTGACATATATGGCGACTTGATGCAGCTATTGATGAACCAACTTTAAGTCGTAAAGAAAACAACATCGAAAGAGTTCCTTCAATACATCCATATCTCTTTGCTACTGTACGCGTTATGAGTGATGAATGTTCGCAGAGGACATATTTTTATAACGACTACTATTCCTACTCGCGACTGATCGGTGTCTCAACCACGTTATACAGAATTTGCATAGATATTTCATTGAATGATAACGCGAAAAGGATAAAACTTTCTTGTTTAATTTATATAATCAAATGTTATAAGAAAAGGATATTCTTAACATCCCCATGATAAAATTTTTTTCTAATGGTTGGGGTATATCGGGATGCATTGTCCCCTTATACCCAAGGAACTGGCCAGAAACAGAGACCTATTTGCTGTCGAGGCGTTGCCCCGGGTGCACCACAGGGAGTGGGCCACCATCGCACCCTTACACATGCCATAGGGACCTGTTTATAGGGTAGGTACCTTTCATACCTCATTCACACACAAGGAAAGGACAAAGACAGGATAGAAAGAGAGAAAGTGCATCCATGTCTGAACCGGGATTCAAACCCAGGGCCACCCTATCCGTAGTCAGACACGCTGACCACTAGACAAGTTGGCCGTCAAACATATATTAAGCATATATTTTATAGATTAACATATATTAAACATATATTTTATGAAACAACAATATATTTATATATGATGCCCCATTCTAAGTTAAATTGTTAAAGTCGCAAATCTGATTTGAAAGTCAAAAGTATGAACAAATTTTGTTTTTATACAAATAAGTAAACAATTATTAGCTTCTCATAAATATTTATTGCATAACAAATATTATTTGTTATGAAATAAGAAATTCTATAAGAAAAGTTTTTTTCTGGTGTTTTCAAGAAAAAAATATATATCAAAAAGCCTTTTTCATGTAGTTTCAATTGTCCTTAGAAAATATTTAACATGAATAAATTTTTTTTTAATTTAAAGAAATAGAAACATAAATTTCTAAATTAGTATCCCTTTACGAAAAATAATAACAATAAATATTGAATTTATCAATGAAAAGAAATCAATTGAAACCTTTGTGAAAGGGGAGCAGACAATTCCTTTAATTTACATATTTTTTATTTCTAAAAAGAGACTTATAGTTTTAAGTAAAAATGTGATACTATATAAGAAAAATGTAAGTAAAATATAAATTCTCAAGATACTAACTGCGACCATCTCATTTCTTTTTTAACTTAAATATGCATACAATACAAAATTTTCCTGATAAGATTTACAACAAATTTGTTCACGACAAATACATCATTTTATTTTTCAAAAATCAATATGTCTGGAGGAATAAAATTCACTTAGTAATATTACATAGTTAATTTAAGCTTTAATGGGATGGATGGAATACTCCATAAAGCAGTCTATTTTGAATAGCTTAACCTGAGCGCTTACGAGGCAAATAAAAACTAAATTCTTTATATAATTTTCCAAAATTTATTCAGTTTCTATTCTTGATTATTTTAAATCATAGTTCTTCTTATTTCATCGCGTTCTTGTTTCAAGCAAGTTGTCATGTTTGACTCCTGATTTCATAAGTAATATTTAAATGTGGCTTCATTTTTTCATTCAGAATCTATAAGAAAAATACGTGCATGTTTGCATTTAACTTGTTTTTAATAATATTTCTGATTGTTTCCAAGATCTGTTTTTCGTTTGGTTGCATTTAAAATTTTTCATGAAACAAAAGTTTAAAAGATAGATGAAGATGACAAACACAAAGTAATTTATGTAAAAAGTTTTTAACTAAAAATAATGAAAATTTTATTTTAAACTCGAACAATATCAATAATGGAAATTTAAGTACTTTTTAATAAATATTATCTAAGTATAATTTATAAGAATCCAAAGAAAAATATATATAAAATTACATTGTTGATTATTAACATACAACACAATAAAGGAAAGCAAATAAGAAAAAAAAATATTTGTAGTACGTCAAGACCAGTATGAAGAAAACATGATGAAACTTCAAGGAGATTAGGAGCTTATAATGTACAAATTAAATAAAAACAGCTTCTGAACTCTGATCTCTTTCTTTGTTAAACATAAAACCCAAAAATGTAGAAGAGAGAAACGTGGGCAGCTTATTGAAAGCCGCTTTTAAGTCTATGACATACTTCATCAACCATAGTACCTGGCGAGGACCGGTCTCTCGATATTTCATGACCAGATATTTTCAGTTGGTAAATGGCTCAGTTGTTGACAATGGAGTACTTTCTATAATAGAAAAAAGTTCACTACCCGATGAGCATTCTGTGCTGTTGCATTATCTTGCTGAAATAGAACTTATCACAAGCTTCGAAGATAGATCACTACTAGTGACCTTAATTTTACAGAAATGTTCCTATCACCCTTCAAATTATAATTTACCCTAAATAGAGATGTGTATATCATGTATCTAATGGTTACCCATGGAATCACGTTAAGTATCTATGACGATATCAAACGCAACGAAAAGAACTAATGATATCACCTGAACCTCTAAACATAATGCTGCTCGTTGAACCATGACGTATTTTTAATATAAGACATTGTAACAACGTATGCATTCAGCTTTCTTATTTGGTGCATCAGTTTCAGATTTATCTATGCTTTATTGTAATGGGAAGCTGAAAAATGGTCACTGCTGATATCCCATTCTGATCCTAAATGTCTTTGAGGATTAAGGCTACGGCACTGCTGTTCAAAATGAAAGGTCACAGGCCACTGTTGAACAGCGAGTGATGGCTTTTGCATTTCTATTTTTTGCTTGTACGTCCACCATTGAGTTTGCTTGTGAGTTTTTTTTTGGGTTTCTTTTTTTCAGCACTTAACATACCTCATTGTCTTAGAGAATTGCTCCCGAAAAGCACTTTACGTTGTCAAATTTAGAATGTTTTTGCTGTTTGGATGCGTACTTTGTACTGTCAGAATGTAGTGGAATAAAACTCTTTGTGACCAGGTGGTTGACCATTACTGTTTTGTGCGTGAGGTTCCGAAATCGATCCCAAGTGCTGTTAAACAAATTGTTGTGCTTCTACTTTCTGCATCCATATCTGGCGGGGTTTATTTGTAAATGTATTCCGGGTTTTCTTCCTTGAGACAAGTGACTATATTCCTCTATCAATGAAATAATTCTTCTGAAGGCAACTAAATAGTGGGTGTTGAAAAGCCAAATAACCCTAAAAAGTTAGGCAGATCACTACGTGAAGTCTAAAACTTCGTCGCACAGTAGAAATAATTACTTGACGTTGCTACAAACAAACTCATCTCTTAAAAAGGATTCATGATGCAGTTATATGGTTTTACAACACTAACCTATGGTATATCCATTCTCTCAAGCGTTGCTCATGGGCAAAATTTAATATCCAGCATGTCATTCAATATAATCCTTAGCAGCCCATTGATTCCATATTAACGCTAATAGAATTTCGAATATAAAGAATGGCAATAACACAGAATGATAGTCCGTATTCTCGATAGTCAACTATCTTGTCTCTATCGAATTCTGAACCATATTGGTAATCATTTCTTCTTCTTAGAGTTATGAGAATATTATGATTCTTATAATTATAAGTAGTCAGTTGTGTGCAGAACTTTTCTTTCATACGCCATTTCAGGTTTCCCTTATCCCTTTGGCGCAGTCCAAATAGGTTGTAATTGCGAATCATTTCATATTCTAACTTTTTCTCTTTATCCAGCTTTGATATTTAAGAGATCATTACGCAGCGCAGTTTTCTACATAATTTAATGTACATGTAGATGCACAATCTATAAAGTTAACTTTTCATTGTAGATACTGTAAATTCGATTTCAGCTGGTTACATTTAATAAAAATTACAAATTTTATTATTTGTATGTTTATTAAAAGTAATTGGATTAAATATTAATATTTAATATAGAATTTCATTTTAAGAAATTAAAGAAATTCTATTAAATAAATGTATTGCCTTAGTGGATATCATATTTTAAAAGTTATTTAACAATGCTTTCTTTGTTAGTTTTAAAAGAAATAATGATTGATAATTCGAGACTGAAACTGAAATTAATTGCAAGGTGTAATTGAATCAAATTGATTACAAGTTTATAAACAGGAATCTTTAAATAGTTTACACATTTACATCAATTTTACTTAATTTATGAAGCTTAAATAAACTAATTTACTTGTCTTAATAATATTAAAATTAATTATATTCAGTTTATTTAAGTACATTATGTAAGTGATAAACATGTTTTCATAAAAACTTATTTATTGATTCAATCGGTACAAACCATTATAATTCTTCAAAATATCATCATTATTCATCAATACATTTTTACAGTCACCATTTTTCAATGATTGGAAGACAAGATCCTTTGATCACATTTTTTTTAGCGGAATAACACAAAATTTATAAAAAAAGCTCTGGACTATAGAAGATTAAGACATCGCTGTAATCTTCTTCCAGAGCAAATAATCGATGAAGTTGAAGATCGAAGTCGTGTTACAAGGTTCATTGACATAGTGGATTTTTATCGAGTTTTTGATATTGTTCTTCGAGAGGGGATTTGCGTTTCAATCTCTTGAGAACTTCCACATAAAACAATGAGTTGAAAGTTTGTCCAGGTGCCTCAAACGTGAAAGAGCAACTTTCAAGATATGAAAGAAGGCAATGAGCCTTGTTTTGTGCGATGCAAGATTTACACATAAGCTCAATTTTGAAGTGGGAAGACAGTTGGATGTGTGTTTCGGAACTTTGTCTATTTGAATTTGGATCATACTTGAATATTTATGATTCACCTATTGTTACGATAGACTCAAATATATCTTGATTATTTTCATTCCATTCCAACTACTATTCCTTGGGCAAAACTCTAAATTCCTTTTTGATCGATTATTAACAACATTAGCACGAGTTTTGCTCAGACCTTCCACATTTTCAAAATTCTTCGGCTTTTATCCATGTCCCATCCTTACATATTAAAATACTAAGAAAATCAATAATTTGTTGGTTGTGCTTAAGCAATGGTCTGATTTCAGAACATAAACTACATACTTTAATTTGGTCATTAATTTCGCCTGTGTTTGGGCCTCTGAAATGGGGCTTATCGGTGACGTTTTCTTTTTCTTTGAAATACTGAGCTATTTTCTATCTCAATATCTTGACAATCAGTCTTCTTTGAAGTCTGGTTGAAACATTTAATATATTTTCTAGCAATCCTTTCAAGATCTTATGGCATATCATTGTTCTAGTCTCTGCTAGCACCGTTTCACTAAGTACAAAGGGTGAGGAAAAATTTTCTGGCACTACAGTTACATGAAGTAAATTGAGCCCAGTCACGTTTGAATGGTCAAACATCCGATAATTCTTTTTCGTTAGTAATAGCGAACTGTGGTAAATAGTCTTGTAAAAAAATAAGCTCATTAACATTATAACATATTCTATATTTTACATGACATTATTTATCAAATATTAAGGAATATAAGTCAAAAACGATCTCGGCAAAAAAAAAAAAAAAATTCTTTTCTCAAAAGAAGTGTAAAAAGACAAAGAAAAATAATATTTTTTCATTACCCAACATTTCAAAGAAAAAAAATGTTTAAAATTATCGTTTAATCGAACTATAGTCTCCGTATAATGATGAATCACTTAATAAATAAATTGTTAAAATATTGAGTGAGTTTTATAAAAGCACATTAAATTTTACTAAAATAATATTTCTTCTTCATTGATAAGCTAAAAGATTCGAATATCATAACTTTTACAGTCGAGATCTCCACAGGTTGTTGACTAGAAAATTTTATGATGTTAAGTTCAGCAGCTTGTGGGTTTATCCTTAGTTTAAAAGGAAATGCCTTAAGTTCATTATATTCCACGCAATTGATAATCACTGTTGAATTTATTTCATTTGCAAAAAAGGCTTAAATAATTTGAGGACTTAATGAATAATTTTAAGATTTAAAATTTTTATAACAAACTCTCTCTCTCTCTCTCTCTATATATATATATATATATATAATTACACCATAAAAAATTCTTATAAAAATTGCTAAAGTTAATACATTTTTATGAAGTTAGCCAACTTGTTCAGTTGAAACTATTGTGAACATATTTTTTCAATTTTCATTGCTTGGTTTTGCAAATTTAAATCGAAATATTTCATTACGTATATCTGTGCCTAATATCTATCTATCTATATATATAAGAATGGAATTCTATAAATAAAAGCCTTGGGAATGTTGTTGGTCTTGTGCCAACTAAGCCTGTATTACGGGGTAGCTGCTCCACTTTTCCAACTGAACCTTATTTTGGTGTGGAGTTCGACCTCCGCAGTACATACATGCCATAGGTACCCATTTAAAAGGTAGGTAATCATTCCCAACCCATTCGTTCAAAGAAAGGACAGAGACAGGATAGATAGAGAGAGAAAGTACATCCATGCCCGAACTGGGATTTGAATCCAGGACCTCGTTATCCCCAGTCAGTTACACTAACCGCTAGACAAGGTTGGCGGCAATCATAGGAATATTTTTATTAATTACAACTTTTTTCCATTTCCATTTTTTGGATTCTATAATAGTACTTTCCATCCATGGAAAGTACTATTAGAGATATAAATATTCTAAAAAATATAGCTTAAATGCAAAATTTTATCCTTTAGTCAAAGTTTCTGAAGCTCAAAATCTAGCGAATTAAAAATTGACAAAAAATTTCTGTCTATGCAATTATGAACTTTTAACGAACATGCGAATGCGCCTAATTTCATTGATAAATTACAGCTAAATTTTCCCAAGTTTTATAATCTTAGAAATCATTGTGAATCTCTAAACCATGAAAAATTAAAAAAAAAATGAACTCTTTTCATTTCCCCCGTCGTTGCAGAGGTAAATACTATATATTTTTAAAAACCATTCGAGTTGAATTTCCAAAACGTTCCTTCAATTATTTCTGTAAATATTCTTGTTAAAAATGAAAGCTCTTGTAAAGCCCTAGCTCAAAAATTTCTTAAAGGATAAGGAAAAAAAAAAAAAACATTGCTTCCTTTTTTAATTTGTTTTATTTTTTGATAACACGAGTGGCAGAGAAGCAGTGTTTCTTCGCTTTTGCCTTCCACTCTCTGAAGTTTAAAACAATACATAGAAATGGTTGAATAAGTAGACAGTGGAGCGATATGAAAATGATGTATCGCTATATTCTTTTCATAGATGGATGGGAAAAAAGGAAAACGTTTATTCTTCCACGCCAATAAACTTTGAGGAAATATTACTCTCCCTGACTATATGAAATTACCAGATTTAATAAAGTTTTTGAATATTTTACCAAAAGACTAAGAAAGAAATTCTTAACTTGGGAATAAGCATTATTAGGAGATGGAGAAATGATTAGATTTTTCATTTGTTTCTCGAAAGTGAGAGGATTATTTTCATTTGTAATAGAAAATGTTTATCAAATTTATTTATTTATTATACTTAAAAGTTTGCCGTCAAGAAGAATTATATTAATTAAGGTGATGCTCTATTTATTAAAATATTTAATGTAGCAGAGTTAGTTTTGCTTATTGCTATTAACTTTCCATAAACGTTTTAGTGATAAATTAAAATAGTATAGATAGTTTTGTGATTTTTTTCTTTACGGAAAAAAAAGCGTCACAGCTGATTCTGAATTTTGAGTTCTTTGTGAATTCTGCGTTTGGTGAGTTTTTTGTGAATTTTCTTGTTTATTTGACAACCATGTTTTCATTACGTCATAGAGAGGAAGACTTGTAAGAATTATGTAGAAAATTCTGTTATGGAAATCTTGGGGTATTTACGTCCTCGCAAAAACAAAAGGAAATAAGTACAACCAAAAATAATAAAAGATAAACATTAAAATGAGACCCAAAAGGTTAAAGAAAAACCGAAGTCATTCCCCAGAAGCTCTATTGCACGCCCTTATTTAGCAGTTCAGAGTTCAGCATATGGAGTGAACTACACAGACAGAGATGGTTACGATCAATGAGATTTTTAAAAACCACATAATCAGATTCCTATAAATCATTTATAGGAATCAGGATAGTCATAGATCCATAGGCTAAATAAATGCTCACCCAGGCCACCAAGACCTGTTGTGAGACAAAAGGGGGCTACAGAATCTTGGTGAGACTTATCTAGTCTTGCCTTCAAATCTGCCTCGCACCAATTCCTGTTTTTTATACTTCTTTTACCCATGTAGAGTTATTAATTTTACTTATTTATTTTATATATAGTTTCACATAGTAGTAGGACAGACCAAAGCAATTTGGCTAAATCATCGGAGTGCCTTTACAAGCAAGGAAGTCACCCTCTCAATGGCTGAGAATCCACTGAAATGTAACGCCTTTGTTCTTCTGTAGTAGAAGTCGGATGAGCTCCCGGAACTGGAGTACACTATCCGATATGATGCTTCAGTGTGAACTAATTAATTGGATTGCAGCTTGGGAGTCAGGAAATAAAACTAATATTTTAAGCTTATAGGTAATAATCGATACAATAAATAAAGCTTGAACTTCACCATCAAAAGCAGTTCTGTATTTTCCAACCGACGCATAGAATGAAAAAAGTCAAAAAAGACACTATGTGTGTTTCAGACTAGGAGATATCTTTATAAACATACAGTCAATGATCATCTGGGTACTCAAAATGAATGGTTTCCATGCGAGGTATTTCAGGACTTTAGAGAAGCTGTCCGACTCTTAATGTTTTTTAAGATTAAGATTTGTTTCAATCTCTCCTGACTGAATAGGGTTTTGTGGCTTTAAATAAAAAGTAACAAGTTATCGACTCTAAATGAATATATACACTACTGGCCATTAAAATTGCTACACCAGGAAGAAATGCAGATAACAAAATGATATTTATTGGACAAATATATTATACTAAAAATAACAAGTGATTAAATTTTCAAAATATTTGGCTGGATAGATCCTGAGAAATCAGTACCCAGAACAACCACCTCTGGCAGTAATAACAGCAGTTATACGCCTGGGCATTGAGTCAAACAGAGATTGGATTGCATGTACAGGTACAGAGGCCCATGCAGATTCAACACGATGCCACAGTTCATCAACCGTATTGACTGGCGTTTGTTGACGAGCCAGTAGCTCGGCAATCATTGACCAGACGTTTTCTATTGGTGAAAGATCTGGAAAACGTGCTTGCCAGAGCAACAGCCGAACATGTTCCGTATCAAGGAAGGTCAGTACAATACCAGCAACATGTGTTCGGGCATTATCCTGCTGAAACATAGGGTTTCGCAGGGCTCGAATAAAGGGTAGAGCCACGGGTCGTAACCCACTAGAAATGTAACGTGCACTGTTCAAAGCACCGTCAATGCGAACAAGAGGTGACAGAGACGCGTATCCAATGGCACCTCATACCATCACGCCAGGTGATGTGCCAGTATGACGATGATGAATGCACGCTGCCAGTGTGCGTTCACCACGATGCCGCCAAACACGGATGCGACCATCATAATGCTGTAAACAGAACCTGGATTCATCTGAAAAGATGACGTCTCGCCATTCGTGAACCCAGGTTCATCGTTGATCACACCATTGAAGGCGCTCTTGTCTATAACGCAGCGTCAAGGGAAGCCGCAACCATGGCTAAGAGTCCATGCTGCTGCAAACGTCGTCGAACTGTTCGTGCAGACACTTGTTGTCCTCCAAACGACCCCGTTTCTTGACTCACGGCTCGTGACGTGGTTGCACGATCCATTACGGCCATGCGGATAATATGCCTGTCTTCTCGGCTGCTAGTGATAGGTGGCCGTTGAGATCCCATATGGCGTTCCGTATTACCGTCCTGAACCCATCGATTCCATATTCTGCTAACAGTCATTGGATTTCGACCCACGCGAGCATCAATACTGCGATAAGATAAACCCAATCCCGGTACTCTACAATTCGACCTTTATCAAAGTCAGAAACGTGCTGGTACGCATTTCTCATACTTATACGAGGCATCACAACAACTTTTCACCAGGCAACAACGTTCAAATTCAATTTGTTTATGAGGATGCGGCTGAACAATTTCCTCATTTAAACACAATGTAGGTGTATCTACTGGCGCCTGCTTTGTCTGAATGCCTTGAAAAGCTAATCATTTGCATATTACAGCACCTTCCTTTCGTATAAATTTCACGTCTGTAGCATGTCGCCTTCTTGGTGTAGCAATTTTAATGGCCAGTAGTGTAAATTTGGTGGTAAAATAGTTTAATTGCATTTACCTTTATTATAAAAATAAAAAAAAATCTGTTAGATATATGACGCATCTATACGGTTTCTTTGAACGGTAATTTTGAAAGAAGTTGTGTGCTTAAAAACCAAAACTAGTAAAATCGCGACTAAGATTAGTTTAATATATTTAGAATTAGATACAATTATTTTTTATATATTTTTTAAACAAATAAATGAAAAATGCACTAAAAAATCAAAAACAGACAGATCAGTCTCTAAAATTGTGGTTTTCTGTAAAAAAAATCTTGGATTCGATCTCAGCCGATGTTAGCCAATGGGAGTTGTGTATTGCGTTAATGTTTTCTACAAAAAATATCTATTGCAGTGGATACCCGTGAATTTTCCGAGTTTTCTTACTTGTGACACGTGATCCCTTTTCATTAACCGTAAATATTCCTCCAGGATGACAATAATACTTGATTGATATCAAATTGATTTACAATAGATTTTGGTCTGTATGATGACTAATTGCCTAATGACTAATTGGTGTTAAAAATAAAAGCAACTTTGCAATATTTTTTTTTAAAAATGCATCTCTATGCCTTTTTTAGAAGTGGTAAAAGTTATACAAAAACACATTTTTTAGAAATATTCTCAATAATACCCTTATTAAGCTTCAGTAACTTTAACCGCTAAAACAAATTTTCAAAGTGGTTGGAAAATGAGGAAAATAAATACATTTTAATATTTTTCTACACGAATTAAGAAATGAATGAGTATTAATTTTTACCTTTATAAAATAAATGTAGCAAAGATGTATGAATAAAATAACGAGGACAATTTATTTTGAAATAATTAACAAACTTTAAGTGGAAACAATTTCATTGGTAAGCAACCTCTTATTTGTTTTAGAACCAATAGAAAAAAATATTAAAATAAAATTAAAATTACCTTTTAGTTTTATGAATTTATTATAATAAATATATAATTTTATTATCATTTTATTATTATTATATTTTTTATTATTATTATATTTTATTATTATCATTATTTTAAAATTTAAAAATTTTAAATAATAATAAAATACGGAAATATGTAAAATAAAGCTCATAAATAAAATAAAACTGAACCTACAGGGAACTAGGAAAAGAAAAAATACAAAAATTTATACTAAATAAAATGAGGTCTGTCTAAACAAGACGTAAAAAGATAAAATTTTTAGACACTACTTTCTTTGTCAAATGTATTCCTTTTATAACTTTAATAATAAATTTTTATGGATGTAAGGAAATAGAATTATTTAAGTATCTTATGAATATTTTAAGTAAATTAAGTAAGGTCCAAGTAAGTTTAATTTTTTTCCACAAAATATTTCGGTTATAAAAATAAAATGTTTACTTCCAATTTTTATAAAAATATATGGTATGGATCTGCTATAAAATCTAGAGAAATTTTCCGCACAAAATACATCTTATGAATTATGAATAAAATATGAGGGGTGATTTTAATAGTTACCCATCTTATTTTTAATAAATTGGATTTCTACAAAAGCTGATTAATTTTAACTTTAATATTTATCCTTATTTTTATTAGAACTCTATTGTGCAGGCGGATAAACAGGTAATTGGCAGGAAAACATTGATTGACTTAGGAATTCATAGGAATTGCATTTGCTTGCAAATTAAATTTCTACAACTTACTGCCAGTGTTACATGTTTCAATTTTTTTTATAATTACTTGTATTTTAGTACAATTATATAACCAGATTGAGACGAGTTTACAAAATTTACATAATCACAATTAATATGCTAAGTTTTTTTTAATTATTAAAAAACCTTACTAATGTAATTCAAAACCTCAAAATGGAAATTTTTTGAAATAAATTTTTTTCAGTAGATCGTGATTTACGAAGTAACTCCAAACTTGAAGAAATCTAATGCTATCATTTTGATTCATAAAAATTTCACATTTATATTACAGAGTTTATATTTTTTCATTTTATTGAAGTAAAAATATGAATTTCAATTTAGTAATAGGCAAAAACTATTTCTATATTTATTTTATATCTTTATATATTTCCTTTCAATAATCTTTATTTGAAGGAAATATATACTTCAAATCTGTCTTAGAAGACTCCACGATGTTTCATTTTCGCAGAATAAAATGGTTAATAACCAAACTTTTATTAATTTAGACAGGAATAATTGTTTTTTTACTTTTAATTATTTTATTAAAGCACCTGTCAACACTTAACCAAATAATTGGATATGGAATAAGTTACTAAATTCATTTGGTTGAGTACGTTTAAATTGTTTTGACTAAAAAGAAAGTCCAATAAACTTATTTGAGTTTTTAATAAAGTTAAGCATAATTTGTAAATTTTGAGTTCACAGATTTATTTCTGTATTTACTTTTTGAAAAAAAGTTGCTAATGAATCTATAATCGAGGTGAATTTAAATTTATTGGACTTATAAGATGTTGTTGTTGTTTCATATCTCAGATAGTGTAGCTAAACTAAATCATCTCCATAAAACCGAAAATCACTTAAAAGTCCAAAAAGAATATATAAGATGATGTAAGATGTTCGAGGATTGAGAAGTTTAAATTTTTTTCTTAAATTTACAATAACACACAAAGGAATGATTTCAGATCAAAATAACGTTTGAGCTTATTTTTCAGTTATTTATATACTCAAATAACGTTTTACTAAATTAAAGTTCTCTTTTCAAGGTAACGAATGATTATCAACACTATATTTAATTCATGAAATAAATGGGAACTGTAAAATCCAAACAATTTTAAGTTTTATTTGTATTTAAAGAGCGCGCGGTTCACGCACGCACGCACACACACACACACACACACATACACACACACACACACACACGCACGCACGCACGCACAACTAATTTTCTTATTTCAACCCAATTTTTCTTAAGTTTAGGGTATTGCTTCCAAAATCAATTGAATTTTAGCTTAAATTGTAAAAGCAAATTTTTAGATTTGAATTATTTATTTAAAAAAAAAATAATAAAAATACTAAAGTTGAATTTTTATATGAATATTAATTTTTAAGGAAGATTTGTATGAAAGCACTTGTAAAAGAGATATATTGTACGAAAAGAGTAAGTATGTACAAGGGTACCATTTTTTAAAATTCTGACTTATCTTTAAAGAAAAACGCCAATAATAGTCCAAACTCTAGCAGAAATTTACTAAAATAAATTTTGAAATTCGTACATTAAGGAATAAAATAAGTTTGTAATAATAGATGCAAATAGAATTTTAATTCTTTTCTTTAAGTAACTATTATATGTTTGTAATTCAAGCGTAATTATATTTCGACATACATTATTTTCTTTCTTTCTCTCTTATTAAAATTTATTCTGATGAATTAATGCAGAAAAAATCCAAACCTTAAATGCTTAGTTATTATAATAACTACATTAAAATAAATATTAAATTATGTCAAAATATTAACTGCTGTCATTAATAACTTCACCAAACAAAAAAGAGTCACCAAACAGCTGACACAAAAAGATTTCACTACCAAGCTAAATATTAGTCGCTATGATATTTGAATTCGACTGGCAACTGGTATCTAGCTTGGTGGGTGATTTTACACTCAAAATTGTAAAAAGGAGGGAACATTTAATAATAAATTATTAAAGCATACAGAAAAAACCTTTAATATATTATTATATAAGATATAAAATTTGTCAGTCATATGTAAAAAATCAAAATGATCAAAGATTTAAGAAAAAGTGCATTTTTATGTAGTTATTGATTATAAATGTCACTGTACTATTTTTAGAAATAATGTTTTTAGAGTTCAGATACTTTTTTCCATTTATTTTTCAAATATTTTGTAAAATTTAAAATGCTTCAAAGCACAAAAATTTCTTTGTAGGATAAAAATGCATATTCCTTCACCTTTCTTCTGAGAAATTTCAATAAAATGAATCCCAGATTCTTTTTCTAATCTCTTGCTTCAGATTTAAATCTAGATATTAAATAGACACTATAGTTGTAATACAGCATAAAATAATACAAAACAAAACAATGACAGCAAAACAAAAATAGTTAAATAAGTAGGCAGTAAAGTGTAATGAAAATGAGGCTACATTGAGATTCTTTTCATAAGTAGATGCGTTAAGGAAAGCGCGTTTCCCCACATGAATAAACCGTGTAAAAAATTTAAAAAAAAAACATTCTCACTATCAGATTTTTCGAACGTTTTGAATATTAAAAAAAATTGAAAATTACATGTTGAAGATGAACACAGAATTCAAAATAATTTTTCATTTCTTAAGAATGTTCATTATTTTTATTCGTTCCAGAAAAAGTTCACTTAACTAAAATAAATATAAACAATGAAAACGATTCATATATTCGAAAGAATTAAAACATTTCGAATTTTTATTTTCAAAATCAGTATTTCAACAGAAAATTTCTATTTAAATTAAAAATTTGAGGAAACATAAATGAATTCTGATTATGAATTTTGTATAATAAGAACTAAAAATTTAAATAATTGTTGACAAATTATTCTGACAAAATATTTGGAAATTTAAAAAAATCCTTCAAAAAATATTTTTTGTCTATTGTTGTTCAAACTATTCGTAAAAGGAATGTTACTGGTAGTTTTGCTCAATTATCAATTATATTTTTATTTTTTTTCTAAAAAGTAAAATATTTGATGAGGTAACATAACGTGGTGTACTAAATTTATTGCAAGAGATATGGAAGTATATTATGATATATTTGAAGTTTTTGAAAATTTCCTGCATTTTTCTGTTAGAATTTTCTTTTAGAAGATTTTATTAATGTCATAAGATTTATGCTATGGCATCCATTGATTGCATGAATGCGGTTGTTCTAAGGATAGGGATTGCTTAAGAAATGAACACAAAAAACTACCTTTTTTTATCATGTTTCTTGCAAATGAACAAAAATGAACCCTTTTTTACGGGATTCTTAAAACATTATTTTTGAGTGTGATTTTATTTATTAATATAAGGAGATATTAATACATCATAATTTGAAAAAAAGTATTGAAAGGAAATTCCATATGGACTAACGGAATTTGTAAGAAATATTCGCATGAAATATAGAATTAAGCTTTGATATTATCTTCAATTATATGTAATTAGTTTTTTTTAATTTTCCGCCATAAATACTATTCCCCCACCGCAAGCTTATTTTTATTGCAATTAGTAAATAACGTGTTTTCTTTTGAGTATAAAATATTAGAAAGTTTCGGTTTAAAATAATTCAAACAAAATTTTTAACACATTAAATAAATTGCATTACATGCCCTTTTATGAATATTTAGCTAACATTTGTTATTTCTATAATAATTAAAATGATTTTGATATTAATAATGATGCTATTAATGTTTTGGTAAAAGCTTATTAATTCTCGCTCACAGTTTCATTGTTATAATTTTGTTGTAGAATTTTTAAATACAGAAAATATATTACATTGTCTTCAACTACACTTATGTCAATCTGTGTTATTTATTTTTTTATTATAAAATTTCAAGAATTCCTTTATAATCTCCACATTTCATTTTGATTAATCATTAAAATACTTTTTATAAAAATGTCTAAGAAAATAAATGAATAAAGAATGCGAAAATAATTGTTTAAAATCATTTCACCACAAATGGGAAAACAAATAATTTACAAAATTTCAGGTGAAACCACTTCAAAAAGGTAATGGAAATTCTGCGTTTTAAGAAATGAGTAAAATATGGCAACTAAAACTATAGGATTAAAAAAGTATAAAAATGTATATGCTTATAATCAATATTAATACAATAAGCGCATATCATCAATAATAATTAAATTTGTTAAAGATTTGGTATCTGAAGTATGAAGGATTTTTTTACAGAGAAAAAATACTCCAGCTTAAAATTCGAGAATTAAAATTTATAGAAATGTAATTATTTAAGATAATTTACTCGTTTTAAATAATGAGGTAATTTTAAACAGCACTTAAATTTATACATAATTAAAAAAAGTATCTATTAATTTAAATGATATCGTTTTTCATTACTATCATTAGATTATAAATACTTCTATTGGAATTAAAGCTATACAGCTTAAAATAAAGAAGAAACCCAAGAAAATATTTTAATTTTATAATTTATATTAAACTAAATTTGCTCTACATAATTTTATGAAAGGTTAAAATAAAATCACATATCATACATGCGCTTAAAAAACTGCTTAAATGAGTCATTAACTTTCCTTATAAAAGTCATGTTAAGCCAAACGTTTATATATTATATAAAACTATTAAATATAGAAAAAAATATTTACATATTTTTAAAATCATAATAAATTTTATTTCCAGATATCTCTAAAATGCTATCGGTTTAAATTTTAATTTTTTTTATTCTGGATGAAATTAGAGGAAATTATTTATTTTTAATGTTTTAAATATTAATTTGAAAATTAAAATTTCATTTTTGTTGCAACTATTACTTTAATTACTTAAAATATATATTCTGTTCTTTCTTCTCTAAAAGTTTTTAAAATACTTCTAAAAATTGCAAAAGGATCAGCTAATTTTCAGAAGACAATCTAAATTGGAGAGATTAATGTTCATTGTAGAAGTAGAAAGGAAAAAGGAAATTTATAACAAAATAAATAATTGCAGTTTGGGTTGTAAAATCTTCAGTCACATAAAGAACCAGCATCATGTAAGAGAACAAGAGCTGCATGTTGATGTTTATAATAAAGGCTTAGAATTTTAGTTAATTTTCAAGATAAACATGTTTTTATTGTTTCCAAAAGAAGAGTATGCATTTCTAATGCTTATCATTCTCTCAGATGAATTGAAACAATTACGGATATCTTATATTTAGTTTAATGGCTCTTATTGTGTCATTTTATGACTATAGAACCATTTGAAATCTGCCAAGTAATTGTTCGATGGCATCTAGTTACCAGTATGTTCCATATATTAGTGATCGAAGAGTGACATATAAGTTTGTGGTATGTATTCTTGTTTTGGGTGTTCTTAAGACGGTGCTTTCTAGTATTGTTCCCAGAAAGCTATTCAATAGTAAATGATAATTCTGGATACTATGACTTTGTGTTTCTATATATAACCATCCAGTTTAAATGAACATGGTTAAAAATTGTTGCCAACATTTCAATTGGATTCCGTTTGTCTGAGTCAGAATTACATTCATGAACAAACTGCGAGTTGTCATATCATAAGCATTTAAGTTTCTAAAGAGTAAATGTATTCTCATTTCAAAATGGTGATGTCACGTTACAAATGAATGAGAATTAAGGGTAATAAAGTATTATTACGTACTAGTAATAAAACTGCATGAGATTGTGATTTAGGTAAATCGATATTGATCGTTACTAAGCGAAAAATAAAATTTTGTTTCATGAATGAAAAGCATCGTAAATATGAAACATTGAGTAGTAAATTTTTCTATTTAACAATTATTGCATATTTTTTATCTTTTTTAAAATTAATTTCCTATTTCTGATTTCATAAATATAAATTATCGAAGTCCATCTCATAACTAGATAAGCATGCGCAATTTTAATGTTACAAATTTTAGAAGTATGCCTGAGTTATCAAAAGTAAGCATCGCTGAAAACATTGACTTTCTTCGTGATAGTACATAACTAAGCTAACTACTAGCTTTTTACATTTTACCATTGTCTATACTTTCCAGAATCTGTGCAGGTGAGATGTTCACGCTTGTATACTTAGTTGTGCTTCGTGTGTGGTTAAAGTAAAAGACCTGTTAGGGTTCCTAAGATAATTTAAGTTTCTAAGAAGGCAGACTGTCTGGACGGCGCATCGCTATACGCAGTAGTAATGCTGTTGAGTGGTATCAGTATGCACCTCGTCGAAATAATGATAACAGGCAACGGTCATGGCAAAACAATATCTTCGATACATAATTATGAAAAGAAACTAAATTTGCTGTGAAAGGAGTTGGACATGAAGGAAAATTATTATCTCTAAAATGAAGAAAAATTTGCTGAGCTGAATGAGCATTTGCAGAACCAAGTAGGGACCCCTACAAAGAGAACTGTGTAAATAAAATTTTTGTGGAAGAACTGTGATTGAAAAACCCCTTTTAGGTGTACATTGAAAACAGTGAATATACAGTGGTGCAAAAACCATAAACTGCAGATTAAGGAAAATATGTCCGGTTTTCCGATGAATCCAGTTTCTCCCTAATCTCCATCACTGAATAGGTTTACGTACGGCAAACCTTCTCAGAAGCATACAACACAGATTGTCTATTTTTTACAGTGAAGAATAAAGGTGGTTATATAATCGTTTTGGCCTCGTCTTATGATTTAAGATAAGTTTCCTTTTTTATTTTTAAAGGGTCAGATCACAAGCACTTGGTCACTTAAAAGAGGGACTAATTGTTTCTTAAGCAAATATTACTTTCATATAGAGATTGCTCTTATCAATCCATTATATCCATATAATAGAATGGATTGATAAGTTAAATCTTTTAATCTTCCATTCTCGATGATCTTCCTTTCATTGACGTCAAAGTGTTGAATCATGGTTTCGGGAACATGAAAACTCAGTTGCGCACCTTTTATGTCCAACCATTTGTGAATTTTCATTTTAAGAAAGATTCAAGTAATTTTAGGAGCTCTCACTTCATTTTAGTTGCAAAAAAACTTCTTTGACAAAGATACACTTTGTTAATTTGAATATGGCCCTTATATATCATAGAACTTTCATTGTATTGTATGTAATATTTATTAAGAAGAATAAAAAAAAATTATATTAATTCTGCTTTAAAAAATGAATTACCAGTTAAACATGAAATTAAATGTTAAATATCGTTTCAGTTCAAGCAATGACCAAATGTTGAAAAAAAAAATGTTATAAGAACATTTTTTATAATTTTCATTCATAAATAATTTTGAATTTTTACAGTTTATTTTATTTTTACATGTGTGATGAAATGTGGTTGAAAATATTTTTACTCCGATTCCATCGTTTATGGAAACAACACAATTGATGCACAACGAGAATTATTATTAGTTAAAGAATATATTTTATGTTCATAAATTTATCTAACATATATAACAGATTTCCTTTCTAAATTTCCATAAATTAAGTTCGTATTTTTAATTCTCACTCTATACAATTATAATATAAGACAAAATAATTCAAATAATTTCTGAACAAAAAGCGAACAATTCGTTTTCAACAATTTTGCAAAATTCATAAAGATTGTTATTTTTTAAATATACATATAATGTAAAAAACAACATACATTTTTTCATTCAATACAAAAACATCTAAATCAAACACAAAAAATTTCTTTTTCTTTCTTTTGATTATAACTGAAATTATACTATGTTTAGACAACAATAAATTGAAAATTACAAATTATTTTAAAATTTTTTTCTGAAAACAGTTTATAAAAATATCTGGATTAAGTTTTGGTAAATTTCAAAGCACAAAATCTTTTTTGCAGCGAAATATGAGAAAAGAAAAATACTATCATTTTTGTTATACTTATTTTATTCTTTGATAATATGAGTCACTGAGAATTAATTTTTCTCATAACTTTCTTTTTGAATCTTCACTACAGTACACACATTATTAAATGTAAAGATGGCACAATGATATGAAAATGAGGCCTCAGTTATTGTTTCCGTGGACATTTCTAGTGTGCATTATTCCGTGCGGGTGAACTTTGGAGCAGGAAGGGGTTCCCTCGTTGCAAAGCTGTCAGATTAAATAAAGTTTTTGCATATTTTAGCAAACAAACAGCTGGAATTACAACAAGGGAAATACATATTAATTCACAAAGCTGAAAATTATTCAATTTACCATTAGTTTCCAAAACTTCAAAATTTTAATTTGAAGTAGAATTAATTATAGTTATTAATTTTCCTGAATCTAAGCAACTTTATAAAATCATGAACCTCTCAACCTGTACTTTAATCTTATTCTCTTCTTTTTTTATAGTTCTATTACTTTATAATATTAATAAAATGTGTATATATATATATATATATATATATATATATATATATATATATATATATATATATATATATATATATATATATATATATATATATATATATATATATATATATATATATATATATACTCATTATATGTATATACATATATATGTATTTATATCTATCTATCTATCTATATATATATTTGCGTTTTTACTCTGCAGAATATTTCTTAATTTTCTATCCGTGATGCTGTGATGCTTTTGAAGGACAAACATAAGCTACTTTTAATACGTTAATAATCTATTTTCAAAATATATACTGTTGTATATATATACCTCAAATTTTTATTAAGTACATGAACAATGAAAATACTATATAAAACAGAACATACTTTTCCTATGTTTAGTAAAAAACTTCTTTTCATGGTATATATATATATATATATATACATATATATATATACATATATATAACTGCGCATGCTACTTTTTCAATTATGTTTTCAATGTGGTCACACTCATGCGCAAATGTGTATATTGCCATAAATGCACGTGTGACCCAGCACACATAAACATAATGACGAACATACACATTTTCTTCTATTTCGTTAAATTATACAATGGTTATATTACCTTATTCTAGATATTTTTAATAATGTGTGACCTCTTGCTGCTTAAAGGCTTAAACTAAAATTATAATTTGGAGGCATTACGTTAATTTCATACAATATTTTTCTTTCTTAAATGCATATTAAACATTTTCTTTTTTGAACATCATAAAGCATTTCGTGAAATATAAAAGGTATTTTTATACTACTTATATTTTTTTATAAATTTTCCTTGAAATTCTTGTTCAAATGTAGGAAATAAAATTTGGAAAGTAAATTTTAATAATTAAAGTATTTTAAAAGCCTTGTAAGGAATGTGAATCTTATCAAGTTAAACAAAAAACAATGTAATTATTCTGAAGAACGTATTAAATCAAAATAATACGTTTAAAGTAATGAATAAAACATGATAACTAGTTTAAAACAATAATATTAAAAGAAAGCTTTATCAAGTTTGAGGAAAAATAAGACAAAATAGAAGTTTAGAGTTAAAAGTAAGCTTAAAAATAATAAAAGCACACTTTAAATGAATATTGTTGCTTAATTCCCTGTCTTGTATAAAAACTTGAAGTATTCTACCGACATTTATCTCTCAAATTCGTTTTAAGCGTATAATAATTCACTATAAATCAGCTCATTTTGAATGAAAAGAATAGCTCATTTTGAATAAAAGTTTCCGAAATAACTAATCTATATGGTATTAAAAATGTAAAATTTTAGCATAATTAAGAATTATGTCTTATGTTGTTTTTAAAAAGATGTTTTTTATTTGAACCTATTTTTCTAACATAGCTTTCATATTGGAATAACTTAGCATTATTGTAATATAAACAAATGAAATAGCGTAAGGGATTTTAAAACTTATTATTAAAGTATACTATTTGATTTGTTGTTGTTTGCTGAAAATAATTTAAATTTTTATTTTTTTATTTTTTTGAAATTGTCTTAAATAGCATTTAAACTTCAAAATAATACTTTTCAAATTTTTTCTAAGCCAGATATATACATTACCTATTTTGGTTTTACTTTCATATGAATTTAAAATCTATTTAATCAATAATTATTTTTTGTTTTAATTGTCACCAAATGTTTGGAATGCCCTCAAACTTAATGTCCATTTGTAATTTATCCTAATTACAATAAAGAGCTGTTTTAATTTACCTTTGAAATTAAATACTATTTCTTTCTACTCAAGATTTTATGTATTTTAAGAGTATGCCATTTAAGATATTAAAAAATATATTTATGCACAATTACATTGAATATAAATTATGACATAGAAGGATACTAAATAAAAAAAATCTTAATTTCAAAATAACATTTTAGGAAATAATAATTTGTACATTAACGCTTAATACTGAAACTGTATATGATTACAGCTCATATATTTAGGGAAGAATATTATTTTTATTCCAATGCCCTTCTTATTTTAGGACTTAATCCATTCAAAAATGTTTATAAGCTATATATTGTTAACTATCCAAGTACAGAATTTTTGTAAGTATCCATGAAAAATATATTTTAGTGATACATATGTGTAGTAATTGATGTAATACTATTATTAATAAAAATTAATTATCCCTTCAGTTTAAAGATAAGAAATAAAAATATATTGAATAAAAAATATTTTTTCCCTTGATGAAATTACTAGTCATTATTACTTGAAATTATTTACATTGTAAATGCAGAAACTTAAAAAATAATATGGAAGAAGCAAATTTTATATTCATGTCTTATAAGTTTTAATTTCGAAGATTTAAATTAACTAAAACCAATGGAAAAATGTCGTTATATTTAAAAATAACAATAGTTATTCTAATGATTAATATAAAAATTGAGATAAACTGCAAATATTTTTTACAAAATATTAAAAAATCATATTATATTAATTTCTTTAACGAACCATCACATGCTTAATATTGTTTTTGTTTCTGTTTACGTGCTCGGTATTGTTTACAGAAAGCATTTGAATGAAATTTACAAGAAAAAATGTTTCTAATTATTTCTTTAAAATCAGTGCGAAAAATGCTATTTCTGGTAAAACCTACATATGCTTCTTTTTCTTGTAAATTTATCTTATAAATTCACTAAAATAGTTTGAAAATAAGAAGGAAAAATTTAAATGTTTTCTACCATCTACTTTTTATTTCTGATACATCTATTTTCAAAGAGAGTGTTTCTTCTATTAATACGTTTAAACGCGGATCTCCTCAATACTATACACACAGGTGGTTAAGTAAATGTGCAGTAGTGCGAACGAAATGCAAATTATAGACCAAGTTTATTCCTTTTTGTGGAAGAGTGAGAAGAAAAGAATCCTCGCGTTCATTCACCTGATTGAACTTAGTATATAAGAAACATTTTTTGACTACGGTTATAATAATAATAAATGTTGGGATATTTATGCAAGAGAAATAATAATTTGCTCAGTTTGCTTGTTACTTATGTTGAAGTAGGAATAATCGTTTGTAAGCAGAAATTACACATTTAATCATATTAATTTTCAGGAAGAAATTTCAAGAAAGTATTTTATTTATAAATGAAATAAAGAATATACAATGGATGAAGTTAAACTTATTTCCGATAGTTCTGCTCACACATAAGTCAGCGTTAAATGATGATAAAATTATTGATTCATGATAAATTTTTTTATATGCATATTATCAATACCAATTGTTCTAAATATTTAGAAACAATACTCTGAAATCAATAGAGAGTAGTGATTAGCTTTCATTTTCACCAATATTCCTTTAAATATTTTCTAATGTTTTAAATATCTAGGTTTTTCTTCATGTTTGCTTAGATAATTAATTTTAAGATTATTGAAAATAACAAATGTATTTAGAAATATCTCTTATTTAGTTTAAATGACCCTTTTGAGAGGGAATGCAGTTAAAATATAGGGACGTACAATGAAAATTTATTTTCTCACAAAAACATACTATTAATATTAAATAGAAAACAATATTTACAAGAACAATATTTAGCAACCAATATTTGCATGAAAACATGCAAATCTATTATTGTATATTTTATCATAAAAATTTCCTCACAAATTCAATAGATTACTTTTGTCTCCCACATAGCATATTCTGCACTCTGCATGATTAGAAATGGGTTTTCAGTAATGGCGTGAGAGAGTTCCAAAATTGGTATTTCATTTCAGAATGGTTTTGCTATAAATTATTGAAAGCAAAATAAATGAAAAAAATACGTTATTCAGACTGTAATTCTTAAATTATTGAACATTGATGATGTGTAATTACTGCTTGACTTGTATATAATTATTGCTTAAGAGGTTTAAATTCATTATTTGAATTTATAGGTATATATTTATTATATAAATTATATAATGTTGCGATTAATCTTTAAATTTGATATTTAATTACTGTGATAATTATTTTGTTGAGAAATATCACTCTCTCTCTTCTATAATTTTTTATTATTAATTTATACCTTTAAGTGTGGTGATACTTTCCTAATATTTCTGTCCACAATCACTTTTGTAGAATGTCACTGACGAATAATTAAAAACGATATTTTCAATTATCCTGCATAATACAATTTTAAATGTGAATAATAAAACTGTTAATATGCTCTCATTGTGTGTAGATGACATTTATAAAAACTGTTTGCATGGGTATCATTTTTAAAACGTGATATAAAATTTGTTACCGGTGAATTCATATCAATCGATGAAAGTAATTGTGGAATGCTGTAGAATTTCTTGTATTAAATATTTATTCATCAAATAATTCATCACTTTTATATAAAAAAAACATTTTCATTTAAAATTGGAAAAATAACCTTTTAAATTACAATTTTCACACATAAAATGAGCTCTAATTTTTATGAATAAGAATAAAAAAGTTATTTACATTAAATTCACCATTTTCTGTATTATGAACCTCGTTTATAAAAAGAATTGATTTTTCTTTGGTATAAATTTCTATCTTATCTTTTGACATGGAAATCAAAGATCACACATTAAAAATTCATTATTTAATTTATTTAGAAAATATATAAATTAAATAATAAAATTTGAGTGTTAGTAACCTCATCTTATAATATATTATTAAACATGTTAGAGATACTTTGAAATTGAAATTTACTTTTTATTCTTTCTCTCCCAAGATCAACAAATTCATCACCAAGAAAATTATTTAGGCAAAATTTAACTTAATTATTTAATAATAAGCTTAATTATTTAATAATACATTTAATTGCTGAAAAAGTGTTTTTTAGGATAAAAAACTATTATATATTTCCTGAAAATTACATTATTACTTTCTACTTAATAAACATTATAATGCAACAAATATCCTTGTAATACTTTGAAACTTTACTGATATATTTTAATTTATTTAAATTTAATGAAACTCTAACTTAAATGGTTGAAATGACTCAGTTGTCAGTCAGTCAGTTGTATTTGTTATCATTATTAAAATTTTGCATAGATTTATAAATACTATGTCGTTTAAAATGTGGGTTTTTTCTAAATGATTTATTTGGACGTAAATGAATAAAATTAAATTTCTTTGGTGAAAGAAATTTTTTTTAATTAAATCCTTATTTTATGAAAAATATAATGTTAAAACTAAATCCATAATATCTAAAATATTTATTTAAGTAGCATAGATTTAGTTTTATCATTTTAAATTATAATAAAAGTGTTTCTAGAAGCACATTCTGTTAAATAATTTAGCTAAGAAATCAGTATTTTTAAATATTTAAAACTTCAATAAAGATAAAAATAATCTTAATTAATTATTTTCGTTTTCATTCAACTTTAAAATGTTTGTAAAGTAAAAATAAATTTTGTAAATGAAAAATACATTGGAAAGAAAACAATCTGGAAGAAATTTTTTGTCAAGATAAATACAAAAATTTTGCGGATATTTCCAACAAAAAATATTACACTTAATGGGTTTTTATAGAAAGGTCAATATTAGAATCATGAATAAAATACAGCGCTTTTTATTAGAAATGCACAATAAATGACAAGCAGTTTTTCTTTAGAAATGAAGGGTCATATTTACGAAGATTATGTATTTAAACATAAATTTTATACTTTTATCTTAGCAAATGAATATTGCTTCTTGAATATTGGGAGTAAATTCTTTTAATTAATAAATGAATATTTTGATATTTTATTTTGGATTTTCGAATATGTTACATTAGATTATTTTTAATTTAAAGATAATAATTAATTTTTCCAAGAAAATTCATTTAAATTTTATGTTGTTTTAAATGATAAGTGAATATATATATATATATATATATATATATATATATATATATATATATATATATATATATATATATATATATCATGAAATTAAATTCTATTTAATTATTTAATTTTAATCGTTTCTTAAGAAAATCATGTAAAAATTAATTCACTAACGGATATAGGATTTTTAAAGACTTCATCGGTATTTCGATTTTAATAAAGAATCTAATAACAGATTAACAGCGAATAAAAAAAAGAAAATGTTAACTATAAGAATTTAATTTGTCGAAAAGAGATAAAAGGCTGAAGAAAACTCAAGTGAGGAAATAAATTATGCATAAATTTAACTACAAGGTTATTAATGATTAAACATTAAATTTTAGGGCTAACCCATTAAGCATTTTTTATAATCTAAATGGTTCAATTGTAGAATTAGACTACAATTAGAACCACCAATTCCACAGACAAAACAAGTAGTTTTTCTCTTAAATATCCATTTTCAGCCAGTTTTCTCATTTTAAAATAAGGGGACATTTCTTAATAATTAACGTAAGTTGCTTAATCTTTACATGATTTCTATAAAAGTAACTATACATATATTTCTGAAAACTTAAAAATCTACACAAAGCTCTACTGAATTTTGTACTGAAAACAAAACTGGTACCGATTATGATTAGAAAATTAATGCCTAGAAACGAAGTTGTAAAAATGAACTTAAAAAGCAATTACTAATTACTTTTTATATGGAAAATGAAAGATTTTATTTAATTTGAAGCTTCATAGATGCTCGAAATATAATTAAAGATAATCAAGAATAATGAATCAATTAAAACCAACTCTTAATTGCTTAAGGTTTATTCAATTCAAAGTCAGACTCTATGTAATTGCAATCTATAAAATTTCCTATTTCATCATGACTGATTCAAATCTTCTTTAAAGTAATTTCTGAAAAATTCGAAACAATGGATTTTTCTTAAAATTTCAAAGTTTTCACAGTTCTTACAATGGAAAATGTATTTTTAAAAAAAGCAATTTTTATAAATATAATA
The DNA here is from genome assembly GCA_030067965.1 of Latrodectus elegans. NCBI lineage: Eukaryota > Metazoa > Arthropoda > Arachnida > Araneae > Theridiidae > Latrodectus > Latrodectus elegans. Next base: position 80,394,071 of record CM057814.1, on the reverse strand, counting down.
AAAAAGGTTATAGTCAAAAAACGTTATTGTGAATGTGGGTTTCTGCATTATAGTTTTACAAGAAGAATTAATATATTTGGAAAAAATTAAAAAGCATGTTGATGCTAATATAAAAAACAGAATAATGCTATAATAGTTTTCTAAATTGAAAAATGGAAAATATATTATGCTTAAATTAAATAGATGATAAAATACTTTTGTAAAAACATTTCAATAGGATTCAACATATTAAAGAATAAAACATATTATGATAAAATTTTTTGTAGCGTATAAATTCGTTTCTTGCATCTCAACACTAAAAATGCTTATTTTTCTACATATAAACCTTTACCTCTATTATTTACATTAAATATTCACGGAATATTTTAATGTTTTTCACATTATTCTTGCATTTTGTAAATAAAATCGTTATTGAAACTAAAACCACACATAAAATATTTGTGTGTCTTAAAAATAAAAATGTATTTGAATCTATGGAGAGAAAATAGATTTTATATTATTTTTGTTTTATACCATTTGTCATAAAAAATTTATTCTTTAAGCTTTTCATGTCATCATTTTGTTATATTGCAAGCGATATACAAAAGTGTTTAAGCCAATAAATAGCAAAATCTCATGAAAATGATCCATTATTTATTCAGCAATACTTTTTTTGCACTTTTTTTCGGTTGAAGAAGAAAAATATTATCCTCAGCCAATGATGTCCCTTGAGAAAGTACATTATTCAACTTCCTTATATCAGTTTTTTTTATATATTACTTGTAAATGAAGACTATGCAGTAAACTTATTAAATTTTTATTAATAGATCATGATGTACAATTCGATGTAAATGAAAAAAAATTACGAAAATATGCGTAAGTAAAGAATTTATATTTCTATGAAACATTTCACAAACTCTTCAAATTGATTTCAAATATAAATAGAGAAAAAAATTAAAAAAAAAACGCTAAAACTTCCTTCAATTTTTCTTGACTTAAAATGTAAAATTTTAATAAAAAACATTAATTGCATTTTAAGTGGGAATCAAATTATTGACAAGAACATATAAGCAGACCTTATTGTATCTCTTTTAATTATAATAAAACATAACAACCATTAAAGAAGTAACAATGGAATAAGTGACAAGATGCCTATGGCAGAAAACATAATTTTTGATAAGTGTAACTTACATTTATAACATAGAAATATTTTATAATTTAAATGAAATATATATAAGGCAGTACTAGGTATTTTTTTCTTTTGCGTTAGAGCAATTTTCTTGTAAAAATATACTAAATGTTTTTGTATCGCTTAATTTTCTTGAGTAAAATATAAGTAAGAATAAAAAGTGGTACTTCAAGAATAAGAATGAATCATAATGAGCTGCAGTTTTTAATTTCTTAAACTTTTCATATTTTGATATTAAATGAGTTTAAATGCGAGTATATTTATACCTAATTCCCTAAAATATTAAATAAAATTAAAATTTAAAAAGTCAAAACTTTTTTAAAAATGAATAATAAAATTTAATGAATAAAAAAACAAAATAATTGATCTTTTGTATGTTATCAATAAATGTGAATATTCATTCCTGTATATCTTACAGATTAATTAAAAAACTGTTATCACTTATACCCTATGCAAATACCCAGACAAAAAACCTAGTTGAAAGCAGAAAAGTTAGCCATTTAGATTGCAATTCAATAAGTTCGTGGGTTAACTTCCAATACGTTGTTGTTTGTAGAAACCTTTTAATTTTAAATTCCCAAATGGCCAACCTATTAGTTATTATAAGTTGTGAAATTTTAATATTTACTGTGCATTGCTGCCTTCAGGGAGCATTTTCATTACGTGGTAATTCGTTTAATATGTCCCAAGGGAGAAAATCTGTAAAACTACCTAGCTTCTAATAGGATAAATGTAAGTGCAGAATTCATCAATTTTAATTTTGAACACTGGTTGAATTCAAAACAAGATCTGTGCCTCTGAAGAATGCAGCTTACCTTCCGAGTTACGGTTAACAGTTGAGATATAGTAAATTATATAAGTTAAAGTTAGAAAGCAGCTGTATATTGGGAAATACTAGTTGGAAAATAATTATCAAATGTAAAGATAAAAAGTAATATAGAAGTCAAATGTATAAAAAAATAGAATTTTTAATAAGAGCAGATATTCTTGAAATAAATGATAATACATATATTATTGAAAGAGTTTGCAACCAATAGTGACTTTACAATAAGTAAAATTGTCACACTACATATTTGGTCAGTAGATACCAGTTTACAGTTAATTGTGATTTAATATGTCTCAAAGATATTTCGTTCCAATCTATATTCAATTTCTATATATTGACAGTTATTAGCCTTAACTACTAAAGCAGAAAAAACTACTTTAGTTAGATTTCATTTTTCTAGCATGAATCAGATTAAAATTAGATTCTTTTTGATCTGATTGATGCTAGAAAAACAGTCTAATTAGAGAAATATCGGCTTTCCATAATCTCATGTTTCGTCCTTTATGTTGAGAATAGTTTCATATTGTGGTAAAATATGTATCTTCTGAATATAAAATACTTTATAAATTCACAATAGTTTGACATATACAATGTATGTATCCACATATTATTTTTCTTAAAATTATAAATGAAATATATATTATATATATATGTATATATATAATTCACCAGATTATGTTAAAACACATTCATTACAAAACACATTTTGTAATGATCTGAAATGCCACTCATGAAATAGTTCCATAAAATAGTAATAAATAAATAAATTCATATATTCTATTTCTTAGTTTTATATGGAATATAGTGTAAGAATTATGCAAATTTATTTGTACATACGTATTTTTTGATTCAATTGAAATACATAAAAGAAAATAGAAATTTAAAAATCTGAGATTTATGAAATTAAATATATTTGTATTGCAAATATACCATTTTAAGAACCTTTCAAGTGTAGTCTAAATAAAAAGTTTTCTTATTTTTGCATTTTGATTTTACAGTGGTTCCATTCCTTATTCAATATAGTTTTCATAAAATATTCAATAAGAAAATCTATCAAATTCCTTATAATCTTAATATCATAAATTACATTGATAAACTAAAATCGTATTCTTCCTAATAAAGAATCCTAGAAAAAATCTTATGGAAAAGTTAAGAATATTGATTTTATGAATTAATTATTCTTGATTCAATTTAAAATTGTTAGATAATTTAGGTTTTTCACTAAAATATGAATCCACATGAAATAGTGAGAGAAACAGCATTGTTATTAGAATCTTACTTCTTATTTCTTTATCTGATATGATAAATATCTCTTATCAAATATGAGCCAGAAATTGTAAACGCATTCTTGGCTACTACATCAGTGTCAAATTGTAGCTTAGAAATTTTCAAGTGTTATTAATAATAATTCCTAAGGTGTCAAAGTAAAATGTTTCAAGTTGAATGAAATCTTGAGTTATATAACGTCGACAACTTGCGTGCGTTAAATCATAATGCTTTTTTCTAGCAATTGCAGGAAATATTTACTAACGCGGTGGTTAACTGGAAAACGTTTTTAGAATACTATATTGCTTATTTAAATTTCACTATAACTTTAATCATGAGATTTTCATAATTGTGTAAGGATATCTAGATAAAACTTTAGTTAATGTATCAAATAATTATTTTATGATGCTATTTGTTTTCTTATCTCAGAATTCATTTTAGTTAATTCTATGAAAAGTGATGAAGATAGCAAATTTGTTAGGTTGAAAGATGGTATAATACTTCAAAAATCAATAATGTATGAAAAACTTAAATAATGTATAAAATGATTATTTTATGATGTATCCTAAGTAATTACATGATTCAATCTTTTTTTTTCATAGAATTGATTTTTAATCAATTTTATGAAAAGAAAAAGAAATCAAATATTGTATTTCTTAAAAAGACAGCATTATGACAAATAAGGAGAGTCTTTTATAATATAATAAATTATTTTCATTGAATATACATTACACTTTTGTTTATCAGAATTATTGGATGATATTTATATTTTCATAATTTAACTTACATACCTTTTCAGAGCTCTCAACTGCTACATTTTTCTTTGATCAAATAATGCTTCCCGACTCGTCTACTTTAATAAATATTTTTGACAATTTGAACGATTGATAATGCAAATACAACCATTACATTTTATTCAAGTCCTGTTATTCAATTCTTGTTTTATAACATTTAGAATGAAAATTATTGTGCTTGACTTAACGCTATATGAAAACAATTTATTACAACATGATGTTATTTAATTGCTTACAAAAGAATAAATAAAGAAATTCTGTTCTCAAGAGATGTTCTAAGTACTATTTTATTTTACTAAACATATTGTTTAAGGAAATATAAGCATTCTTAAAAAGAATTTAATATTATGCAATCAAATGCGAAATTTTAAATAAAAATAAACTTTAATCATATAAAAGGATATGTAGTTTGAGAAAAATTGCAGTTTTAGAAATTAATGTTATGAAAGTCTTATATAAATTTATCTTAATAAATTAGAGTTACTTAAAATATGGAAAATCAATAATGTATAAATAATTAATAAATCCTGATTTAATACGTTACTAATAAAAAACATGCTTCATTCATATGCTCTTGTTATCCTTTATGCAGCATGAATTCGGGGCAGTTTGAAGAAAAAATTAAACAGAAAACTTATCAGGAAAATGCAAAGAAGAATACTCTTTAGGATTGTTAGAGGATATAGAATAATCATTTAAGATGCTCTCTTCATTCTCTCTGGTCTTCCACCTCTTGGAGTTGTGATTCCTCATCAGTATGATGCTTGTCATTATGTTCTTTTTCTAACCATCTTAATGGTGATTTAAATTATTCTTCCCTACCCCATCCATTGACAAGATCTCCTCTCCTCTTACTGTATTTGATAGCATTAATGGAGAAGACTATGATTTTATTTATTTTACAGATGGGAGTAAGGTTAACAAAAAAGTAGGTCTTGCAAAAGTATGCTTTGAGAATGATTTTTTGAAGTGATTTATCAGGTGTACCTCATTAATGATTATTGTTCAATCTTCCAACCAGAACTACTCTACATTAATCTTGCTGTTAAAGGTGCCATAAACAAGCCTTTTAAATTAATTTTTAATTTTCTGTGACTCGATGTCATCTCTGTTAGCTCTGCAAGACGTAACAATTTGTGAAAAACTCATTGTAGAAGTACAGACTTCTATTCACGTGTGCAATGTTAAAACTATTTTCTTCTACTTCTCATATGTTAAAGGTCACAGTGGTGTATATGGAAATGAAAGAGCAGATTTCATAGCCAAACCTCCTCTTTCACTTACAAATAAACTCGATACAAATCTACCCAAGTCTTTCTTTAAATCCATTATCCAAAAGAATATTTTCACAGAATGGAATAGAAGTTTTGTTTCCTCTCTCAATTAGTAGTGGACTAAATATATTTTGTCTTCAGATCCCTTCAGTATTAAGATCTACTGTTCTATATATACTGACTTTAAAATTACTCAATTCTTCTCCTGGCATGGGAAATATTAAAAACAGTGACGTGTGCACCTGCAACTCCGGGACTGACAATAGTTCTCACATTCTTCATGAATGCCCAATTGTTTCGCTAGAAAGGAACGGACTTCTTAAGGACTTGAGTAACAAATGACTCTTGACTTTGGCTCACTAGTAAAGAAAGAGACTTATATGTATTTTCTAAAAAATTTATCAATTCTAAAATTTAACTCATTTTTCTTTTTATATCTTATTTTTTCTCTCTCTGATTTCTTTTATTATTTTTCGTTTGTTTTTTCTTTCATCTCATGATTTATCTTTATTTTGTTATGTAGTACATTTAATAGTGTACCTTCAAGCTGTGTGTGGCATTCCTCAATACACAGGGAAATATTTTTGTTTCTCCAAGTAAAAAAAAAAATCCAAATGCAATATTGAATATAAACTGCAGTCAGAAATACACTAATATTAAAATTTCATTTTTAAAGAAATTGATTATGATATGAGGGTATAGGACGTTAATGTAATCGTACCTAGTAAATTTTACATCCTAAATATTGTTAAGAACACATAAAGAAAAAAATGAGACTTCTTATAATAATTGTAACTCAGATTATAATTTATTTTTAAAAAATGAACGTACAATTTTGAGTATTACTTTTCAACTAGTCTATTTTTTTGCCATTGCTGCTGCAGTCTTATATCAGCTGCAGGCTGCTATTAATCTTCCAATATGTGGGTGCACTGATCCACTTTTCTAACTGACCCGTAATTTTGTATGAACTCCAACTACCTCAGAATACACATTACATAGGTATCCGTTTATAGGGTAGACAACCATTTACAACACATTCATACCAAGAAAGGACAGAGACAGGAGAGCGAGAGAGAAAAAAAGTACATCCATTGCCGAACCGGGATTTGATCTTAGGACCTTTTTATCCGCAGTCAGACACGCAAACTTCTAGACAGGATGAACGGCGTGCACATACGATTGATATATATTGATATACACATAAGTGTCAGATGACGCACTATTGAAAATAGTAAAACGAAAAAGATGATCAAATAAGATTTGTTTTTATTAAGAGTAGAAAATACGAATCAGAGAAAAAACTCATGAGTGGTAATTTTATTAAACTAATGTCACGCTTATTAAGTGATAACTAATCATCATAGCTAGATGGCTCAATAGGTGGTTTGTGCATCCAGTCGTAACGAGTTATTTTAACAAATTAAGAATGTTTTCGTTCATATAATTAATCTAATAATGAATAATTTTCGAGCGTGTTCTAAGATCAACGGAAGTGTTTTTAATAAACAATGGATGGCTAAGGAACTATTACAGGCTCTCCTGTCTGACTAAATATTGACCAAGATTCAATTTTTATCATTAATTTTTAGTGCACTGAGTCTCCTCTTTTTATTTTTATTTTTTTCTATTGTTGCACATGTTTATTTATTCATTTTATGCATTTGTGGAGCATGTTTTTATTTCGCTGAATCAAGGTACATTAAGTGCAAGTGTTAAAAACAAAAAATTATATTGATAAGATTATTAATATTATTCAAGATAACGACTTTAATATCATGCAAACTAATTCAATTTCTATAAATGTATTAAACTTAATTAAAGACTACAACTACTGAATATAGTTAAAATAATTATTTTTGTTTGTAAAATTACTACTAAGAAAAAAACAATTACTTTAAGAACTTAAAAAGTTCTTTTCTAATTCTGACAAGTTCAGTTCATTTAATAATTGCTTTCCCCATAAATTAGTGTTTAATGACGTTTAAATGGTTGAGACTATATGCCTTGGAATAAAACAGGCAATGTTTACAAAAAAAGCAAATTCAAGATTTCCGAATGATGGATTGCATCATCTGTATTTCCTGTATCACGTGAGACATGCATTAATCAAAGTGTCAGTTGTACTAAGCACCTTAGAGAAAAGGAGAGAGGTGAGTAGCTTATATTTAGAAAATATCCAATACAGGAAATATTGCTGTTATATTTGTGTTGCATAGAATCTAAAATCTTTCTTATATAGAATCTAAAGATATTTTTGGCTTGAATATAATTAAATTTGTAAATCCTTCTTTAATAATTTCAAATAAGTGAAAATTAAAATTTAATTTCACTTATTGTTGATAGTAAAGACCTTAAAGAAATCTATTTTTAATTTTTCTGCAAACAAATTATACCAATAATAATTAAAAACATACATTGATTTCAAATTATAATCAGGTATTCTAAATATTTTGTAGCTCAATGATTATAGTAGAAACGTTTTATAATATTAAAGATAAGCTAACTCTTTCCTACTTCTTTGAATTTAAATGAATCTAATTATAAGATTTAAATTACTTAGCGTTATGTGAAATAGAGGCATAATTTTGTTGCAAGAAATCTTTGCTTCTTTCTGTATTTAGCATTTTTTGTGGTATTGATTAACCATTTTTTGTATTTCGTCTTAATGCATTTGGTTATTTATTAATAATTTCAATATCACTTAGGAATACTGTTATTTTAAGAGCTGCTATATACTATATATACATTACAGCCATCTTAAATACTGAACGAGATTATCATGTGTGGTTCATTTGACTAATGAATAAATGAGATTTTAAATATAATTAATTGATATAATATTTTAAATGTCATTCATTTCAGTAAAAACTAATATACTTTTGAACGTATAACCTCTATATTTGCATTTTAGAATGCTTAAAAACTTGGATATTTAAGAAATTGAAATACAATTCAAATTATCTTTAGTTTGGATTTGGAAAATTATTGTGCGACGAATGTGCATATTGATTAAAATGAAAGATGCGCATATTGATGGATTTAAATTATGTTTAATTACACATATATTCAATCGTCATATTTATTAAATATAAAATTTGCAATGATGTCAAGATTCGGTATATTATAAGGTAATTTCTAACTAAAGCAACACAATGGATTCAGACAGCAATGCTGTTGTGTGAAGAAAGGAGCATATTGTGAGTTATAGAACTTTGATTTTCTGTTACTGTTTGTGTTGAGTTGAATATTTTTTTAACAGAAATTGTGATGCACGATGGGAAAGTATAAATTTCTTTTTATTTTAGAAAATAGTAAATTTAGTTAAAATAAATATACACTATAAACTAAATATACACTATAAACATCTCTATCCAAAGAAATGCAGATTTAAAATTTGTTATATTTTCACAAAAACACATTAATTTTGCAGATGTTAAGACTAATGAATAAAAGAAACATATTGTTTTATTCATATAAAGATTTTGCTTATTTACTGTCAGAAAGGAATAAAAAATAATTATCAAATACATTATTTTTACTACATTATAATAATTATTTAAAGAACATTTATGATATAATTCGTTAAGTTTGAAACACATTACCTTCTTAGTGAGCTATAAATTTATAAACGCAAGCATGCAGGTACACACACACATTTAATCTCGTGGTTCAGTTCTCGGGCTGGTCAAGGTCGACTCAGCTTCCATCCTTTCAGTGGGTCGATAAACTGAGTACCAACCATGCTTGTGAACTAAACGTTCCGATTAGGCTGATCACCTAATCGGAACGTATGCTTCGCATCCCAAACCCTCTCGATCAAGAGAACAGTGATGGGCACTGTAGGCCTTGAGCCACATGGGAAGCGTGCCACATGTTTATATATATATATATATATATATATATATATATATATATATATATATATATATATATATATATATATATATATATATATATATATATATATATATATATATATATATATAAGAAATTTAAATAAAACTTCATGTATAGTATATTACCGAAGTTTATTTCTTAATACACATGGTAATGTGACATGATACAGTTTCTAATATTTAAATTAATTTTGTTCCCTAAAAGCTTATTTTTTGTTATTTTTATTTTAGAATTTAATTGAAGTATCTCTCTTTATTGAATGTTATAAAATGAACAAAACCTCTAATAAAAGGGCACAGATGGGAAAGAGAAAGAAAAATACAACAATAAATATCTAATAAATATAATATGTAATCCCGTAAATATTACTGAAGTTTATTCGTCACTGTTTGCTCTTTATATTCAATTTCTCTATTCAACTCTTCAATAATAGCAACAGTCATAAAATCTTTACTGTTATAATTTTTTTATTTATAACCATTTATTTTTAATGCTATAAAAATGAATAATATTTATTTTTATAACATTAAAAATAAATAGTATTGATGTATTGATTCCAAAATATATTTTGGTGAAATACAGCAGCATATCCTTCAATATAATGGCTAATGTATTTAGGCAAATGAACTGAATATTTAAAAATATTTAAATTTGAATAAATATAAAATTTACTGATATGAAGCACTATTATTCGAAGTTTTTGCAGACTATTATAATGTACTTAATAGATTTTTTTTGATAATAAATATACTGATAGTACGAGATACGTAACTATCAGTTTTCGTTTGCTTTTTCAATAGTACACCTGCTTTTAAGAATCAAAAGAAAGTATTGAGTTTATGTAAAGTATTCTCACACAAAAGTTCTAAAATAAAAATGCAATTTTATTATTCATTACGACAATTTAAGATTAATAGCTTATTTTAGATTTAAATTCGTTTCTTTTAGAAACTCACATGTTTTGTTAAAAATCAAAGCTTTTAAAACTTATAGTTAAAAACATATTAAAACAAAACCTTTAAAAATGTATCACCTTGAGACTAAAATGCATATATTTCTGTTAATTATAATTATTTTCTATCGAGTGAAAAGTTGTTAAATTTTATTTCTGGGGACACATGTAATATTTTTAAGGATCTTTATTAAAACAATGCTTTAGTCATAAGTTATTAAATAAATTTAAAATAAAATAAATGTAGCAAATTTCGTTAGAAAGATTGGTTTTATTTGCATATTAATTAATTACTGAAAAGCATCAGCATATGTATGCAGGTTTGAATGCCCTAAAGTATGCATTTATATAAGAATTTCATTAAAATATTATTAAAAGCTGTCAGATTATTTAAAATGTATATCTTTTATATTTTATTTTTACAAGCTACAACTTGTGATGTCCGAGAGAATTTACGAAACTGTAGCTAACTATTTTTATTTGTTACCAAACGTGTAGCTCAAATTTTTATGAAACAAAACTAAGAATAAAAACACCAAAACATATATTAACAAACAAAGAGTAAACTAGCGTTTAGATAAAAAAATAACAAACAAAATGCTCGGTTGAACTCATTAGTATTTATTTACACAAACACAATTGTAATTGCTTAAATTACTGTTTTAAATCTTTTCTTCGAAGCATTAACTGTGATGTGAATTCTCAAGAGAGAGTACACCTTTCGCAACTCTTTCTCACTCACTCTCTGTGTTTCCTCATTTAATTTTTACTTAAAAAAACTTTGCAAAATGAATTGTAGAATAGTATAACCATTAGGTGTGATTTATTTTAATGATTTCCGAAAAACTTAACTGACAGCAGCTTTCAAGCCTTTTCTCTCGATTATTTTTCGTTTCTTAAGTTTATCGCAGAAGACTTGAAAGGTTATTGGATTTTCTGAAAAGATTTACAGATTCAAAGTGTCGCTTATTTTCGGTAATTAACGGAATATTTCTGCCTATTGAAATGACAATTTTTTAAGTTTGCATGTATATTTAGTTTATATTTTTATTTTAATAATTGTATTTAAGATAAAACTTCTATGTAGAAAGTAATCATTTTTCTGTAGATATGATTTGATTTTGAGTAGCAGTTTTTTCTTTTATTTTAGAAAAAATAATGGAGACCATATTTATATATTTCATAATAATTGTTAAGGCAATCTGAATTATATGTCAATAGGAATTATATTATTGTCTAATATATTAGACAACGATTGTTGTTATAATAAAATACATTGTAATATAAAGTGTAAGAGTTTGTGCATGAACATTGTAGATTAGTAAAATCATTTGGTGTGATTTATTTTAATGATTTCTGAAAAACTTAACTGACAGCAGCTTTCAAGTCTTTTCTCTCGATTATTTTTCTTAAGTTTATCGCAAAAGTGACATGAAGTTTGACCATGTCTAATTTTTTTTCGAAGAGATTTTTATCGAATATAAATGGAATGACTTAGAATGCTTCTCACGAATGATCACGAACAATCAAGAAATATTTCAGAACGATGAAAGTTATTTTTATACATGATGTCCATAAATGATGGGAAATGGTCTTCAAATAACTGATAATAACTATTCCTTTGTTAATGTTTTGTTCACTTTTTGATAAGTATTAGACCAGGACTTATGCCATATCATACGAAAGCAAAATTACGAAGTACATCTTGTTCGAACAAAAATCTATTGACTTATGGAACCTGTGTCTTGTATATGTCAGATGTCATGTCATGTGTATGTCAATATGTCAGAAATATCTGTTAGAATCCCTATTAATTTGCTGACACCGAAGTTTGATGTGTTCTTTAATCTAACTGTATGTTTTCGACAAGGTGTAACAAATGGTGTAGCATGAGGCATTAGTTTAAATTCCATAGCATATCGAAATGAACTATTTTACATATGTTTTTCTATCATACGCCTGATATTCATATATGTGAACAAATATTTAAAATAATATATTTATTGTGATTAAAGTGTTTATTGTAATTTCCCTAAAGCTAATTAATAATCATAAAAATGATATACTTTCTTGAATTTTCTATTCAGTATGTGACTCAGATTTAGTAAAAAAGTAATGTTATACAAGCAATATGTTATTTACGCTGATATCTTTCATATACTTTAAGTCCGATTTAAAAAAAAAATCATATAAGTTTTTGATGTATTGAAACCATTCTTGAAGAAAATATTATAAAAAATTCAAAATTGTGAAATGCACAAAATAATTCTTATCGTGAGAAAATATGATTCTTTCCTTTAAAAAAAATCATAAAAATATTTTTTGAAATTTTAATGAAAGAATGAATTTTTCAAAACGCGATTAGATTTTATGTAAAAGTTTTCGTTGTTAGAACGTAGTCTTCGAAATAAAATAATTTGTTTTCTTTCATGTTTATTCAATGCAATTTCTGTTTCCTGCTGATAATATTGTCATAAATTAAAGTATTTAGAAATAAATTCTCATAAGCTATACATCAAAATTTTGGTATTCAAATAAAAATTTTAAATTAAAAAAAATGAAAAATAACTTGCAAACTAATTATTGAAAAATATTATTAATAAAGAGGTGTGTGTATGTGTACTTACATGCTTCTTTGAACCGAGCACAAATTTGGGCTTTACCAGTTTCATGGAAACTGCTGAGTGGGAATCATCATAATGTAGAAGCAGAGACAAATCAAATAATTCCCCAATACTTGATGCCATCCCCAAACATATAATTTTATGTGGAGAATAATAAAATATTATTTTAATTAATATAATGTAAATATAGTTATAAAAGCATAATATTAGGAGAACAAGATCTACATAATAATTGTGGAACATGACTTTTTATTTCAATACAAACTTTAATATTTAAAGCGAAAAAGTCTTCCAGCTCAATTGAAGTCTATTAGCAAAAAATAAAACCTATCCTTTTTTACAGATTTTATATAGAAAATCTCTATTTATTTCAAAGACTTTGAATGCAAACAATGGAAATTTTTTTATTATTTATATTGATACTTTAATTCAAACTTTAGGTATTGTCTTCTTTTTTATTCTTGTTCTAATTGTTTCTCTTGTTAACAACTTTTGTCTGGTTTTCAGGATAATGTTTTGAAGTATTTGATGTTTTATTTCAATTCCATTAATTTTTAAAAGATTACTCCGTAAACTTATAACTAATGAGGAGTAAGAAAATATTGCGTATGTGTATAAGTTTGATAAAAATAAATTTAAATTCATGTGCTAATCATTTGCTTTGTGCTTAATGATTACCTTATTCAGATAAAACAATCTATTTTTTGTGAAGCATAATTTAAAAGAGCAAAGTATAAAAAGGCATGCATTCGAGGAGAAAATATATTGAAAACATGCCATGCATTGTTAAATATTAGCTCAGATAAATGAGGTGCAGATTCTATTACAATATTTATTTTGATTAATCTTAGATTATTCCGTTTATAGATATTAAAAAGTATTATGAAGTATGTTAAACTAATTTCGTGTTAAGGTGATAATGAAATCTGTGAGCGAAAACAGTATTTATAAATGGAAAATATAAAATCGCATAAATTAAATAAAAAAATTATTAACGGATATTGGTTTTACAAGAAATAACATTAAATATTACTGATAATTAATGAAAGAAAAGTTCTTGCCATTTATTTTCTGATTATTTTTAGATTATTCTAATTATATATATTTAGAAATATGAGATTTAAGAAACATATCTTATTTCTTTCTTTTTAAGGTAAGAAAATTGATTTCAGTTAATTACAAATTTATAAATCTCGAATAACACTATATTGGCCCCTTTCTGATAAGAATATTAATTATGAAATAAAATGATTTTCACTGATCCAAAGTTAGAATTACGCTTAACTATTAGTAATTCGGATTCCATCTGAACTAATTTTGAACTAAAAAAGATAGATCTATCATTTTTACATTTGGCTGATCAAATTTAAAGTTAGTTGCTTGAAAGATTCTAAGAATTTTCATTTGTGATTATAAATGGCCCGCTCTACATAAAAAGACCTTTTTATTTCAAAAAGATGTCAAAACCATTAAAATAAACTGAAGTTATTTTAGTGTACCCTTCATATTGTTTGATACCCATTAAAAGAGAATATTTCTATCTATTTGTGTACCCTGATAACCTAAAATAAATGCATGACAAATGTTAGCAATTAAATTTATAATCCTGTTTATATATATATATATATATATATATATATATATATATATATATATATATATATATATATATATATATATATATATATATATATATATATATATATATATATATATATATATATATATAGAAGACTGTTATATAATACAACAAACTAATTAGTTATTTAACATTTATTAGTTTTTTTATTTCATCCCAAAAAAATGAACGATTTTTCGTCAACCATACCAACCATTTTGTCTTTTATGTGCATCATGTTGTAATTGAAAATTTTAATTTTCACATTAAAATCTGAATGACTTTATAGTAACTTTTGTAAAATAAATATCTATGTTCAAATGAGTAATTTATTTTATCGTTAATGTTTTAAAATTGTCAAACGCATTTTTTTCTTGATTTTTTATAGGACTCTGAAATAAAATGAATTATTTTGAATTTTAAACAATGAACAAAAGATATTTGAATATTTCTTATAATTTTTGTTCATTTCTTTAAAGTTTGAAATATATTAGTTTCGGTTTTAATTTATCTTTTAACTTTAAACTTATATTTGTCAAGTGATTTTCAAGTTGAAATAAAGAGGAACTAAATTAATTTTAATTAGTCCCATAATTTACATGATGTAATGGAGACATTAGCAGTGTGGTTCAAAGTTCCAAAGTAATCTTTTTTTGTTTAAAAGGAGAGAGTAATAGAGAAAATAATTCGATATCATTCACAAATAATATTTAACTATCAACATTTATATTAGTTAAAAAATATGTAAGCATTTCATTATAATGCAAATAGCTATCATATATTTACAAAAAAAAAAAAAAAAAAAAAAAAAAAAAAAAAGAAATGATTGTTATTTTCCGATTTTTATTACCCAAACTTTTAATGTTATCTTAGGTGTTTTATATGATGCTAAAGTTCTCTGTTTCCCCTTTTCATTCTTTCAATTCAATTATTTTACTTTCTTACATAACTTTAATAAATCCAAATGATATCTGAGATATGTTTTTCAGAAACTTGACTGTATATCATTTTCTTTTTGATAACTAACAAATTACTGCTTGAATGACTAATGCATACATTCATTTATCTCGTATTATATGGAATAATGGTCGAATTTAAGTATAAGTGCCTTAACATCTGCCATATATTCTTTACAAATTTAAAGTAATCTTTGGAATTGAATTAGATATAAAAGAGAATAAAATAATAAGCGAAACGAATTTTGAATTATTTGAAATATTTTTATCAGATACAATAATCAGTATATATTTATACAAGTCTCGCTGCATATGGTTGGAAATACTTATAGTAATTTAGATTTTTTACTTTCTAAATTCCAGAATAAAACTTAATCCTTATACAAATTTTATCATTTGTTTGAAGAATACATATCAGAATTACTTCACTGAAATGTGCATAAATCCTTAAAACATGAAATAGTTCTGTTGCTATAAATGATAAAATTACTTTCTTATAAATTCTGGATTCAAAAATATTCCTTCTTTTACAATATCAAGGATTCAGTATAATCAATTTAGAAATAAAAATTTCAGTTAATGTAATAATTCAATATTTTGAATAATATATTTTTTTATGTTACAATGTTTCTTGAAAGCATTTTAGTCCAAAACAAATCTGAATTCTATTTAACAGTCGATACAGATGGATTTTGTAATGCATTTCTTATCAAATGTTTATGTCTTTATTGAATTATTTCAACATTAAAATTAGAGATAATACTCAAATTTAATATTCTCCACTTTGTATAGTTCCTTCATGAAATATTTTTATAAAACTTGTAATTGTAGGGGAATTAAGAAAGAAAGAATTCAGTAAAAATAATAATGATGTTAAACTTTATTATTTATATACTCTGTTATTTCTTAGTCATTAATAGCCCTATATTACCGTGGCAAATTATTAGCTTAATTTGTCATAAACATTAATATATATAAAAGTAAAGAAAAAACATAAATAAGTAGTTATAATCATTATAACAATTACCTCTTGTTGCGAAAATTTGTGATTTTATCATGATTATAAATTTGAACTGAATGAAAACTGATATGAGTGCTGAGAATTAATTGATAATACCCTTTTCTAAGCTTTTTCATTAAAATGCAAATTTTTAAACGATTTTTTTAAATAAGAAATGGAAAAAAAATAAAACAAATATTTTGTTTTTCGACTATAAGAATTTTAACAAATTATTATAATTAGGTAAAAAATAAAAAAAGTATTTTAATAAAATTAATATATAAGGGTAAATATCAATTAAAACACGAAAAGTGTGTAATTAAAGATACTTCCTCCAACTAAACTAAAGCTTTACCTATTTAATCATACGCATCATTTCAATTCATTTTTAAATTACAGTTTAAATTGGAATAGTTTTCATTAATTCTAACATTCAACTTAAGATTTATATGTGTATTAAGTTTTATAAAATTTCATCCATTTTTTTAAATTATTTCTTATAACATTCCTGAAATTCTTTTGAAATTTTTAAAAAAATTCTTGCTGTAGTTGTGATAATAAAGAATTGTTCATTACAAGTTGAAAGTTTCTGTTTCCTGAAGCAAGTACTTTTAATAAACTTTTTAATAGAAAAACTCTTGAATCATTGTGAATAATTTTAACAAATGAACTTTTGATAAGTACCAGTTATACTGAAATACTGTTTCAACCACCACTCATAAAATATGGATGTATAAGATTATTTATAAATTATCAATAGTAAATTACATTTGTTATTTCAGAAATGCTTATAAATAGCAAATAATAATCATCATTAGCAGAACAAAGTCCAAATAAAACCAACTTTCAAAAAAGTAGAAACTTTAATAGTTATTTCTTCTGAATTTGTTATCAATGAGAATTTATTTTGAAATTTGTGTTTCTCTTTTAGTGAAGCTATACTGATTATGTCTTTATACCATTTCATCAAACAAAAATTTGTATTTATTATAAAGCTACTCGTATCTGTAAAACTTTAGCATTCAATTAGTATGGAATATTATAAATAGAAGGATTTATTAATCAGAAAAAAGAGAGTTCAAGAAAACAATGCAGTGCTTCACTCATTTGAGTATTAAAATAGTTTTCATGCAAATTTCTCTCATTTATTTTAAATAATTATAATTTACATATTTTCGAACTTACTTTTCAGTATTTTATTTTAAAAATAATACACGTTTACATCAATATTACTTTACTTTGAATATACAAATGAGATTCAAATTGAATATTTTTCAGATTCATAAAAAAATGCATCAAATGATTCTGGATTTTTTAATTTTATTTTCTAGATATTCATATACTTAATTAAATTTAAACATCTAGCTTATTGAATATTTTTGAAACTTCTTGATATTAGCATGATAAAAGTTTTTTTTTATATCACCTCTTGGATATCCAAGTAATTCATGTATGGCATTCAAAGATACTTTTATATATCATACGATTATTTATTTCATGATTTTTCATGTAATTTAAAACTAACAGATATCTGGATTATAGATGATGAAGGCAAATTATAGATATAAATATTTCAGTGGATTGCTTTATTGATTGCCTAAAAGTACTATTTTAGACAGCTAATGATTATTTAAGCAGTTTCAATTCTACCTCTTAAAATAGTTACAATCTGACATTGCCATCAAATTTTAAATTTATTTCGATTAACAAATAAACTAAGAAATGAAGTATTAATAAAATTACAGAAACATGTAAAAATATCACTTACTGAAATATTTGATTAAGCATTTCTTTTTTTAAGGAAGCAGTTATTTTTAATTATTTGCTCACATATATTATTATTAATTATTTTTATATGGAAAAAGTTTATGCTAATGGAATAATTTTTTTGGTTCATAAATATGATCTTTATAATTATAAATGACATTCTCGTTTGTTTCCAAACTAAAATGACAACAGAAAATAGTGGTTTTATAAAAATTTAGTATTTCTAAAAAGCATTAATACTTTATTTGATCGCTATTTTTTTTTGTTCTCAGCATTGAAATAAATATTCGTTTCTTCGTAATGAAATTCTTAAAGCTTTTCATGGAAGAATAATATTCGCTTAGCTAGGTTATACTAACTTTGAAATGGCAGTATATGAAGGAGAAGTTCAGTTATCTTTAATTCATAATATATTTTTATTACTTATATATAAAAAATATGTATTTTAAGACAAAACTATATGTTACATTAAAAATAATACTTTATATGTGGTAAAAGAAATAATTTAGCTTACTTTTTGTCCAAACAATAAAAAAAGTTAATTTTAAATAAAAAATAGTATTTTATAGCAAAAATAAACCATTTTGAACTGATGTGGTAGAATGATACTTAAGGAATTTTGATCAGTTTTATAAAAAAAAATAAAGATTGCATTGGATAATCTGAGTTATAGTATTTGACAGTTTCAAATAAACTCATACCAGACACTCTCCTGAGAAAAAACATAAAAGAACAATTTTCCTCAAAGAAATGTCCAAAATTTATTATTAGAAATTGAAGCGGAAAAGGAATTCATTTTTATATATAACGCATAAAATCTTTCCATTCCATTGTTTTTTGAAAGATTTTGATTTTCTCTAGAAGTTGTATTAACTTTACTTTCAAGGGGTATTTTCTTACGAAAGAAGCATATGAAAAAAATCAACAAAAAATCAACTCCTGCTTGTTTTCCATGGAGTATAAAATATTAATTCGTGCATTAAATTTAACAAAAATGTTTATTTTACAATTCTCGTTTTTGAAATTATTAAGAAACTTAAGAACTAAAAAGTAACACGTTTTTGACATTCTTCTATAACGAATGAACATGAAAATATTATTACTCCATAACGCTGAAAATTAAAAATTCCTATATTATTGAGAAAATATATTTCATTTAGTGGTCATTGAATTATTTCTTTATTTTAAAGAATGAATTTTGTATTATTTTGATCATTTTTGTGTTCTCTCCGTTTCTTAGCCATATTTGCTCATTTTTTAATGGAACTTAGAGAATGTGTTGGTTATTTATAAAAGTATTTAATAGTTAGACACCTTATACATATCAAAGAAGCTGAAAACTAATCCCGGAAATATACTACTGTATACTATTTTGTCGTATGTTACGGTAGTTTTGAAAAAAACGCAATACAAAAGAAATGTAATGGTGACTTTACACTTTGACCATGCAATAAAAAGGTGACCAGGGAAAATAACCAGTGGCATCTTATAACATCACGTCATTGTCAAAATCTTTATGACATTGATGACGGTAGTAACTAACGTTCCTTTTATGTTTCATTGGTGGATTTATGATTCTGTAAACAGAGCAGGATTAAAAGCGAATATTGTTCTATGTTTTTGTGTGTTTTTGATGTCATAGTTCATTATACTTCTCAAACGAATTCATTTCGTATTTTCTTGACATTCATTGAATTCTGGTAAATATGTGCAGAAATACAGTGCAATAATATAAAGCAATGTTACACAAATTCCAATAGGCAATCTAATTTTCATATAGATTATGAGATTTTTGCTCTTATTACACAAATGATAGTACATTCAATGTGCAACACGAAAAGCTCACCTGAAAAGATTGATTATTTTTGAGAAATATGATGGGTAATCTTTCTTTTTGTATGGAATGGCGAAGCTATTATAATCTTTATCTTGTGCATGTGTTTACTAAAGTACTATTTATTAACATTTACACACAACACATACAGCACATAATATCATTAGTTAAAACTTCAACTTGGTTGAGTTTGTTGTTTTTGTTTTTTACCTCCCATATGGTCCTATCGTCAGATCAAATCAATGAAACCATTGAATTGTATGAGGTCCAATACAAGAAGTGGACAGTTTATTTAGAAAAATGTTATTCATTTTAACCTCCCATATGGTCTTGTCTTCATGCAAAATCAATGAAACTGTTGACTTTTATGAGGTCCAATACAAGAAGTGGACAGTTATGGATATCCTTCCACTTTTGTCCATGATATAATGAGATGATGTCTCTTCCCGCTGGTATTTAAAGTTAGGAAGAAACCCCTTGCTGTCCCTAAAATATATGAGACTTTTTAAGTGCTCGCTGGCAAGTCGGGACAGGTATGCATTAAGAAAAAAGAAATTCTTATAATTATATTCATCTCATATTTAAAACACTAAAGTTGTTCCCTTAATATATTTCATTACCACATTTAATCGCAAAATTGACATTCTGTGAAATTTGTTTTCAATGAAAGAGAAAAAGAATTTAAGAAAAATGGTAAACTAACACATATAAACTATAATATACATATTGAATATAAAACAACTAATTTCATTATAACTTTCATAATTAGGGATTATTTTTTAAAAGAAAATTAAGTTGCTTTCTACGCATGAAAATGAATTATGTATTTCAAGGTATTCATTTATGATTGTAACAATTATTGATATATGCTCCTTTCTGATCTAAATTTATGCATTTTGGTATACATCATTTCAAAAGTATATCAATTTAAGTAAAACTATTAAATTAATATACTAATTAGGATTCAAATATTTTCCGTTTTCCTCCCCACAAAAATGTAACAATAAATTTCTTAATTAAATTTTCTTTGAATTAAATGGTGTTCATATAAACCCAATAAACAATAAAATCACACATATAATTTCATTTTTTTATTGTAAACATTTTTGTTTGTCCTTTATTCAACAACCATTTTACATAGTAAGATAATATTGATCATAGTTTTTTTTTTGCATAGTTTAGATATTGAACTGAAGAATAACCATACAACTTATTTATCATAAATTTAATTTCAATTCATGAATGGGATGCTTGGATAATCTGCATGCATTCTATTTTCAGTACTAATTAATTTTATATCAAATTGTTATTTAATTGAAGCTTTTAATCAATAATTTCCAATTTTAATTGTTGTGAAATTATCAAAATTTAATGTCCATTTTAATCAAAAATTGTATTTTCTATATTATCACGTAAAAAATCCATAATTACGAATTTTGTTTTAAATGAATAAAAATGTATAAAAATGAAGTTACAAATATTACATTTTTAATTCAGAGATTCATTCTTTTTGTTTACAAAATAATAATAATAATAATGGAATTTTAGACACATTTTAGGCACAAAAAAAACAAATAAATGGATTTTTTTTATATAATTATGAAAATAATTTAAGAGATTTTTAAAAATGTTTTTGCAAATAATTATCTGATGAAGTAATTACAGAGCTTGTTTTAAAAGCAAATATTCCTATATAGAAGGAACTAACATGGCGAAGTCAAAATAATAATATACTATTTGCATTATTTTAGACCATTATTAAAGGAATCTAATATCCTACCAAAATAATAATTTTGTAAAATTTTTAACATTCTTTTGTTGTTTAAAATAATATTGTTTGTCCCATTTTGCTTACTTATTTGTTTCACGAATGTTTAGAAAAAAATTTATTCTTTGTACATATAATTTTGCTATTTATTAAAATGAATTTTTTTTTCAAACTAAGAACAATGTAAATTAATCATCTATTTTTAATGAAATAAGGCACCTGTTTGATTTAAATCGAAATGGAATATAAATTTTGCTTAAATATTTACTATAAATTAATGAAAATCGAGTCTCTATAAACTTTAAGGCAAACTTTTTGGGAAGTAAGATATGAAATAATATATTCTACAAAAACTTTGTGTGTAAAATCTTATAGAATTTCTCAGTGATTGGTGTTCACTACCAATTTGTGATATATGACATTAATATTAAAATAGCATTTATGAACCAGCGTCTTGTATGAGTGATGTCTCAGTAGCCAATCAGATGAGATGTATAGATTCCACTGCATTCAATATTTTTTATTTGATTTGCTATATTATTGTATATGATAATTTTAGTGTTTATTAAGTATATAGGTATTTATTATATAGGTATGTATTTTTGAATTTATAATTGATATTCAATTTCCATTTTTTACAATAATATTTTTTGGGAAGTGAATTTTTTGGATAAACCCATTTTTCCAAAGCAATACTATCAACTCATCTCCACATAAGAGACATTGAATGTTTTTAAGCGTATTGCTGAAAATATTAAAAATTTTCCTATGCTATTGGAAATAAAGTGATAAATAATGCAAGTTCAATTGAAACGTAATCTTCAAATTTAAATTTCAGTCATATAATAAAATGAAAATTACAATAAATGGAGAGTTATTGCATATATTTTTCATATTCAAAGGAAGGTAATAAATTATCTAGAGATTACTTATTCTTGGTTTAAAAAACTTTACTGAATTTTTCATTATTATATATTTATTGTTTAATGCATTAAATATATGAAATTCAGAATATCTTGAATAAATAAATGAGTATTCATTTTTCATATTGTACAAAAAATAATCTATTCACATTACTACCTTTATTAATATAACAAATCATTTTAAGTGTAAAATATGAAAAGATAATAAATCATTCCTGAATATTTCATTTAAATTTCCTACATGACAGAGAAAATGGAATTTAACATTCTTATTGAACTTAAATTATATTTGTTTCTTGGTTTTTGATCAGAGATTAAAATAACTTATAATATTTTTATAACTCATTATTTTTTCATCATAATAGTATTATTCTTCATCATAATAGTATTATTTATAATACCATTATTTTTTCATCATAAAACACGAGTAAAGTCAAACTAAATCAAATCATAGTATGAATTTGATCAAAATGTTCAATAACTTTAGAATTGATAACTAAAATAAGCTATTTTATATTGGGATTTTTGACAAACTTTACTATGAAGAATAATATGAAGGACTTGTGTAACACAATTTTCTGAGTCTCTATTTTAATATATCAAAAAAGCGTAGTATTTAATAAAATATGGATGCTGAAATCTCATTGCAAATTAATAAAATATACCCTAAAAGAAGAAGTGAAGTAAATGCAAAATGTTTTTACCCTATAAAATTCAGTAAAATATTTATATTTTTCTACCAATACAAGTATATTTGCTGGCGAAACTAATTATTAAAATGTATTTTCGATTAAATTAGAGAATAATTTCTTAAAACAAGAAGCATTCCTTTTATCAGTATTAATTATATGAAACAGCAAACTGTTGTTCATTTATCTATTTTATGATATCATTGTTCAAAACCCATATTACTCTTTATAAAACATAATTGTATACAGAGACTTAATTAAACATTTTTTAATTTGATATTCTTAGTTGAATGTATCAATATGGTATCAAATTTTAATAGTGAGCTACAAAAATTTTTATATTAATTGATCAATGCTCTATGATATAATATAATTTTTTATAAGAATTAGATTGTGAATAATTTATTTTACGTAAGACCTCATAAAAAATGTATATAATATTTTAAAAACTTAATAAGTCTTAATTTTCCTGATTGATATAATTTAATTCAATCATTATTTTCAAATATTTGTTAATCGAATTAAAAATTGTTTTTAATGAATTTTTTGTTTGATAATTTTTGATAAATAAAATGTCTATACTTAGATGTGTTGAGTATGGCATATATGAACTTGTAAATGAAATTATTTGTCAAATATATGGATCGCATATGAAGGAAATATCTGATTTTAGAATACAGGAACTATCAATAACTCATTAGACACACAGTTATGTTTCATGCAAATGTTTACTTAAGTAAATGATGTTAAATATTTACTCTGAGAATTTTAATTAAACATATTTTTAAGTATATTTTATTAATTCTATAGAAATTACAACAGCTCAATTGAAATATTGTCTTTTCTCATAATTTTATGGTGTGAATTTTAAGTGTTTCCAATGTACGTATTTTAAATTATAAATTATTTTAACAACTGAGTTTTTCACTTTTTCAAGGTAAAAAATAATAATGCAGCTAAGAAAAATTTGTTTGAAACTCTACAATATCAAATTGTGTTTTTCAATGCAGAATTTTTTTTTTTTTTGAAATTTGATTGATTGAAAAAATTTGAATTTTCTGTATTGCAAACATTACAGGAATTGGATAAGTTGAAATACATTAAGAATTTTAGAAGTAATAAATATATTTTTATATTTTATCAAAATATCAGTGGAGAAAGTAATTGAAAATATTAAATTACTCATTTTAAGGAAGCCTTTCATTCTAACCAGATTTATGCCATTTTAAATTCTAATTGCTTTCCAAACCCTTAGGTCAGTACCTACATTAAATACTGTGTAGCAATATTTTTCACATCAGAAATACACTTAACAATATCTATTTACAAAAACAATTGTTTTTAAGAAAAATTAAAGTCTGTTTATATATCTGTCCTTTTTAAAATTGCAGTCATTTTGGCAAATTTTATTTACATCAAAGGCAAGAAAAATAATAATTTGTGTAAAAGATATAGACATTTTCAATACAATTTAAATAAAATAACTTTCGTTTAAACATGCTGAATGAAAAACTACAAAAGACATTATTGTTGAGTAATCAAAATGTATAGAATCACGTCAATAACGACTTCAAATTTTTAACATTTCAGAATCAAATAACTCATAAGTGATCAACTTCTTTTCATCTCTCCTCTCTGTATTCATAGTAAATGTAACTTGAGCCAAAACTGCTCGTCGTCTCATAAAAATGATCGTTCCACAAAATACCACTTTTGTAAAAGATAACTTATAAATAATGCTAGGAAACATTTTATTTAAACATATGCTTTAAATTTATGCAGAGTGATCACATTAAAGTTTCTTAAAACCAACTGTAAGGGGTGGTACTTTACTTTATTTCTATCAGAAATTATTGTTCTCTTTTTAGACGAGGGGGAAATGCTTGCCTAAAACTTTCCCCCTCATCTACAAATTTTTAAGTTTCATTCAATATATTTGACTTATCTAAAAATAATTACCACTTCATATTGTCATTGTCATTACAAAAATTTATGAAAATAAATTTCAATTCAATTCAAATATCGTAAAAATATGATGTTTGATGATGTATGATGTTAGTATGATGTTTTAAATTGCTAATTAATAAGTACAAAAAAATAATGATAATTTAATGTCATGACTTATATCATTTCAAGTTAAAAATAACAGTTAGCTGTTTTACTAACATATAATGCAATATAAAAAAAAGACTGAAAAACAAAAAAAATATTCATTCAATATTACGAGCATTTTTAAGTCAATGACGTTTTAAAATCCATTGCATTTTATGCAAGGGATTCATTTAAACAAAATGAAAAAAATATAGCCTTAACAAAAATGTTGAATTCATTAACAGATTATTTAACAGATGTATTAACATTTGATTTCAAATATAGTTAAAAGTAGAATCTATTTATTTGAAATTTTTTACAGTAGAAGTTCCTCACAAACTTGTACGAACCACCAAAATTGTTCTCAAAATTGAAAAATAAGTGTCAGATATAAAAAATATTTCTTACAAATCTGTTATTTCCTTACAAATTACAATGAAAAAACTATTTAATATGCACTATATTAAAGACACAAGCAAAATGAAATTCACATTTAAAAACAATTCTTACTTTCATTTTATCAACGAAAATTTAGGTTAAGTTATTTTTTCTGTTTCAAAACTGCAATTTATAAAAAAACATGATTTTTCCATTTTTCTCAATGTAGAAAAACATTTCACTGTTGTTAACCTCAATATCGCTTATCATTTATTGTTTCCTTGTATTTTAGACGGTTGCAGCATCGTTATCTGGTTTTATTTATTTTAGTTTGTTTTATACCCGAAAAATGTTTTTCTTTCTTATTCATCATGTTCTCATTCATTCAATAGCTCAAACATGTAAGGTAACACCCAAAAAGTCCTGAGATAAAATTTCGAGTGACATATGATTTGTTTTTATCAAAATTTACTTACAGTATTTACAAAATTTATTTACAAAGGATTAATACATGTTCACGCAAGTTAAATAAATGTTTTTGGATTCTTTTAACTGGTGTTTTAAATATGTGATTAAGCCTGAATATCTAAATGACCCAGCTATTGTTTGTCTGCAACATCAGATCAAACATAGATTGACAAGTGTATTTCTCCTAGAAAATCAATTTGTTTTAGTAGTTTGAAGTTATGATCATTTCTTGTTAAACTACTTCATGTTATTGGCACGTAGAGATATTTATTATAATTGAATCTTAAGATGTGAGAGTTAGATTAGGCAAAAGAAATTTCCCAGATTTTGCTTTAAAAACCAGGATTTCAACATCAGAAGTATAGTTAGTTATCCAGAATTCAAAGTACTTGAGATTCTTCAAATACATCTCCATTCGATGTTTTTCAACAATGAAATTAGAGGAAATTAAAAAAAAAAAGGTTTAATAATAAGCAGAAACAAAAACGGTATAAAAATGAATTTGAAAATAAAGAGATTTTCAAATTTTTAGTTTAAAAAAGTAAATTTAAATTATTTGTCTTATAAGATCATTTGAGAGATCAGACACTAGTTCATATAACTGTGAGTGTTTGTGCAAGAACGAGCTTCTGCAGTATTTATAAAAACATATAAGTTTTAAAGTTGATTACTATATATTTTTAAATATTATCAAAATGGATATAATATTTTATATATCGCTTCCATTGGTATTCACATATGTCTGTTTATTTAGCCTATTAATATTGTAAATAATTTTGTAAATTCAGTTTATTTATAATGCAAATATAAATAGAAATTTACTGAATATTCTCCAGAAATATAGCTCCTTTATTTCTTATGATGTAGCATTTTGCAATTAATAATTATTATCATAATATATTGTTTAGTAGCTCCTGAGAGACATTATTTGTTGATTAACTATTAAAGTTGCAGAACTAATCATTACAACTAATCATTTATAAACATGCACTATGAACAATTTTTGGTAATCTAGAGTTAAATGTCAAGAAAACATTTGAAATAATTCCATGAATAGGATAGTTATCAAAGGATTTTATTTTTAGGATATTTACAAATATATTTAACGATATTGCTTAGTAACAATTTTAAAACCAAACTCTTGACAATTAGATAGAATTTTGTAATACAAGTGTTTTTGAAATATATAATTTTTAAATAAACCAGCATCATATAAATAAATTTTCTAAGAATATATTAAAAATTGATTTATTTGTAAACAATTTAGCTATAAAGTTATTTGATTATGTAAAAGTCTTGTAGAGGAATTCCTTAAAACATACTTAAGAGAGATATTGATTTAAGTAAAATAGGCTATCTTTCTTACGATATTAGATGAAATATCGATAGATATTTCTTTTAAATGTGTTAACATAAAGATTAATATGAAATGCTTGTGAATAAAATTTCTTTAGAATTTTTTATACAGATTTAATATCATAATGACAAGGATTTTATTAGCATAAATTCACATATAATTATTTCGTTTATTTGTAAAAGGATTATGAATTTATTGAAATTTAAGTATTCATTAAGATTCTGAACTCTGTAAATATTTATTTTAGAATTTATTCAATATTTGTATAATTTACATCAGTTAATAATATAGTTACACACAAAGTACCAGACAATATAACTCGTTATGTAAACATTTAATTATGTGTTTAAAAACAAATTCTCTATAATCATTTTTAATTTTACATAATTTACCAAAACGATATTCATAGTTACAATATCATATAGTTATATATCAACATTGATGCTGAAGTTATATTTTGTTTCATTGGTGACATTTCTCTTTGAAATTCCTAGACGATGACAATCATCGTATAATTTTAAATCAATTCTGTTCACGAGATTGACTTTCCCCTTACATATTCAGCTTTCACCCTGTTCTCTAACTACAATACCACACATCAAAAGAACAAATCAAGATATACAAGTTCCTTGGCATTTTTTAAAATAATAGTCTTTACTTATGTTGATTTAAAATATTCATTTGCTTGATCGCGGTAATTGAGTATACCCTACCACCATAATAAATGTAATTTCGGGTGCAATGTTTTCGTAGGATTATGAACCAGAAATAATTTTTTCAACTTTTATTATAATTTACATACAAAATTCTTTCACATTTTAGAAGGAAAGTAACCTATAAACAAACTACTATCTTTGCTAGATTGTATTTAAACTTCCATTATCGTATATGACATAATCAAATTTAAATATTCTGAAAAAGAAATCTCAAGCATTCATCAAAATTTTATAGATTATATTTTTGATTTATTAAATCTTCAAAACATTATTAATGAGGCAATGATGTTATTTAACATGGTGGATAATGTACGAATTTTCTTTTAAAGTCAAGTTTGTAATAACGTATAAGCGTGAGAAATTAATACTTTTTAATGACATTCATGATATCTTTTTCAACTCATTTTAAGTATCACCCAATCGTATTTAGACCTTTTTTACACAAATTCCTTTTATTTAATAAACATCTATCCCTCCCATTTTTCCTTTTGTTAACTACATCTATTATATGTATTTTTTAAGGTTTTTAACAATTAATACACATTAACTTATAAACGCAACTTCCTCTACATTTATGGGTTAAGAAAGTGTAATTTAAGTTCTTACTTTCTAAGGATACACGCGCTATTCTCAATCAACTTTATATCTTCATAATTTACAATGATCAGTCATGTGGTTCCTAATATATGTAGATTTCCCTAATATATGTAGATTTATGTTCATGTACATGTATATCTTTAATGTTAAAATTGTCACATATTTTATAAAAAGTTGTTAAACAGTGCACATTCCCATAAATAGCTGTGTTTATAACATGATGAATTTTTTAACAAAGATGTTCGCCGCAAGTTAAAAAACCTACATCTTCGTAAAAACATTCTGAATTTTAAATATATCGATAAATTATTTTCCCATTGTTGCGTTCCTTCCTGAAATTTATTTATTTATCATAATTCATTATTTTGTAAGTAAGACGTGCATTTCTTTCTTTTTAGAAGAAGATGCTGAAAAGAATGTTTCGGTGCTTTTGGATGGTGAAGAACACGAGATAAGTTTCTTAGATCCTCCAACTATGCCTGACACACCGGTAAGTGACAATGAACCATCAAAGTTTGATTATCTCAATGTCATATTAAAATAAATTATTCGCAGGAAAACATTTTATCAATCCTAGAAATTTTATAAATGATTGACATTAATTAATTAAATATTAGTGTTTAACTAAATAAAATGTGGATACAAGACAACAAAGTTTTATTTGCTAATTTTGTTAATGATTAGAAATCTATTGAAAATTAATATTATTTTATAAACATGTTGTAGAGAATTTGTGTAGCACAAAAACAGAATTTTTTAAGAATATGACCCTTAAGATTTTCTTTCTGTTTCTTTATAAAGCGGCGAAGTACTTTCTCTATATCCTATTACCATAAAGGACTTACTCATAGAAATTTATAAACAAGTTTAACCATATAAATAATAATGCAAAACGAAAATTAGAAAAAATCTATTATAGCCTTGAAATAAATTTTTTTATTAAATTAGTGTAGTATTTTTTGTTTTATTATTTTTAATAATAATATGATTATATGAATTTTTTAGCGGATGTACTTAAAATTCTTTTGACAGTAATAGTAAACTAAAATTAGTTTTATTGTAATAGCAAAAATGTTTGAGGTTAAATAACTCTCCCTAATTAACAATCACTTATTGCGTTGATACTTTTAACTTACATTATTTTTATATTTTAACACAAGAATTGTGTTCACACAAATACATTTGTATTCAAATTTACATTCTTTATATGAATGATTTGTTGCGATCAATAAATGGACTAAAACATTTATCAATATTAATGGCTGAAGCAACAACATCTATTAATATTGTTATCGACAAATAATGGAGGAATGACTTTTGCAATTATCATTTTGTATTATATTAAATTATTGTTACATAATTTCCATAGAGTTAACAGTTTAAAAGGTCAAGTAGGGACTAAAATTAGAATCCTTACAGTAATATAAAGATATGTTAAGTGTGGAAATCATTAATAAAAACAATTCCTTTTCTTTATAGAAAAATTTATAATCTATTTATTTCATTATAGATTTCAACTCTAAATAATTTCTCATCATTTAAATTATTATAAGATTAATCTTTTTATCTAATAATTCTACACCAGTGTCAACAATCTTATTTTTATAATCTTGTTATCTAACAATTATCTTGTATTTTTGATGATTTGTAATCACATTTATTTACATATTGTTAAACATTGTGTATTGAAAGAAATTATTAAATTGTCATTCTAATGTAAATGGTTTTATCATTTTTTTGTTAATAAAGCAAAATTATTATTAATTATTATAGAATAAGCAATATTATTTTATAAATAATATAATAACACAAAATACCTTATGAAAAGGTATTTTGTGTAAAAATATTCACATACATCGGCAATAAATTTAATTTCATATAAAATGTGTGAAAATTATTTATAATGCATAAAATAGTGACATTATATATATATATGTATATAACAGATATTTATATATATATATATATATATATATATATATATATATATATATATATATATATATATATATATATATATATATATATTATATATATATATATAATATATATATATATATATATATATATATATATATATATTTATATATATATATATATATATATATATATATATATATATATATATATATATATATATATATATATATATATATATTTATATATATATATATATATATATATATATATATATACATATATATATATATATATATATGTATATAACAGATATTTATATATATATATAGATAGATAGATAATAATATCATAATTAACATTGAAATTAAAATAATTTCCTTCACACTACATGTTCTATTAAATGAAAAGTTACATTAATTTCTATTTATTATATTATGGATTCTTTTTTATGTATAATTTTATAATGAATTAAAAAAATAAATTGATATTAAATAATAAATTTTGCCTTAATTTAAAATTAATAACTTTTTATTGACAAACTTTTATGATACCTAGCGATAAAATAATTTACTTTTTATAGAAAATAGAAAAGAGCTTTGATTATTAATTTTATATTATTAATTCTTAAACTTTGACATTTTTCGGTTTAAAAGTTTACGTAATTCATTTATTATTTTTTGATTGAATTATGGTGCCCTTTGAAAGCTTATTTACAAAAACATTTTTCCATGGTATCAAATAAGAAAGAGAAGCAAATAATGGCTCATAGCGTTAATGTTATTTCTCTAGTTCTTAAATTACGTATGTGTTTTATTTATATAGATAATTACCATTTATAAACTTATTTATCAAAGTTTTAAAGTATTTTATACATCATTAATTAAAAAAAACAATTACATATATTATGAACAATTAATTGCATATATTATGAAAAATTTTCATTTTGTAATTCAAATTTAATTCAATCAAAAGTAATAATTTGAAAAATTTAAATTTTGTAAAATATTTAATAAATTAATGTAAAAGTTGAATGTGATAAAATAGTGTAAGAATGTTGCTTAAAAAATGATTGGAAGTTATTGTATTGTAGTATAATATATAAAATTCTGCCGAAAAAAGTTTGAAATAATGATTAGTAGAATGTCTTGAGTATGAGATTGGAATTTTATTTGTTTTTATAGAGTGAAGAACAGCTTGATGCAGACGCTTACATCGTGGTTTACTCGATTACAGATCGAAACACTTTCGAAAAGGCTATCGACATTCTTTTCCAACTTAGAGAGAAAGGATGCACCATGCACAAGGCTGTTATCCTGGTCGGCAACAAGTCAGATCTGGTCAGAACAAGAGCAATATCAGCAGAAGGTCAGTCTATCATTAACAAAAGGAAAAGAGTTTTAAATAAATAATTGCTACAAGACAGAAAACATTTATGCAAGTAAATAGAAACGTTAGAAATTCTGAATTTGAGAAGGTGCAAATCACACACATACTTTCAAATGAATTTATAAATGGTATGAGGTCGAGGAAAAAGGTGTTAAAATTTTTTTCTTCAACTGTATGACCCATTGTAAGTGGTTGAACTATAATACTTAACAATATTTGAAAGAGTATATATATGCAGATGTAAAATAGACATGCATTGTACGGTATTTAATATGTTAGAATATTGAAAGTAACATAATAGGGAGTTTATTTATTAATGTTTATACTGTGAAGCGTGAAAAATTTTAAGTCAATGTTGGAAACTGATTTGAGACAAATAATGGAGCAAAAACACAAATATGAACACAAAAATAACAGTTCCACGAAAATAACAAGTATTTTTAAGCAATAGTTCCACTTGCAGCAATTCAATAAATGTAGAAATATTAAAATCATATTATAAAACTATATTCATTTATACAAACTGAATAAAAATTTATCAGCTGCAATATTATTTCATTCAATTTTCATTTTCGTTCCTTGACAAGTTAGTTTTTTGGTTATATTATTTTTTTCTCAATTTCAAATTGTTGTTATTGTTCATTGACAAATTTTATTCGTTTTAGAAAAATGCAATTTATCAAGAATAATTAAATCAAATATCTAACAAATATTGTTTAAATTCATATAGCAGCAATAAATTTGTACATGTAAGATGTAAGCACACATATCATTCAGATAAATCAAGCGAAAACACGCGCATATATTGCTCATGATAAAATCCAAAAACTGTTAATGTTTTCTCACAAAATGATTTAAGTACTATTTGAACCAAAATTTGATTATAGGATATAACTTTTTCACGGTGACTTAGTGGTAGTTCTTTGAAAATACATGGTGAATTATTTTAATAAATAAGCAGATTCAAGATTCAACCCTCGGGATAAGCGAGGTCGACTCAGCCTTTAATCTCTTCAGTGAGTCGATAAAATGAGTACCAATCATCTTTGGTAATTAAAGTGGAGGTTTCGCATTAGGCTGACATCTTAACCGGGATGGACATATGAATGGATTAGGAAAACAGATTTGATCATATATATATATATATATATATATATATATATATATATATATATATATATATATATATATATATATATATATATATATATATATATATATGTATGTATGTATGTATGTGTGTGATATATATATATATATATATATATGTGTGTATGTATGTGTGTGCGTGTGTGTGTATGCATACATATGAAAAAACAATAACTTTAAGTTACAAGAAGAAAATAAGTAGATACATTAAATTTTACATTTTAATAAAAGACGACCTTATTCTAATTTAATGAAATTTGCCATCATTTACACAAACTATGGCTTTACTATAAATTGTTTCAATCTTATAATTGCATCTTGAGGTAGTAGAAGTATCCACAAGACATTAATCAAAAGAGGAAGGAATACTAGGAAGAGTTTCAACGTCAAAACCCTTGCAAAGATAGGCGTTGCGTGTTAATTGATTTAGTAGTAACTGACAACTGAATAATCCTACAGATTTTCTTGTCTGTTTGGAGCATGTTATTTTCAGGGGGATGTAAAAGGCTGCTCAGAGGAAAACTGAAATTCCGCCTTTCGTAGTCTTGTTCCTTTACATTCACATCGCAAGAAAAGAAAAGGAAGCGCTGCATGCAGAAAATACCAGAGGGAAATGAAAATAGAAAGTTATACTTTTTTCCTTTTACCATTGTTAGGAAGATCGATTTTTCATCTGAAAGGCGTAGTTTCCCTCTGTTGCAAACGCTTCCTATATTTAGCGGTAATTGAATCCGAATGCTACCTTAATTCTTTATTTTTTATTTTTACGCATTCCTGGGTAAACATTAAGTAGCATTTTGAAATGTGTAACAAAAATAACGAAAAAAGATACGAATAAAATACTTTCTTGTAGAATTGAATTGAACGCTGAGGTCAATTGTTAATTTTAAGGACTTTTATTGTGAAAAGGACTTTATTTTAATGGAAAGTCTTTGAAAATAACAACTTTCCAAGCAAAATTTTCAATGAAAAGTTGTTTTCAGTTTTGATATAGATTTATCTGCATTTGAAATATCAAGAGCACATTAAAGATTTCAAATACATATGTGATCAAATTGCATAAACACTCTCAGTGATAGTTTTTAAAGTATTTAGTACGTCATTTTGTTTCTTTCATAAATTATTCAGAAATAATACTCTGTATGTATTACTTGAGTTAGTATTATTAAAATTGTCTTTCAATTAGAATTTTCTCTTAATTCCACGCAATTGAATAATATTGACTGGTTATATTGAGTTTCTATTACTGAGAATATTAAACCAGTGACATGTAAACTGTCTTTACTAGACAATGACAAAAAATTGTGTGTGTTACATTTTTAAGTCTTATTAATCTCTCTCTTTTCAATTTATACTTTTCAGTCTTATTTATCCCTGTCGTTTTAATTTATATTTTTCAGTCTTATTCATCTTTCGTTTTAATTTATATATTTCAGACGTATTCCTTCTCGTATTGGTTTATATTTTTTAGTCGTATTCATCCCTCTCGTTTTAATTTAAGTTTTTAAATTTATTGAAATCTGTCTGTAGTTTGGAAATAAAAAATTAATTAACTAAAAAGTTTTTCTTTCATTTAGGTTATTGGGAATTTCATACAGCGTCATTTAAGAACTATTTTGTATTTTTACCATGTTATATTATATCTATATATATTATTAGTAATATATATAATTACATAATTAAACATGGAAAATAAAATATTGCAATCTAAGTAAAAAACGATAAGTTTCACATTCATTTACCTTACATGCAAAATCAGTGGAGTAAAGGCAACTAAGTTGATATGCATTTATTTTAAGGGCAAAGAAAGGCAAACGGATAATAGTCACATCAGTGATGGTTATTTTAAGATAAATGTTCACACACATTCGTAATTACATGTATAGACTTCTGAAGAAGCACTATTTTGTGGCAATAAAAAATAATTTATTGCATCAAAAGGATATTTTGTTAGATTTATGACAAAATTCTTTACATAAATAAAAAGAGAAAATCTATCAGCTTAATTTATTTAGGTTTTTACTCAGTGCTTTTAAATTATAAGTAAAATAATAAAAATAAAGCTTAAAATGCAGACATATTGTCATGTATTGATAGAAAGACTATGGGAAAATAGTTTCGAATGTATATTTTGAATAAAGATAAACTATATTTTCAAGGGAACCTGAAAGACAAATCACACAAAAATGAGAAAGCCTAGAAATTGTATGGTAAATTAACGAAGAATATTTGAGTTTTTCAGCAAAAAAAGGTAAAAGCCACTACTTTTTTGTCTCACAGCGTTATTTGTTATCACTATTCTTCATTACTTACAATTTCCTTTAAGCGCGCGTTATCAAGATGTATAATTGTTATTGCAGTATTATTACCGAAACTACCGAAACATTTTATATAGAATATACCATAATTAAGTAAACTATGAGGTGTGATCTCATCCTTTCAGTTCAAGTCACTGAAAACTTTTGGCTTTCACGACCTGAGGAAGAAATAAAATAGGTAAAAATCGTTTAATTTGAACTTCAATGGTCTTCATGAGCCCAAATTTTAGGGAACGCACTTCTTAGAAAATTATAGAACAGTACAATTTTTCGTCGAAATAAGTTTAAAATGACATTCCTTTTATTTACTCTACAATGATTGGAAGAATTTTTTTTAGAAAAATTCAAATCTGTAAGCACTAATAGTATTTTTGGTTTTTAATGACTTCATTGTACACGAAGGGAAGTTGAGCCATGACTTAAAGATTAAAACAGATTTTGAACCCTGCAAACAAATACATCTATTGCAAAGGAAAATCACTGGTGATGTTGAACTAAGACTAGATTTTTAGCCATTATATTGGTAACTTGAACAAAATATTATAAGTTCGCAAAGTGAAAAAAATTCATTTATTTATTTATAATGAAATTCATCATTTTTTTACAATAATTATTCCTTTAGACTTTTAAAATTAAAACTTTTGTGGCAGTGAGTCAATAAATGATGATCATATAAATTAAATAAATTTTATTTATATTTTTAAATGTTGGTAAGCATGAATTATAGTTTATGTTCATCATTTTATATTAATACTAAATAATATGTATATATATATATATATATATATATATATATATATATATAAAGGTAATAAAAACTAAAGATTGCATTAATGGTATTAATAAAGGGATTAACCCCCCATTTTTGTAAAAGAAAATTTAAAATAACGACAATATAAAATTTAAGTAATAAAAAAATTGATCCAAAACAAAAAATGTGACAAAAATATCATAGCAAATATTGTTTGTTATTTATTATAGCAAGTTATTTAAAGAGAAAGTGTGAAATTAGTCTTTTTTAAAGCACTGATAATGACAAAATGAATTGCTGGTTATAATGGCTGTCATACTTTTCGAAATCAATGAAATTTTTGATATATTTTTGGGATTTTATTATCTTTCTACAGCACGAATATATTGTCATGTATAGTTCTCACCAAGTATTTAGGTTAGTAACAGTTCTTATAATAACAAGTTCTTCATTTTAAAAATTTATTAATTGGAGATATATTTAGAGTATTATTTCACTGTATTCTCAAGACATTCAATTAGCTAAAATTCGTACTTTTTCTTCTGGTTCTTCCTGTTGAAAATGGGATATTTATTGGTTCCTGCGTAATAGACTGGCATGAAAAATTCAGAGTGCTATTCTCATTTTAAACATACTGTAGACTATACTTTTCCATATATTGCTAAAAAAAATGTAGCATAGAAACAAGGGGCCAGTTATTATGAAATCATGGATTACACATTTTTGGTCAGTTATAAATAATTGAAACAAGCGGGTCTAGGAATCAAATAAATATTGATGAAATATTGTTAAAGAACTCATGAAAAGTGTGTACCACATGTAATAGAGTATTATTCTGATAAAATGTAGCTGATGGAAAGCAATAAATGTATGGGAACATCACGGGCTCTAATATCTTAGAGATGCGCTGGCTGTTCAGTGAATCAGTAATGTTTTGTTACACATTACCGATGTACTAAACAGCCAGCTTAGGAAAGATATGGGAGTGCGAGTAAAATCCAATACCATCCTGAACCATGATACCGGGTGCTGGACCAATACACAGTGTAACAGTTCAGTAGTCTCACACCATGGTATTTTTAATTTCAAATCCATCCATCTAGGTGTCAGAGCAGAAGCAGAACTTTAGTAAGTGAATATCGCTCAATTCCATTATCCATTTCTCTTGTTCGTTACACACTTGGAAGCATAAATATCTGTGATTTTGAGTCAAGGGTAAACGAAATTGTACAGACTTGAATTAGACCATCGTAGTATTGTATATAGAAGCGGAATTATCATTAAAAACAATATCCTACTGTCAAATCCAGTTTCTGTTTTTGCCATCCATGTCCCTCGTTCCTTCCACTATTAGTATCATAAATACTTAAGTTTTGAATAAAAAATAAACAATGCTATGGATGCCTTGTAGAATTCCCATTTAGATACAAACGAAGTTGAATTGTACAAGAGGACTCCAAATATTATGTGACATATTAAATTTATTGTGCTACCGTTTGTGATACCTCACTGCCGTACAAAGAAAGTATGCATATCTTTGTGGTTAGTGATGCAATGAGATGGGCGCGATCTGTCTTCGGTCCAACATCCAATCCTACATCAAGAGATTCAGATCCACTTCACAGTCGCTTAGATATCCCAACTCCATAATCCATTTATATGAGGAATAATCCCCAATCCCTATATGCTAATATTATTCCTCGGTTAAACTCGAAAATTTACTTACCAGATTATATGTTTTTACGAAGTAAAATTAAACATCTTAAGAAAAAATACACATGAAGAAACACTTGTCGTTTTTGCATCTGCAGTC
Organism: Latrodectus elegans; assembly: GCA_030067965.1. Taxonomy (NCBI): domain Eukaryota; kingdom Metazoa; phylum Arthropoda; class Arachnida; order Araneae; family Theridiidae; genus Latrodectus; species Latrodectus elegans. The sequence continues at coordinate 80,355,768 of CM057814.1, read as the reverse complement.
TGATACCCGTTTATGTAATGCTTGCAACTGGCACTGCTGTCACCAAATAATGTATGCACGACTTGTAGTAATGATTATTTATCACCACGCATGCCAAAACATCTGACGTAAATCTCACAAGATTATATATATATATATATTCCTCAAATGGCAAGATTCTCTCATAGCTTAGCATTTTGAGTCCCCGATCGCTTATAAATAAACAATTGGAGCAAGCTTTATAAAACGAAAAGTTTCTTCTGCAATCAGAAATCTAGGAAATAACCTAATTTTTACTAAACGTTGTAAATGTATTTAAATATAACAAAATCCATTGCAATAGTTATTCTTTCAATTCAAGTTGCTTTCTTCTTATGCATAGCGTGTTGATTGAGTTCTATTTTAGCTACAAAATTTTTTATGAGTAGTTTTATGACATTTTTTGTGAAGTATCATGACTTAATTAACCAAATTGCTTTTAATAATAATCGATTTATTATTGGCAATTTTTATTTTGTAATAAAAAACAACTTGAAAATGCAGAAAACGTAATGAATGTTTGTATGCATGAGATAATAATTCGCATTGCTTATTCCACTGCAAGTGTAACATGCAAAGCTTTCCTTTTAAATATGATTCATTTGCTTAACTATAATAATTTTTGACCATCTCAATTTAATAATATTTTCTTTCTCATTTTAGAAGCTAAGTCGATTGCCTGTTCTTATGAGTGCAAATTCATTGAGACATCGGCCGCTATCAATCATCAAGTAGACGAGCTGTTGGTAGGCATTGTCACCCAGATCCGCCTCAAGACACAACAACTGCTCGAAATGAATGCTTTCGCTGGGAACGCTGCAACCACGAGATCCAGTCGTAGCCTGCAGAAGCGGATGTCCTTGGGAGGCTCGGGAAGAAGAGCTAGAGGCATTTTCAACAAGCTTCTTGGCAAGGGAAAAATCAAGTCTCAGTCTTGTGGAAATCTTCATGTCCTGTGACCAGTTACAAATGTATATCTTACTGTAATGAAGAGCTACTTAATTTCAACCATAGCAATATATATGTAGAGCAACATTTTGATGGACACACAATGTGGGTACGGTAAATTTCATTATAAACGAATAAGCCGAATGAACTTGTGGCAATAATTTTCTTTCAATTTAAATGTGTATTCTTCATTGCATTATGAGGTTCTCCAAACCTATTTATCATCTCAAGAATTTATGTTGCACTTCGACTACAACGCAACCTGAAACATAATCTCGATAGTGTTCATCCTTTATTGCAAAAGTTACATGAATTTTTAACTTCTCTTTATGTACATATTTAGTATCCAATTTTAATAAATTAGAGGTTTTATTGCTTAATATTTTTCCTTCCAATGGAGCCAGTTTATAGGCATACAAGATTTGTCTGACGTAAAATAATTGCATCGAGAAACGCATTATATTTTTCTGCCTCTGTAAATTTCTTAAAATTATTTTTAATTAATTCGTGAGCAGGCTAAAATTTTTACTGTATAATAAAGATTATTAAGTTTTATAATTTAATGAAACTTTTAATTAAAATATTTTAAATATTACAGATAAACGATGTATTAAAATAGTAAAAATAAATATTCTCATTATTTCTACTAATTTAGTAATCATTAGAAAAGATGAGACAAAAATCTTTGTAAATTTTATAAATGAGGGAAGAGAAAACACACAAAAATGTTACTTTATTCCAAAAATGAAATTTTTAGAAAAAATAAATTAGGGATTTTAGGATAAAATATTGCATGTTTCAAAATATTTTAAGCTTTCTAAACTATTTATGTCAGAAATTTATGAATTTAAAATTATCCCTATCTTATGAATATATAACATAATAAGTAAACACATAAATAAACAATACATTTATATGTTAATCATTTCTCATTTAAAATCTAAGATAAATAAAAATCATGCTATTTCCAAAGTTATTTAAATTAATGCAAAAACTATTATTGCTTACTTTTATAATTGTATAAATTGAATGTTTTTGATTATTTTAATATTTATTTAATTTAAAATATTTATGACGACATTATTTTTTTTTATTTATGATACATCATTAAATGTGAAATCTTAACGTTTTCTTTATTCGCATTACAACATTAATGAATGTCTTCAAAATTAATAAATGTTTCATAAAAATTACGTTTAATGATATAAATTATTCTTATTATAAAGGTTTCAAAAAACAATTTATGTTTTTAAATTTTAATTGCATTTTTTTATTTCGGATTATGTGAATGAAGTTTCATAAAATTTATCAAAAACATTTGAAGACATTTTTTATCAATATATACTTTCCTGAATATTTCATAAAACTTGTCCTAAATTCTTGAGAAAAAAAAGATAACTTCACTTTAAAATACGAATTATTTAAAAATATGAATAAATTTATGGTGTAATTATTAGTATTGGAATTATACATATTTATATAGGGATACAAGTAATGATATTTATATATAAATGATAAGATTTAAACTCTGATATACATTATTCATGTAAATAAATGTAATAAATTTTAATTAAAATAATTTATAAAATTTTACATTCTATTTTTAAAAGTGCGATGTAAAATACTATTTAAATTAATATTAAAAGAAAATTTATTCAGCTAAAATGTATTTTTAATAAATGTAGCTAGAGTTAAATTAGCTATTCATATTTGTAGTTTCAAAATAGATTGTTTTCTAACAAGCCCTTCCAGACTGCATCAAACATGTCATTTCTATTATAGCTATAAACCTGTATTTGAAATATTTATGCGGACGTATATTTTATGATATATTGTTAAAAAAGATTAAACGTTAATACGCATTTTAATTTACTAGATAAATTTAAAAAACTTTCAAGTACTCTTGCATATGTAGCATTTTTTGGCTGAAATTTTTGATATGCTTTTCCATGAAAATAACCCCAACTCAAATTTTATTACAAAAGTTAGAGTCAAAAGAATGCTATCATAAAAGTACGATATAATTAACATAAAAGAAACGTAAAATCGTATTGTTTCTCCTGTTTTAAGATTAATTATTAGTTTAAGAGATTTTAACTTATATTGTAAGTTTTTACTCGTGATTTCATTCAATATCGTGACAAAATTTTTCGTGTATTAGAAACTTTATTCTTTACCATATCAAAAATAAACTTAAAAATAAAATAAAAACATTATTTTTGATTACACTTAATATACTTAAACTCGATCATCTGCTAAGAACTTTTAAAAATAAACTTATAATTTATAATAATGGAAGTAAAATAAGCTATAAATTTATATTAAAGGATAATGGATTAATAATTTTTAATTAAAACATTAACGATTATTAAGTAAATTATCAGTTTATAGTACAATAAAAATTAATTGAGTTAATATGAATTTTTTATTGTAATTAAAACAATACAGCTTCAGTAAAAATATCAACATTTTTTGTATCCATTATTGCACAGTTTACAGGCTTAAAAATAATATGTTATAACAATATTAATTGTCGAAGCATTATTGCAGCACTAGAGAATAAAAGGATTTTTATAATATTTCAAAAAAAAATTTTTTTTCATAACATTTTTAATTTTTTCTAATGTTATGATAAGCTAAAATGATTCACAATTAAATCCAAGAAAGTATGGGAATTATTATTAACGTAATACTGTTTCTATTATTGATGTATGAAGAAAAGTATTTTGTGTTAATTGGAGCTATGCTATTTTATTAGTTTGTAAGAAAATGTTACTGTTTGCAGTTTCTGTAAAACTGAATTTATATATATATATTTCTTACATTTCCTACAATTTTACACAAGTAATTAGAAATTTATAATTGCTGATATAAATTTTAATTTGTTTTGCCTAGTTTGATTTGCAGATTTAAAATTAAAATGTTTTTATTTGAGTTTGAATTTTCAGTCATTTGAAACATTTTGTTGTCATAGAGGTTTGAAAAAGTAGTTACGATATTTTTTATTTTTGTTGCATTGTTTAATTTCAAGTTAATTACTTGTCCACAAACAGACGTAAATTGGGTTTTAAATAATCAAAAATATGCAGAGAGAGACCAAAAACTTCCATTTGATGGCTACTTATATAGACTTGTTATGTTTGACTGGTATAGGTGCCATTTAAAGGTAATCATCCAACTATTTAATCATATTCAGTTTACCCAAAAATCGTTTTTTGCTGCTTGCACGAGCTTAAATCAAAACATTGAATTTTCTTATTTGATAAGAATTGTTAATCATTAAGGGGATTTTAAAAGAATGAAAAAATATATAAAATTAAAGGAGAGATCACAATTGTGTCAATGTCTCTCACTTTAGGGTATTTTCTTTAAGGTATGTAATTATACGTTATGCATTTTCAATTTACGATATTTGTTATTGCAATGTACACAGCATCCAATTTCACTATTTTTTCTATCAATTCAATGTAACTGTACGTCTTAATTTTTTCAATTTTTTGGTTTCTTAGTAATGGAAAAAACTGGAGCATTTAAACCGATATAAAATAGGTTCTCTTAATCAAAGATTAGGAAATATCTTTTGAAGCAGATGGCCGGTGTTCATATTTTTTACTATAAGATTACAAATGACGCTATTTGAAACTTTCAACTCAGGTTCTCATTAAAGGTACAAGATATCATTGCCAACTAAAAAAAATAAAAAAAAAATAAAAATAAAGCCAATGAAACATATTGATTTCAAAATAAAAACACCTCAGACGTTTCATATAAACATTTGTTGTTGTTGTTTTTTTTTTTCTAATTCACTGCCTTCTGACTTTATACTAAATTGATTCCAGTGGAATAGTGTATTGAACATTAAGAAAATATATAGCCATAGCTTTTTCTTGAAAGTCCATTATGAAAATTGAGGCATTCTGAATTTATAACATTATCCAATACCATCTTGTCATTGTTTGCAATGAATGTGGATGACCTGCCTGACCACCATGCACTTCGAACAGAATCATGATGAGAGCAATGGAATTGGAGCATCATTCCTAAAAGTTAATTTTCGACATATTTCTTATTTTTTTGATGATTGTATAACGATTTGCGTTTTTACATAGACCGAAAAACAGATAACAACAAGATAATATGCTTGGATGCATTTGGTGACATCATTGCCATTGCTAATTTTCACACGTTCTCCTCACACTTTTTTATGAATAAATGAATGTCCCACTAATGACTTTCAATGTTGGCGGCATAAATTTCTTTATTGGTAATTCGTTTATTTGCACACGTACTTCAGTGATGTCTTCAAAGTGAAACATTTTAGTTGACCCTTATTTATTCAGTCAGTGTTAAAACACGTTGTGTGTATACTTTCCTAATTCCAAATGAATTAGATGGCGAGAAGTGGTTATTATTATTAAATTTTTGGGATATAATTATTAAAAAATAAAATATTAATAGGATTTAAATGAAAACATATTTCAAATTTTAACTACATAATTGGAAATTCAATCATTTAAATTTCCTGGTATGAAACTAAAGTATTGCAACATATTTTGTTTTATGGAAAAATTAGGGAGCATAAGGCCAAATTTGGTTATCATACCTAGCTCCACACATTAACAGATTTTCTATCAATTCTGTATGAAGAGAATTGATATAAAATGATTACTGACTGTTTCTCAAAGCATGAAATTTATAATCTGTTAAATTTTTAAATATTTAGTTTCAATGAATTTTAAAAAGACAAATAGAAGATATCTAGTCCATTGTACATAGTACATTTACTTTTTTAAAGAATTGTAAAGGGACCAATGGAAGCTCCAAAAAACGACAAAAATTAATACAGGATATATTATGAATTTAATTAACTGTTCAATCACTCACAGGTTATGTAGTTATTTATAATATCTATAAAAGCTAAAAAATTGTTAGTTTTATTTTTTAAATATGCTTTTCATATATGTAAAGAAAGAGTAAAAGGTAGTGATAAGATAAAATAATTTGGTAAAAAATTGATTTTTGTTGTGTTATAATTCTATCAATGATATATGATCATGAAATGATTGTATAAGAATAACTCTGTTATATTGGTTATGTTGATGAAATTATGTAATTTTAAGCATTTTGAAACTTGTATTAATTAAATACTGTGAATGACCAACGTGCAGCACATTCCAAATAATGCAAAAGCACAATTAGTGTTCATATATATATATTCTCGATATTTTCCTCTTTCTTCTATTGCTATTTGAAAGCTTTTTGTATTTATAATATGTCATATCACTTTAATGTATTACAAATGTGAAAAATAAATTGTTAAAATTTGAAAAAAGCGTGTTCATTGTTTGCCTACGATACAAAGTGGTAAAATATGCTTGAATAAAAATACGTAATAAACAATTTTATTTATTTTTTGTCAAAGTATATATTTCTTTATCATAGTAATCATTGTACTCTTCAAACAAAGCATTGTTATATAGCAAACAATTTTCAAATTATACTGTTACTTTTTATGTGCAAAAATATTTTCTGCTTCTCAATTGATTTTAAAGTTCAACAATTTAGACTGGAGTTGATTGCAAGCATGTTATTTTATTCTTAAATTAGTCATTTCGTAAATTAATTAAAAAATTAATATAATAATTGAAATTAGCATTTAATTGTTTTTTTAATCTTAAATTAATAATTTAAGAACTATTTAATTTAAGATTTAAATAACAATTAAATGTTATTTTTATTTAAAATTTATTATTTCTTAAATTAATTAATTCTTCATTGAAAGAATTCCATAAAATTTATTTTAATGGACCATTACACTCTTACGTGAACTAAGGTGCTTTGCAACAATTATACATGTAATTAAAAAATTACAGGTTGGAATATTCCTTACAATCTTGATCTTTACTTATTTAAAACCTTTTCTTGAACGATTTTAAGAATCTATTAATTCTTAGTTAATTTATATATTTTATATACTGTTTTTTGATTGATATACATAATTATTTCTGATATTTAGAGTAGTGATGGTATTCAAATAAGATTTAACCCCATAGATTTCAAAGGGGAACTTTATCAAATTCAGGTTTTTAAATAACGGTGAAAAATAAACTAAAAATTAATATCGAAAGAAGGAAAAGCAGGATATCGAAAAATGGCTCTTTATTTTTTGTTTTCTTTATAACCCAAGTTAATTAATATGAAGTAGATAATATTTTTCCCACTATTCAGAAATAAAATAGCGATTACAAGAAGTTTACGCATATGTATTACAGTGGTTTTAATAACCAGATCACACCAATGCATATAATATTGAAATTAATAAAATATTAGTTAGGAAAATATAAATACCAAGTCTTAAAATATATCAATTTTATTAATTTATCACCCTTACACATTTATTTCCGAAAATTTATTTATCATTTTCAAGCAATGTTTTTTTTATATGAATGTGATATTCCATAAACATTGAAAACGAATTCAGCAAACATTTATGCAACAGAGCGAGTAATCATTCACTAATAAAAATGTTTATTTTTGCATGCAATCTTATAAGAACGATATGCTTTGTCATTTATATAAAATATCATAAAATGTTCAACAACTAGTTTTTATGAAATCTAAAGCAATAGGTTTTAGTTTCAAATCAATTAATTACTCATATACTTCTTAAAAATTAAATTTTAGTCAATCAGTAAATTTAACAAAATTTTCCTACATTACTTCTGAAAATTTCTTACTAGAACATAAGTATTATTTTTAAGTTATATTTCATATTAATATACTTAAAATTTTTATGTAAATTCTAAAAAGTAGAACAATAAGTTCTTATGCATTTTGAATTTAAAGAGTTTTTACAAATATTTTAAAAATATACTTAAATTTTCAAATGTTTCATTTCATAGTCTTCATTAATAAAATTTTTATGGAATATTCTTACCAATTTACATTTTTTCATGCAAAAACGACCCATACTTCTATTGTTCTTTTGTTTTAATTATCCTAAAATAATTTTTTATATCGCATCAAGTATCTTTAACAAAAAAATGGTAAATTATCTCTGACTAAAATTCATTATATTTATAAAAAAAAATTATATATGCTTATATCTTAAATATTTTTTGCTATATTTATTATATATAAGCTTTTAGAATGTTTTTTTACATTTCATTTTTATTTATCTTAGTCAAACCCCAATAACTTCAAATTATTTTAATTTTAATTAGATTTATATTGTTCTAAATTGATGTTCATTTCAAAATTTATAAGGACTTTTAATTCAGTTATTCAAGAAAGATTTTTCATTCAATCATCTGTAATGATTAGAAATTACCAAAAAATCTTTAATATTAAAATAACGTAATGCTTAAATACAATTAGAATATATACTTATATTTAATTTTTAATAGTTTAACATATTTCTTGTTGAGAGTTTGTCTTTATTCTAATATAGTAAATATTTTTCTTCGAATAAAACCAATTTTTGAATGCTAGTAACATTTTTTGTTTCTGGAGAAAATTAAAATTTATTTGATTTGTGGATGAAGGAAAAAAAACACATGTCCAACAGTAAACAACTATTTTTATAAGGTTTTTTTTTTTTTTTTTTTTTTTTTTTTTTTGAAAAATAAAAACATTTTTTGAAATTCTAAATTAATGTTATGCTGATCAAATGATTGATAAGAAAAATAAATTTTTATGGTATTCATTGGAAAAACTCATGTTAAATGTTTGAAGGCATCTTTGGGACTGCCGCACTATTATTCTTTTCTTTCTTTAATTTTCGTTCTTCCTTAATAATTTTGTTTTACATTTTAAGCCATAAAGGAATAGGAACAAATGCTTTTACCTATTTTTCAATTGAATATAATTTCGCATTCTAACTGGTATGTTTCGTTCACAAATGTCTCTAACAATGGAGTAAATTGAATGAAATTGTTTTTCATTATTTTTTTGAAATTCAGATTGAATTAAAACTTATCAAGTCACATATTTTTTCATTAATCTTTCTATCGAATATTTTCAATCTCTCTCCATATTCAAACTATTTTTTCTAACTATTGTTAAAATTAAACAAAGAGAATGAAATACATAGTTGAACCAAATAAAATTTGTAGTACATATGTAACGAAATATTCTAATTATCAATTTTTGATTTCTATATTCTTATATTATATAATCTGCAACAATTTCTAGAGTCTAATAGATTTTATATTTTTGAGCAAAAAACAACAAAATATTTTTGATTTGATTCTTTCTTATATTTCTTTCCAGCCGGCTAACTTGTCTAGTGATCAGCGTGCCTGACTACAGATAGGAAGGTCCTGGGTTCGAATCCCGGTCCAGGCATGGATGTGCTTTTTCTCTCTCTATTCTATCTTTGTCCTTTTCTCTTGTGTGTGAATGAAGTATGAATGATGCCTACCCTATAAACGGGTCTCTAAGGCATGTTTGAGGGTACGATGGTGGCCCACCCCCTGTGGTGCATCCGGGGCAACACCTCGGCGGCTAAGAGGTCGCTGTTTCTCGCTGGTTCTTTGGGTATAAGGGAACAACAGATTAATAGACTATGTTGCAACTTTAACTGTCTACAATCTGTCATTGGAAAAAATATTTCCTTCCATTTAGTTTTTGCATTTACATGAGATTATTATTACATTACTATATACATGTGATTATTTTGCATAATTTATCAAAGACCTTCAAACTCACATCATATCAACTAATAGTTAAATTATAAATTCAAAATCTATTGAATCTGAAAACATATCTAATGTATAATTTATACTTAAAAAGTTTATATTTCCAGAAAAATATCTTTTTCAACACATGTAACGTAATTTTGATTTTAATGTTTTAAAAACTGAAATTATATTTTTATAAATTATAAACAATTGAAGTTTCTCAGATTCAGTAAATAAATGTGGTAAAATTTTAAAAACCAGATAAATTTAATTTAAAATTTAATGAATGTAGTTTTCATGCCATTACATAAAAAAAAAATAAAAACATACTTTGAAATAAGAAGCATTATTTAACAAAATACTTAATATTGTTTAATTTAAAAAATTAGTAAATTAAAAATGATGTAACTGTATTCACAATTTTTATTAATCTTTATTGATTAAGTTGTTTTATACTGGAGGAAACGGAAGTTTTCTTTTATTATTACATTCGATATTCTTACAAAAACTACAAAATTGAATGATATTCAGTACTATTTAAATTGTTAATAAAAATCGGATTAAAATGATTTCTTTTCACACGAATTTTAAAAAAATATAAACTCTTATTTTAGAGAGCTTTTAAAGTTAATTATTCATTTCAGTTAATTTAAAAAGGGGTATACCAGATAAATATTAGAGTATAAATTTTATCAATTTATATTTGTACTCTAAAGATTATTATTTTTCCTTGCACAAAAATACGTTAATACGAAATTGAAAGGCTAAGGTAAATTATTTTCTATCTAGAAATCTTCTCTATTAGAAAATAACTAAATAATTCACTTTTCTTATAATATTGTTATGTATATGATGAATAATCTATTTGGATTTAAATAATACATTTTATTTATTCAATATTTATAAACAGAAAACAATTGATAGTATACTAGCTATTATAGTGGATACTGTATCTCTTAAAAAAGGTTTCAGTTAAATTTCAAGTAATTAAGTTAAAAGTTTTGAGATTAATTAATTAAAAGTTTCCTCTTTCACCATAATAAAGAAATAAGAATAGCTCTTAAAGCTACACCTAAGTGAGTCCATTTGCTTTATATTACTTCTGAACTGGGAATATATCAGCTTAAAGTTTCTGCAAAAGCTCCAAATTCTTGATACTTAAGGTATATGCGAATCTTTTATGTTCTATAGTTATCTAAGGATTTTTAAGGATTATACAAAACGTATTAAAATAATAATCAAAAAATAATAATAAATCATGTTAGCACTGCAAATCATTAACATTTGTTTAAAATGTAATTTTCAGTAAGAGAAATTTCACTTTTCTGTAAGACACTAAGCATTGGAATAATCCAGTTGTGTTTGTTATTTGGTAATAGCTTTGCACAATATTTTACGTTTATTTTCATAATATACTTTATGTATATTCCATAAACTATAAAATTAATAAAACCTTCAAAATATTTCTAAAATGAATCTAGAAAACAATTACAAAGATATTTATTTTATTAATATAATGTGAACTACTATATAAATATTGTAATGGCTCGATTGTTTTCTCTCTTTATGGTGTAAAATTACAAATGTTATAATTTCTAGTGTAAATCAACTGAAAATTAAAAAATTATTTCTTTAAATTAAAAATTAAGGATTTATACATACATAATCAAGTAAAAAATGCCTCCAAGTAAAAAATATTAGTAATGTTTTATACTTTTTTTCCTATGTTTTCTCATAAACTTAAAGTATCTAATGCTAGAATACCTGCAATCATAAGTTACTAAATATACAAAAGTTAACTTCCACATCACGAAAATATTTCATGCTGGTTAAAATTTGAAGCATCTTTGATGTTAAGAAAAAATATTATTCAAATATTAACTTTTTCATGCTTTTTTATAATTTTTTTCTTTTAGAAATTTATAAGTTTATTTGTGCTAATTTTTTTCTTTAAGCCTGTACTCAGATTATATACCATGGGGTATGTTGTGATACAATACTTCTAAAGAAAAAAACTATTCAGTAATGAGTATGTTTTAATGCAATATTTTTCATATAATATACTTGCAAGATATCTGAAGCCATTAATTTGAAAGACAAAAAAGTGAAACTTGAGTATGTCTAATATTTTTGCTTACAAATGGAATTTGTTAAAATATGGTAACGCATTAATTTAAAATTTTAAAATCGAGTCTAAACGTAAATATTTGTATGATAATCAATGAATAAGAATCTTTTGAAACATCGTGAGATTCAAAATTTTATATTTCCTGAAAGCAGGTATTTTATTTATTAATGTTTTTTAAAAGTAAGTAATTTAAATGAAGTTGATATTGAATTGATTAAATAGTTAGCATGGTAGTTAATAAACTAAAATAGTGTATCATTCCTATTTATCTAAAATTGCAATTTAAGTAAAATAATATTCAAGAATAATTATTTCATTTAAGCTTCTTTCCAGCAAAAAGAATACTGAAATTATGATTTTTATTGTGAATTTATAAATAAATTATGTACTCTTATCTTAGGTAATTTCTAACGTAAAGAAGATTTCAATAGAAAAGTAAATTTGTCATTTTTATAAATGAATAGATAAATTATCTGTTAATATTTTCTTCTAATTGAAATACATAGTTTCAAGCGGTTTAATATTAAATTAATTTTTTGCTGCAAATACATAATGTTCTTTGAGACTGGATAATTAATTAAAATTCAAAAATTGTAACCTAGATGCACTTTTGTACATAAAAGTGATTTATTTTTATTAAAAAAATGTAAACTTTTGAATAATTGCTAAATATTACTGTGAAGGACTATTGTTACTTAATTATTGTCATTCAATATATTATTGTTTAATAATTCCCTATATATAGAAATTAGAGGATATTGTTTTTTTGCCTGTTGTAATTTAATTTCCCCCAAGTACAATTGTTTAAGATTTTTTCAAAGACAACGTAGTTTTAAAATAAAATTTTGAAAAAATATGTATTCATTTAATATGAAAAGTATTTTCTATTTGAACATTTTTGGAATAAATTATAGATATTTATAAATGAAGTTATTTGGAAATAAAAAGAATGAATTATTTTTATTCTGAACAACTGAGAGAAGGACACTTAATTTATATTATTAAATTAATCGTGTAAAAAATCAAGAATTGTTTTTATATTTATGTATAAGGTGATTACATTTAGTTTTTTTTATTATAAGTAACTTTCTTTAAGAAAAAATTAAGAAGAATTGTAAAATGTGAAATTCAGTTGTAAAAATATATGGGGGAATAATTAAAATCTTTAATCTCATTACATTAGTTGAACATTTTCAGTTACATGAATTCAACTCAGTAATTGCCAAATGTATTTTATCAATACTTTTGCCCGGTGAATGCATTAAGCTAAAATTTAAATTATTCACATGTGCATACTGATGGATAATTAAAGTAATGATAAATATTTTTATTCAAATGTGGAATTATTTGCATTCAATTTAGAGTCATATGTTAAGAATGCGAGTAATTTGATACCATGTCTATCTAATGAAACTTTTATAAACATTCATGGAGTATCATTGTCTTCTTATATATTTTTCATTGATATTGGGTTATATTCAAGTATAGCAAAGAAAATAATCAAGAAATATATAATCATCTATTTTGATGCATGTATGTAGAAAACGAAAAAGTAGGTCCTTTCGTTATTTTCTGAGATTAAATAGAAATTTAAATTGATTATTTTTTCAGTGAATAGAATAGAAATTGGCTAATGTGAAGATACAATTGGCAGTTAATTAAACCTAAGTATTTGAATCCAATAGTCAATTAATCCTTGATGTAAAATATGAAATGAATTGTTTTACATCACTATATGAATTTTGTGCATTGGGTGTAAAGATATCTATAAAAGACTCAATTGAAGTAATTTCGCAGAACAGTAGAGTGTTTATGGGCGATGTTAAAATTTGACAGCCTTTAACCTTTGTCTCAGCATTGAAATGATGGATGAAGTAAAAATGAGATCATTTTCTAAGTTAATAATATGTATCAAAATGTGTATGCAACCATTTTTAGAAAATCATTTCATCATATGACTACTATCATTGGTCAATCATAAAAATATTGACCTATGAATAGTTCACCAATGCTCAATAATAAGTTCTCATTCCAATTCTACAGCTCTATTGTGTCTTGCTCATTGTTCTCTGCCTAAAATGATTGCTAACTAAATCGGAGCTTAAAGTGCTGACCACACAAAATTTAACTTGTGAGTTTTAAATAAGTTTTGAGACATCACTAATGAATCACCGTAGCGTGGAAATATATTCTTGAGCAATGAGTTCAAATTTCATTTGCCATTTGCTGGTAAAGCTGTTAGTGCATGATACATAAAAATTACAGATATTTTTGACTTCGATAGTAGATGATTTTCCTTTGAGAATCATTCACATAAATTAATATAAATCATATAACAGCTGAAATAACATCTATTAAATGTACATGCTAATGCATACTTTTTCAACAGTTACCTAATTTATTATGTTTATAATCAATAGCCAACAATAGATTTTGTCTTTTAATAAGACAAAAATGTCATATCAGCATAACAATTGTATCACCGACTGGCTGAAGGAGATTTCCTAATATTTGCGAATATTAGTGGCATTCTAAGTACTTCCTCTAGTGTGGATGCGGAGAATTGGTTGCCAGCTCAAGTGTGACCTCGCCACTTGAACGTGGTTCAAAACTATAATGACTTTGTGATAAGCAAGTATGCAAAACCAATTAATCCTAAGATAAAATTTGTAGCTTGCCTGCACTGCTATGTATTTAAGTATATTTGAAGTTAGTATATCATATCTGTCCATAAAATAATACTTCAATACCGCTGACAATACATGAAATTCAATTGAGAAAACTGCTTAGTCTTTACAATCCCTCTTAACTTCAGGATTCATATGGTAGTATTTAACACATATATTGTATATGTTAACTCTTTGGATACTTATGTCTTTAAATACCTTTTAATTCAATTTATGTATCTTAATAAATATTATAATTCTAGTGTAATATTTGAGTTTTCGTATCTTTATCTTTTTAATGAATGTTTTGCACATTTTTTTAAATTTTGACTACAAATAAAAAAAGATATTTTACAAAAATATCAAAATAAGATATTGAAAATCATGTAAGTGTTTCATGGACCTTATAAAATTGCATATTTCACTATGTAAAATTCACTTCAGAGTTATGTTCAATTAGTTGAAAAACTCACAATCTATTTAAAGTGTCAGCTATAAAAACAAAAAAAATGTCCTCATTTTATAAATCTTATGCTTTTTTTCATAATTTTTAATTAATTTTGCACTTTCTCAAACTATATTTTGAAATTTTTTTAGAGTGGATTTATTTCCTATCAGCTTATTCTTGCTAAAATTAGTTTTGAATTCAATATATTATATTTATTTCTGATGAAAGTGAGAATAATGAAGAGAGAAAATGAAATAAAACGAATGAAATTCAGTAGAATAAATTATTTTCCATATATTAACGTAGTTTTTATTTAGATAACAGAATAATTTAACGTAAATTTATGCGAAATAAATAGATGCAATAAATTTAATAAATAAATTTGAAAACTATTTGCAAGAATCTTCGCAGATCACAAGCAAACGAACGAGAACGAGCAAAAATGTATTGTTTTAATAAATAACCATCGAACCGTTATGAAATTCAAGTTATACACTTTAATAATTTTGTTTAGAAGACTCTATAATTAATTCCACTTCTAATAATTCCAATAATATTTCCAGTGAAACCAACTAAAAATTTTTTATGGTACTGATAAGTTGTGTATTTAAAAATGTATGTTTCTAGTGAATAAATTTTTAACTTTTTGTCTCAAGAAATGTTTTTCAATGAAACCACAATTTTTTAAATAAAACTGAATAAACAAAATATTACTTATAAAGATTTAATATAAATATTAATACAAGTATACATGTTCATTTTACGGCTTGTTAACCATTAACTAAAAATTAATGCAGATTTAGTAGCAACAGACATGTTTTTCTTCAGAATTTCAGCTCTTTAGAAACTATTTATAACTTAAATTTTTTCACTTATTGAATACAGCTTATTTAAAGATATGGTTGCGAATATTCAAGATAAAATGCCTTTAAAAATTTAGAAATTTAACTCTTAAACCAAGATATAGAAGTATAATGAGATTTTGTGTCAGATAATTCATCCTTAGATGAAATTTTATTAATTTATCATATTTTTATTTATATTTTTATGTTTCTCAAACATTTTATTTGCCAGTCTCAAGAACTTGGTTACCCAAAATTAAAGTATTATAATCATTTTTCTTTTTACTTTCAAAATATCACACAATTTATTTATAAAATATTATTGAAAAATCATATTGGGACAAAAACACTTTTATCTTTGAAAAAATTTGTATATTTAATACAGTCAGATATAAGCTTGCTAGAAATTTTAAAGAATTTACTTATAGTTATTTTATTCTGATTAAATATAAGTTAATTATGAAGAGAAATTAAATTTTTTATTGATAAATAAAATGTTGTGCCATCAGTTTTAGCAAATGTTAGTTTGTTAATCTTGTATCGTCTGAATTTTAATTTATACTTCTTCATAATTAACGCAACTCAAAAATATTTTTACCAATCTAAATTTTACTTTTTGATTGTCATGTATATATTTGAAACAAAAGTTTTGGCTATTTTTAAATATCATTTGTCAATGTTTAGCAGTGTTTTTGATGTAATATAACTAATTAAATTCATAAATAAATTCTTTCATTCTATTCGTCCAGGGATTTTTGTCTAAAATTGAATTAAAAACGATTGCGAATAATGCAATGGAATCTTATACTAGGACGTTGACTTTTCCCTCTTATCGAACCTAGCTATTTTGAATTTCAAAATTTTCGTTACAATTAATTTAAACCATAATTAACGCTTATGACGTCACAGTAAATGAACTCATATTCCTTTAAACACCATTTAGGAACTTAGCTAAATTCAGTAATGAACGTTTATGGTTCTTTTACGTCTTAAAAAATTTTTATATATTAGTTACAACTACAAAGAACTATTAACATTGAACCCCCTATTTATTTGAAATCCCCACATTGTTTTTATATAGTAAAATAACTATATTTATTTACATTTTTATTTTGGAAAAGCATTATTTTCACCACTGAAGTGAACGCGTTTTTGTACTTCAAAATACAATGAGAATCGGATTACATATGAAAGGAATATTAAATTTAATATTTAATAATATGGTAGTTAAAGAGGCTGATAAGAGTTTTTAATTTGTTTGATTTGTTTTCAGCTGACATATACGGGAGAACTTACATATACAGAAAAGTAGTGTAAAACAGCATTTTAAGCAAATCTAAGCCGACTGTAAACATCGTTAGAAACAGTAAATATCTGTTGTTTTCGCGATCAAGATATGTTCTTGAATTCTAATTTTGTTTAAGAAACTAAGACTTTCGTAATCTGACGTTAAAATAAATCCAGTAAGTTTAAGTAATGCTTGATACAAAACACGTCTCAATTCCCTCTTTATCGAATTAATAATAAACTGCAATATTTATAATGAAAACTCACAGTTGTTACTGTTGACTTAAGGACAACTGGTCTCTGTCCATCATCATTTGTTAGCTAAATAAATAGTGTTATGGACTCAAAGTCTGAGCTGATGATTACCCTTTGATACCAAAATACTATTATTAATGATTATCAGCTGTGTTAGTGTAGTACTCATGCCTTAAAACTGCAAGAAATCGTTTAATAATTAAATTCATGTTGTTTAATCTTACTTGATCAAATCAAAGTATATCTTAAAGACAGATTGAATTTTCGTTATTTTCTGAAAACCTAGTATCACTTTGTTGTTTAGCTCAAAATGAAAGTTAATAATTCAGATATTAATTTAATCAAGTGTAAAAAATTAGAAAGTTTAAAAAAATTGTATACTTTGTAGTTTCTATTATTAGGAACAGGCTAAAAATTATATCGATTAAAAAAAACCAATGGTAAGAAGAGAAAAAACATTTTCACATACATATTTTATTTAAAAATTCACCCATGCAAAGTTTTAAGTAAATTGCATCTAGATATGAATGATTTGACATATATAACTTTTTCACACATATACATTCTTATAATTCCCATGAATCTGCCATAATTATAATGTCAAATAAAATTAATAAAGAGAGAAACAAATGTAGTGTATTCACTATGCATAGAAATTTCAACCACTTTATTGAGGATCGTTCACAAGCATGCTGATTGATGGTGCTACTTTGATGAGCAAGAATTCGCACTGTTTATCTGTAGGTTACGAAATTTAGTTAATCATTTGCATGTTCGGTTAAGCATTTTCCATGTAAATTGTCAATTAAATTGGTCAAATCTTCTTTTATACAACCAATGTTTTGTGTTAGCAAGTACATCATGCGTTCTGTAATTGTTCATTAGGCTAATAAAGGGGAAAGTATTAGCATTTCTATTGTTTATAACAAATAAGCAGTATTTTATTATTGGCAATTACTACATAATACTTTATTACTGCTATGTACAGCTTTCATAATTTATTCTAAATGTTAAATATTTAATGTATTTTATCTGAATGAAAGCCATATTAAACTAAATTGCTGTTATTAGACTTGTTAAATTTTATTTTGAATAAAACTACATAGATCTCATATCATTCTTAAAAAAGTTATAATTAAATTAAGGAATAAGTTTCATCCATGATATTATCAATTGTATTGTTATTTCTTCAATGTACTACTGATGTATTTCAAAATATAAGAAATTGCGTAACTTTATCAGCAGTAACATATTTTTTTTTTCGATTTTCAATTGTCTGTGTTAATGTTATCACCACGGTAACTTGTTCTTATTTATATTCCTGTGCTATAAAAAGAAACAAAAGTTTAAAGTCAATCAGCATATTCAAAGTTTTATCAAATTAAAAGCACCATTTCCATAGCATCTCATTACTTAAAAATGATGACTGGAAATGCGTTTAATACGTAGAAACTAATCTCTGTCTATGGTCACAATGTAAAATACTCTTATGTTACATCCAAAACCAACATTAATATCTCATTATGTATAGTTAAATTACAGTTTAAGTCTAAGAATAAAAATATTTACACTCATGATTTTACATATGTCTAATAAACATGTTTCTTTAACTTTAATAAGAAAATATACAACCACTTTTGGTACTTTAAAGCTCATTCAATAGCCACAATACCAAATGTAAAGTCGACGTTTAATTATTAAAAATATTCGCTACCAATTGATCTAATGAACTTCTGAATAGAAAGTCACAGCAGGAACTGTTCATCTCTCTGCTACTGAGAATTTAAATCAGAGAGGAGAGGAACTATAATTTATATATTTTATTGAAAAATCTTACTAGTGACAATCCACCAAAGAGTTTGGTCCCTTGTGAAAACATAATAAAATTTAAAAAAAAATTTCATTTATTTCAATTAATAGGTAGAAATTAATGCGAATGAAGAAAATTTCATAGCTTCTGTTTATTTATACTTACCTAAACAAGACACATATAACTAATCATATTCTCTGTAGCTAGTAATAAGTAAAATACCATTAAAAAACAAATGTTTATAAAAATCATCGAAGACTTTGTACACATACACATAATTACTCTACATCATTTAATCATTAAACTTCAAATAAATTTCAAATGGATGTAAATTTATGAATAGGATTTCACATAAATTTGTATTATCTAATTTTTTAAAAAGTGAGATTGTCATAAGAATTAAAGGAATATTTTGATAAATTTTTGGATGGCATAGTCTTATTTATAAGGTGACATTTTATTATTCTTTCATTTAGTTAATGGAAAGAAAATCTTCTATTCTATTTGTAAAAATTAAATACATTACTTTAAATTCCTGTGATAAACATTTAAAAACAAAGGTGCTTTAAAGTAAAAGAAATAAAAATTAATATTTGCATAGTAATTAAAATTTAAAATTTGCTTTTAAAGAAATTATTTTAGCTATGCATCATTAGCTGAATTAACTATTAAAACTCAATTAAATTAGCTATATATATATCTTTAAAAATTATTTATTGATGAGGTTACACTTTGCTATTTATAAGTTTCGATGAATATCTATGTAAGTTATGACGGAAAATTAAAATAAGCATTTTTATTAAAGTAAAAGTTTCAAAGATTCCATCAAAGAATGGAATGGGCAATTTATTTTAAATAACATCATATTTAATGCTTATGAGCCTATTATTAGATTTTTAATGAAGTATTGCGCAAGATTTAAATAAGCATTTTTGTTGGAAATATTGTAGTTTTCATGTTATGACAACATTAACTTTTCATTTATTTACTTTGGATCTTAAATAGATTGAGCAATTTTCCTTGTCAGAAGAAATGGTTAGTTTATTTTATATTTTAATTTTGGATATTGAGAGGTAATATTGTAAAATTCAAAGACAATGAAATTTTTCAATGCTACTTATGATGCTATATTTAATAAATAATTCCCATATAGATTAACGTTAAAATTTAAGCCATAATTATTTCGAAAGGAAATACTAACAATTAAAATGATCTCTGAAGCATTTTAAGCTGACTGCTAGAAATGTAAATTGCAGCAACCATGGAAAAAACATCTAATTAGATTATTCTCGAATAAAATTACTAAAATATCTTTAAATAATTACCTTTTAATATTGTTTGATACATTCACGAGTTTATTTTTGTATTTACATACGAATACTGGAATTCTGAGGAATGCCAGATTATTTTTACTCGTTGAAAGCCAAACGTACTTGATAATGTTATATACAACTGCTCTATTATTCATGATCAGTAAAATTCTTTCCATAATTTGTATTTCAAAAAAATTGTAATTTTTTTAAATGATAACATAATAAACTCAAAAGGTTTGCCAATTATTTCCTATTGAATCTTCTAACTTACAATATTCAGCCTTACAATATTCAGCTTGTTATAATTGCGTGTTAGCTTAAATAATCTTATATTATTTGAAGCAAAATAATGAAACTATAGTAGTTTATTTATTATTAGTTTTTACGCCATGAATTATGCTACTTTTTCTCTTTTAAAACAAGTACCTAAAATTTAAATAGCAACATTGAAACTATTCATATTGTCTGAATTTTATAATATGGGAGCGTTTATGAATTAACATTAAGAAAAAGCTTTCTTATTTATAAAAGTATCTAATCTGAGCAAAATGTCAACATAATGTATTAATTACTATAAGGTTTATTAAAAGATAAATCTCTTGCAAAAATTTTATAATGTTTCAACATTTTGCACCTCAATCTATCGTGGAAAGTTTATCCTTCGGCTTCAAATTTTTTGCAAATTATTAAACACTAGCTCAATACGAGATAAAATTAACTTAATTAATTTCGATTCAGATGTGTTTATTATTTTGTATTACAGTTCATTTTTACACTAAGTTCTTCTTAAGATACTCATTGCGTACGTAAGTAGTATAAATTCATTCATTTATATATATGTATATATATATATATATGAAATGAATGAATGAAATGTAAAGTTTAAATTCTTCTACATGAATTCATTTGGGAAGTACATTTCTTCAAGAATTTTTGTTTCCTCTAAATATATATATATATATATATATATATATATATATATATATGTGTATATATATATATATATATATATATATATATACTATATATATATATGTATATATATATATATGAAATGAATGAATGAAATGTAAAGTTTAAATTCTTCTACATGAATTCATTTGGTAAGTACATTTCTTCAAGAATTTTTGTTTCCTCTAAAGCCATTATTATTTAATCCACAGCTTAATGCAAATATATATATATGAAAGTTCACAAAAAAGAATTTTAAGATAGAAATTCAATCCTTAATTCATAGAAATTATTCTAGAAGGTATTAGTAGAAGAGACAAACATAAATTAGTTAGAAATGGAAATTGAATAGGATTTGACACATGTACTTAAATGTTATTAAATACAAAAGTTTTAATTATTTAATATGTCTAAAAAATGTTAATTAAATTTATTAGCTGTATAATAAAGGAAAATTAAATTTCTTTTTGGTGGAATTTTTTCACTTTTTGGTGAAGATTTTAGAAAATCAAAGTTTTAAATAAAGTGTTCAAGTGTTCAGCTTTATACAAAATCAATGACTTTAAGCGTTTGTAATTTTTTTTTATCGTAACATGAGTGAGATTTCAGAACAAACAGATTTTTCTTTAATTAAAATAGATAAATATTCTGTTGAAGAATACTGTGAAAATAAACTATTATTTGAATAAACGGAATATTATGTCACTACAAGATATGTTTCCAGAATCGTTTCCCTTCTCTTAATCAGAAAACAAATAATTTTAAATAAATATTTTTCCAAAATTAATATTTTCTAAATGCGAAATAATAATTATTTGAAACTGACAAAGTATGTTATTCCATGTCATATAATTATTATAATAAGTATTCCATATGAAATACACTTCCTTTTATAACATTAAAAAAATAAAGAAAAAATGAAATTATTAAATTAGCAATTTAAAAATAAATATTTTAATCACAATATATACATACACACACACACACACATATATATATATATATGTATGTATGTATTACATAACTTAAAATTATTAATTTCATATTGTTTAATTAATGAAAAAATGTTATCATCTAGAGTTAAAAGATCAAGATTTTTAAAAAGTGCATGTTAACTCTTATTTTACAGCTTATATAATAATAAAAATAAGAAAAAAAAAACATTATAGTTATGAGTTAAGAATACCATAATAGTTATGAGTAGTAGTACATTTCATATAGTTACATGAGGAGTTATTCCGTGTGAGCATTTAAACGTATGAAATTAATAATGAATGCTTTATTTCTGAAATTAATAATCTATGTATTATAATGTATGTATTATTTCTCTCTACACTTTGCATTTTTCTAAAATTCAATACAGTAACCAAATTTAGTAAAATTATTCTATGTTTATTTATAAATATATTAAAACAGAGTATAATATTGTAATAAAAGTACGTAAAATACAACTAAAACCAGTAGTTCTCAACCTGTATGCAGTGGCGCATTCGTATACATTAAAATTTTAAAAATACATGTAGTAAAAATTATAATACCTATTTATTACGAGTTAGTTTGTTCAAATTTAAGAAAAGTACACTGTAAATGAAAACTTATTCCTTGTTAAATTTGTTTTTATAGTTAAATCCATATTTTTTACAGTTAAAAATTGCTTTTATATTTAATATCTATGACCTTTTAGGAACTGAAATACTTGTTTAAAAGATTTCATAAAAAGAAATGTATACTTTTGTATTCAGAATACTTTTGGATGAAGAAGAACAACTAATTTAACTTTGTACCCATCGATATTTAGTTTAAAAATTTTTTGAAGAATAAATTAATTCACTTTGGATTAACACTTGCTGAAATTATATCATGATAGCCATAAAACTTAAAAATATTATTCCAATTTTTTACATCTTATTTGTGTGAAATCGGGTTTTCAGTACTAACTACCACAAAAATGGAAAAAGATTAGACATAACTGTAGACATTATGAACCAACATTGTGAACTGTAGACATTTTACGACCAAATTGATATGAAGTTATCAAAACCAATTAAACTCGAATTTCATTTAAAATATTCATATTATTTATTTTAATCTAATTAATCCATTAAATATTTCCTGTTTTTGTAGTAAATTTTATATTATTTTTTTAAATTAAAATTATTATCATAAACTATTTTACATTATAGGTAAGAAATTAACTATTAAATTAATTTCTTTCTTTATGGGCTACCCCGTCTTGAAATCGTTTAAAAATTTTGCACAACAAAAAAGGCTGAAAATCATTGAGTTAAAAAATAACAAACTTTCGTTATACGAATAAAAATATTTTTATACTTTAGACACACAAACTCAAATATATATATATTTGAGTTGTAGAGTTGTAACATGAATCAAATATGAATATATATATATATATATATATATATATATATATATATATATATATATATATATATATATATATATATATATATATATATATATATATATATATATATATATATATATATATATACATATATATATTGTTATATATAATATATATATATATATATATATATATATATATTATAAATTAAAATATTTAATAATGGAAAATTTTTAATTCTATACGGGACAGAAATAGTATAACTCCTTTCTATCTAATCTACTTTTCAGAAGATTTCAAATTTTTCATCTATTTTTCCATTATCTATTTTGATACTCAGAAAAGTATTTGTTTTGAAACGTTGAAACCAATACTTTAGAATCGATTTTCTCTACAATTCGTTTTAAAGTTAAGTAATATTGTTAGAAGCACGTTTTAGAGAAATATTTTGCACAAACTTTAAGTACACAGAAAACTAGAATATCGGCTCAAGTTATCTGACATACACCTATATATATATATATATATATATATATAGATAGATAGATAGATATAACATATATATATATATATATATATATATATATATATATATATATATATATATATATATATATATATATATATATATATATATATATATATATATATATATATATATATAAATATATATATATATATATAAATATATATATATATATAGATAGATAAATAGATAGATATAGATATATATATATATATATAATATATATATATATATATATACATATATATATATATATATATATATATATATATATATATATATATATCTGTGTTTGTTACAGTTTCATGTTACTATTAGTTTTAATGCATATTTAATTAAATATTAAATATTAGTAATAAAAATTATGTGATAACAATAATATTAATGAATTTCTAATATCATAAAGTATTAGATCATATATACTCAAACAGAAAGTTTTCCTACCAGAATTTTGTAACTAAGATGCATTACTACATGTAAGTTATTAGACTAAGCATAATGTTGACAGCAATTTTTAAAAAAAATTTTCTTTATATCCTAAAATTATGTGTTAAAATATTGACTCAATGTTTTGTTTACTTTTCTCTTCAGAAATGATGAACTCTGTGTGTAAAATTTGCGTTGTTATTTAAATTTAATATAAATTTAAATAAATATAAAATATATATATTCTAATTTATTCTTATATTTTCTATAATGGATTAACGAGTAAATTATAGAAATATTTGCTGATTGTTTTCTACAAATAAAAATAAATACCTGAAATAGTTTTGTAACGAATACATGCAATCAGAATGTATTCATCATTTTACATAAATTAAATGTATACAGGAAATTAAAAATAATGTTGCATATTTATAAAAACGCCCAAAATATGCTCAAACTTCAATAGTAAATTCAGTAAAATAAGTAATTTTACAATAATATAGCAATTAAAACAAGGTAAATTTCCTCAAAAGCATCCTTAAATGACACAATTTTGAATTATTTTCCAACAGCAAAATATTTTTTGGAATTCCCATCTTACATATAGTAAGACAATTCATTTTCTAATTACCAAAACTAATTAAATTTATATTATTCTATTTTTCTTCCAAAATCCAGTAAATTCTAACTTCGGTTCAAATAGTTATATTATTAACTATAAATCAGAATTTAGTTTATTAAATTTTACCACAAAATTTATAAAATTTAATGCATAATAATTTTTATATGTGCAAGAAGTTCAAATAAAAGTATTTTAATGTTCCTTAAGGTTTGAACATGATGCAAGATTCTCTTAATTAATATTCCTAACATTTTCAGTATTATATTTAAAATATTATAATTAAATTATATTCAAAATAATATATTATATAGTATTATATTTAAAATAATACATTATATAGTAATGTATTTAAAATAATACATTATATTTAAAATATAGATCAACTGAGGGTAGTAGGGAATTATCAGATCATGATAAAGAATCAATTGTGAAGATTTCATCCTAACAAAGAATTTAACTTTCTTGTAATATTACTTAACAGACCAGAAAAGATATTTCACATACTAGTTCAGTGTACTTTAAAATAAAGTTTTAATTTACAGAAATTGAAAAGGAAATCGAGACTGTGTTATATCACTATAAAGAACAGATGGTCCAGTAAGCAAAAGAAGCCATATAATCTGGGTTACTACTTTAAAAATATTATTTTTCTGATGAAAAATATTCAACTTTGGTGACCTAAAAGGTAATATTTTCTAATTACATTATTAATGAGCCTGAGAGGAGGATTTTTCCAATAGGCCCATAAATGATTGTTCTGTTTCAATGTGAGTAATTTTGCATACGATAAGAAATATAATATGCTGTGAGTTATGGAACTCTATCAACAAACACGTGACTAATTCCACACATGCATATTTATTTCATTTAGAAGGTACAATCAGGAAATTTCATTAAGACAAAGTTCTTTATTATGAGCTTAAGCCTATTAAAATTTGGGTCAAAGAAGAATTGAAGTTTTATTATGTCAAATAGAATGTCCATTCTTGAATACCATTGAAAATCCTTGCAGCTATTTGCTCAAGTTCACGCATATAATTGTCCTTATCACCGATTTGAAGTAGTCTTCTTTGAACAAATTTTGCACAAGTTGAAAGGTATGTAAATGGAATAAAATTTTCAATTCTTCAAAAAAATATATCTTGGATCAAAGTTAATTTTTTTGATTCAATCCAGATTAATTCAAAGTAAAATCATGTGTTATAAGGTATTCAGAATAATACTGGTTATTTTTTCTTCAATTGAATTTTAGCTAATGATCTTATAATTTGAGATACATATATGAACGAAGATATTTGAAATTGTGATATTACATTTAGTAAAATTAAATATCATTTTAAACTGTTAATAATATATCTTATATTTCATGCATTCACACTAAGTTAATTTATTTTGAAATATTTGTGTTATTAGAGGTAAAAACAAAAACAAAGTGGTCTAAAGATGTACAACACTATAATTCAGGAATATGAATATTACTTACACACTATAATTCGGGAATATGAATATTACTTACATTACACTTTGTTGAGAGTCATTGTGTATTTTGCGCATGATTACATTATTTAAGAAATTAAATGAGGCATATGAAACTTTTTTGGCACGTACTCGCACTAGACATAAAACTTAAATCAAATGTCAAAAATTATGGAAAAATCTCAGTGCCAAGTTTGGCAAAATGTGGTAAAGAGTACTTCTTTCGTTATATTGAGCGCTTCATTATTGTGTCACTCCCGAAATATTTATAGAATGAATAATGGCAGCATTTTGATGTGAATGTCACGCGCGTTCTGTGAAAATAACTTGTACTTCCTTTGTTGAAAACCTAAAGTGGCATAAACGCAGGCGTATTTATGACGACACGCAATTGATTTTAGTGCCAGAATAGTATTTACGAGTAAATTACAGATCGAGTGTAATGTACCCCAGTTAAATTATTATGTTAAAGTAAATAGTTTCACGGTTAAGTAATTCATTTGGTAAAGTGAAGATTATTTTTGATTTGAGAAATTAACTTTTACAGAGTTTTGTAATTTTAATAACTAAAATTTTGAATTTTTTGGAAAATTTAGTTTTATTAAAGTGCTGACGGTACGTTATTCATTATGGTATTCTCAATATATACTAGACAGTTTTATTTAAAGTTGCAGTAAATTTCAAAAGCATGAAATTCCCTTAATTACTGAAAAAAACATTATTTATTTATTTTATGGATAAGAAAATGTCAGTTCAGCAGTTTTAAAAGTTTTATTACTAGGAAACTGGCTAACTGAAATCGAAAAAAAATTTTTGATACAGAGAAAATTAATAAGCAAAATATTTGAGGAGCGCTTTTAACAATATATTTCTTTTTCCTATGAGTATAAGATAACATCAAACAAGATAAGTAGATTTTTTTTTGAAAGAATCAAAGAAAAAATTTATTTACTCTAAAAGATGAATAAGAATAAAGGAAAATCTGAAAAAAAAATGATATGAAAGAGCCTTTGTTGTTAGGCTAACTTCTCATTTCTTGAACACTTCTAATTTAGCACTGAACTGAAAGTAACCCCTATTTCTTGTGAATAATTTTAATTAGTACTTGAATAAACTGAAATATTTTATAGAAAAAGTTAATTAGTTACATGTAAACGCGTCCAATGAAAATTATTCACATTTTTTATGGTTTATTAAAATATTTCAAATACATAATTTAAAGTATCTGAGATTAAAATTATGAAATCGTATGAAAAATGGCGCATAATACCTAATATAGGATTATTTTAAATGAATTCCACTGAAAATCACTGTGAAATATAATCTTGGAAAAATTAATACGTTTCTATAAATTAATTTGATTTATGAAATATTTTAATTTCTTATTAACATGTTTCCATAAAAATTTCTCAAAGTAGAATGTGGTTGTCCTATAAATAAAATAATAATCATTGAATATGAAATTTTTCAATTACATAATAAAATCTGATATGCTATTATGTGTGGTTCATTGTTACAGCCAACTGGATTTCATGTAAAAAGTGTCATTAAATATTTATGAAATTATGATTGAATTAAATTCTGTAAATGGAGCACAGAGTTTCATTTTGCAATCCTATAAAATGGATCAAAGAACTTTATTAACAAGTTTATTCAGATAAAATTAAGTCTCATCCGATGAGATACAGCATTAGAAGTTAAAGTACTCAAAATAGAAATCATTTATCAAACAGAATAAAACTTTATTCGATTAATTTGATTGATATTTATTACTTGACGATTGTCTTAAAAAGTATTAAATGGAAAATTCAAAGTAAAAGGAAATAAAATAGTTCATCAAACTGAAACTAAACTTCCCTCTGTTAAAAAGTAAAAAAAAAAAATAATTTTACCATAAGCAAAATTGCATTTCATACCACATTTTATTAATAGCGATACACTGGAGTTGTACCAAATCACAATAAATTCGCCCCACATTGAGCGAAAGTATAAAGGACATTTCATAAATGTTGAGTTACTATTGCGAAGTGACTAAATAATGGAATTGAAAATAAAAGTGTAAATGATTTTTCCTAAGAATATTTGTTGAATGTTGGAAATTTTTTAAACGAGGAATTTTTTTTTCTGCATAGTATAATGCTTCTTTACAGAGAATTATTTTGATTTACCAAACGTAAATGAAAAGAGTGCTTAGGAACTGAAATCAAAACACATCTTATAGTAAAATAATGTCATTTGAGAACAGCTCCAGAAGAGTTAAGTAAAGGAATGAAAATAAGAAACAAAATGTTTTTCAATGTAATAATTTTTAACGGCATAGTGTTGATACATATAATCTTATTGCAAAAGCAATCCAAAATACCAAACAGCTCAAGGATCACGGGGGAGCAAATATAGTAAAAAGAGCAAACATTAATAGAGATAATCAAAAGAAAATAACATAAAAACTGAAAAAAATTTAAATTTTAAAAAATTTTAAAAAAAATGAACAAGAAAAAGAACACAAGAAGTCCAGTCTTTAAAATGAAATCATGAAAATTCTGGCGTTCCAATATAATTTCCTTATTTCATTTCGTTTTTGAGAATCTTTATTTAATTTTGGGTATACAAAGAAATGTTGTGCATTCACATTGCCTGAATTACTAAGTTGACATAAGTCAGATAAAAAGAAACCTATTTTATATATAATCCAAATGTTGTGTCAAATAATCATGACAATTTTGCAATTCAATGGCTTAGTAATTTCAACATAAAGTAAACTTATCTGTAGAACTTTATTTATATATCTTCTCCGACCATAAAGTTTTTTCAAATAATATAAAGGTTTATATTATCTTTACTATCTTGAAAAAATCTTTGACTGTCATGTAGGGAGGTAGCATTTTCATTTTACATTTTAAAAAACGCCAAAATTTTGCGTTTTCTGTATCATTCACAACAGTTAATGGTCAGTTAGACTCGGGAATCAGTTTCGCAGACAAGAATCCTTGTTTGAAATCACTACACTACCTAAAACTTGTAAACTCACAAAAACATTTATATTTTATAAAATTATATCATTAACTTGAGTGTTTATGAATCTGTTCTATTTAAATAATAGAAAAATTTTATAGCACAACAAATTTTATTTTTAACTCTTGTGAGCCCACTCACATTTCTATTAGCCAAAACAATGCTTGTGTTTAAACAAGCACGAAAATTGGAAAATAAAATAATTAGTTCTATTAGAATTATTTGTAACATCCAATTGAAATTTTGAAAAAAAATATTACTTTCACCTTTATTTTTTAGTTTTATGGTGTTGACGCGCAATATAAAAGAATAACTCTTAGTATGTATTTTGTGTATGTCAGTGAGTGAATATACATAATGCCATTATTTTTAAAAGCAGAAATCAGTAAATAGTTGCTAACATTTTTTTAAAGATACTTGAACAGTTAAAGACAAAATATTGTGTATGAACTGTGCATATATTTATGAATTGTATATCAGATTTAGTTATTTTATTTAGTTGCTGAAATCAGTTAAACTGTATTATCATTTAAATAAGGATTAATTATATTCTATAATTTAATCATGCCAAAAAAAGTTTAATACTTCTTTTCATGAAATTTGTAATTATTTTCAAAAATATAAATAAATAAATAAGTTCAAAATGTAAATGTATATTAAATATGCGGATATGTTTTCTTATTAATTCAATAACCACAAACATAATTTCCTTCTTTAGTGTGCAGTAGTTAGGAAAATTTAAAATATATAAAAATAACATTTCGAATAAAAAGAAATAAATGATGATGTATATAATTTTCAAGAGACTGAGTGTGTTTGACTTAAATTATATATATTTTATTTTAGTTCTTTTTATAAAAGATCGATAAAAATGAATATATTATTACAGATAATAAATTAATTTTGATACTTAAGTATTTGAAATATATCGTAAAGAAGGTTTATGCAAAATATTGATTTGGAGTAAAGCTGCATTAAAGATAAAGAATACATTAAAGTAATTTTTGATATTGGTATAAAAATTCATAATTTTTTATTTGAAATTGTAGACTTATTTAACATATTATTGCCATTTTTCTTACAGTATTTGTCAATGACGTAATTTTATGTATTATAAATGCATTATTTTATTTATTGTTTGTATTATGGATATTAAGAGTCTTATAGAATATAGAATAAAAACAATCATTTAATTTGGCAGTTAATTCTTTCTTTTAGATATAGATTCATCTG
The DNA here is from genome assembly GCA_030067965.1 of Latrodectus elegans. Taxonomy (NCBI): domain Eukaryota; kingdom Metazoa; phylum Arthropoda; class Arachnida; order Araneae; family Theridiidae; genus Latrodectus; species Latrodectus elegans. The sequence goes on along the minus strand of CM057814.1, from coordinate 80,324,761 downwards.
TGTCTTAATGAAAAACATAAAGTTTAGCAGAATGCTTTGCCCTCAGCATCTTGGGTATAATTATATTGAATAATTTTCAGACCATCTCTTCTGGCAAATAAAACAGAGTCAACAGCGGTTAAACCATTCTGTCTAGCTAATGCCTTTAGTAAAACATTTGTTAGAACAATATGTTTGACTTTCTGTATTGGTTTGAGCAATCATTTTGAATAAGATAGATTGTGTATTCTTTGTACATATTTGTTTGAAAACGGAAGTGAAAATGAAAACTTAAATGATGTTTTAATTATTATAAAATATTTTTTGCATTTAAAATTTAGCATTCAAAGCTTATGTATGGTAAAGGTACTTCAAATTTCTTTACAAAACAAAATGACGTTTCTATGACCGTATGAGATTAACTATATAAAATATTGAAATTAAATTCTAACATTCACTTTAAATTATGAATTTTATAAAATAGCATATCATAAAATTTCAAGATTATGCCTATTAAAAATAGTCAAAAATCAGAATTATATAAAAGTTCTCATTATTAATATATCTTTAACATTCTTAATTATTTCCATGGAATTATAAATTATTTTTCAATGTTGCAAATGTTGATAAATACATTCATTAATAATTGCGAAAACTGAAAGTAAATTTGGTTTCGTTTTTCTTTAGAGTTATAGTTATTTTTATATAAATTAACTATTAGTGATTTCTTTTATGTTTAAAAGTCAAAATAAATTTATTTGGATTTTATTCGTTGACTGAAATGTCTTCATTGTATGGAATAAGCAATATTTTTAAGGAAAATAGAATGAAATGTTTTTAAATAAGACTTTGTTGTTAAAAAAAAGTTATATTTTATGAGAAATAATCTTGTCAGCATTTCTGACTTTCATAATATAATGTAATAAAAACTTCCTGTCCAAAAACACAAAAATTGATGTTTCGTGAAAACTGTGCCCTTATCTTTTACATTCTGTATTAATTTTTCAGAAAGACTTTTGAAAAAAACTCTTTTTCTACTTTATTCTAAAATCCACTGCGAACAAGCAAACTCTTAAAGAAAATCATCTTAGACAGTTAGATCTGGAAATTGTGGTTTCAATCTTAAAATGCTGTGTAAATCAATGCTAATCATGCAGTTGATTGAACTGGCACGATATTTTTTATCAGAATCCTCCCTTTTAGATTACAATAAAGTAAAGGAATTCTGACGCTCAATTTGTCTTCAGTGATTAGTTAATTGCTATTGTAAGTTTTATACTGTCATGTCTTAAGATTGTGATTTTGTTTAAGGAAAGATTTTTCAGATGGCCGCAGTGTATTACAGCACCTAATTGTTGGTTATTCTCAAATATTTGAAAAAAACCCTCTCACCTTCTTTTCTCTCAGATCCACTACATCCATTTCTGATGAGTTCCATCATATGTTAAAACCATTGGCGATGAAATAGCTGATAGATTGTCCAATAAAAAGTTTATTTATTCCTTTATTTATCAAGAACTATATTCAAATGAAAGATCTAAATTCAATTTAGTTTGCTGTGTTCCAGATTAGTACCATTTATACACAAGAATGTCCCCTGGCATTCTGTTGGAAATCTGATATGACTGTTGCTCCCAGACAACTTTTGAAAGACTAACAAGTGACCATTTTAACTGTATTTCCTTTGATGTTGGCAGAAAAATCTATTCCTCTTTCAAAAATGTTGTGACTATTTAGCTTTATTAGATCATATTTTAGATTGTATCAAAATGGGAGAATTAACATTGTATATAAATTCCCTTATTATTATAGATTTTTCAATGGTGAACAATTTTGTGAATCTCTGACATGTGACATATGACAGATATTTCAAGGATAAACAATAACAAAATAAGTAATACAATTTTAAATTGCTTTTAGCTCTTGTATTTAGAAACTATTCACTGAATATAGTTCCAGGTGTAAAGGGATCTTGTGTGATGTTTATTCTCTCATAAATGTTTGCAGTAAATATTTCAGTTTATAAAATCTTTTAAAATATATTTTACGAAATTACTCATACAAACTATTTTCATTTTGATTACAGTTATAGTTTTAAGTTTATTATATGTAATAAAGCATCAAGTATGAAAATAAAACTCTAGTATTTTTTTAAAATATTGATTCCTATAATAATCGAAAAATTTGGTACATAATTTTATTTCTATTGCAACGTACTTGAATATTCAATAAATTCCATTCCATTGAATATGAAAATTATATTCAGTACAGTAAAAGAAAATTTCACTGTAATATACAATATATAGCAGATGACGTATCAAAAATATTCATATAATTTCTACTCAAAAGAAGTCTTTAATTTGATAAGCCCATTTTGTCAGTTACTTTCTCTTTAAGTACTCGGTAACGCAATTTCAAATATCAAATTAATTATGATGTCTTGTTATTGTTTCAAGAAATAAGTCTTATTACAGTGATTATCAGAATTTGTAAATGTACTTATTAAAGAAAATCTGGTTTAGAAAAATAATCGTAGGCTAATTTTATTATATTGCAATTACAATCCATGTGTTATTTGCTCCAGGTATTAATTAAGAGAGTGACAAAAAATGACACTTGTCGCTAACATTAATATATGAATTTGAGAATATTTCTGTGTTTTATACAGAGCTAAAAATATTACTGGGTAAATAAACAAAAGTGTGTAATTGCTTTCAATTATTGAAAGGGAATTTGTGATAAGATTACTTTGAAAGTAATTATCTAAATTAATTATATTATCGAACATATTGAACACTATCTTAGATTAAAAAATATGGAACTTAATTCGATAAAATAAAAGAAAAACAGTGCATATTAATCTCAATTCTCCTTATTAAGCCTCAATTTTTTTTTTAATTTTATGCCACAGAAGTAAAATAATTGGAGATAAGTTAGAATAAACAGCAAACAAGTCAATTTACATATATTATTTTGCTTAAATTGAATGAAATGAATGACACGTATTCCTTAAGCTAAGATAGTTTTTTTTCTATTACAGTTAATTAATTGTAAAAATACTATAAAAATTTACTCAATTTATTTTATTTTATTTATTTATTTATTTTTTTTTTTTTGCATTTTCAAAATATTTTTTGAATATCAAACAATATTTTTAATTAAAATATTAATGGTAATAACAATTAATAGAAAATGAACAAGTATAATTGAAAAGAAACTAACAAAAGGTCACGCTGAACACACTAAATAATGTAATTATTGCAAATATCATAAATATTAAGTTAACCATTAAATTTTTATTTTATTCTATTAAAAATTTTATAATATTATTTACAGAAATCATTTAACGTTTATGTATTTAATGGTGCAAAAAACTTTTTTCATTCATTGTAAAAAACGTTCATGCTTGATCAGTTTCGAAGGAGATTTTCCCTAAAGCTTACAACAATCACAATAGGAGTTTCCTAATTTACCCCTAGAGACAAACGTAACCAATAAAAAGACAAAGAAAGCTAACTTTAAATGAAACTGTCTGAGTTCTCTAGATATTCATTGGATTAATCCAGGTAAAATTCCTTTGGTATAATTTATTTGTTTTCCATTGGTACGTAATCTGTAGTCCTTCAAATAAATTTGTGTAAATAAGGTATCTAAAACACAGAGAAAATTCAGACATATTTAACAAAAGTGCAGTGATTTTTATTTTTCCACATTTAAGTGACTGGTGAATTAATATATAATGCTGTTGCAGAAAAAGTAATATACTGTTTACATAAGGAGTGGTTAAATAAAAAGCTGAAAAAAATTGAATAATAAAGAATTTTGTGAAAGGATTACCATATTTTAATCCGAAATTGCTTTAAAAAATCGTATTTTTTTAAATAATTAAGACCCTAATTATTTATCATTCATGACCTCCCAAATATTTTGGTTGATATTCGTGAAAAAAAAAATTATATTAAATAATGACAAAAATATATTTTTCTGTTTATCTCATTTAACAAGAAATCAATTTCGAAAATTAACAATAATTAAATAAAAATTATTTTAATCAATATCATTCTAATTTAATTAGAGATTAGATTTCCTTAGATTTGTGTACAGTAACCGGAAAAAATTTTTTTATAGATATGTTAGTATTTGATTATATATATTTTTTAAATAAAATTAGTTAATAATTTTGAAGTTCATTAGAAAAAAAATTATATTAAATAACGACAAAAATATATTTTTCTTTTTATCTCATTTAACAAGTTCATTAAAAAAATAATTTGTATACAGTAACCGGAAAAAATATTTCTTATAGATATGTTAGTATTTGATTATATGTATATACATATATATATATATGCATACATATACATATATATATACATATATATATATATATATATATATATATATATATATATATATATATATATGTGTGTGTGTGGGTGTGGGTGTGTGTGTGTGTGTGTGTGTGTGTGTATTTTTTTATTAAAATTAGTTAATAATGTTGAAGTTCATTAGAAAAATAACATCTAGCATCCAAAAAGTATCAGTAGATGGATTCAATAAATTTGTTATACATGTCTTACATTTGAAATTTGAAACAAACTCTGAGTTGTTTGTCGTTCATTATTTATTTTTAAGAGAGCAAAGAAGATAAGTATCTACAGCATGAAATTTTCACCGATCCACTACAAGCATACAAGTTGGGTTTTGAAATTAAAATCACGAACATTTGGACTGAAAGCCAGTGTAGTAATTATTTGGCTTTCAGCTCAACAAATCCAATGAATAATTTTTGTATCACATCCAATGATTATTTCAAATATTGAATATATAAAATTCTGCTTAAGATGCTGCATTACGTAATTTAGTGTTTACATTCTTCAATTTTAATTATTTTCCCTACCGTTCTCATTCTATTTTAAAATTCCAGTCATATTTCTTCTTTAGTTCATCTTTCAGACCACCTTTATTCTGTCTTAGTTGCTGGACCTGACTATGTTGCCATTTAAATAGTTCTTAGTCATTCTTAATTCCAGAGAATTTTTTTCCTTTGTATTTTTCTCTCTCTTGTATTTGCAGCTCCCAAAAAGCTTACCTTGTCTGCTAACTTCTTGGCCTCAGCATTTCAGTTTAACTTTTTTGAAAGCGAGATTATTTTCTGGTATTCATTGAATTCCTGAATATTATAAATGACCGAAATTCTTCCCATTTCTATGTCTAAACCACTTACATAATTTTGAAATATGCTTTATAATAGGCAAATGTGCAATAATATGCTAAAATAGCTATGATTTAACGAAGTAAACTCATTTGCAACATATTTTATGAAATATTTTATTGTAATAAAGGTACATTTAAATTCAAATGAACAGCAAAAACTTCGAATCAAACATTATGTATAACTTTTAAATTATTATTAACTATTTTGTTTAAGATTCATGCATAATTAAGATTTCAAATTTATTCATTCATGTTTTTTTACAGTGCAATTTGTTTTATATTTCAAGATTTTGTTTTTTACACTAAAAAATACTTTAGAAGTTTTTTTTTCTATATTTAATATCAACAATCTTAATTGTGATAAATAAAATTGGAATATAAATATTATGCATTAATATTTTATTACAATATCTACTTAGCTATATTAAGGTCTACTATCAGACATTTCTTCTTAAAATTACAAATTTTACGATATAAGTTTCTTCAATATCAGAAACTTTAATTACATATATTTTAGTATTAGAATTGCAATATATTCATTTATAAATTATGAAATTAAAGTTATTATACCATTAATTTAAGAACTTATTTGTAAAATGCTTCAAGTGGAATGATGTTTTAATTAGATTACATAACTAAACTAGTCCATCTAGCATAAAATGTTTTTGTTCTAAACCATCAAAAAATTAGGAAAACGTTTCAGTTTCACTGCCTATGTTGATGAAAAAAGGTACTATATATTGAAAGACGCAAAATTTTGTTAATTATTCAATTATGTGGGAAATAAATATAACTTCTTCATTTGTTGCTTTCTTTTCAGATTTTTTTGTAAATATCATTTTATAATTATATTTATTTTTTAATTATTATAAATTTATCATATTTTTCTTTATGAGGAGTTTTGCTGATTGTTGGTATTTTTCTTCAATGTGTGGCTATGAAGAATAATATTGATCAAACATTTTATGTCTAAGATAACATGAATTATAATAATGGTATTTTTACACAGAATTGTAATATTTCATTTTGCTTAACGTTTTCCCATTAAATTTTCACAAACGTTAGTGTTTTTATTACAAATGAAACATGTTCATAGTTTAGTACAGTAATAATAAATTTGGGAATAACACCTTTTTTACTTCAAAGTATATTAATTGATATTAATTTACAACTTTCTTGATTTAATAAACAATAAATTATTTTATGAACTTTTTACTTTAATTTCTTTTTTACACTATTTCTAGAAAGCATATATTTATTCCTGAAAAACTTAAAAACAATTTCAATTTTGAAAAAAAATAGATTTAAATTAATTATCATACGAAATATATGGAATTACAAAGTAATGCATTATATTAAATATCTTGTAAGATAGCATGAATTGTTATCTTACAATTAATTCATTTAAGAAACTTTACAAAATATATGATGCTATTATTATTTTTAACCGAATTATTACTTTTATTGTAATATTTAATTACACGAAAATAGAAAATGTTTAATCTCTAAGTGAATTTCATTCTCTCTCTCTTTTCCTAAATTTAAATTTCCGCATATTTGAATGGGTTGTTAGATAAATAGGAGGACATACTTAAAATGATGTTTATCTTAAAAATATGTAGGTCTCGATGAAATAAACTAAATTGGTAGTCTGAATTACGTAATGACTTTATGTTTATCTCATTTAATGTTCATCTACATAAGTAGATCGCAATTTAATGAGATATTAAAACTGTGCATCTAAATTTTATTATAAAAATATTCTTTATATTTCTTTAATAATCAAAATTAATTTTGAGTTAAACTTATTTCAGAATTATTTTTTTAAATTTTTAGATGATAAATGTTAACACATTTTAGGAAATAAATGGAGGAAAGTCATTATAAACGAAATAAACTTGCAGTCAATCTTCAAAATTATATAAGTTTTTCTTTAATTATTATATAATATTATTTAAGCCCAGTGTAGTGGTCTTAGTACTTCGCACTCCCAGAGTACAGGTCTGATGGCAAATCCAAAATGCTTGAATCCATCAATTTATAATAAGATTTATTTTATTTATAAAGTGAGAGTTTTGAATGATTATCATAAAAAACGTAACAAGAATTCTTCAATTAATAGTTTGTAATAGACATTGGTCATATTTAAAATATACTTTGTCCTTTAATTTAGAACAAATTTTATTTATTTATGTCGTAATGAGTGTTACAGTTTTTACTTTGCTCTTGTAATTACAGAATATTCAAAGCAACATGGTTATATGCTCGTTATAAATATGGCACCGTTTATCATATTCAATAAATATTAGAATGTTTAATCTACAAATAAATATCTTTTTACTGTATCTATATTTTGTTATTTGTTGTTAAAACATTTAAAAAATGGAAAATAATCATGAGAGCATTTATAATTATGAATTATTATTTTTCTACATGTGTTATTTGAAATAATCTAGAAGGTTATCTCTTTGATATATTCTATAATATAATTGAATTATAATTAGAAGCAATTTCTAATCAACATGGTTAAATGGTTAAGAATAAATATATATTTTTGTCCCATTCAAAAGATATCGTACATTGATTTGCGCATTTAATTAAAATTTTTTTCTGTATGTTACTTGAAGCTATGAATCCGAAATACATATAAATAACATTTGTCTGCTTAGAACTATTCATAACATGTCACCTAAAGAACTTATTTAATACTCAGTAGATTTTTAATCATCCCCAAAAAAATTATGCAATTTCATCTCACGACTTCTGAATTTTTAAAAAAAAAAATTCAAGCTTTAAACGTTATCATAAAAAAAAGTATTTCAATTAAAATAATAGGAAACTTTGACTGTTTTTCTGAAGAAGTTAATTGTTGGCAAATTTGTAAATGAAGAATGGTTTTATTATTGCACTAAGAGTAAGTATTACATTTGAGAGAGTGTAAAATATTCAAATCTATATTTGAGTTATTGTTTTCCTTTTTCTATGGCGAATTCATCAGTTATCCACAAAATCAGCTTATCCACTATTACCACGCTACTTAACACCACAGATAATCGGAAATTTAAGAAATTCATTATATATATATATATATATATATATATATATATATATATATATATATATATATATATATATATATATATATATATATATATATATATATATATATATATATATATATATATATATATATATATATATATATATATATATAATGTAAATGTCTGGAGTCTACTGAGTATTAAATAAGTCCTTATAAAAATATAGTTAAAAAAGAAATTTGAAAGGATCCTCTTTTCCGAATGGCCATGGATACTCTAAGCTATTTTTTAATATAGTATAATTGTCATAATTCCAAAAAAAAATATTCGTGTATTATTCTCATTACTTCATCTTAATTGAATTCTAAAATTACCGCAAAAAGCTATTTGTACACAGGAATACGGATCCTATTACTGATAACTTTCCAATTATAAATCGAAATATTATTATTTCATTCAAGAAGAAATAATAATATCTCAGGACAATAACAACTGGGAAACTTCCTAACATATAACTCCACAATTTTCTAATTAATAACTCAACAGGTATTTAAGCTTTGAGTGGGAAAAATAAACATTCTTGCAATGAATTACTTTACTAAATGAATAAAAATAAATTTTCTTAAATATACGGGATACTTTGTAAAATAAGGCAAACATGCTTTATAAACTACCCCGTAAAATAAATTTCAAGTTATGATTTGAAATATCCTTCCAGCTTAAAAAAATGAAGTAATCTAGCTATATATGCGCATATTTCCTTTTGTTGAATCATAAATTTCTGTATATTTCTTTGCAAGTAATGGAACGGAACTTGTTGATATATGCAAAAGCTTAACTTGACATTTAACTTTGTTATCCTCATTCATATTCCAAAAGTTATGCGCCTTCAGGAGTATTGGAAAGGTTGACAAAAGAAATTCTACGACATTCATAACTTTCCTAGATTGTTATCAATAGATATATTCAGACTAAGCGAAGATTGTAAGTGTTATTTTCAATTTGAGTACAATAATGAAATTACCTATAAGCAATAGTAAATTTATTTTGTAAAAATAAGCGGATGAATATGTTAATAAAACATTGTTATTCAATCTCTCCTTAATTAGATTCAAGGAGTTTTCAAATGCGTGAAAAATAAAATCAATGCTTTGATAAAAATCATATCGATTTACTGATAATTTGATTAATTTTATTTGATCTCAACTTTCTTGACAGTAAATATGTTGAATTATAATTATTTAATAAAGTGTAACTAGCATTGATTGGTTAGCAAATTAACTTTATTTTTGCTCAGTTGTACTATTAACTATTTGAACGTCTAATTATCCCACGTCCAGAAATAAATTTATATAGTTCCTCAAATAAAATATAAATTTACTTATGTAGGGAGTAAATATCATAGAAAATTGGTTTTAATTTTCATGGCATCTTATTTGAGATGCATCAATGAAAAATGTTTGAAACAAATAATTGTTGAGTTTTTCAAAACCTGCAGCAAATTAAGTAAAAATGTTGAAAACAAAAATCAAAGTGACAGTATTTTCCTGAAGATACTAGGACGTAAATGAGAGATATCTAAATAAAAACTTAATTTAAATTGAATTTCAAAGGTAAATTATCTCAGAATTTGTAACAAGTAATATAAAAATCTCCCTTTTTACTACATCTGTCATATTTACATTTCCAATTCAATGTTACTAAAATAAACTCATAGTTTTTATTCAGGTAAAATTTAGTTTTTATTCCAATAGGTGATTGAAATCAATTCTCTCAGGAAAATACAACTCTGAATCAACCACCGATTGATTACGATGCCTTTTTGTCAGCATTCTATAAACTGTTTTATAACATTTGAAGACAAAAAACGTTTGAAGAAAAAATTCAACAAGTATTTTAAAAAGAATGTAGTAAAAATTCCATGAAAGAGAAAGTATATATATGATTTCATAAAATAAAATTCCTAGAAGAACAACGATAGTTTAAAGAAAAGTATTTAAATGCAACAAAATCATTGAATGTTCTTTATTTTCTTCTAAATCATTGGAAGTATCAGTAATTTTTAATGAGTTAGGGAACAGCACCATCTGCATCATGTACATCGTAGTGAGCTCCATCATGAATTCAATTCTCTGAAAATTTATAGAAATTACCTTATTTGGTGATGTGTTTTAGAAGAAAAGACTATGAATATAGTAACATTACCACCATCACGGAAAGGTATGTATTAAACTGGGTGAAATTCAAAATTATGCAAAACTAGTGAAGGAAGAAGAAATTTCTCAAAATATATTGATGAAGGATGTGTACAAGAATAAGTATCATTTATATGATTTTACACCGGCACCGCAATAAATTACTCAACTTGTCAAATATGTAGAATATTTGGTGTTTGGACAATAGAGCAAAATGTTTAAAATAGTATTTCTTCAGAATAACACTCTAATAAGATAAGTTTTTTTTTTATTCAAACTGCAGAATAAATTTATGTAATTGATATATTGTGAAGAATATTTATTTGGCCCAAAATGCATCTTTCTATTCAACATTTAGTTTGATTTTCTATTTGGATGGTTTACAAACTGCATATGAATGTGGAATGTCCATCGCTGTTTTGTGTCTATCAGATTATGCAACAAAATAATACCGATTTCAAACATCATGGTAATCGTCTAGTAGGACTATTTCACATCAAACATTGCATCACAATGAAGGAAAAATATTTTTCTAAAATTACAGGAATAAAACATTCTTCAAATACTGATCAGGACTTTTATTGAGAAGTTGATATGTCATATATGGCCACTTCTACAGTTTTTTTCCTAAATTAGAATCTAAACCACATGGATATGTATAAATATCAGATACCCTGCCTTTCAGAATGTAAAGCATTAAATAGTTTGTTCAATAAAATTAATTAAATGAAATAAAGTTGTACGTGGTTTGTTTCCAAGTACGTAGATGAAATGAAATATGATTTTAATCTGATTTAATTTAGTCTAATTTTAATTTTATCAGTTTGAAAATAGAATTCTCAGTAAAAATTGTGTGTTTTTAATAATTTGAGACCTATTTTAAAATACATTTTCTGATAGGTTTAACCCTTGGACGCAAAAAGTATCAGTATCGTGATTTACCTAATCGAAAAATAAGTTATAACTTCAAAGATGTGGATAGGACTAAAGAAAATATTTATGAGAAAAATTTATGATTGTGTCATTGTAAAGTACTTTGTAAATTTAGCAAAGTAAGACAATTTTTCATGTCATGCATGAAACACAAATGCAAACTTTAGATCACATTTTTTGTTCTGAACTTAAAATTAATTTTCTCCCTTTTCAAACAATGACCATTAGCTATAAAAAGAGGACTATTGGGCAAATACGAAACATCTTGAAATTTTATTTTAAGTATAAAAATTTCAAACATATTTGTAAAGACTATTTAATATTTTCTGTTTAATGCTTCATTTAAACAGAATGAAAACGAATAATATTGAATTGAAATAACCAAGAAAATAGACATGTCTTTTTATTGTTAAGAATTAGTAATTATAGCATTAATTATTCTATAACTCTTTGAAAATGGACAGTTAAGAAATGGAAAATCAGAGATGGAATATTCGGAGCGAAATTGGTGCATATTATGGGCTCGGAAAATTAAAAACATCTTCAACTAAATATCTTTTTAAATGTACTTATTATTTTGATTCTAAAAAAACAGCAAGGAAATTAACAAAATTAGATACATATAGTAATTGCATGAAAAGTATTATAAAAATAAAATAATATTTCTTTTAACATGAAGGAAACTCTAGTCTTATTTTCGATGGTTTATATGGGCATGCTCATTTTCCGTTAATTTCTCATGTTAAGGACGGAAAATAAAACGCCCAATATAAAATTCTTACTAAAATCAAATTTGTAATTTTTGAAGATATTTTACTACTTTTGTCAATAAATTTTTAAGAAAGAGACAATCTATTATTGTAAAGGATATAAAAAAAACAGATGAAAATATTATTATCAATTGCAAATTGTTTTTGCTAAATGGAATTAGTAATGGAAAAGATATCTTAAAATAATTAAATGTTAAGCTCTTATCAGCATTATAAATGACTATGAATGAAAAATAAGAAAAACAAAATGACCAAAATGACAGTTGGGATTGCCAACAAATCAATTTAGGTTATGATAACAAAAAAAAAAAAAAAAAGAACGTCATTGTTGATACCAGAGTAAAATAGGAGATGAAAATCTAAACTGATCTGTTATTATGAATGCTTATAGTTTGGTTAAAAAGGTATATATTTGAAATACATGAAGTCCTTCAAGAAATTGAAAATAGTAAATAAGTAAAAAAAACATATTTCATGACACGGAAGTTCAAAGGAAAGATACGTTTGTCACATTATAGAAATTCAATTGAATTTAAGTTAAATGAAGCTTTTAATTCAAGATAACATTTAATTGAAGTTTTATCTTCTAAAAAAAATATCATTTATTCGTAAAAGTTTTGTTATATTTATAATACAAGCAAACCTTAATATGAGTTAATACCTCTTACAAAATAACAAGTTTCGATATTATAGTCTTCTTTACCCTAAATCCATATATTTGATTTTATTTACACAAATATGTTGTGATATATTTCAGAAAACTTGCTTAAAATTTGATGTTTTCTCCTCAGAAATATTCATTTCTTTAATAATATTTTAAAAGAGGATTATTCATTCTTAATTAAAATGGAAATCTATTAAGTGATGAGGATTTAAAAATTAGTATTAGATGTGTTTTCTGACTTCAATTTCATTCAAAATGCAGTAAACATGCTATATATATATATATATATATATATATATATTATATATATATATATATATATATATATATATATATATATATATATATATATATGTATATATATATGCATGTATGTATAGATTGATAGATAAATTTTTTCATTGAATCTGTAGACGGAAGAATGATTATTTTTATTGAAATAACATCGAATGTTATTCTTTTTATTACAGGCCAAATCATTTGATTTCCACCCGACAGGTAACATATTTTTGAGCGTGGAGAAAAAATTTATTTTATCAACAATTGACACATTTTTCATAAGTTTTATTTGTTAAACAGTATGATTTCCCTTTTCTTTTACAAATCGTCTTATTACAGCCAAATATTTTAATAAAATCAAATTCTAATTGAAATAATTTAACTAATATGTTTTGAAATGATTAAAAAATAAATATATTCCATTTCTTATAATCAACGTCAGTTACATTTATTATATTTCTCTTGTATGCAGTTTAAAATGACTTAGATGTAAAGAAATGCTCTATTTCCTTCAAGTAAACTCTGAGATGTTTTAAAACTTTGATGTATGAAAGAGATAAGCGTGCTCATGGAAAAGTCACGTGCACCTGTAATGATCTCGATTCAGAATGATCTAAAGTCGCAAATTGTCCTAAGATTCGAATCATGCTTCACGTCACGTCTGTTTACAGAATAATTCAGAATCCCACAAATCAGAATTTTATACTTAAGAAATTTTGAATAAAGAACCATTTGTTTAATGTTTCGTATTCTAGTAAATTAATATTTTTCTTCATTTGAACTTACTGAAAGAGGAAAATGGGATAAAAGAAATTTTGCATAAGTATTCTATTTTAAGATGAAATCAGTAATATCTGCAACAATTCTGAAGAAATGTTTATTAAATATGATTACATATGAAAAACATTTAAACAGAATTTTTTTATTGATTTATAAGGAGAATATGGTAAGCATTTATAAATGTATAAATTTTAAAGGTTGAAAGTTAATGAGTATATTTATTATCTTCTTAGAAAGATGGAAATTTTAGTGTGATCAATATTATTAATAATCAGATTAATGGGTTTTTGGGATAGCGAGGAATATTTTAAAAAATTTAAATCAATCGAATGTCAATTCTTCATACCAAAATTTACTTGTTATTAAAAACTATGAATGTTTTGAGAGTTATAGAATGTTTCAAGAATTTTTATAAATAATTCATGAAGAAAATGTCTTAAATTCAGTTGTATGGGTAAAAGATTTACGTAGTTTTTAATATTTGTAGTAATTATAAGTTATACAAATATTATAAAATTTATTGATATGCGAATGAATGAAGAAATAATATTATAACATTTTTATCATATATATTAATCATATCATATACAACGATTACAATTTCAAAAATCAATTTGAAAAGTTTATAGAAAATGATAAATTGAATCTTCAATAGCAAATTATGATATTTTAAGCAATGATAATTTCTTTACTCAATTCATCAAAGGATTGGAATTTAGTATTCTCTTAATTAATAAGCAACATTGAACTGTGCATAATGATATAGATATAAATCATTACTTTCAATTATGCTAACATTTAATTGTGAATTACAAAAAAAATATACTTTAACACACATAATGATGAGACTAAACAGATGAATTCATTTCTGTCTTACTGGACAAGTTAAGAAAATTTTGAGATTAAATGTCTTTCTTAAGAAACGATTAAGTCTACTTGAAAAATTTAATGCAGTTCTTCAATTTTAATATTTATAGTTGTTGTTACTTGGACAACCCAAGCTTACTACTTGGTTGCTATGGGAAATTAAATCAGAAGGGTGCGTCTTTCGTTTTAAACAGAGCACCAAGAAAGTGAAATTACTCTAAGACTCTTGAAATAGATGGCACCACCAGAGGATCCATTCCTTCAACTTGAACATTGATAGGAGGGGAAGGAAATTTTCTCCTGACCATTACACCCATGGTAACTATTCAACGACCGATCACAGGACTTTCCCTGTTACAGATTTAGTGAACACGTATATTGCATGTACTCGGTGGGTCTTTAGCGGCCTTGGGAATCCAAGCCCAGCCTTTCAAACGGAAGGCCATGTTACCATGGCCATTTAGAGTAATGGTAGAGATAAATTGTTTCATGCAACTAAACCTAAATTAAAAATTAATTCCTTCCTACTCTAAACTAAACTCAGTCTTTAATTGAACTCTATTGAATAAATTTGAATGCCATATAATGCAAAATGCTAAATGCATTTTAATATTTCAAAACAAAAATCAAAAGATGAAAAAATTAACTTGTTATAACTTAGGAGTAGTAATTAAAAAAATCAAACTTGTGATATTACGTGGAAAAATCTGTAGTCTTTTGTACATATATTCCTTGCTTCGATTGGGAAACAATGATTGTCTTAGGGTCCAAATAATATTCACTTACTTTAGTAATATTGTTTTGTTGAATTTATATTTTGCTTAGAGAGAAAATGTGAAGAGAGTTGAAGTAAAATTTTCATTTTTATTATTTCAGTCAAGGTAAAAACAAGAAGAATGAATATTTCTTAGATGAATAAAGAAATAATTGACTGAAAGTCATAAATAAAATATCTCTTGATATTATTTTGTTATCTGAACTTCATTTCGTATTTTTGCAGCACAATCGAAATTGAAGATAGACAACACAATTGAAGATTGAGAAAGTACAACAATAAAATTATAATAGCTTCAATTAAATTAGATTTATCATGTTCCTAATATTTTAATAATTACTCAAAATTATTGTTTTCAGAGAATGTAGTTTTATTTTTTCAAGTATCTAATTTAATTTTTATAAAAAAATAAAATTGATTATCACATAATTATTCAGCCTTTATAACATTCTTATTGACAAAAAATGTTTTCATAAAACATAATTTATGAATGCATACTGAATTACCAATATTTAGAGTTAATAGTAAGAAACATCTACAACCATGCTTGAATATTTTTTATTTTCAAATATTTCAAAAACTAGGTATCCAATTTTCTTTTTTATGTGATTATTATACTCAAACGGTTAAATTTAAGATTAAAAAAATACAGATATTCACGTATTTTTAACAATTAGTCAAAAAGAAATTATTTTGATACTATTATATATGTCATTTTTTAATAAAGAATAATTGCATAATATTGTATAATTAATAATTGTAAATTATTCGGAAAAAAAAAACGCACAATGTGTTGAAAACAAAAGGAATGAATTCTTCGCGTAAATAAAGAAATCAAACTTAAGTGGTAAATCAACGCACAGATTAAAACATGTTCACTGTACTTCCCATAGTTTTGTCACAGGTCTTCAAATGAATGCGGAAAATTCTATTTTTAAAGCTTTAACTATTAGCTTTGAGAAAATCCTTATAATTTAAAATTAAATATGACTAGTATTGTAAATTGTTATCCAAGAGGGTGTAGAAATATTTAGTGAACTGCTGTGAAATTTTGAATAAGTGTTTCAGAGAAAGACATAAATGTGCAATACATACGGCTAAATATTTGAAAAAAAAAACAGTTGATTTTCATGAGGAAAGTATGGAAAATAATAAGTTAGTTGTTAGTAGTAATTACTCTGAAAGTATCTTTTTTAAGATATTATCAAAAATATAGAAAAGGCTCGATTGTGATTGAAATAATGATTATAAATGTGGCAAAATACATATTAATGTTGTCAAATAAACGACGCAAAAACATAGAAAGCAGATTCTGAAGGAAACTTCAACCTTTAAAAAGCATGCATAAAGAGAGAAATTAGAAACTATTTACTGGATCATTATATAAAGAATATATCTGTGAAAAATGTTTTTACACTATTATTGGCGACATTTGTACATTATTATTGACGACACCTGATTTAAATTAATAAGACAAATAGCTAGGGAAGTTCCCAAGAAAATTCTCAAAAATAGGTAAAATGTATGACATAAATGACTCATTAAATTAAATAAATCCAAGATATAGAAAGATGTCTTTCAGAATGAGGTAAAAACTACCCGATTTTTTGTATTGTTTTTTTTTTTTCCCAAGAAAGGTGTTTGTAATGTATTTTCCAAGTCTAAGTTTAACTAACCTCTGTTAACTCCTTTTTAAAATTTAAGAACATAATTATTAAGTTGGTTTATTTTATTCTGTAAAAATGAAATAATCCATTTCTTGTGACGCAGGACAAATAACTTCTTACAAATAACAGTTTGACAGATCTTTTTTTTGTTCTTTTGATAAAAAGAAACGGGTGAATCAATTGGATTTCTGCAAACTAAAATAAATAAATATCACAGTTGCATTTTTAAAAATTGAAAATGCAATTTACATAAAATGTTTATTGTATTAATGTTAAAATATCAATGACTGTTTACTTCAAGTAGGCTATAAAATTGCTTATTATAAATTTATGAACTTATGAAAATTTTCCAATACATGTATGTTATTTTTTCCACATTATCTTCAGTATGTAAGACAGTTTTGCGTAGGTAATTACTAAGAATATGCACGCAGTATAATTCAATGTATTTTTAGGAATCATCTTTTTTATGACACAAAACTATTTACTGAAGTTTTCGTTTTGGAAAATGATTGAATATTCTATTTAAAAACCCTAGATCCGGAACACGAGATATAATTTCACAGGAACTCACATAAATAATGAAAAAAATACATTCTATGCTTTTGAATGAAAGACCAAGATTTATGTTTTGTGTGTACTTTGGATATTAAAAAATTTAAGAAAAAATGACAAAAGTCAATTAACTAATGATAGATAAATTTAAATGGGTTTGTGAAAATATTAAAGTAAAATAAACTCAGGAGCATGACAGTCCCCTGGGTCCAAGGCTTATATTGTCCAGATCTGTTTTCTTAATCTATGGTACTGGGCCACGAAGATGTCTCGATTAGAGGGTGAGCCTGAAGCAAAAATCCAAGTGGTTAATTCCTATTCATAATTGGTACTCAATACTCAGTTTTATTAACCAATTGAATGGATGAAAAGTCGACCTTGAGCTGGGGCTAAAGGCTTAAGTTCAGGACATGTTATTTAAGAGGTTGAAGCTCTACCACTGCGCCATTGGTTTTCTTATGAAGACATTAATTTAGTTAAAAATTATATTCCTTCTCAATACATGCTTTTTTACGTTACATTTTTTAAATAATAAAACAACTTTTATTAATAGAAAATAAATTTATTTTTACTATACACATAATAATTTTAAAAGTTCTTAAGTATTCAACTATAAATGACATTCTTTTTTCATAATAATTTCTAAATAAAGAAACAAATTTATTAAAATGGGATTCGGGTTTATTTTAGGTATGTTTCTATAGAGAAATATCTGTTTTCTTATTTTTAAATGAGCTGGTAATTATCAGCAAATAGTATTTGATCTCACCTTAATATCCGATTTCTATTTTTGCAGCCCATCTGTTTCCCTTTGCACTATGCTTTGATTTCAAAAGTATCATGCTATGGACCTATGTGAACAGAAGAAAACTTGATGGTAAAATACGATTTTAAATTATTCTGTTAATTATCAAAAGAAATTCTTGTATCAACATCAAAATAAAAAGGCATATGTAATCTAATAAGCTATTAGCGGGATATATGTATAATCATTGATACTGTGTCATGACTTGATGCCAACCAAAACATTAGATAATATTTTTGTTATTTTAACATTATTATTACTAATTTAACTTTCTATATCTCTTGAAATTAGTATCACAGATTTAAGCACCCAGAAGCAGAGCAAGAGATAAGCTCTTGCAAAGAAAAACAAAACTTAAGGTTATTTATCTCTTGAATAAAAGTAAACAGGATGTAACACAAGCAAAAGATCGTTGGGAAAACTAACATTTTTAAGAAGCAGTTGTTTTTATACCAGCATGCTTTCTTGTACAAATCCTAAATTGAGGCATACCAAAGAAGATGATAGCCGGATGGCAGCATTCATAGTTTAAAAGTAGCGACGAGGAGAACCCCCAATACCTGACCTGCCATCTCTTCATAGTTATAGTTATCATCTCTTCATAGACCATAGTTATCTCTTCACTTGAATGGCATCGGATTAAATGAAATGCTTTTAGAAATCAGCATATAGCATAAATTATATCAAAAATATATACCTTTATGTAAGACAATGACTTCTGAAATCATATTTAAGTAAATAGCTAAAAATGTTTGCATACAGAGGTGTTGTCTAGACTGTAGTTTTATATTACACTGAGTATGTGTGACAAAGTTTGTTGAGCATATGAAACAGAAAGTTTTTAAGAAGGTTTTCGTTGTATTATATGAAAATGATGTGAATAGGTAATTGTAACAATAAAGAAATTTGTGATTAATATAAGAAAATTTAATATAGTCACTTAGATAAGCAGAACTCATGAATACGTTATGTTAGAGAATGGAAATAAATAGAACAACTAAATAAATTCTAAAGATTAATCATTTCAATCCAGATCCGAAAACTCCTTGAGTTAAATCGAAAATTTATAAATAATTTTTAAAATGAGAAAAAAAATTATGTATAACTAAATCAATTTCTGTTTGTAGTTTCTTTATTTATAATTTGTTATATAGTTCTCTCATAGCTTGTTTTTTAAATTCTACACTATTAATCGAGAAGTCCGAGAAGGTTCACAAATCCGGTTAAGTTTAACTGCATTTTAATAAGCACCATTATCTTAATATCTTATAAAAAGCATCATTTATCATTATATCACGCAATAAATTATCAGAATTAATTTATTAAATACAATTATCCTATATTATTAAATTAAATTATATCTTTTCAGCAAAGATCTTCATTCAATTACAACTTAGAAATATTTACAAATATTATAATTGATTAGGTTAGAAATTAATTCAGTAGTAAAATTAAATTATAAGTTAGCTAAAATTAATTAATTTTATTTAATTGAGTTTCGAATGTTGATATATAGGAATTACAATATTCAAGATTCCTTACTATTGATATATTTTAATTAAACAGATAATAAATTTTTCCATCAACCGTAGATATCATTTCAAATTTCCGCCTGAATAGTACTTGAAAAAGAACTTGAAATTCCTATCCCAGTTCTTATTAGATTAGTTTCAATTATTGAATTATTTGCTAAACAAGACATCATTTCAAAAAATTTTAATGAAGCAATTCTTATAATCTGCTGACAAAGATGAAAGAATAAACGCTTTTATTTGGAAAAAGAATGCCTCCCTCTATACTTTCACATTCTTTTCTGCCAGCGGCACTTTTACTCAAGAAAAGTGAATGTTACGTAATGCAGTTTAGTTCTTGACAGAAGAATATATGTGCAAAATGGTTTACAGTCAGCACAGAAATCGAAATCATGCATTCCATTGTATTCTATTAGATTTGTCAGTGTTTATGAAAAAGATAACTTGGGAAGCTTAATGCCGAGAGCATTGTTCCTAAGCACAAAAAGAAGAATTCGGAAACATTTTCTTTATTTGAATAAAACTGAAGGATTCAAAGAAATAATACGTTGATTCTAAATAAAAAAGAATATATATATATATATATATATATATATATATATATATATATATATATATATATATATATATATATATATATATATATATATATATATATATATATATATATATATATATATATATATATATATATATATATATATATTGAGATATTTTTAATTAAATTGTGAGTTATGATTCTTATAAAATTTTCTAACTTTTATAAATATAATTAATAAGATTACTTATATAAATAAAAAAGAAAAACTGAGTTGCATTCAATTATTTATTATTTAAAAACAATAATTTTTCCTTGCTTAAAATTTATTTTTATTAATTTTTTTGAATACTTATATCCCTTTGCCATTGTAAGCAATTTTTATTTTATGTAATAAATATTTGTCTTATTTCTCGAGTTAAATAACAAGTCATAAAATTTTTAAAACATGAGTCAATATATATACTTTTATTGTTAATTTCAATTATTTTCTTTTACTTTTGATACAAGATTATTCATATGTTGCTTAAGATAAAACATATTCCAAAGTGATAAAACTAATCTTATTTTTAAATTTTCTCTATACAAAAATTATTTATTAAAATGTTATATTATTAACGTTTTTGATTATTAGCAATAAAAATCATTTTCAGCAAAACAAAAATGACCTAAGAAAAAACTAAGCATTACACTAATTTATGCCATTTCTTTGGTTTCCGTAGAGTTATAAGAATATTGATTAACTTTTTAAATGACTGGAAATAAAAGTTGTGTAAATAAATATTTCCATAAATCAAACATATCAAATCTTTTCAAGAGTTTTTGAATATTTTCAATATTTTATTGATGACAAAAATATAAATTCACAATTTTTCAATTCTTCGTATTGAATCAGATCAACTTGAAACAATAATCTGTAAAAATATTCGAAAAATCAGACTTTAAAAACTCAAAGTTATTAACTCAGAAATTAAATGATCACACTTTATTCAATTGAACTAAAAAAAGTAGAACTCATACTAAAAAAATCCGACTTTAAAACATTTCGAATGTATTGATTGTTGCTTGGAAAGAAGAATCCTGAAGCGGAGAAGAAACCAATGAAATTAAACTAGTATTATGATTTTAAAAACACTTGGATTGAAAACTGATTACTTAATTTCAAAGTATAATGAAACTATGCGAGAACTTTGCAAAGTCACTGGCAATATACAAACAAAATTTATGAAAAGGACCGATTACATGACAATTTGATAAACACCTAATTTTTTAAGAAAAGAAAAAAATAATCATTATGAGTTTGAAGGGCATATTTTGGATGAATGATATAAATAGTTCTAGTGAAATAAAAGTGTTCACAAAAAACAACTTTCTTGTTAATCTGCCATGATCTTGGTTGAATAGTAACAAGATTAAAGATCATATGGCATTCATGATTCTCTTTCTATTTTACTCTCATAGAAACAAATGGATATTCGCAACACAAAAATAATAAATAAATGAACATTAGATTAAAAAAACAATATCCCGATAAATGACAAACTTTGCAAATTTTAATGGGTTTTGAAAATTAAATTAATATAGCTGATTTGCAACTTTAGTAAAAAAAATAGAGCATAGAATATGTATAAGCTAAACTTATATTTTATCTCTAACTCTTTCATTAATAGAAAATAATGTTTTAAACTGCAGGAAAAACATAGAGGAATGTGTTAATAGGAAAAATCAACAAATGATACTCATAAAATCTTCTTACTAAATGAATACGAAAACACATTTTCATCTGCTAATCAAGGAGAAAAATTAGTCAATATTTGAATTACGAATTTTATCTATGCTTTAATAATACTTGTATTCAATAAAAATTTCTAAAAAATTATCTTTACATCCTACCTTGAATTTACGTGGCATAATGTTTAAATTATTTTATTGTCAATGGAGTTACATTTATATAAACAAATTTATAAAATATATTAGCAATGTTTTATTTTTAAGAGGTGTATTTATTACATAGAGGTACATTAAGTTAAAGTTTGTGTTATTATTTATGCAATTACAATACTTTCGAGTATATATATATGTATGTATGTATCTATATATATATGTATATGTATATATATATATATATATATATATATATGTATATATATATGTATGTATATATGTATGTATGTATCTATATATATATGTATATGTATATATATATATATATATATATATATATGTATATATATATGTATGTATATATATATATATACGTTAATCCTTAACCTATTAATAACAGCTTAACTAACAGCCCGCCCGATATGAGTCAAAGCCTATAGTCTCCATATCTGATTTCTGTCCTTAGTACCAGAGTGGGAAGTATATGCCTTGGTTAGGTGATCAGACGAACCTTCGCTTAATTCAATCATCTAACCAGTAAGATAGACAGCGAAACTCCCAGAGTTTAGTTCCCATGCATGCTTAGTACTTAGCTTTTATTACCCAGTGGAGGAATAGAAGGCTGATTTAACCTTGCCCAGATCGAGAATCAACCCTCGGACATATATATACGTATATATATATTTATATATATATATATATTTATATAATAGTCAAAATAGTTTAATATAAAATGAAGCAAGAATTAATATGTATTAAAAGTATATTAAATTTCCTAATTATAGGTATTGTTAAAATGCATGATGGCGAATTCCAATATTAAAAAAATAAGTTCATAAACGCAACTTTTACGGTACAAGAGTTTAATATAGTGTCAGCTCTCTAGAACCAGACAATTTTGGTATTTTAGCTCTAACAGATGATCTTTGAAGTCCTTACGTAAGCCCCTCTGTTTCTTTTAGATTATGAAGCACTTTACTGAGCAAATCTGGTTTCAAGGCACGTATAGTCCTCCTGTAAACGTGATATTTTTGCTGAACAATTTGTAAAGGGTCATTATTTGATTTTTATTTTCATATTTTTGTTACTTTTTTGGTTAATTTCATAGCATATTTGCTATTTTTTTTACCCCCGATTCTGAAGTATACAGTTTATTTGCAAACTATTTGCTGATGTTGATATTTATTTATGTTCTATTTTGATACAGACTTACTCAACAAAAAAAAATCTGTTTAACAATAGAGTGTTAATATGTTCATTTATATTAAAAAAGATGCGCAAAGAAGAAAAATAAAAATTTAAAAACAGATATTGCCAATAATTACATAAAATGATGCAACATTTCTATTATATGTGTTTAATTTTGGAATATAGTAAAACACTTCACACTTAAAACAATTTATTTTAAATTTTTATTAAAAGTAATATGACCTAACATTAGAATTATTATGTTATCAAAAATAAGATGGAATTTAAAATGAATAAAAAGAGACACATTGATTGTTATAGGTGAATACATATTATTCTTCTTAAAAATGAAAGAAGGAATTATTACAGGAATTTGTAATCGTATTAATGACTTCATTTATACTTTATCATCAGCATTGGCACGATAGCCATTCGTGGGCCTTGGCCTTCTTCAGAAGTCTCTGCCATTCTGCCCCTTTTCTGGAAATTGACCTCAAGTTTTTGACTTTAAGTATGTTGAAGTCTTCTTCCAGGCAGTCCTTCAATCTGTTTTTGGGTCTTCCTATTGGTCTACTACTTAAAGGGGTGGTGGTGAAGACCTTTATTGATGTTCTCTCTGCACTCATTCTCATGAGGTGGTTTGCGCATCTCATTCTAGATTCATTTATACTTTAAACTATAATAAACATCAATCTAAACATGTTGCAATTTGTGGGAATTAAAGCATAGACCATAATGATTCAAGTTATATATGCAAAAAGTTCAGTATGTTGTGCTGTAAATTTTATGTAATTGATGATTCAGTTAACGTAATCGATTATTATTTTAATATATCTGATTAGAAATATAATTAAAGATCTAGTTAATAACTTACTATTTTAATCTTGTCTTACATTTTTCCAAATGGATTAAAACGTAAATTGTGGTCACAATTTAATTTAGCGCCTCCTTTAAGTAACCCAAATCAATCCTATAAACATTTATCAATCCTATAAACATTTTCTATTTGAATTTAGTAATTTGCCTTGTTAAACATAATAAAGATGATAAAAATTTCTGTAAAAATGACATGTATTTATAATTCAGTTTATGTTTTTAATCTTTTATACTTAAATCTCCTTCCCTCTAAATATTACTTAGTGTGCAGAAAAATTTTTAAGAACTTTAACTATTCTGTATATTTTATTATATTAGATTCTTAAAAAGTAATTTCACTTTTCCCAAATGGGGAGCTAAATTGTATTTTTTCACTGCCAACTTCACATTTAAACAGGCAGTCATTATACATTTTGATGGCTGATCTAATAAGGTTTCCTGATTAAAAATTTAATTAATTCTACGCAGTAGATTTCAGTTGATGCCTTTCAGACATAGAAAATGAAAAAGGGCATCTTCCGCCCATTTTACTTTTACTTGGTTACTATCGAAAAAATAAAAATGCTGTTCAAGTAATATATATATATAAAATATATATGTATATATAAATATATATATACATATAAAATAAATATATAAAATAAAATATAGATATATAATATATATATATATATATATATATATATATATATATATATATATATATATATATATATATATATATATATATATATATATATATATATATATATATATATATATATATATATATATATATATATATATATATATATATATATACAGTGGTGGCCAAAATTGTGGACACTTTTGGAAACTTTTATTTTTTTTTTAAAATTTGTATGCTTATAGAAAATGTTACGTTTCGCAGAATGCAAGCTTTTATTTATCATTTTAAACAGAATTTATTACTAAATTCAATACAAAACATTAAATTCAATTATTTGCAATACTAAAAAGTTAAATGATAATAGTTATGGACAGACATTAGATAGTGATGATTGCAGTGAGTTATCAGTACTTAATAGTGTACCCCCTTTTTTTATTACAGTTTTACATCGACGTTTATTGAGCTAACAAAAGTTTTATGCTCTTTTTTCGTTATTACATGATGCCAAGAAACAATTAAGGTCTCAATTATTTCCCTTTTATTTAATGGGCTTCTCATTCGGAAAAGAGTTTCTTATATTGCAAATACAAGTAGGAATTTTTGTAAAAATATTTAATATTTAGTCAAGAAGCAATGACATCAAATAAAAGAGTAGATTGGATACCTAGAAAGAGATGTAATATTAGTCTGTTACGAGAAAGTGGTCTTTCCTCTTCTGAAATTTCAAGACAGGTGGGTGGTTCAGTGACTACATCTGGATTCAGAAAGATTTGTTTACGATATCAGGAGACAAATTCAATAAAATACAAGGAAGAAAAAGGCTAAAAAAGGTGCACCACATCTATTGATGACAGAAGAATCTATGTCTCCAAGATAGAAAAATGTCATCAGTGGTCATCAGAAGTGATCTGAATGATGCTGGTGTTTCTGTCAGTTCAAGAACAATCAGGAGAAGTTTAACAGATGTCGGACCAAGAGGTAGAATTCCACGAAAAAACCCTTATCTTTATTTTCAGCAACGAAAAAAAAAGCTACAGTGAGCAAAGGAACACATTAATTGGACAGTTTATCAGTGGTCACACAAGTTATATGGAGCGATGAAACTAAGCTATCGTTATTATTTGGTAGTGATGGGCGAAAATATGTAAGACGTAGAAAAAGAGAAGAGCTGCATCCTGACTGCATTCAAGCAACTGTGAAGAACACAGTTAGCGTTATGATTTGGTCATGCATGTCAGCAGATGTTATTGGTCAGCTTCATGACATCGATGGGACACTGAATACCAGAAAATACATTGACACTATTCTAGAACCCAAACTTCTACCTTCGATCAGAGATATCTTTCCCAACAATGTTACGTTTATTTTTCAGCAGGATTCTGCTCCTTGCCACACGGCTAAAATATTGAGAGAGTGGTTTCGTACAAAGAGCATTAAATTGTTGTCATGGCCAGGAAACAGTCCTGACCTCAATCCTATCGAAATTTGTGGCACCGTTTGAAAACTCTTGTCCGAATGAGGCGCCCATCAAATAAACGGGAACTAATTGAGGCTATAATTGTTTTCTGGCATCATGTAATAACGAAAGAAGAGCTTAACACTCTTGTCAGCTCAATGAAACATCGATGTGAAGGTGTAATTAAAAATAAAGTGTACTCTACTAAGTACTGATAACTCACTGCAATCATCGCTATCGATAACTATTATCGTTTTACTTTTTTGTATTGCATGTAATTAAATTTTTTGTTTTGTATTGAATTCAGTAATAAATTCTCTTTAAAATGATATATACAAGTTTGCATTTTGAGGAACGTAACGCTTTCTATAAGCATACAAATTTCAAAAACATAAAAATTTCCAAAAGTTTGCACATTTTTAGCCACCACTGTATATATATATATATATATATATATATATAGTTATTTTGATATTTATAGTGCAGTACACTTTCGAAGGGCACTTAAAATACAATAAAGCCATGAAATTTATTAAATGCAATCCTTCATAATTGTTTGAAATGTTTAAGTTTGATCTCAAAGTTCATTATATGGGTTTTGCATGTTCTTTACAGAAGGATATTTACGTCATCTCATAGATGTCTGTGATATGTTTCTAAAATGCCTTGAAAATTTTCCATTTTGGCATTGTATCACGTTTGCGATTGAGAGATGGAGTATCAATATTACTGTTAATTTTGTTAGATCATGGAGTAAAGACTAAGAACCAGAATAAAACACATCTAAAAGTAAATGTTTATCAATAAATGATAATGATTTCTTTTTGGTGGAATTTGAAAGGAATATTTTTTATTATGTATAGATTCTACCATCACAATCAATTCTAAATTGCACTTTTACCAGCAGGACAAATTGTATGATTCACTTTAAAAAATGAGACCAGAATTAATCAATAGTAAAGCATGTTACAATGCGACCCCTCATACAAGTTTGTTAGCTCGCCAAAACCTCCTACAGCAGAGATAGGATATATTGCCATCCCTCAATATTCTTCACACATCTGGCACCTTCTAATTATTATCTGTTCCGCTCCATTAAAATATTTCTAAACTGTAAAAACTTTTCTCAAATACGCTGCTCAAATATTTGTTCCTTCAATTTTGTGCCAATAAAAACCAAACATTTTATCAGTGAAGAATCAATCTATTCCCAGGAAGATGCCAAGAAATATTGTGCTGGAATGAACGATATATAATTCCATGAAATATTTATTCGCTGTAAGGAAAACGGTTTTTATTTTTTATTAAAAACGAACATTTTGGGAATATCACCGTTTTGCTTATGTTCTTTTTTTACACATCGTCATGTAAATAGCAAAGGGAAGTCACTCTTTGTTGATGTAAGTATAGCGTTCATCATTCTTGCTCTCTTACAACTGCTAAAAATGTATTTAGCTGAAAAATTCCCAAATTCAAAATAGTTCATTGTTTCAATGACAAAAGTTTAAAGTTTCAATTAATACAAACTCTAAAAATATGCATTTAAAATGACTCATAAATTATTTTATTTATTCTTAAGTGTTCCTCTATTTTGAATAGATTACAAACAAGAAAAGAATCTGCAATTAGTTGTAACCTTCATTGGAAAAAATAGGACTTACATGTATTTAATGAAATTTTAAAAAGATTAAGAATGCAAAAAAAAAAAATGTTATTTTCACTTTTTCCTTTTCGTTTGTCTTAAAATATTTATGAAATAAAATCAGATGAGTAATTATTTGCCTTTAAGTATTCCTTTTCTCATATTCATTCCGTAATTTAATACATTATTTTGAATTATAAATAAATCATGCTCTTGTTTAAATAGCTTCAGATTTTTAATCTTTAAATAAAATATAATTATTTATTTGAAATTAACGTAACTTAAGAAAGTTAATAATGTCCATTTAAAGCATTTTGTAATGAAGAATTGGAAATTTAACAAAGGCTATTAACATTCAAGAATTTTAATTAATCATGCCCCGACTTGTAGAAGTAATTGTAGAAGGAAAATACAACTCGAAGCATGATTTATAAAGACACAATACTTAAACTGATAAGAAATCTAGGACGTTAATCGGTGTTACAGAATATGGATAATATTTATTTTTTCAGGTTTAGGGGGATAATACATTTACAGAATTATTAATATTCTATGCTTATAAATCTTGCTTTCACTATAACATCTTTGTTGACTGTGCATTTTAAGTTAGACTCCTCGAAGAAAATAAAGACATACACTTCTCGCTGTATGACATTGTTAGAGACTAAAACGTGCTTTAAGGATCTACATGTCATTATTAGGCATCTGAATTGACTAAAATATGCATTGAATATATAAATTCCATTATTTTGAAATGTGACGAAAGTAGAAAGTTATGAGTATAACCTAAAAATTTTTTTTTTATTTTTAAAATCAATGGTGGCACAAAATATTAAGGTATTTGTTATTGCTGTGCCCCAGAGGTATCTGGCTAAAAAGAGAAGAGTGCATATGCTTTCAAGGACATGTGCTTCTTTTATCGCAGTATAAAAAGTGCAGCAAAAATCTGAATTTCTTCTCGTCATAAAAGTATTTGCAATCACATTCAAAAAATAAGTATGCTTTTAAGATTTCGCCACTATGGTAGCTGTATCAACTATCGCTTAATGTCTGATCATGGTCAATTTAATGTATTTCATTCATGAGTATTGTATTTTTAAGTTAATCAATGCTAAGGAGCATTATATTTCAAATATTAAATGTCATATTAATAATATGTTGCTTGATATAGATTTTCATTATTGCCAAAGCCCAAAATTTTACAAGTGGTATTCATAAAGATAGAGAAAAAAATCACTAATCTAATTTCGTAATAAAAATTATCCAAGCCATAAAATATACAACAAATGTTACTGCTAAAGTCTCTTTCAAATATATTGCTCATGTACTTATTTTGCTTCAAAATTTAAAAAAGCAGTATTTTATTAGTAAATATGGTTAACAAAACTACACAAAATGTGATTACAATTTTGGATTTACGTTGCTTACACGAAATATATTCTTCAACAGCATATTCTAATATAACTTCAGAATAAAATAAGATAGAATGTCTACAATTGATGGTTATGAGATCACTGTGTATAGTAATGTCTATAAGAGCATTTATGTCTATCGTAATCAGATATGTAAGAAAACCGACAGGTATATTTTATGATGTGTAATACATTTTATTTATTATCAATATATTTAAATTTATTAAAACTCTATCGCTAATATATCTGAATCATTGAAATGTGGTGATTAATAAAGTACATTTAACTTTTTAGAAAAAAGCCACCATGTTTATCCAAATAAAATTTTCATTATTGCTAATATTTCTTTTAATTATAAAAATTTATAAAAATAATTTTAATATTCATAAAATGTTAAAATTAAAGTATGATAAAAAAAAACATTTAATTCTTATTTGGAATAAATGAATCTCCAAGAAAAATTATAATGTGTATTTTTTTTTCAATTCAATTGTTGTTGGAAAAAATCATAACGTAAGGGAATTCCCATAAATAAAAATAGAAAATTCTGGAAACAAAAGTAAATTATATTTTCATAATTACTTTCATATGCGGAATATTCCCAAAGTAATTTATATGCATTAATCGTACAAACCAGAAAGATAAAAAAAAAATCTCCATTAAAATATATGCTGTTTTAATATCTATTATATCAATACCTGTTATCAGGGGAAAGTCCACTAAAATTTTTCCTTTATAGAACTTAATTATGAAACATTCTAGATCAACAGAAAATAACTTCATACGTCTGACTTAATGATTTACTTTTCCAAAATATTTTGATTTATTCCCCTTCTTTTCTAGAAAAGCATAATAATTAGAAAGATAAAATTTTGTTCTTCCTGATGGAAATTGAGTGGCTTCACTTTCATACATAATTAACAGAAATAATTTATTTAAAATATGAATAAATACTTCTCTGTTTTTTTTTCTCTTGATACACTTTTATAAAGATAACCTTCTTCAATCTTGCATATTCAAATAACTAGGAGAAGAATGGTAACAAAATGTGTATATTGAATTAGATATTATTAGAAGAATATAAAATATTCATAACAAGTAGAATATATTTTGCATAATAACGTATTCAAGGTAACGAGAATTTAAGTTCATATAAGTGTCAGAAGCATTAAGCAGAAGGTATGTAAATAGTAGATGATTAAGTCTTTTATTTGTTCTCAAATTAGAATCTGAAGTTTTAAGATTTTCCTGAAACTCATAATGTGGTTTTAGAAAAAAAATAAACAGGATTAAAATGTTTAATAAAAAATAAGATATAGATAATATATTTTTAGGAATCTTAAGGGAAATATAATTTTCCTGATTAACAGTCTTGGCAGAGTTTGTAGAATATATGTTTTTAGCACTTAAGTTCCATTGACAAATCATTGCCGATTTGATGGTAAAACCAGTAATAACTGCACAGAATATAGTCTGTTCTAATCAACAAACCTAACTGAACCCATTGATGGAGGGATTCAAATGATATAATAAGACTCTTTAAGCAATAAAAAGAATAACTTGACATGCTATGACCAGAAAGATGATGTCTGTATCTTTATTAAGATGATCCTGTCTTTATTTTGTAAACATATCCATTGGATTTTAAGCTACTTTTAAATTCACTTGAAATTATTAAAACTTCTAGTAGCATGATTTAGTAGAATAATGCAGACTGTGGTTAATTCAGATTATCAAAAAATCCATTTTGAAAGCTGGTGATGCTTCCAGGATGACATGTTCCGCTATCACATGTCTTGCATGGAATCTTTTGCTCACGTTAAACAAATAATTGACTTTACATGTTAATAATAAGCACTTAGAAACTATTTACACCTCATATAAGCTAAGATCGATGGGATATCTTAGGAGTATGAAACACCATAATACCACGTGAAAATACTTTGCACTATTTTGTGTTCCATGACTATTTCGAAAATGTTTTTTGTCATATGTCCTTAGATTCTTGTTGCTACATTACTTACCATTCCTGGTCTAATATTTCAGGTATACCACTTTTATACCTTCCCCACAAGAGTTATTGAATTTTGTTGAAAGCTGCATTTTTTAATTTTTAATTTAAAATATTCTTGTTTTCAATGAGCATTGTCCAATAATTGTCTAGTTTTGCTTAAAGAAATGATTTTATTTTGAATAATCATTTTTATTGTAAGTGAACATATTTTATAACTGAAATGTGATTGAAGAGAGAATTTTCCATATTTATTATATATAGAATTTTATCTGCATTTCAGCTCAATACTATGAAAATTTATAGAAAATTCCATTAAATACGTTAGTTCTTATTTGTTTATCAATTTTATAAAATCCTTGCTTCCACTTAACACTATTTAGACATCATTTTTTAATCAAGCATCTTGATAAAAAATAATGTGATTTTAAAAGTGCACAAGTCACGACATTTTTTGTTTAACTTACTATTTTGAGCTATAGTTAAATGCCCATATTTTGCTCAATTGAATTATTTAGAATTTTGCATTAAAATATATACAAATTTTACAATAACCCATTAAGATAATTAAGATACCTTTTCCCAATATATATAAATGGTTATTATTCTATTATATAAAGGATTAGTAATAAAATGAGCTTTTTGAGTTTGAAAAGCATGAAATTTTCCATATGTAAATAAGAAAAAATTGGGAATTTATATAAAAAGACTGAACTTGTATTTTAGTAGTTCTATTTTCATTAGGGAACACAAGTACGTGGTTGATTTGAATTGTAAATACAAAATAAACAAGAAAATGATGCTTTTATCAGTCTAAATCAGAGAAAGAGAGAGAGAGAGAAATGTTAAAAATTTAAAAATTATCTTTGTGTTATAAAAAATTTTATTTACTTATTCAAAACAATTGGATTTCGAATTATATTTGACCTTTTTCAATGTTTCACAACTTTGCGCATCTGTATTTCAGTTAAAATTTCCTTGTATCTTTAATTCCATATTCAAATTTTACGTACTAAATTTCATTAGTAAAAGATAAAAGGGTCTTAATTTTGAAATTTAGTAAGATACATTTGTAATTGTGTGATAAAGAATTCAGTAAACTTTATGATGACTTTTAAAATTTTTAATTCCTTATATAACACTGTTTCAATCTTCTTATCAAATCATCCTCATCTTATAAAGAGGGCTTTTGTAGAATCAAATGTCTCTCCAAAAGAGTAGCGGTTGGAGGTCCCGCTCAAATTAACCCTCGTGTGCAAAAATAGACCGTTGAGTGACAAACAAACCAATGGAGTAGCGGGATGTATAAAGGTTGGTTTGTAGCTCAAGTGTCTACTTTGTCTCTTGAACGTATAAAGTGGTAGGTTTGTGTTAGCACTTTGATCCACAGAAATAGGCAGCAGGAAACGTATCGCAGTATGCAAATTTTAAATGTGGGCTCTTCTATTCTAGCATTAAACTGCGTTAAAGTTTTCTAGTTACCAAACACTTTTAATTCAATTTTGAATACTTTTGGCACATGAGGTGATGAAAAGAGTAATGATTGAATTTTTTTATTAATTTTAACTGAAATTACGACCGGTGGGGGTGTAATATAATTTTTTAATATAATTCAGAAAATTTTATCTTATAAATTAGAGCTGTGTTTTTAAAAATAACATTACCTCTTTTATTTTAATGGAATTCTTAATCACTTTACAGTAAGAAGATTTCGACACTTTTTTTGCAAATATAGTGTTAGTGTTTCTACCAATTTTTATTCTTCATTTATTTTTTTAACAACAGATCTATTTAGGACGTTTAAGAAAATTAAAATTCAAAGGAGCTAAAAATAAATATTTTGCAAATTATAATGAACTAAAAAGAGCGTAAATTAAGTTTCTAAATTTTATAACTGTATATTTATTGCATTCCTTCAAAATTCTAAATATATAATTGACAGAAATTTACAAATAATATCCGATGGAATATATTATTAAATATTAAATAAAAAAGGAATTAAATCCGTAATGTAATGAAAATAAACTATATGAAAATTGTTATATAAGAATCAAAGACTTTGAAGTTGCATTATATTTCATATTTTCTTAGCATCGTAATCAGTTGCATACAAAATAAATAACTTTGAATAATTAAGTATGATGCGACATTCTTTTCAAAAACGTCTTCTTATTTTGAGACTTCTAATGTCTTATTATAACCTAAGCTATTTCATAAAATTTTCTCGGAAAATAAGCCGAAGTTAATGCAGAGACGCTTAAAAGCCAAATTTCCTCTGAGATTAAGATGATTTTCCCATTCAGATGGAGGTACATGCAAACTGTGTCTGTCTTAAAATTCAAAGTAAACATTTCATTAATTGATGTTGACGTAAACTCATTCTAAGTCTATGATTTTATAAGATATTACTTTCTGGTTCTTTGATATGAGCTTCTGAATTTAAACAATCTAAATGTGAACATATTCTATTTCAATTTAATTGAAAATTATTTCTTCCTAATAATGATTGTAAATGCATTATTTGAATATATATTTTATTCATGTCATTGATGTGGTTTAAAATACATTATTCAATACTTTTATTGAGTGGTATATTTATTTTAATTTGCTAAAATATACAAACAACTTATGAAATAATATTCATCAACTTATCATTTCTTCAAATTAAGTGAAATTTGAAACAAATTGAAGTTATACATAAAAGAAATTAAGAAAATACACAATATTTTACGAAATTCCTTTTATTAAAGGTATAGAGAATAATGTGAAAATTTTCAAATAACTTTGAAATATGTCATTTATTTTTAACTTATCTTAAATACAAAATAAATATTTCTTAGAAAATTTGTTTGCTATTTTAGGATTAAATTTGCTCTCATAAGCAAATTAACAAGAATTCACTATGTTAAATGGGTTCAAAAATATTCTACCTATTTATTTCCCATACAGGAAAATATTCCAATCCTACATAGCAGAAGGCCAAAATATTCATTAATTCTTCATGTGCAGGCTTTTTATTTCTTAAAGGGGCAAAAGTATTTACAAGTTTTGGACAAAGTAATGCTCATAATCTCATGAGTTCTCATAATGAATGAGTTTACTCATGAGGCCATCGCATCCTGGTTGGAAAATGTGTCGATCTCGCAAACTTTAGGTAACAACTACAATGTTTGATAAAAGCAAAAATACTCAGATTCATATGGTCATATAAATTCTGCAATATCCATTTCCTCTCATTACATATAGAAATCTGGAGATAAGGATACTAGCTCAGGTGTCAACCTCGTAATATGACAGCGATTCAAAATTATAGCTCTGTTGTCCAGTTGGATGAGTTTTGGTCTTTAAGTAGAACAGAAATAGACATCCAAAAATGTATTGCAAAATTTAAGTTTATGTATAAATGACGCCTTGCTTATTAAACTAGTGTATATGTGAAATATTATATTTCTCAAACAAATAAAAAAATAAAGGTTTATCTTAAAAAGAAGTTTCTAAGCAAAATGTACATATACAAGGGTCACTCTGAAATTTTTGAGATACAACTAGGTTTTAAAAGTTACACTTAACACAATTTTAGGTGTGTTCAAAGTAGTTTCCTCCAGCATCAATGCACTTTTGTAGACGAATTTTCAACAGATTTCAAGTCATTCATTTCTTGGAATCGATGAAAAAAGGCATTTATAGTCACATCAATCTCTTCTTCTGAATGAAAACGACGTCTACGAAAGTTCTTATTTAGATTAAAGAATAACTAAAGATCGTACATAGCTAAATCAGGTGAATACGGCGGATGTTCGATCACTTTAATTTGTTTTTGTTTAAGAAACTCAACTGTTAATCCGGCTGTATGTGAAGATGCATTGTCATTGTGAAGCATTTGTCCCCTAACATTCAGTTCTTGTAGAATTTCTGGAAAACATTTAGTGGGATACGAGTTTGCTGTTACTGTCTTCTGTCCTTCAAACTTGATGGCTTTGACCAATCCCTTACTTCTGAAGAAAACGGCATACATCACTTTTTTCAATGCACGTGATTTTTTTCACCACTTTCGGCGTGGTATAATCTTTAAGAACCCATATTTTGCTTTCTTGACGTGTTGGAACGTCAAAAAACGGTATATACGTTTCATCACCTGTTACAATTTTAGAAATGATGCGGTGGTCACCATCATTTAGCAATTTAAGAGTTTCTTTACTGATTCTGACACGCTCCTCTTTTTGGTGCTCAGTTAGATTATGAGGAACCCAACGGCAAACTACTTTTTTCATATGTAATTCTTCATGAATGATTTTGTGCATGGCTGCGGATCCAATGTTAAGTTCCTTCTGTATCATTGGATAGGTACAACGATTATCATCCATTAACATTTTTCGTATGGCAGACATATTATCCAGGATTACTGCCGACTGCGGCCTTTCTGTGTATCCTTCATCCTGAAGAAAATTGTGACCTCTTCTAAATTCTCTAAACCATCTTAATACAGTAGCACGATGAGCTGGAGATTCATCACCAAATGCTAATTGTAACCGTTGAACGCATTCTTCATGATTTAATCCTGCTTTAAAATCGCAGAAAATCATAGCGCGAAAATGTTCTCGCGTCATTTACATTTTCTCTTCTGTTTAAAATTTATTCTATGCTAAGCAAGTTGAAGTAAGTCAGTAAAAAATCGTTTTCTTGTGTTAAAATACTTTATTTTAAAATTAAACCGTTATTTTTATTTAGTAAATTTTCATCTGCACTTATCTCAAAAACTTCAGAGTAACTCTCGTATATCTTACATTTATTGCGAGGGATCTTAGTTATTTTACAGTAATAAAATGTATTCTTTAATATTAAATACTTGCATTTATTTAAAATGTCTCTTGCTTCGGAGTATGCAAAATTAGCTGAACTAAATTCGATTCCTTGCTATAATTTAATAACAAACATTTTGAGAATATGTTTCTGTAATCCTTTTTATATTGAGCAGTATTTTGCTAACTAGTCCATCATCAAAATCAACAACTAATTTGCAATTAAATTGGTTTTCTTTCAGTATAATAATTGCTACTTGATATGTTAAAGAATCACGACTATTTTTCTACTATTGTTATTATATTTGTATTATAATAATCAAATCATTATATAATTTTAAATACGTGTTAAAGTACATATTTTTTTATATTAAATTAAATAAATGTCTCTTGAACATTTAAAGATCTTCAAATATAATCAATTGTATTTGTTTCTATTAAATATTCTTTGGTTTTGATTTTAAATATTTGTAAACAAAAAAATAGTACGACAAGGACTTTTTTGTGTAAATGCTTTTTTTTCTCAATTAATCTTAAGTCTCTTCAAAAACATAAATGAAATAATGGATAACACACTGATTAATTAAACTTAGATTTAATCTAAATTCTAAGCATCTCAGCTTTCTGCGTATTACCAAACACAAATGTATACACTTTATATTCATTGCTTAATTTTATTATATGAAAACTGCATCTTCAATTTATTCTGTCTTTAAGTGAATTTTGTGATCTTAAGGTAATAGAGAGAGAGAGAGAGAGTAGAGAGAGAGAGTAGAGAGAGAGAGAGAGAGAGCTCGATATTCAGCATCAAATGGCACTATTTGAAACATCTGTTTCATCCTTATTGACGGTATTCAAATCCACGATGTAAAGAATTGAAATCATTTTCAGCGTACGTGACATTCTCAAGTTGTAGGCCTTGCTCATGACATGAATTTTTCAAGAAGAGAAACATGAGTTCTTTACTCGAAATAGCATGAAAAATGTGAAGCCTCTCTCTCGAACTTTCCTATTTAGTAAAGTATACCATTAAATTTATTTTTTATTCTGTTTTAATTTATATAATGAAACATTGGCGAAAGTAAAGATGACAAACATTTTCGAAGAAAAAAAATTAAAAATTAAATAAATAGGAAACATTTTTACAAGCTAATTTTTTTCTAAAAAAAGTAAAAGTATTTAATTAATAATAATATTAGAATAATATTTAATTAATAATAATATAAATATAATAATAAATAATAAATAGTTACAAAATGCATTCAATATACACAAATTAATTTACCCAAAAAATGTATTAGTAATTCACATTGAAATTGAAGATGCCGTTATTTTTATTATTAAAATCAAAATATAAATTATTTAACTATAAAATTATTAAACTATTGTATATAACAATTGCATAAAATACTTTATATACTGAAAAATATGATTACACAAACTTGGAACCTAGTGAAATCGATTAAAACATTAATTTTGATAAATTAAATAAATATGAAATAAATGTTGTTCCATATTGGAAAATGTGTGAATATATTTAGAATAATTATTAATGCAATTATTAACGCGATTAACTAATTATTTTATGCAATTTATGTAACTCCTTATATATTTCAAAATATAATCTGGTATAGAAAATGGCCTGTTATAAAACCTGCCAAAATATAATCTGTTTATATCTTCAGTCAAGTATTTTTATCATATAACATTTTCAAAAGTAATCTAGAATAACAGTTTCTAATTTCTAAATGTAATAAAAATTTTTCAATATTTTCTACACATATATATTTGTACGTTTTTAAGCGAACATAAATTTTAATTCTCTTACATGCCTATTTTAAAATGATTTGTTAGTAATATTCATTTTTTAGAAACATACCACTTAAGGAAAAGCATTATCTCTTACAATATACAATACTTAAAACAATTTAAAATTTCAAAAATTACTCCAAAATGTGGATTATTCCATTGAATTTTTGAATCTCAGACTGAAAATATCAACTTTAAATGACTTTTAACTTTATTATTGGTCTTTTAGTTAAATATAAATGATTAATTAGGAACATTACATTTCATTAAAGTATTATGAAGAACGAAATATCATCAAGAAATGGTTTAAGATACAAAGAAATGCTTGTCAATTTACTTCTAAAATATTTATTCCTATTTATCTAAAATATTTTACTTTCCCATTTCTTGCATTAAATATTTTAATGTAAATTGGGATTCTGGGAAAGAAACAAATTCATCTCGGAATATGCACGGGACACTAAGAAAATTACTTACCATAGAAAAATAATAATTTTTCCTATTTCTTCAAATATTTCTTTTTATCACACACACACACACACACACATATATATATATACATATATGTGTGTGTGTGTGTGTCGGTATGTGTGTGTGTGTGTGTCGGTATGTGTGTGTGTGTGTGTCGGTATGTGTGTGTGTGTCGGTATGTGTGTGTGTATGTGTGTATGTGTATGTGTGTGTGTGTATGTGTGTGTGTCTCTGTGTGTGAATAACTGATTCTTCAAATAGTTTTAAAATTGTCAGATGAGCACATTATATGACTTTTCTTCCAACATGATTTTAAATTTAAAATATTAGAAGATATTACAAAAATAAGTATTTGTATTTTAATAATTGCAAATCGGATTAGTGTTTCTTGAAATTTATTCTAATAAGTGAAAATAAAATAGATAGTTATTAGTCTTTTAAAAACATGTAATTTAAAGTTTAAAATATTTTTAGCGAATTTTTTTTATATAAAATTGAAAACTTATTTATTAACTTTCACTTCAGAAGCATTAAAAACTTATTGCCTTCATGAATTATAAGATAAAATTATTCTTGTACTGTTAATATTTTTATGAAATAATTTAATAAACATATCAATATTATTAAAATTAAAAAATTATCATTAGTAATTTTAATGTAATAAGTAATTTCAAATTAAAATTATAATTATTTCGTTATAGGAGTACAAAATATATTTGGAATAGAACACTAAAGAAAGCATTTAAAATTAAAGTAACACACCCACACACACACATATACGTACATTAAACGAAAATTTAGAACAATAAGCATTTAAATTTTCTAATTTTCTTGAATTTTGTTTATTTCAATATCATCATTTCATACATTCTTAGACTCTCATTTGTTCTCAAAATGCCAAATGAAGTAAATTCAATTAATATGTATCAACATTTAATCCAAATTTTTTTGTCCACTCTTTCAGATTTCAGCTTTTTGTTATTAAATTAGAGATTGGAAATTCTGCACACAAAAAAGTTTAAATGCTAAAATTTTCTTAATATTTCTTACTCTATATATTTATTTTGCATTTGTCAATGATAATTAATAAAAGAAAAAATAATTCTTCATAAAACTTCATATTGTTTTTCCATTTTAAATTTTATTTAATAAAATATGATAAAAATCAACTGGAAATAATGTTTTTCTTATTAAAATATTTTAATGAAAGTGATAATGAATAAAATTGTTTCAAATTTAAATAATATAAATTTTTTCTTGAAATTTATTGATATCGGAAAAGGAAAAAATTAGTTTTAATTTTTATTATAGTTTGCAATTTATGTTAAACTTTAAACAAATAACAATTTTAAAAAATGTATAACAGTCAATTTAAAATCAAGTGTTTGTTTGTTTATCGCTCAACGGTGATTTTTTGCACACGAGGGCTAATTAGACCGGGACCTACGGTTTAAAGTGGATTCCGAACCACTACAAACATCCATGCCCAAGGTGGGATTCGAACCCACAAACTGTTGAACCGAAGGCAAGAATGCTAACCATTCGGCTGCCAGCTCGGCGTTAAAATCAAGTGAAATAAAAAGGATAGAAATAAAGATAAGAAACGTCATACAATTACATTTAACCCAGAAAAATCTAAGAATCATATTATTATTTTCAATCAAATTATTATGTATTTAGATAGTATACAAGAGATTATATTTTCGAAATTAATCAAAATGCATTGTGTTTAAATATGATTGACGTTTCTAATAACTGAATGAAATTTTCAATCTAATATATTTATAAATTTTTGTTAGTATAAATTGAAAGTGACACACTTGTCACCAGTTCTTACCATTTGTAATTTTCAAATAGCTCGTTTCAACCTGTTGTATACATTTTAATTCTCAAAGAGATATCAAAACATTAATTTGTTACCGCAATTGCTGTAGAAAATGGAATAATTAGCACTTCTATGTAATGAGAAACGTGTTTCTCAAAGCTTAAAATTTCTCGTGCTTTAAATGAGACTGTTTGCCATTCAACACAGCTCATTCATTTAGCTAACATTACTTTGTCTCCTAACAGTTCGATCCACGAAAGTTTGCTGGATCTATTAAATTTAAGTATCTCATTTATATGGCTACCTCCTTCAAAATTGAATACGATGAATAAATATGAATAAGAGTACTACTTTAGATTTTATACAAGAGTTATCTAAATGTTTTTATACAAAATGATTCTCTGAAATACTTAAATGGGAGACATTGATACAATGCCGATGCTGATGCAAATATTCAGTTTGAGAAATAAAAATATTATTATTTTCGATAAAAAAGTATTAGATATTATTTTAGATAAAATTAAAAATTGATGTTAAACATTAACAACGATAAATCATCTTAAATTAAAAAAGAATGGAATTCTCCAAATTCTGATTTCTGTATTATTCTTTAATCATTGTGAAGAAAGCGTTTCATATATTCTTTATAAATGCACATCAATATATACTAAGGACTTTATTTGTAGATGAAAAATGTACCTTTGAAATAAAGTTTCTTGCATAAATTAGCTAAAAATAAATTGAATGAAGTATGAAAGATTTGAAAATTCTTTTTCCTTTTTTTTAATATTAAATTCAGGACTTCTTTTTTTTCCACTTTTACCAAGATAGTTGCAATCTATTGCAAAAAATCAAAAAGTACATTCTTTAGATAAGTATAAACAACATTTTAAAATATGAAAAAATAGTAAACATCCTCATTTTAAAAACATTATATCCTAGAAAACTGAAAAAACAAGAATCATTTGAAGCCATACATATTTTTCTATACACACACTGGTTATGCAAGCAATACAACTTTAAAAGAGAAGAAAGAATATTATTAAATAGTGATAACAAGATCAATGCGCATCACATGGCATAAATAATTTTAAAGTCCACTCAAATCTGCATTAATCTATATTTAAATTAATTTTAAGCTATGCAACCACAAAAATTTGAAATAAAACCTAGCAGTTTCAACATAGCAAAAGATTAATATCCTGGTGCAAGCTTCATTTAATTTGATAAAATTGCTTTCTGTTCAACAG
Source organism: Latrodectus elegans (assembly GCA_030067965.1). Lineage (NCBI taxonomy): Eukaryota > Metazoa > Arthropoda > Arachnida > Araneae > Theridiidae > Latrodectus > Latrodectus elegans. The sequence goes on along the minus strand of CM057814.1, from coordinate 80,282,913 downwards.
TAGACAAAAACTTGCCGGGAAAAATATGAAGAGTTAAATTTATATAAATAAATTTGCCTTTTACAAGAGTATTTTTGAGTACATGCAATTTTTTAACGGAAATTTCACCTGTGTGAGTTTACAGATATTTATTACTTATACAAGACTACCCCAGTACTCGCCTTCAATTACAAAAGGTAAAAACTTATTTGTATTGAGTTTATAATTTTTATAAAAAATATGTCCCGTATCCCAAATCGAATCACTTTATAATCACTATTAACTGAAGTTCTGCAAAAAACTGAAAATTCAATCGTTGATAACTCCAAAGTGGTGCTTCCGGTAGGAATTTAGGATCTTTAAGTTTTATGAAATCTTGATCATCAACTAGGGATTTAATCAACTAGGGATAAATCTTGATCATCAACTAGGAATTTAGGATCTTTAAGTTTTATGAAATCTAGATCATCAACTAGGGATAACACAGGCTTGATATGATTACATTGACTAAGGAGCTCTTTTCATTGATGCTGAGGGTAAAATCCTTAGAAGTTCTTGTAAGCACTTTAAAGTAACCGTCAAAAGTTGACAGAAAATGTTTCTTAATATAGTCTCGAAGTACTAATGCATGAGAACAAGATTTCATATCTGAGGGAATAAAAACTTACTGTGTTTGCTGGGATGAAGCATTTTTGTGGAGACAACATTAGCATCACCTTCTGAAATCGTTGGATTATGGGTAGATAATTTATTGGAAAATTCTTTTGATTGTGATATCATTTCTGCTTTCGAACTGAGGGTGGCACCTTAGACATTTTTCGATATATATACTCTTTTCTTGTGCAGTGGTTAGAAACGGCTTAAAAAAATCCCACTTGTAAAATAACTCCAAACCATATGAAATAACACAAGGAGTTGTTTGTTTTTTTTAACTCGAAGCTAGCGTATTCAAGATGGTGACACCCTCCTACCACTGTAAAGAAACAGAAAAGTAAATATAAAAACCGAAACCAATTGAAGATAAAGCCAGTGTCTTAAATGAAAAACACATATTTATAGTGATGAGAAAAATTTGTATATATAGACCAGTAATACAAACCAGAAACTTGAAAGCATTGGATATATAAATGTAATATATACAGGGTAAAAACAATTACATATGTAATATAATTTTTTGACCCGATACTTATGTATGTGATGAAGTACGTATGAAAAATCAAATAATTCAAGTGGTCGATCCAACTTTTTTACTTTTTATTAATAGTTTTATCAACAATGTCCCACTTAGATTAAAAAAATTATATACTTAAATATATATATATAATTAAATACAAATTCTAAAATTTGCAATAGAATATTCCTATGTACTAATGAATTCACTCATGTGATTTTACTTACCTACCGATTGTTAAAATTCAAGAAAGTTTTATTCCAAGAAATAACTTTTACATCCTGGAGAAAACATTGTTTTCTTAAATTCGCAAGGGACACTAAAAGATCTAACGTACTTACTTTAAAGTTAGTACATTACAGAGTTCCGAGATATATGTTCCATTACATCCAAATATTTGTTTTGACCGAGTTCTTTATAGGAGAAGGTAAGAATTGTCGATTATTTGATCCAACTTTGGAAATAACTTTTGAGATAGTTCCTCTCGACTAAAGGTCTTTTAAGCTATTATTAGAATTAAAGGAAATATTATTTCATATAAAATGTTTAACAATGCTCAACAACAGTTTCAAACACTCATTTTTCTCTTAAAATGTATACAAATATTAACTTTATTAGTCAGTTAGCAAAATTGTAAAGAATATTTCGGTGTTTATTTAAAATGAAGTTTTTTCTAATTTTCAATTATGACTGTACACATTTTCTTTGTGTAAATCAGTAAATAATCATTAATCATATATGCACTAGTATTTTTTTTCTTATTTTCAAAATTCAGTTAAATTTTCGATTAAAAACATATTTATTTCTCTAATTTTCATGTAAAATTAAGTATTAAAAGTAAAATATCACATTTTTTTAGAAAAATAATATTTTGTCTAAATAATACTTTTAAATTATATAAATGTAAAATTTATAACATAAATGTAGTTAGTTACTAAGAAAACATATTGCCAAGCGTTTGTTACAATAGAAACTTAAAACAAATGTACTTATTATGGAAATTTATTATGTTTCAATAAATAATAATTAATTTCATAAATTACTAAAATTATTATATTAAATACATATGAATCGCATGCTAATTAATATTTCAATTTTATCTCATAACTATATGATTCAAAAAGATATATTGTTTATCTGCATTTTAATGATGCAGTTTATTTATAAAAATATTCACATATTACTGATACTAAAAGTGATTATAAGATTTTAACATGATTTTGGAAAAAGTACAGGAAAACAAAATTAAGAAAAATAATTAAAAATTAGTTTCTTTTTTTCAGAGTTTCTTAGAATGGCAAGAGGTTAAGAAATACAAAATTTAGTAACATAGTGAAACAGAAACAAAATACCAAGAGATAAGGAACTATACTAACATGAATGAAGTAATTAATAACATAAAAACTAAAGACGCGCGAAATTCTGTAAAATGATAGAATGAAAGTGAAAAGTGCATTAAGAAAGACAACTATTTATCTACTAAAGTTTCTTTGATAAGATATAAATAGATAAATGCTAAGATCTCGGACTAAAGTTTATAAATATCACAAGTGAAAAGCATCTAAATCTTCTGATAAAAATATAAAACGTTTTGTTAGAAAGATAAATTTTTAACATTAGATTTAATCAATGTTTCCAGAAAGTATATGATGTAATAGAATGAGAGGTCTTTTAAAGAGAAAATATCTATGTCCAATCAATCAAGATATTATTGCTTTTTATGGTTAGATTTTATTACAGTTAATTTTTTTTCTTCATTAATAATTTGACTAATTAAATATAAAATGGCTTACGTTATTTTGAAATTTTCATCACTTTGCATAAATATATATGCGCGAAAAGTATCTTTTAAAAATATTTGCATACAATTTTAAGCTTAAACATTTTTGCGTGTGTGTGGTACTTTTCACACAAATACTCTATTAGTAATATTTATAGTCATTAGTTTTCTAAAATCATTATGTGTGTGTGTGATACTGTTTAAATATTCATTAATTTAATGCTTAAGAACAAAAATTGGCGTTGCTTAATATTCAAAAGTTACTCATTTTGCTTTCAGTTCAATTATTTATAGGTTCAAATTTTACTTTTGGCATGGATGATTGTGAAAATTTGGAATCCAATTTAAAATTCAGGCACCTGTCTAATTAGTGCTCTTTTTTCTAAAATGATTGTAATGCGAAAAAAAAAAGCACAAGCCGATGAAAAATATTAATACACAATCTTAATAGCAATATGATTTCTCTATTCCTAAAAATAGCATCCATCTAAACTATATCTCTTAAATTCAACTTCCACTGTTTAGAGTATCAAAATAAATTATTAATAACATTAATGCATAATAAATCTAAAAAATAAAGTCTTAAATTGATCACCTACACAGCAGTTTTTATTCAATTTTATCCAAATAAGAACCGGTTTTTAAATAAGATAAGAAAGGAAAAAGTTTCTCACGTGAATAGCAAAGTTGTAAATTAATCTTTCATAAATATTCAGCGAGTTTTATATTATAGTCCTTAAAGTATATCTTACTCTTTCATTTTAAAAATTGTGAGTATCTGAAGAAAATTTGAGCCTTTTGTTTTGTCGAAACCATATATGAATAAAATTTTTTACAAATGAAAATGGTAATTATAGTTACAACTTAAACTGAATCCATATTTCATTATTATTGCTGAAGAAAATGAGATAGGATTATTGAAGATAATAATAATATTTCTCAATTTTTTACTAAATTTATTATATTTCCTTATAAATAATGAGTATAAATAAAAAGAAAAACCAGATCTAAATGTATTGATTTTGCTTTTATATGATATAAAAAATAACGTTTGAAGAAAATGAGATGTACACAATTCAGTACAAAGTAAGTTTTTAAGACGATATTCAATAAAGTATCATTATTCAAAACTATCCGATTTGCAAATTCAGATATTTTGATATTTTTATTCATCCAATAAGTGCAGGAAAAGTGTACACCAACAGAACCTGTCGAATGAAAACACTAGACCATGGCTGAGAGTAATATACAACTTCATTTGAAAGATGAACCATGAGGGCTATAATGAGACTAGACCTCAAATAGGGACTTTGTAACTTAGAAATGAGATCCAAGCATAAAACCTAGAAAGCATCCTCAGAAGTATCATTTCACATGAAGGACATTGCAACCACTTTATATTTAACATGCTCTTGCCATCCTTAAGGAACAAGGCAGATCTACAGTTGAGTTTGAAGCCAAAATTTTAATCTTCTGATAACGAAAAAGTATGCTCTAACCAACCATTCATCCAAGATGCTACAATTTCAGATATGAAATTTTTACATGCATCCTTGTAATTTTCAGTAAGTAAACATTTAAATTACAATAATTTCACGAAAAACAAGAAAATATTTAATAAAATTTTACATAATTGAATTATATTAATATTCTATAATTTTATTTTTAGACCGCTATATTATGGCGAGCGCCTGTATGAAATTGTTGTAAATGTATTTTTTGCATTAGTAATTTTATTGGTTTTATTTTTATTGAAAAGGTAATTTTTATTTATACTTATGAAAAACGCAGATTTTTAATAAGATCTATAACTATTATCATGGAAATATTTTAAAAAGTAAGATAAACGTTTTGAATTTACTAAGAAAAAGTAAAGCATGTAAAACAAATTGTATTCTCTTGAAACTACAATTTAGTCGATTTATTAAACCATAAATTCCTTCAATTATATTATTATTGAAAGTAACTCGAATGCTTCAAAATAATTTTAAAACTACATTCATCATACCAATTTAATGAGATATTTGCGTGCATGAGTTGTGTTTTTATAAATCATATATTTCCAGTTTTCCAATATTGAAAGAATTTCAAATTTGAGCTACTTTGGTATTAAAGAATGACAAGCTTCTTTCGCTTGTTTAGATAAATGTCTACTTTTCAATATTGCATGATATGTCTTATCTTCAGTAAATAATAGCCTCTCTTCCTATTATTTGATTTCCAACATGTAAGTAAACTTCACTGCTATGCTTCATTTCTAAATACAAAATGGAAACAGATATTTTAAAAGGAAAGATAGGAATGAAAAAGGGAAAATATCGAAAGAGTTTGTTTTTCAGAAATATTTCATATTAATGTCTCGAATTTACTGTTATATAAAACTTAAGATATCGAGAAATTGAAGTTTGTAGTAGGTAAATGATCATTTGAAAAATAGCATTGTTGTTAGAATAGAAAATACAAATGCTCATTACTCTAAGCAATAAACTGTCTGCCAAAATGTTAAATTAATTTAATGTTTAAATGTGTGTTTTAATATATAGTTACGAGTAATGATGAAATCACTTTTAATTTTACTATTAAATTCAGAACGCAAATACAGAAAAATGTAATTTATTGTTCTAAAGAAAGTAGTAGTGTTTATAAATTTTAATCATAAATTTAACCATAAAAACCATTAAATAAATTCGACACAAAAATAATTTTCTGGACTGAAAAAAATGCATTAATAGAATATTTAAAACAATATGGTTTTAAATGTGCAATTTGAAGGATACTTTATTGTTATAATAATTATGCATAATATTCTAACGTTCCTATGATACTATAATTTTTAATATAAATTTCCAAAAAATATAAGTGTATTTTAATGTAGAAGAAATTCCCAAACATTATCAGTTTTTACAATGTTTTAGAAACCTTTTTTCATTCTACCCTTCATTTTAAAAGTTAACATAACTTTTAAGATTATTTTATCTCATTTACATTTATTTTTTCTTACGATAAGGAATGATTCTCAATCCAGGTTTAATATGTGTTTCATTAAAGATTGATGTAAAACTGACTTCTTTGATTTTATACTATTTGTGCATAGATTATTTGTTGTATGACATATTAAAAAGGATTAAAGAAAATCAAAGTGATTTTATTTGTAAGAAAAGAAATAGAAATATTTAAAAGAAGCAAAGTGACACGAAAAATTAATATATGGCTCGAAAACTATAAGATATATATAAGACATTTCTGTAAGTAATTTCAATATTTGTATGTAATGGAAGTTTGCCATTACTTCAGATACATAATCAAACTTTAAAAAAAAAGCTAATGATTTTTTTTCAGAAACAAAATTTATACCCAAGGAATATATATATTTAACAATGTAATCACATTTTCCAAAATTCTTCTGAAAATACACTGGATCTTAACAGACAAGATTTGAATATATTATTTTAAATACACATTAAGAAAGTTGAACATAGGAAGCCTTGCATAATGCTTATTGTGTATATTCTTTCTTTACGATGAGTTTATGGATTTATTTACATTAATGTAATACATACGTAATCTGAATACGTTTCCATAACATAGGAATATTGTGATAGGTTTGTTTCGTTCATTTTTTTTTTTTTTTTTTTGCCATTTCAATTTTATAATATGCAACAAGTTGAGAGTCTGAATTTGATTTTAATTTAAATCATACGATTCATGATTAAAGATATTTATTAAAAAGAAATTTATAACTCTAAAATTTTGCTATACATTTTTCTATATCATGCATACAAATCTCAAACAGAAGAATCAGAATCATCTCAAATTAATGAATTTCTTTTTTTTAATTGATGCATTTCTTATAAACTAAAAATAGTATATTTAGGCATTTTTCATATGTTGGCAGTTTTCTTTGAACAAAATAAATACTACCTCGTTAATATATTTATTAATACATTGTACACTAAGAATCTATATGTGTATTAACTTTATTCATATATTCTTAAGTAATAATTATGAAAATATATATTTTATTGATATTTACCATTATCGTTGCACGTTAGAATTATTTCGTTCTATTAAAGTTAAAAGGGATAAGACATTAAGTCTTATTAAGAACATGATTATTTTGTTCAGTTAAAACTTTCTTCAATTAAAGTGCTTCCAAATAAAGTAAAAACTCCAAATTACAAGGAATATTAAAATACAAAAAACATTCAGCAATAAAGATAAAAGCAAAAAAAAAAAAAAAATCAAACGATGAGTAGTTTCATGATTAATTTTCTTTTATAAAAATTTTTCTGTGTTTATTTTATTTTCAAAGAGCTATATATATATTAATATACAAAAAGAAATAAATAGTTTTTCAAGTTTTTAATTAAAGAAATCTCTCTCATTTACATATTAAATATGTACTTCAAAAGATATATTATTTCCTATTCGTTAAATATATCGATAAAGCATTTCATGTAAAAGTTATTCAAACAAGGGAGAACAAATTTTTTTTTATTGAACACAAAAACTCTTAAACGTATTCAAAAAAATATATAGTAAAATTACATTGCTTACAATCAATACATTTTATTTTTCATACATTATTTTGTTTGAATGAGAGAAACAGTTTTTTAATTTCAATTTTGTATCAACGCAAATAATAGTAGTTTTGAGATTATTTGTGGTTCATAAAGAAACTCATTTTTTTAATATTATTTTCTACGCGTATTTGCTTATAGAAATAACTTTGATACTTCTAAAAGCAATATTAATGAAGAGCATAAATTTAGTACCAATCAACAATTAAGCGTAGGAATTAATCTTTTCAGCATATTATTTCTTTTGTGTCAAACGGCAAAAGATATGTACTTTATTTCCATACATAAATTATGTGATTGTATTGATCTTATATAAATATATAAAAGTTAAACTTTTTCATTATACGTTTTTAATGAGTCAGCTTCTATAGAAGTTCTTAATTTAATAAGCGTCTATTAAAGATAAGCGTCTATTTAAATGAACGATTACTATTTATAAATTATCATTTTAAATTTCAACGTATCTGAAACTTCTGTTGTAATTAAATTTTGTTAATTCTCATGACAATGTGTAGAATTTGATTGAATTTTTTGGAAAGCCTATATTATACGCATGCTTTAAGTGTTTTTGTACCCCAATGATTCACTCAATTTTCTCAGAATTATCTTGATTTCAACTAAAACAAAGCTTATTATATTCCATACTATGTGAAATGATTAAATGCAAATTTTTCTTAGCCAGATTTTTCATATACAATACAGAAATTATATTAAATTGATATGTAATACCCTGAAAAAAGACATATTACCACTATTATTTGTGTATTTTCTAGGGACGAATATTTAGTATAACATAAAATATAACAAAAGATTTGTAACTAGAAATGGTAAAACTGATATTCATTATTTTTTACTGTATCAAAAACTACAAGTATAGAAAGAAGAAGAAATCTTTTTGGCACTTCACAACAATGATGTAAATAATTGAAAAACATTAAAGATATTATTTATTTTCAAGAGATTTTTCTCAAAGAGCAAAAACGAAATTTCATTCACTAAACAATTGGCTTCAATGTTATTCATCTATAAGCAATTTGAACCATAAAATGCTTTATGAATTTAAATTCTGTAAAAATTGTGTATTTATTAAAGGAAAAATACAGCATAAGTTAAAAAATGAGTTAATTAAATTAGGAGATCAGTTTTGTGGCTGCATTAATCAGTGCGAAAAAATTAATTTTAATCAAGAAGTGAAAGGAAATACACTGCTGGCCACCATAGATACAATACCCTGAAGGAAGCATGTAAATAACTCGAAATTTACAACATGAATTAGCGGACATCAGATATGCAAATGATTAGAATTTCAGTGAGAAGGCACATCACGCGCGCCTGTGACGCAACTTCAAAATGCTATTTAAGGTTTGGAGATTTCCAAGATTTCAAGTTCGGTAATTGTGTATTTCTTGTGGTGCTTTAAAAAACAATTAATCATGCCTCATAGAAAAAAGCGAACATTTTTAATCAAGTATCCGAATTCAATAGAGGAAGGATAGTGGCCTACCAAGATAGTGGATTATCTTTGAGGGAAATCTGTTGTCATGTTGGACGAAACGAAGCAACTGTAATGCAGGTATGTGAACGCTCGATGCCGGAGAGTACGATGGATCGATGTGTTCCATTGAATCTACCTCAGTTGCACCACTTCACATAATGACAGGAAATTTGTGCGCATGGCAGAGACGGATTCCTCACCCACATCACCATTGCATAGTACATTCAGTATGTAATGTATCCAGGATCTGCGCGAACCATTCGACGCCATTTGCAGCAGATGACACACAAGAAGTCCATTGTTTCGTCTACCCTTGTCCATTATTTCGTCCTTCTTTCATTTCACCACTGACCTCGAAGACGTCTGTGATAGAATGATAGAAGGATGTGGACAGTATAATGGAATGGAATTGTCTTTACTGATGAGTCACGCTTCTGTCTGCAACACCACGATGGTCACATTCGAGCCGGGAGACATCGTGGAGAGAGAATACTGAACAGCTGTGTTATGTACTACCACACTGGTCTTGCACAGGGTACTGTATGGGGCGGTATTGTGTGTCTTTTTTGCTTTCCTCTAGTTTGCATTGCAGGTGCTTTAAAAAGCCAGCGCTTCATCTTGGAGGTGTCGGAGTCATTTATTTTTCCTTACACATAGCCATATTTCAATAAGATAGTTCGCGGACACACATAATTCTCCAAGAGTTCTTCATCAGTCGCAAGATTAAATCGCCTCCCTGACCGGCTAGCTCTCCGGATCTTTCACCGATAGAAAACATGTGTTGCATGGCTGCTTAGCTATTGATACAGATTGCATCCCCAGCTACCCCACCAGATATACTTTGGCAACGCAAGGAAGCTGCTTGGTCTGCTGAACCGCAAGAACATATTCAAAGTTTCTTTGAATCAATGCCGAGGCTTGTGACAGTGGTGATTTCCAACAATGGTTACTGATTTTGGCAGGAACCACACTTCACAAAAGTCTATAAATTTAATCATTTGATACTTGGTTGACATGTTATCTACAAAATAAATTTTGTTGTAATATCTCTCGTCTTTCTTGATGTTGCAATTTTGGAGGCCAGCATGTGTATTTAAGTAAACTTAAATACTAGTTTTCACTTCCACTGAGAGAGAATAGTAGCTAGAAGATTTGGTATTATACAAGAATGTTAAATTAAAATATTTACCTAATTGACTTATAAATAATAAGAGTATATAAAGTAGCTTATTTGTAGTAATTTTTTTAGAAATAGGTTTTTTATTGAAAAAGTGTAACACAATTATAGTTGTTAGTAATAGATATATGTGATCATTTGATGTCACCTTGGAGTATGATTTTATAGATCATATGCTACATTTTTGCGATACAATAATAACTTTCGATTTAAATATATGAATGAAATATAAAATAATATTTTGATTGCTAGATACATTAGTGCTCCTGAATTTCATGTAAATTAACTTGAGCTTTTGCTTCTTAATTGTAGATAAAATATATTTTATCATGAAAACAATTTGAAATTAATGATGTAACCGTGATGGAAAGTAAGTTTACATGTAAGCAAAACATAATATGACTTTGGATAACTCCTACTATGTTTGAAGGCATGACAAATCGTTAATAAACTCAGTCAAAGAATGAATGAAATTTCTTCATCAAAATAAGACTGCTAACAACTTATATTTGATACATCGTATGGAGTCAGACATCAAATTTATTTTTAGAAAAATCTAATGAAATCAAATCATTTTCGCATCCCAGAATGATATTACTTTAAGAAGATTTTGCTTTTGAGCTGTGCTATTTACCCATTGTAATAACTTTAGTGATCCACCAACTAATAAAATAACTCCTGGTTAAATACAAGAAGAACAAATATATTTAGCAAATGATGACTTAATCAAAAAAATATAACTGTGCTTAAGAAAAAATCTTTGGAACCATCCTAGTAATTTATTATTGATTTTACTTAAAGAAATGACACGAATCTATGAAAACAATTATTCAATATTTGATATTTTGTAAATTATGTATTCATCATGATATTTACATAATATTTATTACTTCAGCATACATATTAGAGTTATTTATTCAAATGCTTTTGGATAATAAATAACTCTAATAATACTCAATTAGAGTTATTTATTATTCAAAAACATTTGATATTACAATGATATTACATTTTACTTCAATAGAGGTGATAATAGACCAATAAAAAAAACACATGATTTGTGATAAAATAATAAACTTATGAAAATTAAAATGCAATAAACTATGGCAAATGTGAATAATTTTTACAATAAATGAAAAAGGCAGAAAATATTAAAAATATTTAATATAAAGCATTCATTTGATTTGATAAAAACGCTTCTCCAATCATTCATTATTTTAACTTATAAATTTATTCAGTGTAGTTATTTATTATAATAATTTTAGAGTTATTTTAAATACTATCAACTAATAATTTTAATAAATAATTGCTACATGAATTATTTTCAAATGGGTTAATCATAATACTATCTACTTGCAATCAATCTTACTACTTATTATTTACAACCAATATAGATATTTAAAATTGAAACTAAGACTGGCGATTGCAAGTGAAACTTAGCTCATATATTATTATTATATTTATTTATTAATGTTAAAATATTTTTATTATAGTTTTAATTTATTTAGTATTATATATAACTTAATATATTTGTAATGAATACAGAATATGTTAAGTATATTGCTTAATAGTTATCAGCATTTTCAAGATACTATTTAGAACTCAAAAAAAACTTGATATATTTTATATGTATTTCTGAGGGTTATGCCTCCCAATAACATGATGCCCCATATTTAGCCACGTGAATGCTAAAGTACTGGATATTAAATTTTCCATCAGAAGGATAGGAATGTCTATGATTCTTTAAAAATATTCCCTTAGTAAATGGATTAGGTAATCTGTAGGCATTTGCTACCCACGTAGAATTGAAATGATGTATTACCTAACATCCATAATGTTTCCCTTTAGCATTAACACTTTATTTTATAAGTTTCCATTAATGGCTTAATGAAGTATACAAATGAATTTATATATACAGTATACAAATGCAATATACAAAATTAGAATTTCCGCAACCTATCACTGCTTCTTATCGCAAATAGTTAATGATGATTAGATATCTAGATATGATTTATCAATACTTTTTTACTCAATTATTATGTTTCAATTAGTCTTTGCATTAGATTTATTATGTCCTACATTCTGTATAAGAAAAATGTATTTTTTAAATTCATTATTTACACTATTCTGTCAAATAGATTGATTTACATAACAATATATTTAAATAAAATAAACACGCTTTTAAAACATTGAATTAAAAAATTTTATTTGTTTCTTAAGTCAAATTTTAAGGCTTGTGATGGTTGAAAACATTTATCAAAAAATATTTTTATTTAAAAAATATCATATTTGCTCCTCATATTCTCCCCATGTGCAAAGGAATTAGATTGTTGTTTTAAATTTGAAATAATATTTGCGGTGATAAAATGAATACTTTACAGTGAAAGCAACGAAAGTTATGCTTTTCATTGATTAATTATGTCAAATGTAGTAAATATTTTTAAACATATTATCCATATCTGGAGCAAAATAATTTGTTAAAAAAAAGGACGTAATGCAAAATTTAGTGATAAAGTATAGGTACCAACATTATCAGGCATAATAATTCGAGTGATTTGATCAATATATGCCAACATTGTGCTTTACATTAAAATTTTTATTTTGAGTCATGTAGTTGTTATTGAATCCATTCGATGGTTCTTTATGGTAATATATCACGAAAAGTACATTTTATATACCATTATGTGTGTGTATGTGAATGTGTTTTACATAATATATTGTTGAAAAACTATCGTTTGATATCTATATTGATGATTTGTAAAAGCCATATATGGTAAAACAAGAATTTTAATTTTAATTCTCACCTTGATATTTCTTAGGTTATCAACCTTAATGCCAATATTTTTCAGAATAGATTTCTTAATATAAACATAACATTAATTTAATTATTAATTAATATTAATTAATAGTCATATATCAAGATATATGAATGGTGACTTTAAAGTTTGTAACTAATTACAAACTGTCATAAGACTATAATTCTCAACACAACCATGTTAATACGAGGATGAATTATGTGCTCACTGAGTTTTAATTAAAACGTTATTGTTACATCATAGAAAATAATGATTAAATATATTATGACAGAAAATGTTCGAATATCTTACAGAATATTATAATTGCATGCATCAACTGAGCATTAAAGAGGCATTTTTATAATGCGAAAAAATTATTCAAAGAAAACACTGATCATTAAATTATTAAATGACGAGATTAAGTGAAAAAAAATACTGAAGTCTGAAAAGAGTTGGTTTAATTCTTATTATAGTATGAAAATATCTCCATTATAAGAAAGAAAAATTTTCCCATTGCATACTTATTGAAATTTAGTAAGCTAGCATCGGATAATCTCATTTTTTCAAATTTTGTTAAATTGGGTTTTAATTGGGAAATTCGATTATCACTTAAATTGGGTCACTGGTTTTTGCACTATAAGATGTGATTATACATTCTTATATATATATGCCATCAATGCAATTATCTATATTTTTGTGAGTAAGAGAAATAATATTTGAAAAGGGTAATTTCTAAAGATCTTTGATAATAAATCCTATGTATACACATTTACTACACTTTTACTTTTAAAAACAATTCTTCAAATATGTGATTTCTAGGTTTATAAGAATAAACGTTTAAAATGTTGAAGTAAATAACTTTTAGGACGTAAAATGTGCTATAAAATGTACTAAATAAAAAAGAAACAAATTTAAGATGAAAAAAATAAAGTATTAAACTTTGTCATCATAAGGTTCAATTAGAAGCCAATTTAATAAATGGCTTCTAATTTCACGCAAATATTATTTTTATATAAAATTTTACACACATATTATATTTTTATCAGAAGTAATTCTGCCAAATGTTCCTCCAATAATTACATTTTTACACAGATTAAAATAATTCAAAAAACGGATATCATACATTTAGTGTTAATTTAAAATAAAAAATAATTTGTTGAAAAAATAAAGTTCGAAATCGAATACAAGCATTTCATTACTTATATTCTATATACTGCTAAAATATAAGTGCTAGCAAATTACGTTCAATATTGCTTTGGTTTAAAAGGTAAACTTTATTTCAAAAAATTGATGTGATATTACATCCTGAATAACTTTACAATAAAGTGAATTTAAATGAATTACAATATTGCAGTATTTATAACTATAGATTGTTTTTGAATAAAAAGTTATTTAAGTATATTTGCTTAAATGATGTACATTTTACATTAAGCTATATTTACCAATTTATGTTTGTTAAATTAAATAGCGTAGAACTGAGAATTTAAACTTTAAATGCATTTGCCTTTTCTTAGAATACTGAGAGCAACAGTAAATAAATCATTCAAGCATTTAGATATTTTCATAGGAATTAATGTTCAATGTATACTTATCAATGATTTATTTCTTACTTCGAAATTCGTTTTAACTTAGAAGAATGTTAATTTACTGATTCAATTAATATTATTAAAGCGTTAATTTTTTAATAACTGCATTGCTTAAACTCCCCAAATTACAGCTTCGCAAATTAAGATTCCAGACAAACATTATTTCTAATCATTAGCACTTAACATCACAATATCCAAATTGTTCTTACACTAAAAATATAATAAGAAGACCTAAAACTCTGAAATTATAATTTTTTCCTACCTTTGGATAACCAATGTAGGATTTTGTTAAAATCAGAACAATAGTGTTTCAGCTTTATAAGGATTATTCCTGTAAAAAGCTTGAATAATCTAGTCATATTTACTATTTACTCTATGAGAACATTCAAGTAATTATATAATATAAAAACAGTGTTTACAATATAAATGGTTGAATCTGTAAACTGTATTATCTATTTAATTTATAATAAGTAAATATTTTTGTACAGTAAAAGATCATGATACATTTTTCCATATCTACTAAATTTCTTAGTATTTGCCTAATATTTCATTTTAAATAAATTTGGTAATCAATGTAATTTAAATATTTCAAGATTTGCATTGTCATATCATTATTTAATTTAAAAGAACAGAAGTTATGTTCAATAAAAGTGTCTTCAGTTATTCATTTTTATGTAAACTACTTATGTTAAAACAAAGATCAGGAAAATTAAAATCAATTTTAGCTATTTAAAAAGTGAAAATTATGTTTACACTACATTACTATAAATAAATATCATTAAACTCTAAGACACATTAATCAAATTATTTATAAATATATCTACATATAAAAATGAACATTGAAATATATATCGATTTATTTACGTTGTATTAAATGAAATGTATTAAATTTTCACTATGCACGGAATAATTTCTTTGAATATTTAGTTCTTTCTTCGAAGTATATTTTTAACATTATGTGATTTTTCTTTCTGAAACATTTTAAGAAATACTTCAGTTTAAACCACTTCCATTACTTTATGCATAATTTTAATATGACAAACTATTATTTTTTCTAAAAAAAAAGGATCTTAAAAATGTCTCTGAAGGGAATAAAGACATTTTGCTTGTCATTATTACAACATTTTTTTATGCTTTTTTTAAAAAGAAAACAAACTGGTAAAGTTGAAAAAACATTTTTCCAAGAAAATTGTTTCTAAGAAATAATTAGCTTTTATTACTGAAATATGCTTATTAGTTCAATTATTATTTTTTTAATTTACAAACATGATAGAAGTTAATGAATATTTAAGATTTACGATTTGTATTATATTATATTTTACATTTGTTTTATTACATTATTAACATCTATATCATCGTTGTTTATTTAATGCATTATATTATAATTAAACAAATTATTATTAACTAAAAGTTAATAACTTAAAGAATTGAAAGATAATCAATTATACTTTTTCCTCCAATACCTGTAATCTTGCAAATTAAATAATATCTTTTGTGGTATAAAATTAAAGCTAAGAAAACTATTACATCTATTTAGTGCTTACACATCTGATATTACGGGTTTAAAAATGATTTATTTTTATTAGATAAAAACAAAGTATAATTTCATGATACCTTTAGTACATTGAATGTCATTGCAAATATCATTGAAGAAGAAAACTGAAGTAAATAAAACGGGAAACAAAAATAAATGTGGAAAATATATTCCAGAAACACATCTCATGAAAAAATAGAATTCAACACAATAACAGTTTAGTAAATTTTAATACTTAAATGATATTATTATCAATTTAGTTGAAAGCAAATGAAATTATTCTCCGAATTATATTTGCTTACTTCTTAACTCATTGACATATTCATATTTTTATGAAAATAAAACATTATTTTTAAATTATTTAATAGTTGTTGTTGTTCTCGTGTGCCAGCTAGGCTGACAAATTGGGGTGTGCTGCTCCACTTTTCCAACTGAACCGCATTTGGTGTGTAATCCGACTTCTTCAGTACACACACATACCATAGGGATCCGTTTATAGTGTAGGCAACTATTCACACCTTATTCACACACAAGGAAACAACAAAGAGAGGGTAGAGAGAGAGAAAGTACATCCATGCCTGAACCGGGATTCGAACCCAGGATCTCCCTATCCGTAGTCAGGCACGATGACCTGTAGTCAAGTTGGCCAGCAATTATTTAATAGTAATAGTTTATATACATTTTTCCTTAAGCATCACTGAAACAATAACATTATTCTGGTTCTGATTAATGAAATTATTAAATCGGAATATATTTCAGAAGCATTATCATAAATTCATAACAACGATGGACTTACTTTTTAAAACAGGTAATAAAAATACTTATTTTTATGATCCAAAGAAGTTCATTTTTAATTATCTTTTTATGTATTAAGTGTTTTTTTAAACATTGCAAAAAAAATTATTTTTCCATATTTTGTGGGGAAAGAACTCAAATTATAAACTCTTTAATTATTTCAAGAATACGCTTATAAAATAGCAGAAATTACTATCTTAAAACGTCTCGAAAGTATCCTTAATAAAAATTGAGATCCATTTAGTTTTTAATTTTAAGAGATAAGTAAGTTTACTTTTAAGAGATAAGTTTAAGATTTGTAGTATATATATATATATATATATATATATATATATATATATATATATATATATATATATATATATATATATATATATATATATATATATATATATATATATATATATATATATATATTATTTCTATCAAATATGCTATATTTTTCTGAAAACTGGATAGAACCATCTATAATGATATAAAATAAAATTTTAAGATATAAAAAATATTAGAGAATTTTTTACAAATAAAAATAAATTTAGAAAAAATATCTTTCTAATCTTTTTGAAATAGTTTATTGTATAAATGCAGGAGTAATTAAATAAACTTAGGCAGTTGATTTGTTATTTGACCCACTAGATTAATCAAAATACGTAAAAATGAAATAAACTTTCCTTGAATGAATGTTCCGTAAGTGTAAAAGTCAGCCTAATTTAATAACGAAAGAATAAAAGATTTATTTCTAGATCAAAAAGGGTTTTGTTTTTGTGCTCGAAATAAAACTTTTCTCTTAGTTTTGTAGCGTAGGGATACAATGACAGCTGCTCTTGAAAGAAAGTCGCAATAGCCATTTCTATCTGTAATTCGTTCTCGTAGCAGGAAATACTGAATCAAAGTAGACAAGAATGTGTAAGGCATTACTTAACTGTCAGCAACTTAATCAATCAGTACCGATCATCAATCTAAACAGGCAAGATTTATTTGAAAACTATCATTCTAAATGGACACACATAAAACTTATTCATATAAATCCAAACTCTATTAATTACTCAAAGAGAAATCAAAATTAAATAAATATTATTAAAAAAAGTCTTAGGTTGGTAACATAATTATAAGTATTTATCATCACAAAATGAATTAAAATTAAAATAAAATGTTTTGAAGAGAATATGTTTGCGATATGTTCACATTTTTTAATACATTTGCAATTATTCTTAGTTGAGTTCCTTCCTTAAGACAACGCTTTTTTGGAGTATTTTCTTAACCATTTTTCATAACTGTTACTTTGACATCCCTCAATTTCTCAAAGAAAACTGCTGCCTAATGTTTGAATAAATCCATTTTTGAAAAGACACGTACTTTTAATTCTACTCCAAAACAGTGCCTTTTTGGTAAAGTGCTTCTGACAAAAGAAGATTGAAATAAAAATCCTTATAGTTTAAATTGTAATGGTAAATTGAGGGGTATTTAAACTGAGTTTTTATGAAAATCATTACTACATTCACCAGATATTGCCTTACAATAGACATATATTGAGTATACTCAATACCTATCCCAAGAGATAAATCTGAACACAATAATTGTGCAAAAAAAATAAATAAATAAAATAAAAAACGAAAAATATAGACTCCGTTTCTGTGACAAATAATGGTTAAATTTTACCCAGAGTTCTAATCTAAAGAGTGTTGCAGAGTCTAAGAAGAAGCCATGAATAGAAAGTGTAGTTTCTAAGTGTTTTTACGACAATATTGTTCAAAATAGAGACTCATAACTTTTTATTTCGAATACCACGTGGACGGGATTATCACTTCATTTTTTATTTTATTTACATTGTTATTTTTTACAAAACTTAAATGTTGCATCCTCCAATTTTGAAACTTTCCATTGACTACTTAAGTGAAATTATAAAGAATAGATTATACCATGTGATAAAGGACAATATGAATATGAAAAATGATGAAGTAATGATGTGATGTAAAAAAAACAATTATGTGTAATAATTTATAAAAAATATTTTTATTAATATTGGCATTCATTATTTTTTAGTATTTAATCTTTTAATTTAATTTTAAAAGTTTACAGAGAAAATTTTATCATGATGACAAAAAGAATTAAAAATAAAAATGAAATTACCATTATCAAAAAATTGGGATGAGTTCTTAAAACTTTATTGATTAAAATATGTTCTGGTAAAACAAAAAAAAATTACAAGGAACAGTTTAATTTATATTTGATATTCTGGTATCCATAATGAGATAATGGCATATATATTATATATTTAATAATCGTTCATTCCAAAATTTTAAAAATTGTTTGATAATGCTGATAAATTATTGATAAAACAATTACATGTTTTTTTTATTCTTTATATTTTGAAAAGATGAATGCAGATATATAAAATGATATAAAAAATATAATAAACTAGAGTAAGATGATTATACTAAAATACTTCTCAATACTGTTAATGAATTATGCAATTGGGATTTTAATTAATTAAAATTTAACTCTCAGTTGAGATTAATTAAAATTACAATAAGCTATAATTTGAAATTCAATATTTTAAACCTTTCCTTTAATAATTTTAATTATATCGATAAATTTAAGTTTTATGTTAAGTTTTAATATTTAAATGTAAATACAGAATTAGTTGATTAGTTAAATGTAAATACAGAATTAGTTTGATAAAAATGTAAAAGTATGCTCCAATTTGCACCCATATTTTAAACGTAATCTTTTATTTTATAGAAAAATATTTAATAATTTCTTTGAAATTTCAGTTAATTACTATAATAATTTTATAAATTTAAATAAACATTTTATGTTTATTATTAATGGATACATTATAGATTTTCTCATCATTAATTTTGTAATATTACAGCACCGTAAGGAATTATTTATGAAGACTATGCATGGTTGACGAAATATCACGTCAAATAAAGAAAAATGTCCCGAAAAACCAGCTGTGGAGAAACTATTTATTCAGTAGTTTTACCTGTAAAATATTTAAAATTTTTGTGTAAATGAAACAATTTTATATTGATTGATATTTTTGCAAGAAATTAAATATATTTATGTTGATTATATCCATTTTAATTTATTAAATATAGTTAAAAATGCTAAAAACTGTTTTAAATAAAATACATGAAGAAATACATAGATGATGAAAAAATAATTTTTCTTTATCATATTTTCCAGTGCTCTATAACAACAAAAACACATGAGCATTTCTAAAATTGTAACTGCACAGTTATCGCCATTAAAATATATAGTTTGTTAGAAATGCATGGGGTGGAAAGGAATCACAAATCTGAAGGGAAACCTTAGATTATATGATTTCATTTTTCAACTGATTTTCTAAGGTTTCATCCTCACTGATATAGTTTTCATCTAACTTGCTATTGCTAAAACATGAAGAACACTTGAATCTGAAATATAAGTGAGTAAATAATATACACCCTACGAAAAGTGTTTAATTTTTTATTCATGTAAATGAGAAGCAATATTAGTTTGTTCAGTTAAATGAATAAGTAAGGTATCATAAATGAAGAACTAATTTGCAATAATTTAGAATTTTTCTTTGTTAGCTTATTCTGTTTATCAATCTCAAAACTTACATTAGAGTATTTCTTTAAAAAAAATTTTTATAAAGACCTGAATAATGGGAAGTAAATTTACGCTTATTCGGTTATTGAAACTCTTCATATAATATTAAATCATAAGTTTGAAATTTCTCAGGTTTGGATCTTAAATCATATTTAATTTTATTTTTTTCATTACATCCTTACGCTCTTTTTTGTGCTGAATTTATAGCTTCTTTGAATGTAATAGCTTCTTCGTATAAATTTTTATCCCCAATTGCTCTATTATAAGGAAATTTACCTAACATTAAATAAGCAAGAGGAAATTTAGTATTCGAATGTGTGTGGGGTGTGTTATTGTATTTACCAGTTACTTGGAGAAGCGATTTTGACAAAGATATTATATCATTATGGGAGCTTAATTTACACATTAATCTAGTAACAATGGTTGGATTCACTCTTTCTATTTTTGCATTTGTTTGAGGATGATGTCTTAATGATAATAATATGAAGACATTATGTTTTCTTAAGAAATGTTTAAATTTACTCACAGTAAAGGCAGGATTTTAATCGCTCAGTATTTTCTTACTAAAATTAATTTGAAATACTTGGCTTAAGTAACTTATATTAGTATCAGTGCTTACATTTTTCGTAGAAAAATTCCACACGTCTCTAGTAGCATGATTGTAATTATATGCAAATATTTTAGTTGAATTACAATAACTAAAACCACCAACAGAACCAACAGAAAATATTTCAAAAGGATCATGTAAATTTTAAGGAATTGAAGAAAACCCTATTTCTTTTGCCTAAATTTTTATTAAATTGGCATATTTCACAATATCTACAAAAATTTATAACACTATCAACAATACCAATCCAATAATATAAAAGAGAAAGAAAATCTAACATTGATGATATCCCAACATTTATTTAAGTTTTTCATTTTATAACTTTTCCTTAATGACCTAGGCACATAAGTCATATACAAACTCTTCTTCTTACAATTAAAATAGCATTTCTTTTAGTTAAATTTTACCTCAAATATTATTATTATTATTATTTTAATGACATTTTATTTCCTATAAATTCAATGAATGATTCCTTATTTGTAAACAGTGAGAAATAAAATTTCTTGGTAATGTGTCTACTTCATAATTCGTTGAGCACTTTTGATTTTTAATCTCAAAATCTTAAATTGAATGCTTAAGTGCGCACCTGAATAATCTTCCAATAGGATGTTTCATTAATTTCAAGCAAAGTAAAGTGGCATAATTAGTATTAATTGTGAATTTAACCCCATGAGTATAATAACGAATTTTAGATACAGCATATATTATAGCCAAACATTCCATTTCCATATCACAGTAATTTTCTTCATAATTCCTAAATTTACGAGATTGGATAATATGTAAAGGGAAGAGTTCCATCAGGAAGCTCTTGTTTATGAATAACTTCTACAGCTGTCTTAAATGCATTAACGAATATATGGCAGGGATAGTTTGGGTTATACAAGATTTAAATAAATTTTAAAATTGAAATGTCTTTTAACATTTGAAATGAATTTTGACGTTCATCTGATTAATTAAATGGGACATTCTTTTCAAGCACTTTATTAAGGGAATTTCTAATTTTTGCATAATTTGTAATAAATTTATTGTAAACATTAACGGAATGAAGGAATATATTTGTAGTTCTTTAATCTATGTAAAGGGATTTAATTTTTTGATAACTTCAATCTTATTATTATTATTATTTGGTTTATATTTATATCATTCAATTTCGTAATCTAAAAAATCAATTTCATTTTGACTAATTTGAGACTTAGGTAATTTTAATTTAAAGTTTTATTTTTCATAAAAATATCAAAATTTGTTTTTAAATGCTCTAAATGGTCTTCGTAAGCTTGTAAGAAGACGAATGTATCATCAAAATAATTTGTATCATTATCAATTTTACATTTGTTAAGAATTTGCTTGACGGTACTTTGAAATGTAGTTGGAGAATTACCCCAACCAAATGACAATCTTCTCCATTTATATAAACCAAAATTTAAAGTAAATTTACTATGTTAATTTTTAAATATCTTTTTCGTTAATTTTAATATGTCTATAACCCAAAGGTAAATCCAGAGAGGAAAAACATTCGTTCATTTACCAATGTATCCAAAACAATATCTATTTTGAGAATGTGCTCAGAAACTAGTTTAGTTACTTGATTTAATATACGAAAATCTATTCACAATCTAGTTTTCGAGAGTTCATCTTTCTTATAAGTAAATTTATTTGTGATATATAAAGAGCGTAGGAAGATTTAATGAGAGAATACAGATTTTAACAGCTTATCAATTTCTTTCTTAATTTCCTTGTTATTTTCAAGAGACGCAAGGTCTCATTGAAATATGTAATTCTTATGTTATTATATCTCTAACTGCTTCAAAATTTATACAACCTACATCATACTTTTCCTTAGAAATTTTAAAAGAATTTTCTAAATTTTAGAAATTAATAAGGAATTTTCTAAATTTTCATTTTTAGATATAATATTTACTTTATTAATAATATTAACAGTAAGATTATTATCAAATCTTGTAAATCTAATTGCTTAAGACTAAGCAAGAGAGTAATATTCTTATAACTAATAATATTATTTTTTGATATACTTTAAAATTTTTAACAACTAAATTTAAATTAAAGTATGGAACAATTTTTTAATTTAAAATTAAATAATCAAAAAAGTTCAATTGAAATTATATAGAGAAACATAGTAATCGAAAAATTTCCTATTGTTAAATCCAAAAATACACCACAAATAATAGAAATATTACCTTCTACTGTAAATATGTTGGTATTTGTGTTTATCATATTATTTTTATTTGAAATCCTTGAAAACTACATTTCGTATTGTAAAACTTTTGGTATTTCCGTAATTCGGGGGTAGATATTTTACTCTGATGAATGTAATTAAATGCCTACTAATATTTCAATTTGAATTATATCGTATGCAATTTTTTGCTTCATATTATTTATAGAAAAATGTTAATTTTAAATTCTGAAAAATTAACAGGGTAGTTAAAAATTTAACGATAGAATTTGTAACTGTGAGAAGTATTATCTTCCAGAAAGAAATTTCTTAGATAGCGGATCATTTTCTTATGTTTTAAGTTTTAGCTCCAAAGATATTCTTGGGAATATGTTTGGAGCTCTAAATCTGTAACTAAAACAAATGATCATTCAGAAATCATCAAGTTAATACCAATCTCACAGTGTTCAATAATACTTCAGGAGACGAAGTTAGGACACTTCAATAGAAAAATCAACATATTTTGACTTGTCTTTGGTGAGATCAAGTCTATACCTTTTGTATAACGAGCATGTAACCAACAGTTCAAAATGAAATAAAATTGTCTCAATTAGGAAATCAATTACATTATGTTTATTTTTCCAGTTGTGTATTTTTCTTTCATACCCCTCATTTTGTGAAGTTAATTTGCATTTTTGAAAATATCCAGTAGAATGGTACTCAAACGTAAGAGCTTTTCTAATATTTTACTCTTCTTAAAACTCAACTATCAGTAAATGATTAAAATTATCTCTGGAAATACGTCGGCGAGAATAAAATATTTAATTGAAAGCAGTGTTTCTTGTTACTTAAATACCCAAAAAGGTTTATATATAATCCAGGAAGATTTAGGAAAACCTAATATCTATCGAGTGCTATTAGACACTCTTCAAAAGCATATATTTTTGGATTAAACGGTGAAAATGAATTACACACATTCCATTTATTTTTATCTCAAAATAAATTAAATTCCTGTGCTTTCATTATGCATAAGTATTTTAACTAAAACAATTTTAAGAATAGAAATACATTAAAATATTAAATTAAATGAATGCATTGTTTTTAGGGTTAAATGGTACGGGTAAGATAGTACTTCACCAATATAAATTTATCCATACGGATTTTATTTTTAAGAGATTTTACGATGCATTGATTCAAGTGAATAGTTGATTTATTTGTACATTTTTACAGTTTTCCTGCTTTCTCTGGGAGAAAACTTCATTCTATGATTTAACGCAATTGTAGGTTTCACCATCCTACAATAAATCATTCACATGTAGCATCTTGAAATATTTATATTAAGATGTATGAAATTTTTATAGCCTAATATTTGAGAAAATACAATTACTTATATGTAGCAAGACAGAAGGAATCAAAATTTGAAACTTTATTGGAAAACATTTTTGCAGAATTTAAATTTCATTTGATTAAATTTTTTTCTAATTTATCTATCCATAATTAATTTTCAGACGTATTTTTAATACGTCTAAAAATTAATTTAATTAAAAAAATATTAATTTGATTTTTAAAATTAATCGTTTATTTTTTTCTGACCAGACTGTATGTTTTTATCTGACCAGACTGTATAATATTTCACAATTGAAAAAAAAAATTCAAAATTACTTGCTCTTTTAAATATATTACTTTTGAATGAAAAATTGTATCTATATTTTGTATTATAATAATTAAATTAGTATCTAGTTTTTTTTCTAAACTACGAGGTAAAAAAATAAATAAATGTCAAGCAAAATTTCGCTTCCAAATAAAAAAAAGATAAAAAAAGTTAAATTCGCCTTTTCTTTTAAATGTTTTAAAAACTATTTAATAATTTTAATATAAAAACATTCAAACTAAAAACTTTTGTCGTTAGCAAAAGTCATTAAAATTCTTTTCACCAGTCACCAAAGAACTCTCACAATAATCGAAAGAATTGTACGTTTTTTTAAAGTTTTTTTGTGAAAAGAAATATGAAATTATTAAAAAATGCAATTACTATATATATATATATATATATATATATATATATATATATATATATATATATATATATATATATATATATATATATATATATATATATATATATATATATATATATATATATATATATATATATATATATATATAATATATATTAGTAGACATTTTTTACCAATCTCAAATAAAAAATCCGTAGGAAACCGTGAGACTTTAAAAGATATTTGAAACAATGAAATTAAAAAAATATTTCATGTATATTTAAAAGACTAAAAGCTAAACTATGTTACTTCATTTAATGCTTTTCTACCACAAAATTATTTTTGTATTTCGATTGAAAGCGTAATACTTTATCCAAAAAATCCTATAATGCGTATTTTCAGTTAAAAAAATTTCTTTTTATTTTATATGAAATCTTTTAGAATATTTTTCTTAATTTTGGAACATATGTTTTTCAAATTCTGCAAATTGTCTTAAAATAAAAGGATATAAGATTATTTTAAAAGCCCTTAATATTCTCATTACTGAAAATATTGTTTTAAATGATTTTTTCTTCGGTAATTTTATTTTTTATATCTAATATATAATTAAAATATATAAGTTATTTCAAAGAGAGACAGAATTGTGGTATTTTTTCATCTAAATTAATAAAATGCAGATTAAATTAATTAAATTCATGATAAAGATTGTGTAATTAGTTATGCATATAAAGTTGAAAACTTTATATAAGATAAAAACTAATTTAAGATATTATTGTAATTTAGGAATATTCTTTATTAAATGATATTTATAAGAGAGATTTTATAAATGAAAATCCAATGAAGAATATTCATTAACATTCTTTCATTGATGTTTGCAATCATGTTCATGTATAGAATTATAATAATGTACAAGTACCACCAGAGACAGAATTGTATAATAGCAAAGCATATATTGAAAACTTAAATGAAGAAATGTCGTTAAAATTAACTTCATGTATTTCTACCATACTTTTTGTTTATAACTACAACTACAAAGTTTGTACATAATAATTAATTAGACAGAGATCAGTAGCTTAAATTAGACTTCAGAACATCAAAAACTCTTAAATTCTAAGTGATTATTGTCCTCATAAACAGTTCAGAGAAAGGAAAATGTATCGACCATTTACTACCTTTTCAGTTTCATAGTTCTATGATAGTTTACATTATTAAGCTCTATCAAGCACTTTGTGAATTTTAACTTCAGTTATGCTATATATTATCAAAATGAAATGTTCTCTTCCTTTCATTTCTGTATTGTTTATGAAAACGTTGACATTCATCTGCTCGATTTTCGTAGATTTGAGCAGCATCAATATCAACAATCATGAAATAAAGGAAAATCTAACTGCATAAAAACTTATCTTTAACAAAACAATTATTATATCTGTGCTCTCAAGTAGATCAAACCTCATAAAAATACATAAAAATGTAATTAATACATATTTTTATTCAGAATGATCTGTTCAAAGATTCCGGTATTCAAATATGTAAAATATGATATGCTTCAGTTAGTGTTTTTTAAAAATATTTGGTCAAATTCAGTACAAGAAAGTTCTTTAGATGCTTAGCATCCCTCATTTAAACAAGAAAAAAAATCGAAAAACTGTTAAAAAAGAAAAAAAAACTATAAACAAAAATTTAAGAAATTCAACGTACTTTTTAAACCTATGTGTTTTACAAATGTTCGTATTATTTTTCAGCAAAATTAATTAAAAGAAACTTTTTAATATTGGCATAAGCAAGGAAATATTCTTAAGATTTTAAAGCGATTGCTTACAAATATTGCAATTATCAGTTTAAAAATCTAATAATTAATGAAATTCTTAAAATTTTAAATCGTCCTTGCTGATTTAAACTAATTATAAAGTGGATGTGCTTAGTCATGTTTATTTTATTTTGCTTTTTCTGCTATTGTATTGTTCATGTATTAATAGCTTGAATCAATAGAAAACGGTTTCTTAAATAGATTCTTTGCTATTTGTTTTATTAACAGAATAAACTTCGACAGTATCCTCAGACATTCTATGGTGAATTTCGCCTTGTTTGCTGCCACTCGAAGAATGTGATTTGAAGGCAGACGGCAAATTCATTTATATGATGAGACATGGATGAAACGTTATCTGGCTTCATGGATATTTTAAACCAATGAGAATCGTAATAATGAGACGTACTCACTATCTCAACTGTAAAGAAACAACCATTTTATGGTTAAAAAATAGAGTCAGACTTTCACAAGTGTATGCAAAATTAATTAACGATTAAACTTAATTATTTAATAAACTTAAATCACTAATTTTATTAAAATCTTGTTAATTACCTACTTTTTCCATAATCAAATATTCTGGAAAGAAAATATGTAACATTTTGAGATTCAGAAAAAGTTAATTTTGAATTATCATATAACATTTCCATGGGGAATTTTCCCTTTTAATTCTGTCAAAATCCCAAATTTTTAATTTTAATCCAATAAATTACATTATTTATTAAGAATAACTTTATTGATAATATTTGCGACTCTATTTTTTCTTAAATTTACTTCATGAGAACTTTATTTAAATTTCATTATATTTTGCTACTATTCATTCTATTTTTTAGACTCAAAGTAAATTTTAGTAATTATAAAGTGCGATGTTAGTAAAATTTACAATATTTTTTTTGAAAAATTTCTAATGCAACTGTAATTTAAAAAATGGATGCGCACAGATTAATTACCTTATCCATTTATATGCTACAAAATTGTAAGTGAATTTAAAAGGCTTAAGCATATTAAAAATGAATTCATAAGTTCAGACAGTATTTCAGGAGTGCAAATAATATTTATTTATATTTATGTAATGCTCTTAAATTTAACATTTATCTTAATTCTTTCCGATGTAATTCATCTGCTTATTTAATTTCCAAAATTTCTCACTTGTAAAGTAACATAATTTAAGTAATTACAAATAGAAATAAGAAATGTTTTTAATCATTTGAGTTTATGTTGTCATCTTTGAAAGTTATATGGTGAATTTACAAAGTTTATAAAACATTTTTAAGCATTATTGATAAAAAAAATATTATAACCTTTTTAATAGAAAAATAATGAAATCCATATATGTAATTATTTAAATTTTTCTATAAAATTTGTTTATTATATATTATAATAAGAGGAATAAATTAATGATAATCTAAAAGTAGAGACTAGAAGTCTTCAATTCCAAATTTACGTGGTGATCATGGGATTTACAATAATTTGAATAACACAATGCAGTCATACATATGACTTCCGGAAAAATGATGCAAAGTCTATCAACTTCCGGTCCTATTAGTAACCGTGTCTCCTCCTAAAATTAGTGTCACAAATATTAATGTTATAGTGTCACAATATGTTGAGGGATTCTTATTAACAGCTTGCATTAAATTATTGTTCGTGAAATTTAAACTTCCTTTATAATAATATTTATGAATAATTTAAAATATTTTCTAGAATAGAAATTAAATTATAAAATTACCTTACCAATATCAAGAAAGAATAGAAACGTGAAAAACACAAATTAACGTGAAACGTGAAAAACAAACAAACTATTCTGTATTTAAAATTGACCAAAATTAAAGGTAAAGGATAACAGCATTTTATATAATAATCAAAGAAATTATACATTAAATTATAATAGATTCAAATGGAAATAATCTTCAGATAGTTCAAATAAACATATGTGAACAGAAAATGAAGCAAAGTTATAAATTTTGTCACGATATACTTATGTTCACAGATATTAATATATTTAATATTAACATTTAGAAATATCAAAAAAAAGAGGAAGGTAAATTCTTCAATATTTTTTCTTTAATTAAAGAGAAATTTTTAATTCTATAAAAATTCAAATATCTATAAATAATTTTAAAATTTTGAAGCTTTAAAAATAAATAAATTTGTTGCTGTTATTTTATATGCCCGGCTATTAGGACATCTACATTCAGCAATACAAGTCACACAACCAATGGGTGTACCATCGTGCCTAGAAGGTGGGTCTTTTTAATTTAAAATCAGGGACAAAAAAGAAGACCCGTCAACTTGATCAACCATTCTCAAAGGTATCTTTTTACATTGACGACAATGTGACATCGACGTATTTAACATATCCCAGCAGTCACTAGTGAACATGATACATCTGGATTCAAACTCGTTACCTTTAGATAAGAAGAATGAAAATCCCATCTAACTAGGACCTAACTAATAAATTTAAAAACTAGCATTTTTATTTATTTTTTATATTTTTAATCAGTATTAAATACTGAATCTTTTAAAATGACCTATTCTTAAATAGAAAATAAATATACTTAATTTATTAATTATAAAAAATTAACAATAAGTATATATCTCAAATTAAATTTATAAATTCGGAAAAAATAGTTAAGTACATCTTTTTTTTTTAATTATTTTATTATTCACATTTATTAAATTATCTCGAGTGTAACTTTCCAATCTCTCAAATTGATATATACATTGAACAGAAATAATTGCTACAGCGCGGAATGTAAACGTTTGTTATATAACATAGTACTACAACTCTTTATGGAATTATGGATAAACATTTAAGGTTTATTACCGAATACTGTTGACCCATTTCAAAGTTGATGTTCTGTTTTATACGTTTTTATGAGAAATAACTTCAAGTAATGTCATCCCATGAATTCAGTGACAAAAATGATGAAGTATCTTGCGTTAAAGATACTAAAAGAGAAGAATATAAGCTTATCAAAAAATATACAACAAGCAAATGGATGAGGTGATTGTAGACACTTACTATCATCCGAGAGAGTAAAATGATGAATTACATAACAGCCATTACATTCCCATTTGTATTAATGTTTCATTGAATAAAATACCATTAATGGTTTCATGTAACATATAAAATGGTGATTTTGAAGTTTATATATTCTATTTTGTAGTTAGTTATAGTCGTATTAAACCATTACAATCTTTTATTGCATATAACGAAACAGAATGAAATAGCTAACATGTTTGTTTTTTTTATTTTCGTGTACCTTTTCAATCATTATTCTCCAAATGTTTATTGTTCAACATTTATCCTGCCATAAGATTTGCTTAATCTTCACATTATACTGACCCATTATTGTATTTATTAGTTTTTCTTTAATATTATGTTGATATTTTAGCATAAGCCATTTGCAATTATTATTTAATGATTTAGTAATTTATAAAATATAGTTTTTCAGCTTTTTAGTTAATAGTATATACAATTATCATACAATCAATAATGATTCATAAATGTAAGCAACATACTTTTTTAATGGTTAAAAATTGGTTGTAAAAACACTAGTTAAATTAAAAGTATTTTTTGTGTATGGAATTTTGAGACGCAATATATTATATGCAGAATAGTGAAAATATAAACTAAAATAATTGGAACTACAAAATGATGGGACAAGATAAGCAAAAATTTGAAAATAATAATTTCTAACGAATAATACATCATGAATTGCATATGAATCAAATATTGAAGACTATGCATGTCTGAAAAACAGTTTAATATGCACATATGTATCAAGAGAAAAACGAATATGTTACTTAAATAGATGTATACAAAATACCATTTTTAAATAGATTACAATGGCATAAAATGTCAGATTCATATTTCACAGATTTTACTACAATGTATAATACCAATTGCATATAATTTGTGAATTATATAACGATTATTACATTTTTATATGCAAGTTATAGAGCAAGAAATATAATATATGTTTAAGTTTAATGATATCACGTTTTCACGTAACATTCCAAAACACACATAATTTTTAATGATTTATTGATAAAAGTTAACAAATGTCTACCCCTTTATTTTTTTCCAATTTTGATGCCCATAATGGTGCCTACTATGAGTAACAGAGAGTAAAAACACGGCATTCTTCAAAAATTTTGTGAATAAAACAGCTAAAAATTATATGGTTACCAGAAATTAAAGATCAATAATATTTATTACCAAATTTTTCACTAAAGCAAGAGCTATCGGCTTCTTCAATGCGCCTGTGATTCATTAATAGTAGAATGTTTCTTTGGTGAATATTAGATAACTCATAATATTAAAGAGAGTTAAATATGTTTAAAAAATTAGAGCCCAACTAGAAATATTTTTGAAATACTCCCTTCAAGTTATCCTTTGCATTACATTTTAAATTATTTACGTACAAAAGTATAATGAAGAGAATTATTAGATTCAAACAAATGCAGTGACTCTTGAAATTTGGAAGGAAAAATAATAATTCACATGGTTCCCCTTAAAATATATTAAAACATTTTTTTATCTCATATTGTGATAATACATTTGTAGTTTGCCAATCAAGCAGTTTTTCAGTTAACAAATACATGGTGTTAAAATTTATAATATCAGAGCATTTTCAAACTTTAATAAAATTTAACTCATGAAGAGAGATATTTTTAAAATTGTGTTTTATGATATTTATAAAACAAATATTTTAGATTAAAATATAGGTGTAAGTTAGCGCTACCATAATTAACACTCACCTAAATATTAATTTCCGACTGAATTTATGCTATAATGTAAACACATTATGAAAATTTGTGTTATCAAATAGATAAAATATTGCCGTAAGAAAAATATAATATGCATATGAGTATAAATATACTTACCCCTATTAATGATAATATATAGACTATTAATTTGAATATTATTTAAAGATGTTACTATTTTAATTATATATTTTTGTACCAAAACTTTTTATAAGGCTCTTATTTAACTAAGCATAGCATTAGTCTATTCGAAATAATACTATATTTAACTTTAAAAAAATAAAAAAATCATTATTGCACTCACTTATAAAAATGTGGTACTTTTGTTTTGCTATGATTAGTAGAAACCGTCTTCATTTTAATTGAAATGCACCGTCATATACAAAAAAAAACTTAAAATTAATCATTGCAGTTTGAATACTGTAACAACTTTTTATTTTAAAAATCTGAAATATTAAAATTTTCGCATTAATATCTTAGTTAAATTTAAATTAACAAATTTACAGGGATACAAAGGATAAAAAATATTACAGCACCATTAAAGTAACATCAACATGAATTCTTTTTGGAAATATACTGAGCCAGAACTAAGTTAGTATTCTATCATAATCACAAAATAATAAAAAAAAGTTGATAACAGAAAATATTTAATCCAAATCAAAAATATTGCTGTAGAATATATAGTGACTTAAAAAATAAAACGCAAATTTTTTATTTATTTATTTGATATTTCTAATTTTTTCCATCTTTTTAAATTTAAAATAATATATAGTGTTTACACAATATATATATATATATATATATATATATATTACATGCTCTGATAAATAAATATGTCGTAAAATCACTATAAGCTATAATGGAGAACTTATAGCTATAATGCAGCTCATATAATACTAAATGTGATGATGTGCTTAAAAAATCATATTTTTCGAATTAATACAGTAAACATAATTTCCGATAATCAATATTTTGAAAATTTCTTTCTGCAATGTTTAATCATTTTTATACATTCTGACGTCAAGAATATTTTCATTAATTTGTGACAATGATATTGTAATATTTGTATTCTGCTGTGATTTATAATGATAAATACAATTATGCTGAACTAAATAGTATAAATAAGAAATTATATATATATATATATATATATATATATATATATATATATATATATAATATATATATATATATATATATATAGATAGATAGATAGATAGATAGATAGATAGATAGATAGATAGATAGATAGATAGATATAGATAGATATATATAATTGTTGAAGAAGGAAATTTTTTAATTATTTTAACTATGTCTTAATACATTTGTTGCTCATTTCTTTTATTTTCATTAGTGAAATGTTAGAAAATTAATTTAAGGGGGGGGGCGGAATTTGGGAAAAATAGTGTTATATTTGATTTCTTTTGATTAGTGCATACTTATGAATAAAAAATATTTTTTAATACGTAATGAATTTTTTTTATCATTTTTAGATAAATATTTTAGTGTTAGCATATTTTTTTTGTGAACGATTTTATTTTAATGTTAGAAAATGTATAATAATATGAAAAATGTTGCATTTTCAGGCTATTTTCTTTTATAACATGGTTTTAAGATATTAAAAAGTATCAGCAATCTATCTTAAATTTACTTCTAAAAATCCTGATATCAACTAAAAAGAAAATAGCAGTGATGAATAATATTTAAGTCTATCTTTAATAACATCATTAAGCATTTATACATTATATCTTTAAATAATACACAAGTATAATACAAGAAGCATCATTATATTCTTATGAGAAAAAAATTATTTTAATAATTTTAATAGACCAAAGTAACATTTAAATTATTAGAAACACATCTAATACTTTAAAATAAACACAATTTTTCTTATAACATATGCAAAATACCTTTACTAAATATAAAGATTTTTAAAGAAAGTTGTTAATTTATATATTTATCCAATTCAAGTAGCCAGTTTCGTTTCTTTGATTTGAAATCATTTTAAAGATCAGAGAATTTCTCTTTTATAAATTAATTACAGTTAACAATACTAATAATAAATACTCTGAGGTGCATAATTTTTTTTAACAATTTCACATTGGTTGTGATTAAATACCAGCTGTCTATTAATAAAAAATCAGGTTAATATGTATAACCTACAATTTATTCTTTGAGTGAAAAATCCTTTGACAGGAATGGGTAAAGCATTTTAGTCAGTTGTCAGTATCTAAATCATAAAATCAATCAATATTGGTGATCAATCAATATAAGGTGAATTATCTATCAATATTTTAGATTATATATTATCAATATCTATCAATGTTTTAGACTGTTACCTAAGGCAATAAGAATTTCTAATAGAAATTAATTTTTTTAATAATTCTTAAAGTTAAGATAATATACTTTATTTCAAAGTATTTAGAAATTGAATTTGACATGCGTGTCACATGCTTAGTATGTTGCATATATAAAACAATGAAATACGAGTGAATTTAAACATAATAGTTACTGTTGTTTTAATAATATAAAAATTAAAACTTAATGCAATAATATAAAGAATATTTTCATGTGAAAAAACATTATCTGAATTAATTTTCATAATTAATATTGCAAATACATTTTAAAAAAAGATGAACCTTTTTAGGAAATATTAATAATTTAAGTCTTTATGATCAATACTACACATTCAAGAATTCATAAATTATAAAAATTCTAAAATGTTATTTTGGATTATAAAAATCTTTATTTTACTTAAGACTGATAACATTTGTTTAATTAAACAGCAATTTAATGATATCTAATCTAAATCTTCAAATCTAATCAAAATCTAAAGAAAAGTTTGTAGTGATAATCAGTGTCGAATATCTTTTGAAGATATACTTAATTATTCTCATCTATAGTTTTCTACTTAATTATATTATAATTACTTAATTATATTTCGTAATTTTTGTGTATATATTTGTAAAAATATATATATGTTTAGATTAAGATTTTTTGATAATACTCTCTCCCTATCTCTCTCTCACTCTGCAAACTGAACCACTATAAGTGTTCAAAGATCTCTTTATAAAAGTATTCTGTGTTTAGTATTATACCGTATTTCTCAGAGTCTTGAATATTTTCCGCAAAAAAATTATCAAAGAATCATTACCAAAGTGAGAAAGTTTACTATCAAAAATCTGTAAGCTATATTCATTCATTTTTTTCCTAAAATTTGAATTGATAATGTATTGATATATACATCAGTTTAATTCATGTAAATTATATGTTCACATTAGAAAAACTGTTAAAGCTTATCAGTGTCATAAATCATTACATTATCAATTTTCAAAAATACTGAAAACAATGCAAATTATGCATGAATGAGCAACAAAATAATTCTTGAAAAATAAATAGCACTACAATTAACATATATAGTTAACATTTTATCTTAATGATAGTTTTAAGTCTGGTATTTTTATGGATGTTGGTACACACATTTTTAAAAGAAGTAACAACTGTTGCAAGAATGAAAACAGGAAAATTTTTATTACGACATCAACAATCGTTGATTTAAAATTAAAATGTCACATCATTTTTTAGATTAACAAAGACTGGTTATATATTTAAAAACTTCTTTTCTAATATACTATGTTAATCGTAACCGATAACAAATTTTAAATGATATTTATAAAAAAACAGTTTATTTTATAAACTAAACCATATTAAATAAATGGATATGAATTATTAATTTTAGTCTTTTATATCCTTTACTAGTATATCTAAATTTAAAATGACTTGGGGGGGAAGTCAGTCTGTTAAAGTAACGTTTTCAATAGTAACGAATATAAAGTGAACTTGCTTTTCTGAATAAATGGTCCAATTTCATCCTATTGCCATTGCAATATTTCCGATGCATATTACTTAAAAATGGCTTTCTACTGTGATCCATTTGTTAATAGCATTCATTTAATATCATTTTTCTCCATCGATGTGATGAGAAAGTTTATGGACTATTATTTTTAAGCTAAATGCATTGATTGTTAAGATGTTTTAGATAATTCTCTCTTTTGTCATTACTATATTATCTTTTAATAGTATTTAAATATTTTGAATCAGAAATAATATTTTTATTACAACAATAAAATTTGTAATTTGAAAACATCGAATTAATTTTTTGTGTTCATTTAAAATTTCGTATGCAGTGTTTTCGTTTTATTAAAATCCTTAACAATGTTTTGAATTAATAATGGGGAGATTATCATGCATAAATTTGAACAAATACTTTTCTGTCATTAATGTATAGTTAATCTAAATTTCATATCGTTTTTATTTCCACCTATAAAGTATTCCAGATACTAATAAATTAAGGGAAACCCATTTTTCATAAACAAAAGACTTTGCTATGTAATTAGTTTTTAGATAATAAGAACTGAAAACAGTTTCTTTTTCAGCTGTGTCTCAATATTTATGTTCCTTATAAATTGAAGAATTGAAGATGAAATTTATGAACTGTGCAGTTAAAAATAATTTTCTGTAATTTACTAGATTTAGTAATAAAAGCTTCAATTTGTTTGCGTAAAATTTTAATCATTATCAGAGTTTTTATTACTTATGGGTGTAAATAAGATTATTATATAAGTAGGAAAACAATGCCTAATAATTTCATCATATTGAATTTTTCTTAATTGAAAATCGTATTGAATTAATAGGAAATCGTTTTGAATCTATACATGTTTTCATTAGCGAAATTCCAAGATAAAATGAAATAAAATGTAGACTGTATATTTTTATTATATTGTAAATCATAAAAATAATATTAATATAAGGTGAGTAAATATTGCGAGGATATAAAGAAATATATTATTAAAATTTGTGTATATGGTAAAATAAATATTAATAAAATAAATCCACTGTATTTGTGAATTATTTATTTTTTTGAAAGAGTGAGGGGAACTTTCCTATTATTAAAGCGAAATTTCCTTTGTTAAAGTGTTTATAAGCCAAAATTTTATAATATAAAAACTTATTTTAAATAAATCGATTTTCCTACGTAATTATTGGAAGTGTTATTCGATTATACTATTTCCTGTAATATTCTTTACAACCCGTTTCATTTCATTGTTTTGGAAATAAATATTTACACGAAGAGTTTGGTTTGCTTGTTATTGATTTGCTTTATTTTGATGGATCATTTATAAAGATGGCCTCATTATAGACTTTTACATTAGATTTTAAAAAATAATTCATTTTCAATATCGATTTGATTTCAGAGAATCAAATTCAAGCATAAATGAAAAATGAGTGGATAAATTTCAAATGAATTCACATGACCATAAGTGCATAAACAAAATATAATAAACTAATAATTGAATCAGATAATATTTTACGTTAAAAACATTTCATTAGTAAAATTCTAAGATTTACTCACTTGTTTTCGAAATAATTTATGTGAATTATTTAAAGTCCCATAAATAAAAAATTCGATTCGCAGCATTACATCAAAGTAATATTATAAAAGTGCATAATGCTTCGTGATAAATATTTTCCTGTCTTGAAGTTTGTATTAAGAAATTCAAAGTATTAAATTGTTTTGTGTCATTTGATATAAATTTCATATAAATTTTAATTTATAAAATTTTAAAGAATTATTTTATTTATTTTTATTCTATATTAGCAGTTTCATATTTCTTACGAATTTAATTAAACAAATTAAATTTATAATAATGCTAATGATCAAGCTAAATAACAGGATGTTAACTAGATTAGATTAATTATGTTATATTAAATTAAATTAGAAAATTTACTATTCTAAACGTAATTTTTAATTTTTATTCTTTAGGGTAAACTTTTATTCGACACTGAAGTTCATTTCTTCTTTTTCCATTATGTATAGAAAAGTCAAATTCAAACTCCTAGAAACCGTGTAGGAATATAAAGTAGAATTTACAGTATCTGCTTGAAAACAAAATATCAGAGGATCAAGGACAAAAGTACAGCCAGAAACCAAATAACAGAAAAAAAGTTTATGAGATGTATAGGAAGCATTTTTATTCTAAAGTAAAACAGCACGAGTTTATTTAGAGTGAATAAAGAAATTCTACATAATTCTTGCTCACCGAGAATCTTGCTTCGTTAAAGACATTTGAGAATGTAGGATGAAAAAATGTAATTTTTAGAAATTAACTAAATAAGAGGAACCTAAAAAGTATTTCTTAAATTATATAGATTTGAACTTAAAAGCAAACAAATGTTATTTTTTCGTAAAATGTCTTCCGTAAATAAATTGCTTACATGCCGTAAATATTGTATTTTTGGGGAATAATATGCTTAATTATGAAATTTAATGATGAATATTGTATCTGTGGATAATGTGCAAAATCGATGATAACAAAATCTCACTACTACGTTGATGAATTCAAATAATAAATATATTATTTAAAATAATTGTGCATAATTCACATACGAAATTGTGTTTAAATTACCAAAGGTTGTTAAATTCGAGATCAAATTTCTTATTTCGCCAAATAAAATCCCTGAATAATATTTAAATCAAAAACTTTCATGCTATAATTTAACATTTTTCAACATTACACACTTTTTATCTGTTACATGAAACAATTTTTTATGGCATTTCAATGATTGTCATAAACAGATTAGATTGAAGGGATTAACATTTCATTAAAAAATGCAATCTGTTGGATGTGATCTTTTCAGCATTAGATTCGTTTTCACTTTCCTTATTCACAGAGTTTTTGCTTTTTAAAGTATCAGATTTTCATATAGAAATTGGTAATATTTCTTTTAATCTAAAACAACTTGTCCTTTAGTGATGGCTGCTCACGCATTAATTTACTTTACTTATCATAAAGTTTAGATAAAGAAAGCTTAGATAAATAATGCGCAATTTATTTCAATTCTTAATGCGACATTTTATTTATATTCACAACAACTCTAATAAATTATTTCAAAGATTTTAAATGATTTAAATGCTTTTCTAATCTTTCAATAATTTAATAGATTTTAAAACCAACACTTTAAGATTTGTTATAACTTAGAAAAACTGAAATTTACTCTAAAATTTCAATGTTTTAGATGTTGAGGTTTCCAAAAATAAAAAAATTATTATTCAACTGAATTTAAAATAAAGATTGTAAGTTACATTGATTAGTTTATCGCAGGGATATAATATTATTCTATAAATTACCTCCTTTAAAATTAACTTAATTACTTTTTTTAGATAATTATAAGAATTATTTTGCGGTACTCATTAAATGAACTTTAAGGTAAACTTACGTCAGTTAACTCAATAGATATAGATTTGAAACATATTATTGGTAAACAAGAAAACCAACTTAATTCTTAGCAAAAAATTCAACGAAATTTACATGAACTAAAAAATTTGCAATAAAAAGATATCTTTAAGCATGTAAAATAATTCTTACATTTAATTTCTGTGTCTTAGTATAAGATATCGCATGAAAACTGTACCATTCATTATCAGTTCGAGTGCACATTTGGTATTAAGAAAAATTAAAAAAAAATTCAGATTTTTAGCTAAAATTAAAGTGTGAAAATGAGCTCAAAATAAATCAGCTTTTTTCATTCAAATCAATATGAATATCTTTACATGAACTTCGTTTCATTGTACAATAGCCACAATAAATAAATATAATGAATGATGGGTCACACCCTTAAATTAGCCAATAAATTATGATGGTTTGGTTTCTTTGTCACATAACAATTTTTGCATGCGAGGTTTTATTTGACAAGATCCCATAACTCAGAACAGATTCTAAATCCCTGCAATTATTTTTTTTTCCATATGAAAATCTACTTATTTCTGAAGGTCAGAATATTAATATATATATATATATATATATATATATATATATATATATATATATATATATATATATATATATATATCAATAAAATATAAATAAATATACCATATTTGATTTCTTAGTGCATAATGTTATAATCCACTCATTTTTCTGGAGATAAATAATGATTAAAAAATTTGGACTTTATTGTATGAATATTTTTATTATTAAGATAATAATAATTATTTTAATTATTTTAATAATAATAATTTTTAATTATTATTATTAAAATAATAATAATAGAAAATATTCATAAAATAAAGACCAAAATATTTATCATCATTTAAATGCATAAAAATTCTTTTAAAAAATTTAATGGAACAAAGAATTTTAATATGGAGCAAAATTAGTTTCAATGTAAATAAGAATATACAAATGTACATGCACGTATACATTTTGTAATATTACGTCAAATGATTTTAGGGTTTATATATTTTTATCTATGAATAAATTAAATCACACACATTTGAAAAGTTAAAACAAATTTAAATTATAATGAGTTGTGCAAAGAACATTTATGTATAATTAGCAAAATATATTATGATTAATTTAAATAAACTTACATTGAAAATGCAACACCGAGATGGAATAGCCGGAAACAAACAAAACTCAGGAAACAGAGCGATACAGAAACAAACAATTAATGATCTGTATTTCAAAATGATATGCATAATACAGAGCAAGAGCATGGACAGATCTTTAGGTTGAAGGACCGCTGTGGACTGCAATACATGAAGCAACCTGTCAAGGTACAGTTTGTGTCAATGAGAATATGGATAGTGTCCTGAGGAATTGGTTTCCATTCCCTGTCTAACATTTGACAAATTTCGTCTTCTGAAGGAGGCAGTGGCAAGGTCTTCAATGGCGTCCGATAATTTTTCAAACTTGTTTGATTGGTGAGAGATCTGTCTTACATGGTGGCCAGGAAAGCAGTGTACATCTTGCAGGGCATGTTGGCTGGTGATAACAATGTACTGTCGGGCGTTATCCTGCTGATAAACGTCTCTAAGCATCACCTGAAGGTAAAGAGAATGCCACCGGCCGCAGAACGTAATTCACTGATCCACATAATGTTGGGCTGTGTAGTCGTGCATCGTGGGGCCACCACAGCCTCCAGTCCAACACGTCGATTCACGCGTGCTTACGTCACTCTGACGGCACCACCACCTCACAGACGTTCCACATTTCCGTGTTCCAACCATTTTTCCCACAGCCGGTGCAATTTGGCCAAGTGTCTCTCAATTACGATTTGTCGTAAGGACCAACTTACCCTTTTCAGTCCGATTACCATGAACCCTTAAATTGTCTGTCTGCTGGAACTGAATCCGTCGACGATGGCCAGGCATTCTCTGCAATTATTGAATCTTTGCAACAAGAACAAATTTTCAATTATTATTTTCCAAACAGCAATTTCGGTGGTAATAATGCCCACTCTCCCTATTCCTCATATTTTATTTTATCGTACCTGCGCTAGAGAGCGGCTCATTTCCCGTTATTTTGCATAACTCGGTATGGTGAAATTTGCATTATTTTCTGGCCACTCCTTTTTAGTGTTACACTTCCAACGTCAGGTACTGTATTTAAATATTAATTGCTATTGTATCACCAATGGTTTTTGTAATTATGTAACATGAAAAATAGAAATATGATAAAAATTTTAAATATGTAATCAACTGATGAACATATTTTTTATTTTATTGTTGTTCAAATATTATCCTAAGACATTTGCTTTGTTGAAGAAATAAATGTATTGGTAGATTTTATTACACTTAGAACTATAATATTTTAATCACAACTTTTGAAGAATAGTTTGAAATTGCATTTATTCTATTTATGATTTTTTTTTATTGTGAAGTAGTGAAGAAATAATATGAGCTTTCATTAAGCAATATTTTATATACTTTGAAAAATCTATTTTGTCTTGCACCCATAGTTGAATCTCGTAGATCAAAGATTTTTGCAAAAACGCGTTTCTTTTATTCTTTTACTTTTTCTATAAGTATAAAATCTTTTTTTAATTCTCTAGGCAGCTTTTTTTAAGATTGTTAGAGTTTGGCAGAGATGAAAGCTTGCTTTTGGTATCAGAAACTTTTCAATTGACGTAAAGTTTTATTGTGTTTGAGAGATTTTCTTTCAAACTATTGAAGAAAAAATGTTTGAGTTACTTCTTACAATTCCGCATTGTGGATACTTAAAATACTCAATCCAAAGTCAGGAAAGTATAAGCATATTTCTTTTCTATTAGTGGTCAAATTTTATTAAAGCTTTTATAGTTATATCATAGTTGATAAAATTATATAACTAATGAAATATAGTGTGTTAGTATGTGTTTAAAGAACCAAATATGGTCTCTTATGATATAAAATCTTCACTTATAAATAATATTATCTACATAAATTCCAATTTCTATGTTTCTGCTCACTTTTGTCATCGTATGTTTATTTTGCGAAATAGGATATTTTAACATTTAATTGGAAATGCTTAGAAAAATAAAATTTTCTTTCCAACTCAAGAAATAGTGAATGTAAAATTTATGGAGTTACCAACAAATTGTTAATATATGCGGTTAAAAATAGCACTCTTTAACTCTCTTTCTTATACATTGAATAATTTAAACAAAGCCCTTAAAATACTCTTCTTTAATTAATTTATATAATTTTAATCAAAATTTAAATGAATTTTTTTATATGTTGTGAAGTTTTACCGTTAATTCTTGAATAATATTATGCAAGAAAAATCTCACAAAATGTAAAGAAATTCAAAGGGGAATTAAAATGTTTTTATTAACGAATGAAATCGAGTTGAATATTCATTTTTAATCTTAAAAACATTTTAATGTCCAGAGCTTTTTGGTATAAAAATTGCTTAGGTAATTATTTAAGCAATATCACAAAAGAATTGTTGAAATCACAAAGGTTCAGCATTTTTTATCAAAAAAATTCGGAATAAAAAACAATGTTTTTTTTCTTATGAATTTGATTTCTAGAAAGAAAAAGTTAATAGATACTATTAAAAGATGTTGCCGCTTTTCATTGTGGGTCTATCAGGCTCTTTAAGTGGGGTATAAATTATTAATTTGTAATTCTTATCACTCCTACATGCGTAGAAAGATGTACTAATTAATATTCATAATATACAGACAATTTATATTTGTTCTGATGTTGAAATAAATGATTATTGCCTTAATTTAAAGAAATTCTGGGAGAAAAGTTGTTGAACTAGATCAAACGAATAACGAATCGTGAGAAAATACTCAGAATCGAGTCAGAAATCAAAGCGAAGATAATGCGAAGCTTAAATTATATCTGCTTTTATAACTAATATTTCAATAAGCATGGGACAATCTCTCTCTGCGCCAATTAACTTCTTTGTCTTCCATACTTTTTCACTAATCAGTCTTTCAATTAATAAGAAAATCTGTTGTAATGAATGTCAATCTTATATCTTTTGATTTATCTTCCAAAATAAATACGCAGATTTTAATAATTTATGTAACATGTAGTAAATTACAAAATAAGTATAATTCGTATTTAAACTAATGAAAGGAATTTAACTGAAATTCATATGTTAATCATTATTCAAGTATTTTAACTTAACTAAAACAAGATATCAAATATTCTAAATTTTGTGAAGATTTATAATTTCTGAATAATAGCTATTAAAGCACAATTACTACAGTCTATAGATATCTTTTCATTTGGTCTGGTTGTCATATCAGTAGAAATGATAGAAATCAATAAACTTACCCATGATTTCATCCTATTCATGTTATAAATGAGAATCATTTAATTTTATTTTATTTTGTGATTTCAAATCCCAGAAAAAATTGCGTTTACACGATTTTGTGCGTAAAACGTCATTTTTAACGAATCTCTCTAACAAAATAGATCTTCCTATTTACTTTTGCAATTTAGGACATCATTTTAAAAAATTGTGTTACAAAGAAAATGACATTTTTATGACTATCAGATTTAAAAATCCATTGATTTGGATACATAGTTTTATCAGTTTGCATGCTTTCAAAGAATATCTGGATATATATGTGTTATTGGATTAAATTACCCGAAATAGGTTGTTTAGATTAATATTCTAAGTAATTTGTGATACACTATGGAACTAAGAGAGTTTACACAATTTTTCATAACATCTAAGACCTAAAACTTAAGACTTAAGCAAAAGTTCATTTATGAACAGCAATTTTAACGCTCTATTTCCCTATCTGACTACTTGAGGGTTGTGACATGAGTTTAAAATACATTTGTAGTGTCAAATATCCCTTAGGAACATAAATTATTTTCATGTGTAAAACTATTTTCATATCACTCTATTGCGTAAAATGTTATCATTAAAAATACTAAGCTGAAGCAAGTATTGTGCATGTTTATTTTCATTAAGATTTTTATAAATATCTGAAATATAGATCTTAATTTCTTTTAGAATTAAATTATCTTACAAAGGAGAAGGAAATACTTAAGAAATTATTAATCACAGATTTGTTACTGGTACTGAATTTTGAAAACATGTCGAATTTTCTCCTGTATAATGTAACTATTATTTTCAACAAAATCTAATATAATTTCCAAAATAATGACTTATTTTATTTAACATCTCTTTGGAAAAGAAAGGTAATATATCAATGCAGAAACCACGAAATGCCTATCAATTATTATCTAATATAATTATCTTTTGGAACTCCTTAACATTTTTATTTTGATGGATTATTTAAACTGTCATGCAGTTTAAGTTTATTTTTTACACATGTGAAAGTCTTATATTTATTATCAAAATTAATTATTACTTTGAAACAATATCATTTCAAAATATTTGGAACCTATTAACAAAACATTTTTTAAAAGATTTTTATAAAACTTTTTTCCTCTATTACTCTACTTTCAATCTTCAGAGGAATAAAGATTTTGTATAAGTTATAAAAAGTATAAAGGCTGTAAAAAGCATAGTTAAACTATCAAAAAAGGGTGAATTTTTCATTCAAAAGTGTACTTCAAAAATAGTATTTATTAAAATTTCTTAACATCGCACAAATTAAATATAACTGTAATACATTGTTGAAAAATTGCATCAAAAAAATAAATTAATACTTTGAGATGGTTTACTATATGATGAATAGTATACGCAATAAATTGAAGTAAACATGTACCAAGTATGATTAAATAATACTAAATCTGAAACGAGAATTATAAATATGAATACTTTGCAGCATATATGTACTAGCATTCAAAGGAATTAGAATTAAATGAAATGAGAATTAGATG
The DNA here is from genome assembly GCA_030067965.1 of Latrodectus elegans. NCBI lineage: Eukaryota > Metazoa > Arthropoda > Arachnida > Araneae > Theridiidae > Latrodectus > Latrodectus elegans. The sequence goes on along the minus strand of CM057814.1, from coordinate 80,237,932 downwards.
AAAATTTAAATTGCAATAAAATTTAATAGAAAATTTCCAACATTATCAAAATTTGTTAAATATTTTTCTTAATTACATAAAACAAGTTGATATGAAAAAAAATGTTTGCATATATAGAATGATTAAAAATTTATATTTTTCGTAAAAATGATAAATTAATCAATTGACTTTTCTTTTGAAGAATTATTACAGATAGTGTAAAATAATTAATACATATATTTTTATATATTGATTGCTACATAAAGTTATAGTTTACAACACATATAAATTTAAAATCCTACCTTCTAAGCGATACAATATGCAACATTTAATACATGAGTATACATTTAATACATGAGATAATATCAAAAGCTATATGTCGCTATATATTGTATGTCATTAGAAGCATATCAATCTTAAATAAATATGTTGTTCATATATAATATTAAATACATCCTTATATTTAAGAATTCAGCTCCTTGATCAAGCAATTTTTTACTATCCTAAGCATTCTAAAAATAAATTCAAGTTTAGCAACCCGAAAGTTAGTTAAGAAAATAAAATTTATTATTAAAAAATTTTATTCTGACAAATTCAAAATTTTCAAATAGTGATTATATGTATATATGCATGGACACTTATAAAGCATACTATTATATTTTAAATTAAAATGAGTGTAAAATATTTGCAAAATTATTAGAAAACCCACACTAAATATAAAGCACAAAGAAAGTTGTGATAAAATAGAAAATACATTAGAGAGAGGATCAAAAATGTAATGAAATGTCACCAAATAATTCAATGTAATTAAAAATTCCAAAACACAGCAATGTTTTATTATTCTAATGTTTGGTAAGATTATAAATTTTAAATAAACTACTAATATCATATAACATGGTTCGTTTCTTATTAAGTGACACTAGTGAAATTAATATATGTTTACTTTTCACACACACATAACAACTGGAAGTTAAACATATAGTTTAGTTTCAGAAGCTTTAAAATAAAGAAAATATCAATATTTTTTCTAATTTTTTACAATGTTTTTAATTAGTACATACAGAATGTATCGTTTGAATAATTCCATAGAACCCTAAAACTAATAATGTACTTACAACAGTGTTTAAACAAAATTATAAAAAAACGCGATCATTTATTAAATACACTGCAATCAGAAAACAAAATTTTTTATTCATTTTTTCTAGGTTTAATAATAAATTGGCTATTTACCTTTTTTAAGGAAAAAGTCAGTTTGAGAATTTATATTTAAATTTTAAACTAGCTGTAACTCAATTAGCTGTTAATTTATATTATGTTACATTTAGTGAATCAACAAATGACAAGAAAGCAAAATCAAATATTTAAATTTGAATGCTAATTTGCTTTACAGAAAAATAACTAATATGGTTATTTGAAATTTTATGTACTTACTTCATTCCTTTAAAATTTGCTAAGTTTAAAAAAAATATCAAAATACTAAAAATAAATTTGGTAAGTATATGTAAGCATTTGTTTACGCTTATATATTCGATGCATAGGCAAATAATGTCAATAAAGCTTTGTCGCTACTCGTATTTATGGGCTTTAGCATTCTCTGGTAATGGTTTCCTTCCTCATCGATTTTCTGATTGATGAATTGCCTAATAGTGCTTTAAGATCATCAAAAGAAAAGAGGAAAGCAATGTAGAAGAGGGCACGATAAAAGATACATCAAATGGAGACAAAATGAGATTTTGGTTAGAGATTTATTGCTCAGTTTATATCTAATTAAATTAAGTGCTATACTAATTATTGAATTTATTATAAAAATATATTATAAAAAATTGAAGAAACTATCACGCATTTTAAGTTTTTTTTTTCTTAAATAAATCACGTTACATCTACATTTGGATTCCAAAAGTCTAATTATGTAGTTTAACGTATACTATGTATTTTCAATTTTGCCATTATTGACTGTTATAAAAACAATCTGTTTTAAAAATTCTATTTTATTTTAATAAAATGGTGCTTTTCATTTACACTTTAATACCATAGAATTTATGCTTTTCAAGTTTTGATATTGAAAGGGATTTTATTTTATACTGTGATGATTATTGAAAACTGTAATTTCATTACATATTTCGAGTTATGTAAGTACATTTTATTGAATAAAAATTGCTCAGTTAAATTTATAAAACAAACAACATATTAAATTATGCATACTATTCAAATACTTAACAGTTGTTATTGGAAACATTATCATAATGATAATTTGATGTTCCACGCTGTCTCTTTTAATTAAAAACAAGATGAATGAGATATGTATGTTATACATAACAAACGAAAATAATAGCAGAAATATATAGAATTATTTTAAAATATTTTTTTGAAGTGGCTGTTAGTTCGATGGATATGCATTTTGAAAAAATCTAAGAAAATAGCTTTTTAATTGCCAAAAATAATCTAAATATCTAAAATACAATAAGATATCAGTTTCTCAGAATAAATGAAACAACTGATGGGAAAAATAACTTACGCATAACATTTGTTTTACAAAAACTTTAATTTTTAGTTCTGACTTTTAGGTGATAAATTTGTAGTAATTCTCTATATGTAATAACGTTTCTCAATAGGTAATAACGTATCTAAGTTCTTATTTATATCTGTTTTCAAAAGAAAAATTCGGCAAAACAGAGTTGTCTTTCATCCAAAGAAAGCATTGTTTCCAATGGTCTTTGATTTATTTGTATTTACTTTTGAATCATTTTGAGCTTCATCTTGGTTTTTCTGAAAGTTGTTTAATTTCTGTAGTTAAGAATATTTTAGCATTTCATACTTGTAAACTAATTAGATTTAATTTGAATCATCTTAAAACTGAATATTTGTTTTATATTTTAAATTTAATTTTCAAGAATATTTCTTACAGTTTTCCTATAAGATAACAGTCAATTATTGATTATGAATTCGCAATTATATTTTTTAATCATGATTAATTAAAATCGATTAGAAATGTTTAAATCCTTCAATGACAGATGATTTTTCTTATTTTGTATTAATGTTAATTTTGCTTAATTCAGCTACCGCCATTTTCACTGATCATTTTTGATACTTTTAAATTAAATTATCTTTAATTTAATTTGATTATCAACAGAAAAATATTCCTACTATTGATAAATGAAAGAGAAAAATTTGTTTTATACATTTGCTTAACTTTTTAATGCAAAAAAGTTGGGAAAAATAAAAATATCAAACTCTATAATTTGCAAGTGATATTGTTTTAAAATTTCCTTATCATTATTTCATATTTACTAGATAATATTTCATTAATTAATATTTAAAATGGTAAACCTGAAACTCAAGAGACTGTTTTTAAGTAAGATGCATTTTTATAGCACAATAAATTTTGTTAAATTTCTATATTTTAAAGATTTTTTATGAGAAAAAAAAAACAAATAAAATATAATTATAATTATTTTTTGAAATTTTTATTTAACATTATACTTAAATACTATGTATTTAATAAAAATGATATTTTTTGTTACCAGCATTTAATAATTATAATTATCATGAACAGAATTCTAGCAAAAGTAAGTGGTCTGTATATGTATTGATGAAGTAAAAAGGAAACTATCTTATTTTATATTTTAAAAGTAAACTTCTTAATAATTGCCACTTCAAATATTATTTTCTAAAGATTCACAAACTTTATGATTTTTCATAAATAATTATGTTAACTTATCTTTTCTTAAAATAGATAAGAAACTGACTCAACGAAGAAATATTTTGATTAATATGAAAAAAATATAATGTAAAAATATCAAAATCTATTTAATGAGTGAAGGAAATAGATTTTCATTTTTTTTTAAACTAGTCATTTATTTTACTTTTAAGAATTACTTTACTACAACTTAAAAAGTGATCTTTAGAGTAACTAATCACGGAAATTATTATAAACTCATAAAAAATAGGAATCTCTCCTTCATATAAGTATAAAAACATCTAATTTTTATTGTTACATTCCATAAGACATTTAACTCCCAAATTTAATTAAAACTTGTGAATATAGAGCATTTTATTTCCTAAATTTGCAAAAGATTCTACAGCATATTAGTACTGTCAGTTTTAAAACTCTAGAATAGTACTTTGATATCATGAGGAATTCAAATGGATTAATAGGAATAAATTTTCTACATAGTTGTAATAAAGACCGTTGTCGAATCAAACAAATTTGCATTGGAAGAAACTTTAATAATATTAACCACCCAAACGATTGCATAATATGACTATGACTTAAAATTTCTTGTTGGTTTTTGTCATCGGCACGCAATTCCTACCTTATGATTTACTCTATTCAGCTGACGCTTATTCAACAGTTTGGAATAAATAAATTCCGCATGAGTCACATGCTGTTTTCTATCCCACGGGAGTAAAAATCTGGGCAAACCATCATCGTTCAGAATAATTGAAGAAAAAAATGATTGCAATAATGAATAAAACATAAGAATTGTTGTATGTTTAATTCGTATAACCGGGGCTATCATTGCGTGCCACTTTGAATTTGTAGGTAATTGTGTTATTGGTATTTATTGAATCGATTCATTATTTTCTCTTATACATTTTTATTTTTTAAGCCTATTTTCATAACATTAAAATTTTCCAATACATTCTAAAGTTCTCACATAGAATACATTCATTAACATTCCGATATTAATTGCTCATTAGTTTATTCAAAACTTTGGCAATGTAATTATAATCATTTACGATTTATTATTCATTATATATTAACTCAAGATAAAAAAAACTAAATTTATAATGCCCATTTATATTTTTCAGACAGTCTGGCATCTTGGAAGAAATTATTATTTATTGATTCCTTAATGATTAGTGTTTATGTTACAATAAGACAAAAAATTTATAAGGAAGAATGCACTATAAATTTATGAATGTATAATATTAATGTGTTGTAAATGTGAAATATTATTTTATAAAATGCGCGAGTAAAAAGAATAATGCATAATATCTAGCATGTATATTTTTTCTCAAGAGTTTGGAAAGAAAGAAATATATTACTTTGCTACTGATTTTTTTCGAAATTATACTAAATATTTATCTTCCATTTAAGGTTTCTGAAACGGAAAGCTGATACATAATTTTATGGTACCTCTATGTAATTCTATATATAAATTTTCAATAAAGTCATAGTGTTATCTAGATAATTCATTTAACACGTTTATGTACATATAATTAAGAGAAAACATGTTGATGACTTTGAAATTAATTTTTGCTGAACTGAATAACGTTTGAAAGGTTTCAAACTATACCAAAATTCTTTCATTTAAATTTTCAGGAGCATGAAGTTAACATATAACTTATAATAGTGTCTCTGAATTATTCCATATACTCAAAGTTCAATAAAACTAAGTAAGTAAAATTATTAAAATTATTACACAGTTGATTTTTAATAAAATTTTAAGCATTTATGTTTAAGGTATTTATATGAAATGTCTTACAAACTTCTTAAATTTAATTTTTTGATAAATGGCGACACAATACAAATCAATTACATGGTTTCTAATTAAAATAAAAAAAAGATTTTTTGAATAATTATAAAAGTTAATTTAACTGATATCTAAGAAAAGAATAAAAAAAATATCCGAATTTTTCCTTTTAATAAAACTTCCCAAATTTTGTAAAGTATAGAAACAGGCAATTCTTTGCTATTTATGAAGTTACACAGTCTACATGATGAAAATAAAATCTTCAAAATAAATTTTGTGAAAAACTCCAAATTTTTTAAGGCAAAAAAATTATATTAGGAATTAACACATTCAATATTATATATTCTGTAGAAATATAATTAAAACATGAAAAAGGTTAGATTCTCGTAAATCACCAATCATTTTTTATTGAAAAAGATAACAAAAATGCATAAACACACCAGATTAATTAAATTTATTGTTTTAAGTTTATTTATCTGCATTTTTACATAGCGCAAAAAATGTACACTGTAAAAAATTGGGCAATTATTTACATAAAACGTAAAAATATTTACTGTATATAAAATGTTTTCATAGGTTTTGAAACATTTTCAAATTCTCATGCTACTTTTCTGTGCATGTATTTTAATATCATTGGTATAAACACAGATAAAACTGCGATATTTGCTGTTTATACCTGTATTTTAAATATCAATTTTGATTGAAAAAATGCAATCTAAAGTTTATAGTCAGAAAAAATATGTGAAGAACTCTTTTTTCATTTGAGAATTATATTTTTGTTTAAAACTGTGCTGCTAAAAAGCATCTTAAAAATGGAGTGATGATCAACAATGCGTATTCAATTTGATGTATTAAAGTAGGCGAATGATGACAAATGAACTTTAATGATGTTTTTATGAAAATATTTCAACTTCACTAGTTATAGAAATCACTAATTAACTAAATATGTTGAGCAATTAACTAAATATTGCAAAGGCAGTGTTAAAATATTCATGCCTCTCTTTAGTAGATTTTATAATAAATGTAGCAGTTGATCAACTAATTAGGTGAGAAATCTTAGGCTTTTTTCCACAGTGTCACAAATAAGCTTTAGTTGTAGCAAGATCTATTGACTAGTAAGGTTATTTATGAAACTAATCTTGGAAACATTATTTTAAAAATCGAAAACAATGTAGAAAAATTTTGAATATTAATAAAAAAATCTCGGGAAATTTAATAGTATAGGTGGTAACACTGTTTACAAAATGTCATCGAAATCATTATAAGCCAAAGTAAGCACTGCAGTTCGTGACTTAACAAGTCTTCAGTTAGCGATGGTCAAAGTGATTTTCCTTGTTCTAGCAGATCAATATCGTATTGTAACTCCAGGAGATACGGTAGTGAATCTTTCGTTGGCTTATGATGTTTGAGAGAAACATGTCGTTCAGATGAGCTAAAATACTAAGTTTTAATGTAATATTTATCGATATTGATATACTCGTATATTGATTTATCTATCTTGAAATATCTATCTTCAGTTAATCGCATTGAATAAAAACAGAATTTCTCACGAAAGTGTTTAACTGGCATTCAAATATAGAGCTGCTTGTTGAGATTAAATAAAATAAAAACTAATCTTAAAGAAACTGTATATGAAAGTTTATTGGTTATTGTTTTTAAGTGCACCGATTCTTGGTTTCATACTCCTCAAACTGCCCAAATTTGTTTTATGTTTTATTCCAATTGATGGTTAGTTTCGAATAGATGAGTGTTACGCATTTAGTGTATACGCGGTTGCTCTTATTTTTCAATTCTGTACATTTAAAATTCCTTAGCACCCTGAACCATAGAGTAGTTGGCTACGGTTTTACTAATACTTCAAACCAAAGAAGAATTCTATATAAATTAGATTAAAATATAAGCATAAATATTTATTCGATAAATTCGCTTCTCTATAATTTATAATCGAACTAATTTCCATCTTGGGCACCTGTTCTTAGCACAAACGAAAACGTCTTGAAGGTAAATGTCCTTAGAATTAAATGCATCCTAAATGAAATATGAATTTCAGTTATACACCAAAATTAAAGTACCAGATCTTTAAAAAGATTATGCAAATGTATGTGAATTTTGCCATTCATCTTTTATTATTAGTTAGGTATATCAATTATCTGCATACTTACTTATGAAATAAAATACAAATATATCAAGTTTTGTATCATAAACTCAATTCTTTCGAAGGGCAATGACCTGACCCTAATTATTAAGTAGGCAGGCAACAAAAAAGAAATAATAATAGTAATAAACCCTTCCCTATATTTCAATATTGTTAAAAGAAAGTTATTCCACAACTCGTAAGATTAAACATACAACAAAGAATAAAAAATCGTTTTAATGTGACTGCCGTTAAAAATTATTAATTTTATCCTGGTAAATACTAATATTTGTATACTATAATGTCGTAATATGAATAATTTGGTTGCATAGAAACATAGAGTTTCGCAAAGAATTTTCCCTTTGTACTGAATTCCAGGAGTAAATTACCAAAAATGTCATTTGAAATGACGCATTGCAATTAAAAGGATTTATTATTAGTTCTTTTTCGACAATAAGTTGTTAATGGGGCTTTTCATTCAAACTGAGGATATTTTAAATCACATCCTAATGATCGTACTGTTCATATGGTGAAGCTCAATAATGTCTAGTCTGCTATAACTACTCATAAGCAAACTATACATCTTATATTTTTGTTGAATCTTGTTATCTTCTTATATTTGTAAAGTCTTCTCAGATTTTGAACTCTGTAATTTTAAAAGATGAGCATATCACTTTAAGACACTAGATTACCATGATCGAAACAAAACAAAATTTTATAGAAACATGATATAGTTAATACTTTAAAAACGAAAAAAAAGAATTACATAGTTGGAACAAAGAGCAAAACAGCTAATGAACTTAAATTTAAAATATTCTTAATGTACGCTCCTTCTTAAAAGTGAAAGTTAAAATTTCTCATTTACCAAAAATGTTACATTTTATGTATCGATATACTACATCTTGCAATAAAACTTGTTGAAATCTTTATTTATCTTAAGTATATTTCACTTAAAGTCTTTACAAGAACTCCAAAAAAAAAAAGAATTTTAAAACAATGTATTGTTTAAAGTTTAAGCTTAAAAACATTTTGGAAAAAAATTATCGATGTATAATATATTTTTATTTCTTTATTCCCTATTTTTCTTTCTTAAAATTTAAGAAATTAAACAAAATTTTATATTTATTAGATAACAAAGGTTTTTCAATTTTCTAATGATCTTAAAAGAAGCTATATTTTTAAATAATTTTAGTAGAGAAATTATTAATTTGTCTGAAACTTTTTTCATTGCAAGTAATAATCTTTACTTAATATTTTTAAAAACATCACAAATTTGTCATTACCAATTTTATATTCTGAAAATAGTTTATCAAATACATAAATAATTAACTGCTTATTTAAAACTTAGTTTAATATCTATCAATATCATCACGGAAAATCATTCTAAATACTTTAATTATTAACATTGCAATTATATTTAACAGGAACTTCAAATTTAAAGATAATATTAAAATTTAAAAATACTTGTTTTTCTTGCAAATGTGCAGTTTCAACCAAAATATTGGGTTCATGTTAATTTATAAAGAGAAATTTACTGAAGTAATGTGCATAAAATTGTTCTTTGAGATGTAAGATGCATAAGAAAGGGTAACCTTACAAATATGAAGCTATATATTAATATTTTCCTTTAAAGCAAAAGATTATTCTAAATCATTCTTTTGTTACAAACAAGCAAAAATATGAAGAGCAATACGTAAAATGTTCTTCATGCAGTGGATCTTAACAAAAATTTTCAATAAATTATTCAATTTTATTTTAAAATGAAGAGAAAACAAGTGGTATAAATGATTATTTCTCATGTAAAAAATTAAATGTCTTTCCTAAATATGTAATTTTCATCTAGAAATCTATTCTAAACAATATATAAACAATAGAACTCTTGAATCTTCATACCATAATTAATATTCAATAAAATAATTTTAGTTATTGCTCTTAATAAGCAATAAAATTTAATTTAACTGTGAGTTTGGTTTTCATATTTACATTAATAAATATTGTCTAAATAATTTAATTTTTTCTTGGAAATAAATTTATTTTCTGACATTAACATTTACTTATTTCCATCTATATAATATAATTACATAATATGTAAAAATTAAAATCAAAAATTTTAATTATATTAAATTTGGGATTATTGTTAAAATATTTATCAAGTTACAACTGTTATTTTCAAATTAGAATTAAATTTTACGTATAAATAATAGAATTATAAATATTATACAGATAAAATATAATTAATTATATAGTAATATATAATAGAGCTAAATATTACATGCAAATTTATCTATAAAAGTGTGTAAAAAAATTTTGAATAAAAATAATATAATAAATTATAAGGGAAGGTATTACTTAAAAATAATAACAAATATTAAGCATTTAAAAATGTTAGTTATCGATTTTTATGCTCAAACCAGAAAAAATATAAAAACAGCGATATTTTTATTTTTTATACCATATGAAATTATTTTACTTTTACAGTAAGAAAATATTATTCTTGTTTAAGATTGCATAGCTTATTTTATAGACGTTTCACTTGAAGCTCTTAATTAAATTGCTCAGCAATTTATCTTACAAGAAGATCATCAAAAGATACTTTGAAGCTAATAAAAAAACTTAAATTTTAAGAGGTGATTTTAGCAGAAGTGTTTCCTCCAGTAGAAAATTAAGGAGTCTACTGAATAAATTATTAATGAGATTCAAGGTATAGATCTTTTTAAAAATAGTTTGACATCGCAAAAATACATTTAAATAATAAATTTTTGACACCATTTTGTTCTGAAGCATATTTTTTATGAAACAAATATTTCAAATTTTTGGTCTAGGAATAAAATAAACTAACACTAATTATTTATTAACATTTTCTTGCTTAAAAGTAAACAAAATTACAAAAGTAAGAATTCTGCATTTTTATAATAACCTAAAAGACATTCTATATTTGTTCATATTAGGTATTGACATATGTATCTACTAGTGATAAATATTGTTAAGAAAATAAGTGCTATTTTTGTATTACATAACGAAATTAGAATCAAATTATTTTCATTCAATATATAGAGAAATTTGTAGGGTTGAAACTTAATATCAGTGTATAAATTTTTTAGTTACATTTACTAATTTCCTTCAAACAAATTCATTTTTACGTACTTAATCCATTCTCATTTAAGTTATGTATATGATATTTTTAGAATGTAAATTATGAATTAGATTTGCATAAAGATTTAAACATATACCTTTCATAGATCTCAATATTTAGGCATCTGCTGAATAAGTACAATTTTTACTTAGAAAAGAAATGACTTTTATTTTTTACAGTAACAAATTGAATATTTATAAGTGTATAAAATAAAATGATTAATTAACATGCTGCAGTGTATTAAACTTGGTTTAATTTATTTATTTGCGTTGGACGGAATAAGATATATTGCATTAGTAATATGTGTTTGCTTAAGAAGTTAGAGAGAATAATTTGGTCTACAATGTCATATGCGAACATTTACTTAATCAAACGAAATAATATTATTCTAGCTTGGGAATACATGCATAAAATTGAGTGCATTTTAAAACATAAAACACAAATTATGTTATCTTAATAGCTATATCACATATAGTTAACTTAAATGTATTTAATTTATCATGAAATAAAATAATATGAGATATTTTTTTAAAAAATATTGAAATACGAAACATTTTACACACAATATTTTTTTTTATCAAATTCTCTATTTAATTTTTTTCACTAAATTTTAAGCACAAATGTAACTGTATATACTTTTTAAAATTTTAATTATTTTTTGCGTAATAGAATATGTTTATAATATTTACATGCAATGCATTTGTAAAATAATTGATGCTAGAGAGAGATTGGTGCATTCATCACAAAAAAACTTAGAAAAGTCTAAACAGAGAAGTGGAGTAAGAATAGTGTTTCTTTTATCTGAAATATGTATGAAATTAAATAAAATAATATCATATATAATCATTAATGATTATAAAATTGCACATAGCAGAAATACTTTATTTTCATGTTCATAAAACAAATATTTATTAATGTAAGTTTAGATAATCATATGTTACGATTTCACATTATTGCAATTTTTTTCAGACAAAAATATTGTTCTCGGTAATTGTTTATTTTCACGAATTCCATTACCAAAATAGCGCCATAAGTGTTATTAAATTAATATACACTTAGAACATATTTACTACCCACTCACTATATGTCTCTAGAATTCCGTGGATATCTTTATAAGAAATTTGTGTTATTTATTTTAGATATTTCTTTTTTTTCGGCGATGTCTCATTCCATTGTCATTTTTAACTCAATCCAAAAAGGATATTTAGAAAAATAGTGTAGTATTTTTTACTATCGAAATCAAATAAATTAATGTTACTTAATAATGAAATAAAAAACATTAATTACCAAACATCAGATTAGAAATTCTAAATAGACAATTAAACGAATTTGTCTTCCATTACTTGGTTTCTATCTGTTACTTTTATTTCCAAAGATTTGTATTTTTAGAGAATTTTTTGTTTCCACAAAAATGAAACAGTATTTTTAAAATGTTGTGTTCTTTGTGAAAATAATGTTCTCTATTAAATTTTTTTACTTACTAAGTCATGAAAGTGAAGGTATTCATAGCAATGAACAATACAGATGAAAATATTCTTGACAATTAATAGACATAAATTTTCATTTTGACTATATTTTTTATTTCTTCAAAGCATCATTTCCTATTATTTATATAATATATAAATTTACTTAACTTTCCATAATTTTTAAGAGAGTTTTAGTTTTCTCATTCATTACTTATAAATGAGAGTGGTTGTATATTACAAAATGAAAATAGAATTTCAGATTCAAATCAGTTTTTGTTGAATGATATTGGAACATCGAAAAAGCTTCATTAAAAGTTTTGGCTGGTTGTAATAATAATTATACCATTCTCAAAAACGGCTTATAATAAATATGGGAAAAATTTTGTTGCTTTTATGAATAGTTTAAAATTCAATATAGTTCACAGATGATTATTTAGCAATAATTACTCATAAATACATGAAGACTATACTATTTTGGAGATAGATTTATGAAAGGTGAGCTTCTAAATCACTTATCAGGTCTAATACGTATCTGAAAATGGAATTTTTTTTATTCCTGCAGAACAAAATGTAATTTAACTATAGGTAACGGCTTCGATTCTATATAGCACATTTTTTGCCCAGTGTTTACTCAAAAATATTTTTATTTTAAGAAAGTTAGCATACTTTCTTCAAATTTCCTATTATAAATAGCTATTAATGTACTTTTACATTTTACTTTTGTTTTTTTATAATTCTGTGTTTAACAGTCAAGTTAAATATTTAATTTACGTGTGTTTTTAAAAATTTTAATTTTTAAATGTTTTTATTTATCCGTGTTTTTCTAAAAAGATTTAATCTTTATTGTTTTATTTGAACAAACATTTTCCACATTCTTTAATTATAATTTTCATTAAGGGCAAAGTCAAAACTATGTTGTTAAACTATTATCTGAATTAAAAAATCTTTTTCTTTATTGGAATTCTTCGAATATTTTTAATTTTATATCTAACATAAAGTCTTTTTTACTTGTTTTTTTATCTTTTTATAAAGACATTTTATTTTCTATTAGTATTTTAATATTATTATTTATTTTTTATTTATTTGTCTAGCAGAAGTCTTTTTATTTATCTTATATTTCTAAATATTTATTATTTATATTTAATCTAATAAAAGTTTAATTATTAGTCCTAAGATAAAGTCTTATTATTATTACTTTAACATTCAATGAAACTTAAAATTTTGTTTGAGTAACTTATTAAAAACTTATATAAATATTAATAATTTATTTAAAAATTGTTAAATTTTACTGAAACAATTTCTAAACCAGATAGTTTTCATTAAAAGCTATTACAGAAATTATAAATCTTATTTTTTTCTGTGATTTCTCAAAATATTAGATTGACCCACAAATTTTCAAACATCAATGAATACTTTTAAAACGAACATATAAAGATATTCAAAACATTCCATGTGCTTTTTTTCTTTCAAAGTTTTCGTGGAATAAAAAAATTAATTCCCTTTTAAATGCAATAAATTTTATCATTATGGAAGCATATTAACTTTGGATGCGCTAAAAGTTAAAATGAAATAAAGCTTTTAAGTTAACTATTGTATAAAAAGGACAATATGAAACACGAATTTTATAGGAATTAATTGTGTATAGAATACAAGAAGTACATTATTCAATGAAAAATATTTACAATATATCTGTAAGAATTAAAATAGTAATTATACCTTAAATTATTTTCGTCGATTTTAATAAGAAATTATTAAGTATGTAAAACTAAGTACTGTCTTCATGAATTACAATAATTTATGTATCTTTATACCAAAAGGAGTAAAACATAAAGTGAAAAAACATCTTTGTCTAACACAGAGTACTTAAATTACATTAAATGCAAACTGCAAAAATAAAATTTTTTATCTTTTTTCCTGAAACATACACTTTAATTAACTATTTTCTCATATAATAAAATTGCAAGACATACAGTTTTATCACAAAAAAATCTGTTGTTACTTTTCTTCCCTTTTCCAATTATTTGTTAATAGTTAGTTTTTCAATTAAAATATTTTGTTCTTTACGTAGTCTTGTAAGATATGAAAAATAATTTAATATAAAAATGTCTTTGAACTTAAATTTTGTTTTATATTTTTATTTCTTGTAAGCTAAAGAGAAAAGAATTTTTTTTGCATACATATAATTTCTGCAAATAAATTACTATATATGAAAATTCAAAGACATTTCACAAATGGAACTTTATTTTTAATAACTAACATGATATGGTTATATGCATTTTTTACATAATTTTAAATATTCACTTAACATTTTATTGTTTATTATAATCATTTTCAAGAATATAAGTTCATTAGACGAATGAATTCCATTTTAGTTATAACAACAATATTTAGTTTCTATAAAAGTGGCAATTACATATTTGCATAATATCTTTCTATAAAGAAATTATTTCATGTACATTTTTCTCCATTTGTTACTTTCAGTATTGCCCTTAAGTTCTAACTTAAATTATTTACAAATATGCAAACTTTGTCACAGAAATATACGGTAGTGCTTCTTAATAATTTAAACAAAGTAAATTTTTCCGAATTATTAATGCCTTAATTTTAAAAGTATTTTTTTAATCTAGATAATCATCTTTCAAGTTTTGTTTTAATTCAGAATCATTTTATTCATACTAAGTCATTGATCAAGGTTTCAAAATAATGGTTAAAATATTGCTTATGTAATTGAAAGCAAGTTTTCTTTACAAAATGAGTTGTAAAAAAACTACAACACTTTTAAACGACTTCTCCACAATTTTGATTGTGTAAATGAAAGTAAATAAATATAGGAAACTGAAAAAAATGAAAGGATTTTCTTATTGATTATCAGAACGCAACTCCAACCAGACTTGATGTTAATTTATTGCCACTATCATTATATTTTTGTCTAGAAAAGCTTTTCTTTGTATTAGAAATAAAAAAATAAATATTGGTGAGTGAATAATTTTTTTCAATATTATAAAAAAATAACAACATAGTAGATATCATTATTGACATTTTCTTGAAATAAAATTTACGGTTACGAATATTTTGGAAAATAATATATCATAAAACTAACTTAGAAGAGAATTCTTTATGTACTTAAGATTTATTTTCTAACTATATTATGTTATATTAATTAAAAGTTTAAAATATAATCATGCAGATTTGAATTTTCTAAAAGCTAATTGATTTAAACAATAAAACATTCCACTGCGATCCCCCGTACTTCAAGGAAGTATAGTGTTTTTTCCGCATTTTATGGAAATCGAAAATATTTATGACATGAAATTTTTTATCTACATTCAAACATACATTTTAAAAAACAAAAGAACAATGTTACTACATTTCTTCGATTATTGAAAATTGTTGTTTTATCTTTGTGGAAGTTGATAGTTGATAATGCATTTTATTGCAAATTAAAAGAGTCCCAACTTCAACAATTTAATATCCTAGTAAATAAAGGAAATTTCCAAGTTCCACATTCATTTGATTTGTTTTTAGCTAATCTACTCATGGGAACTCTTTTCGTGTTTCAAAATATCGTATTGGGATGATGTCAACAAAATTATTTGTAATATGTACATTTTTAAACATTAACTGCAGAATATCATGCTTGCACTTTTAATCTGAAAGTATTATTGTATTCTGCAAATATTTCTTAAATGTCTGTATTTGTAGAGGCTTAAAAGAAAGAAGGTACAGTTAAATGTTTTTTAGATTTTTACTTATTTCAGTATGCCGCATAGAAAAAGGAAGTATTTTAATTCTGTTTTTTTTTTTCTACTTTTCTTATTTTGTTTATCCTTTTAATTTATAACAAAACTGAAACTTAATTTTTTTTCGTAATATGATCACTTCTATACAGTTCAACTAAAGGAGTTATATTTCCACTTTTAAATCAACTTCAATCAGAAATGGTTTTCATAATACTTTGCATTTTTTGTTTATTTCGCTTATTGTACATTAAAAAATCTGACATGCTTTACACTATTTTTCAACAAAACCCCCCTAAATATTTCTATTAATATGAAAAAATTAATTTAATATTCTATTAATTGTTCAAAATATTCTAAATTTTTCTAATAATATTCAAATATGAAAATAGCATATTTTCATACTTGAGCCATGTAAATTTCAAACTAATTAAAATCAAGCAATAACTATGAATTCATTGAAAGACATGTGAAAGGATTTAATGGAAACCAGCAAGGAGGAAAAATTTAAATAGGAAGCAATTCCAATGTTTATTTCACTACAACTATCAAAATAGACTAAATCTCCTTTATTTTAATAGTAACAGTGAAAGACATTTTAAGAGAGATATCATGATGTGTGTGCATAATAGATAAAGGCATAAGTTGATTTCAAAACTTTAAATGAATTTTAAATTAAGAAACTTATCTCACTTCTTGACATCACAAAAAATCTTTTGTGTTTAGAGATATAGCTACAAATTATTGTTTAAAAAAGAAACTAAATTTTATATTTACTTTTTAAGTGAAATATGAGTTTAGGAAAACAGATAGCTGAAATTGTAAAATATATAAATATTTATTTTAATATCAGTTTGGCATTTAAAATGAATGTTTATAATACTTCTAACTTTATTTTACTATTTTAAATAATTTAATCATGTTAGTAAAAATCAAAACAAATGAGTTGAGTAGATTAATTATCATTTAAACATAAATATTTGTTTGACACATTAATGATGTTTAATACTCTAACTGTTATGATTTATCTTCTAGAATATTTTCTAAATTTCTAGGAAAATAATAAATATATTTTAAAATAATTTCATACAATCATTTGTTTCGGAATTTAAGAAGTATTAAAATAGTTAATTCTATATCTGTAATACAAAATTATTAATCTATAAATTTGTTTATTAATTTTCGATCAATGCTATTGGAAATCATATGGTACCATAAGATAGAAAAAGAATACGAGGATTACTCTGAAATTTTAGAGATACGCGCAGACGAGAATTTACAAAATAAAAATAACGGTTTAATTTTAAAATACAAAGTATTTAAACACAGAAGAGGACTTTTTACTGACTTACTTCAACTTGTTTAGCGTAGAATAAATTTTAAACAGAAGAGAAAATGGAGTTGACGTGAGAACATTTTCGCGCAATGATTTTCTACGATTTTAAAGCAGGATTAAATCAAAAAGAATGCGTTCAACGGTTGCAATTAGCATTTGGTGATGAATTTTCAGCTTCTGCTACTGTATTCAGATGGTTTAGAGAATTTAGATGAAGTCGCAATTTTCTTCAGGATGAAGAACACACAAGAAGGCCGCCGTCGTCAGTGATCCCGGATAATGTGTCTGCCATATAAAAATGCTAAAGGATGATAAACGCTGTACCTATCAAATGATACAGAAGGAACTTAACATTGGATCCGAAGCCATACACAAAATCATTCAGGAAGAATTACATATGAAAAAAGTAGATTGCCGTTGGGTTCTCCATAATCTAACTGAGCACCAAAAAGAGGAGCGTTTCAGAATCAGTAAGGAAACTCTTAAATTGCTAAATGATGGTGGCCATAGCATTATTCCTAAAATTGTAACAGGTGATGAAACGTACAAACCGTTTTTTGACTTTTCAGCACGTCAAGAAAGCAAAGTATGGGTCTTTGAAGATGATCCCAAGCCTACAATGGGAAAAAACGACGCACACCGAAAAAAGTGATGTATGCCGTTTTCTTCAGAAGTGCGGAATTGGTCAAAGACATCAAGTTGGAACGAGAGAAGACAGTAACAGCAAACTGGTATACCACTAAATGTCTTCCAGAAATTCTACAAGAACTGAATGTTAGGGGACTAATGCTTCACAATGACAATGCATCTTCACATACAGCAGGACTAACAGTTAAGTTTCTTAAACAAAAACAAATTAAAGTGATCGAACATCCGCCGTATTTAACTGATCTAGCTATGTGCGACT
Organism: Latrodectus elegans; assembly: GCA_030067965.1. NCBI lineage: Eukaryota > Metazoa > Arthropoda > Arachnida > Araneae > Theridiidae > Latrodectus > Latrodectus elegans. The sequence continues at coordinate 80,219,763 of CM057814.1, read as the reverse complement.
TTTGGTTATTCTTTAATCTAAAAAGAACTTATGTGGACGTGGTTCTCATTCAGAAGAAGAGATTCATGTGGCTATAAATGTATTTTTTCATCTATTTTAAGAAATGAATGGCTTGAGGCATTTAATCTGTGGAAAATTCGCCTACGAAGGTGCATTAATGCTGCAGGAGACTACTTTAAACACACCTAAAATTTTGTAACTTTAAAAACCTAGTTGTACCTCAAACATTTCAGAGTGACCCTCGTATTATAGTATGTATATGATAAAAAATATATTATGCACACAAATGCTAAAATTTATTAAGTATTAAGAAAAATACATGTTTAAATGGTCTTGAATTTTAAATAAAATATGATTATATATGACATCTTAATTTCTATAAAATTCTACAAGTTTTTTTTGCTAAATTTATTTTTAATTAGAAAATAACAATTGAGTTTTTATGCATCTATAAAAAATATAAATATACATAGAAATTTCAAATAAATGTACTTTTTAAACAATTTTGTAATTGAGAGATAATACATATATATTACAAATATTTATATCTACTTCCTTCAACTGTCTTCCCATTTGCATGTAAGCGTGCAACTCATTCACAAAATTAAATTAAAAATCTGTAATTACTTTCGATGCTAAGGTAATGAAATCTGTACATGTTATGGACATTAGTCTCAAATATAATCTTAAGAAAGTGAAATCTTAAAAAATGAAATTGAGTGGCACGAGATATTATTTTGCATCATCAAGATTTATTTGAAAGCTTTATTTCCTTTTAAAAATATTTTTTCGCAACTAAATGAATAAAATAGTTTTTTTATTAAGAAAAGATGACTCCAAAAACAAAAATAAAATATCTATGAAATAGATATTTTAATGAGTAATTAATGTTCATGGAAAAATGTTTTGCTGAATTTGAACTTAAATGTGTTTTTTCATGTACTTTTTTCTATGATTTCATCTTTTCTCATTTTTATTCTCATAAATAAAGGATGCTATCGAAAAAGTGTCACTTTTTTGTGACATCTTAATTTTTTATAAGTTATTTGACTTAAAATGATTGTCTCATAGCCTTAGTTTATTATCTTTTTCAAATAATGGAACTGAATATTTGAAAATTATGTAGAATCTAAACTTTTCACATCTCTGTCACAAATTTTGATAACTTTATAGCAATGATAAAAATACAGTTTACAAACTCAATGTTCAGTTTAATGTTAAACGTTTATATAACAGACAATTCGGTAGCAAGAACAGGCAATCTTTTATTAAAACTTTTGCTTAAATAAACATTAGTAATAACTATGTCATGCATTTAGCATTACATTTATTAAATTTATTTAATTTAATTACATTTATTAAATACTGTTTCAAAAACAAGATATTTTTTATTATAAATCAATTTGAATTAATTTATGTTTTATAAAATGTATTTTTGTTGTATTGTTTATATGGTTTATACTACTGTTTTTAATTTTCCTTTTTTATATTAATATAATTTCAAAATTATATTTTAAACTAATGTGATATCACTGTATATTAATGATTTAATGCTTGTAAAATTCTCAATAGAATTTTGCTTAGTTATTTATGAATATCAAACAAATATATGTAATCAAATTTTAAAAATATTTGTAATAAATCTTTATATGAAAATTCAAATACAATATTATCGATTCATTATTTTTATTTTAAATATCTTAATATTAAAAGCATGTTCATTGTTTTTTATTATGTGCTTATTCAATTTCTTTTTATTGTATATCATTTAAAACTAATTTTTAAAATTGGCTATGAGGATTTAAAAGTGAATAACTATTTACCAAAATTAGCTCATAATTTTGAAAAATAAATTTCTTATAAATTTAATTAAATAAAAAGATTTATACATTTCAAAGATTAAATACATTTCATTAAATAAAAAGATTTTATTTTCTCTAAACTTTCCTTTTTATCTCTAATCTTTGAAAATATTAATATAAAACTCCCTAACTTTAAGTTTGTGAATTGTTTAACTGGTTTCTGAAAATATTAAATTGTTACATAGTAATAACATTTAATGTATAATGTGAAATGTATGAAACTAAATTTCATAATTTTCAAATTAATTTGAATATAAATAATTTAATTTCTTAACCAAATATGTTTATATGTAATTTTTTAAATTGTAAGTATTATTGGTGGCATTGTATGAAATGATACACTACTAGATGTTTTAAAGAGCATTTAAACGTTTCATGCTTAATGCAGTTGCTGTCTTTATACTTTTCATGAGCATATTTGCTAAACTTTATCAAATTATATATTCTACATATGTAATACAGATTTGTGTGTTTTGGATGTCAATATTGAAATTTATGTAGAGTTTGAGGGCTCCTGGAGCACCAATATCAGATAGAATTTAAAATTGAAACATGATTTTAGGAACTATGAGACAAACAAACCTTTATTATTTTATTTAGAATTTTGAACCATATGCATAGAAAATAGGTGATAATTTTAGGTTTCTAGAATTATGGGTTAAAACTATATTGATTTTCTATGTTTTAGATAAAAAATAATTTGGGCTACCTTCAAGGATACAAGGAAAAATGACACAGAAATCTTCTGATGAGGTAGTTTCAAACGTATTTTCTTTCGTACTCAACATTACGATAGGCAAAGTGTCGAATAAAATTTAGGAAAATGATAAACGTGAAAAAAATATTGCATTCTTTATTCACATATGAATTAATTATACTATTAGGGCAGAAACCTCTTGGCAAAGGCAATTAATTAATATACTGTCATAAGTAATTTTTGAGACATTATACATTCGTGTCAGTTTTAAGTAAGCAATAATCACCATTATATTTCTGAGTTAAGTAAAATCATGGCTGTTTAAGGTTATTATTGCAGTAATTTAGAAATAATAATTCCACGATATTCATAAGATGATATTATTAATTATATCAGGAAAATTATGAAGGGTGAATAATATTTATATTTTTAGAATTTCAAAAAAGTTGACATTTACGTTGTTAAAGATGGATTTGTATTTTTGTACATCATGAATTTAAAGCAAAGAAGCAATTAGACAAAGAACCTAGCGTGATCATTAAAAATGTTTCTGGTATAATAAATAGTATTACTTGGTAATATTTTGAAAAAAATAAAATTACAACTTATTGAACATAATACTTGCATTGTTTGTATTATATTTCAGCAATTTTTAAAATTATTATATTCTTTAATCTAAATTCATTTAATACAATACCCATATTTGTTCAAACAAATTCAAATTTATAGTAATTACAGTATAGTTATGAGAGATGTTCAATCCCTCTCATTATTTATTTCATAAAATAAACTACTTGTTACACAGCTTACACCAAAATCAAATATTTTCTATTTAATTAGAACATTCTTAAAATCGAGTATTTTCTCAAACAATCATGAAATTTCTTGAATGTTATTTTTATAGCAATACAATACAAGTTTCAATACATTTCATGATATATTTAAAATGTTTTTTCGAATAAATTTTCTTACGTTCCTGCTCCTTAAATATTCTATTTATTATTTTGGTGGTAATAAGCAACACAAATAAAAATAATGTATGCCGGCTATGTTCCCTCTTTCTGAAAATAAGTGAAATATGATATGTTGTCTCATTACGTTATGAGATACAATGTGTCAACTAATTAGGTGGTGATGGGGATTACTTAGAGTCGGAAAACATTAATTTCCAAGCGGCACTTATCAAAGAGGCGACAAATTTGTACCAGACACAAGTAACAGGAGTCTTTTCATTCTACCTTGTGTAACTAATTATAGCAGCTCTTTAAAAACTGCAAAGAAAATGTTGTAGGATGTATATATAGACAAAATGAGTCGACTTTTACTGAATACATTTTGTAGACTGTTAATTTATTAAGTAATTTATCTGATAAAAAAGAAGTAGGAAAGACAAGTGATTATGTATGGTGTGATATTATTTTAAGTGAAGTTTCTGATGTGGATATTAGTTAATTGTTTCTTTAAAACTCAGGACAAACAAATTCACCCTAAATTTTTGGAAGAGAAATCGTCTAATTATTCTACATTAAGAAAAGAAACTAATACATTAACAATTACACATGTGAATGCTTTATAAATCATGACAGAAAACGTGGGAATATAATTTCTGAAATAATTTTCTGCTTGCCTAAATAGACTAGATGAATTTTAAAGCAAATAAAACTTTTGTTACATACGATAAAAATACCCTTACTTATTCGTTGGAACAATCAGATTTGAAGAGAATTTATGTTATATTAAATAATTGTCCCTCTCTTTTAATAATAATGTTTTGTCAAAATAATATTTTAATTTTAATGAATATAATAGGTCTACTAAGACGTTCTGTCTATTTTTATAATAATAAATTTTAATATATTGAATAGACTTCATTCAATAAAATTAACACTATCACTATTATATAACTTGCCAGTGAGATGCCTGATGCCTGTAAGAATATATATTCCTTTCAGGAATATGAATATATTTATGAAAGTATTTTAAGGGCAAAATTATAATCACAAGATAATACATTAAGATTTTAAGAGAGATTTTCCTAAACTTAAGCTGCAAGTTTCTGACATTTCCCAAAGTAAGAATATGTGAACATTTTCATGAATGAATATTATACTCTTTCTAAGAAAAATCACCACTTCTTTTCTTCGATTACTGACATTAAATTAGTAAATTACTGACACTATAAATTTGATTTCATTCTAAGTTTGACTTCAAAGCTAACCAAGAATTGGTTTTTGAATGTCCTGTTGTATACTGTTATTAAGTCTCAACTTCAGTTTAGAGATGGAGGAGGCTAGTTTTCTAAGTTCACACTATGCCCTTTTCTTTATTGTGATTTCATAGGAATTCCTTTTTTCCTCTTCTAGTTATCAAGACTAAAAAAGGGTTTAATTTTGTAGCACGTAAGCAGAGATGTGTACATATGATAATTGAATTATTTTTTCCCTTAACTCATATGGTACCCATCACTAATGTTTCTATTCTAATTCTAGTTTTTTGACATAGTCCGAAACGGTTCCATGAGTTGAATCAAATCTTTTCGCAATCCCCGATGCCGTTAAAAAGTGATTTTGCTCTAATATGACTTTGGCATCATTGTTGTCATTCTATGTTAATCACTAAACGTGGATTTCTAGAGAGGTCAAAGTCGCCTTTTTGAAATTGTTCAACTATCTTCTTACATGTTTCTACCTTCTGCACACCTTTTGTGTTTCTATGTTCGTCTCTTATTTTGTGATGATGTATGAATGCAGTCAACCCTATAAACGGGTTTGTCGTGATATGGCGTGGATAATGATACTCGCCTCCGTGACTAGTTTCACAGGTGCCCGCTGGGTAACGACAAATGAGTAGCAGTTTCCGGCCTTCTTGCTGTGACAAAGGGTTATACCACCATTTGGTGAAGTTGCAGGCGCTTCACCCTGCCCAACATAGCTTCAGGCAGGCCAGGTAGCTCGTGCGACACGGCGCACGTGTGTCTTCATAACACAATTAGGTATTTTCAGGAGACAGGAAAGTACGTAAGCCTAATATCGCTAGATGTCCAGGGAACTTTTGATAGCGTGTGGAGACCTGGAGTAATGTTCCTCCTTGGCCAAGCACGATGCCCACAAAACATATATATGTTGGTGAAGTCCTATCTGGAAGACCGAAAGATTGTATATAAAGGCTTGGGAGAAAAGTTGGTTTTCGAATCCAGCAGAGGAGTGCCGCAGGGGTCATGTAGTGGACCACTATTCTGGAACGTTGTTGCAGGCAGCGCATTACGACTGGACATGCCGAATGATACGAGGCTTTTAGCCTTCGCTGACGACATGCTGCTGGTCGCTGCTGGTGACTCAAGAGCAAAGCTTGAGAAAAATGCGGAAGTCGCCCTTAATGCACTCAGCAAATGGGGAAAGACGTATAAGCTGGTATTCAATCCCAGCAAAATGGTGGCCCTCACGGTCACTAGAAAGCGGAAACTGAAGAGACCACCAGTCTTCCGGTTGGACGGAACCTCCATAAAGTCTGTGCAGGAGCTTAAATTCCTGGGTGTAAAATACGATAGCGGTCTCACATTCAACTCCATCTAAAGGAGGTGAGACAAAATATTGTGAATGTCACAATGGCACTCCAACGAACGGCTAGAGTTCTCTTCGGGTGCGAGCCTGAATTATTCAAACGCCTGTATCGGAGTGGTACCGAAAGAATGGCTCTTTTTGGTGTAGGGGCATGAGGACACAGATTGGAATGCAAGACCTTCTGTGGCCACCTACAGAGTGTTCAAAGACCGGCACTCATGGCATTCACAAGATGCTACAGGACAGTTTCTACAGCTGCTGTACAAGTACTAGCGGGTGTCCTACCGCTAGATATAAAAGCAGTATAGAGTATGCAAAGCTGATGGTATTGGTGGAGCGCAGGCCATATATCTTTCACGAGTAAATCTGCGGCCAGATGTCATTGAGCAGAGGGTGGACATTCTGTCATGTCACCCAGCGGAGCGTTGCAGTGTGCCTTTCGACAGCGAAAAACCTACAGGAGAGGGCCTTGAAATCTTTACTAACGGATCAGGCGTTGATGGTAAAATTGGTTTTGGGTTCATCATGTACTTTGGGCAAGAGATTGTAACATTTGGCGCTAGACTCGGCGACGAGAACTCTGTCTTTCAGGCGGAAATATCGGCGCTGGGACTGGCACTAGACTAGCTTTTGTTACTAGGCAACAACACTTGTCATTTATACAGTGATTCGTTGTCTTCCCTTTACTCCCTGGCCGATCCGAATAACCAAAATATCTTGGTTAAAAAGGTTAAGGACTCATACCAGGAAGCCATTCGTGGAAGAGAGGTACGCTTACATTACGTGCGTGCGCACGCAGGCACTTTAGGAAACGAAAGAGCCGATGCACTGGCCAAAGAGGCTGCGAATCTTCCAGAGTCAACGCTGGACCTGTCACGCCCAAGGTCGCACCTAATCAAGGTGCTGCATAAAGAAGCACTGCGTTTATGGCAGCTGAGATGGGAGAACGAAGAAGTGGGTCGTCAGACCTACAGATTCTTTGAAACTGTCTCTGATAAAAGAGTTCTCGGTAATGCTATCGTTGCCCAAATAGCGACAGGACACGGACGGGTACCGGAGTACCTTCATAAACGAGGGTATCCGATTAGCGAGTTATGTCGCTCGTGCAATGTGGTGGGAGATTGTCTCCACTTAGTGCTGACTTGTACCAGAACCTCAGATGAAAGGAGTAAGCTGGTGTACAAGAGCGAAAGCTTGAGTACCATCCTGGACCGGCGCAACTGGTCTATCTTGAAAAGGATAATGTCCATTGCGTCGGATGACATTCCTATGATGGAATACCAGCGTGCTTCTGACGATGGTCCGGTCGAGAGCTGGGATATTGAGGAATAGTATAGGACTTGACGGTTCGTAAAGGAATTTTATTACAAATCTCCTACGAGAATGTATGCCAGAATAAGTGAGTGGGTGCCGGCGAGACTACTCGCCTCATCAAGGTATGGTTCTGTGGCTCGTCTACCGAGGCAGGTGGCGGCTGTTGGAAGGTAGACTTGAGTTCAATGCCTTCGAGTTGCAAGGTATGAAAATTAGTTATAGAAGCCTCAGCTTCTGGCACTAAGCCTCGCAAACTAGATCCCCTTCTGTGACAAAGGGTTAGTTACCTAAGTTCCTGCCGTTGTTTAAAAAAAAACCTTCTGCACAGGTTATAGCAAAGAAACTGTACAGTCATCAAATACTTTCAAAAACTTCTATTGGCTTTTATTAAAATATCTCTGTTGAAATTCGTACAAAATACAGTAGCGTCAATGTACTTTTGCAGTAGCTATGACTAAATGACCAAGTCTCGCTTGAAACGTTACAAATCATCTTATTTTTAGTTCATTTGGTCGGTCAATATGCATAAATTCTGTGATAAAAGAAGATAGCTAAATGTGTGTCGAATGAATAACGAATATTTGTTGAAAATTATTCTATCAAGAATGAACAGAACTTTTTGGTAGACACAATAAATTTCCTGTGAATAAATAAATTGAACAAATAACAATAAGTTGATATATTTAAGAAATATTACCAAGTAATACGCTTGTGCATTCTTGTAACTAATCGTTAAATCATTATGGATTTATTATAAATTAATCTAAATATGTTATTCCTTATATGCTAAACAATATTTAATATCTAATAACTGTTTCAAAATTAATACATTTTGTAAATCTAATACTCCTAAATTAGATTAAATCATTGTCTTCTAATGTTTTACTTTTTTGTATTTCGGTAGCAAAATATTTTATTCATAATTTTTGAAACGCTATTACAAATCTTATTTGCCAAATATTAAAAATAAATCTGTCTGAAAAATATATACTTTTACAAATTTATATTCTAGGCACAGGTTGAGACTCCATTCAAGAGAACACATTCATTTTAAATGTGTGTATTGAAACATTTTTCTTGTTCATATCTAAAGGACCCTAATTTTGTATTCGAGATTTCACAATTTCATTATTTACAATAACTACAATGATATTAAACAGATAATGAAATTTATAATTAATACATTTAAAACAATCAAAATGCACTGTCACTTTTAAAAACAGAATGACAATACAATTTTTTAAGTTTTAACTATTTCATTTCTAAAATAAAGTCTTAATTTAGAGCACTCGTCATTCCTGAAACAGCAATTATTTTACCTTACTCATTTTTTAAAATTTAAATAATTAATGGCAAGCAAATATTTTAGAAAAGGTTTCACAAGATTACCTGTATAGATTTAATACACTGTTTTAAGAAAAATAAGATTTTTCTGTTGTTTAATAGAACATTTTACAATATAATCCTACATAATAATATGAATATGCACCAACATAACATATGGGGGGATAATTTCCTTAGTATATTTTGTCAGAAAAGATAAATATAAATAGGAAGTTATCATTTAATTGAACCATCACCGTATAGAATCGATTACCAATGTTTAAAGATCTGATACTAAACTAACTATTTTTGTGAAACTGTGATTTTGATATTCTATTCACTTTTAATATAAAGAGCAACCAGGCTAGTCTATCGAAAATAGTTATTTTGTAAAATATCTTCCAGAATTGATTTTTTAGAAGTTTAATTATAGTCGTTATGCTATTAAAATTTTGATGCTTAAGCATTTTATACGGAATAATGAATTATATCCTATAAAATATGCAAATGTAGTGACAAAAATTATCTGAAATTTTGAAGATTTCGATAAACTCTTATGATTTTATGCTCTTAACTGTTTTATGGTTTAAAAAAATTATTTATCTGTTTTATGTTATTTTTGAATTATTGTTATGTCCAAATCAATAAATATTTAATATAATCTTTAAATAAGTTTATAGATTCTCATCAAGATTTAACTTTTCTGATGTTTCATATAATTTTTTATGCATTTATGTTTGCAATAATAGAAACTTTTATTCATAAAATGATTTAACTTTCAAGAGAATTATTTTTTTAGAATACTCCTTCCTTTTCCAATAAAAATTCTTTTGTACAATTTAAGTACATGAAATATCAATTTTTAAAAGCGACTTACAGTAGAAGCTAAAAATGCATCTATTATGCTTAGTTTAAAAATTGATTATCATAAAAATAAGAAGTCTTCTTCTTAATTTAAACAATGAAATGAAGCCGATAAACTTTTGATTTCTTTTTAAGAATAGACTCAAACGAGATTTTTTTCAATGCATGAGAAAATTAACTTTGAAAGAGAAAGTTAACTGAATAAGAAAGTTAACTTCTTTTCAACTGAGTTTTATGCATACCTATATAATAAGACTACATTTATAGTAAGCCAACGTGAGAAACAAATGTTATTATTCTATTTAAATATACATTTGAAAATAAAAATTTTCATATGCCGAGACTTGAATTTTATACACTTTTACAGATCGATTTTTATGTGTTGATAAATTTAAAAAGTTTTAATGTAGTAGATCTTTCCAATTATTCCATATTTGCAGCATTCTGTTTTCTACATCAAAAATAGAAAATAAACTACACTACGGGCCATTAAAATTGCTACACCAAAAAGGCGACATGCTACAGACGTGAAATTTATACGAAAGGAAGAAGGTGCTGTGATATGCAAATGATTAGCTTTTCAGCCTTTTCAGGCAAAGCAGGCGGCAGTAGCGACACCTACAATGTGTTTAAATGAGGAAATTGTTCAGCCGGTTCCTCATACACAAATTGCATTTGAACGTTGTTGCCTGGTGAAAAGTTGTTGTGATGCCTCGTGTAAGAAGGAGAAATGCGTACCAGCACGTTTCTGACTTTGATAAAGGTTGAATTGTAGCGTACCGGGATTGCGGTTTATCTTATCGCAGTATTGCTACTCGCGTCCTTCGAGATCCAATGACGGTTAGCAGAATATGGAATCGATGGGTTCTGGAAGGTAATACGGAACGCCATGCGGGATCTCAACGGCCACCTATCACTAGCAGCCGAGAAGACAGGCATATTATCCGCATGGCCGTAATGGATCGTGCAACACGTCACGAGCCGTGAGTCAAGAAACGGGGTCGTTTGGAAGACAATAAGTGTCTGCACGAACAGTTCGACGACGTTTGCAGCAGCATGGACTCTCAGCCATGGTTGCGGCTTCCCTTGACGCTGCGTTATAGACAAGAGCGCCTTCAATGGTGTGATCAACGAGGAACCTGGGTGCACGAATGGCGAGACGTCATCTTTTCAGATGAATCCAGGTTCTGTTTACAGCATTATGATGGTCGCATCCGTGTTTGGCGGCATCGTGGTGAACGCACACTGGCAGCGTGCATTGGTCATCGTCATACTGGCCCATCACCTGGCGTGATGATATGGGGTGCCATTGGATATGCGTCTCGGTCACCTCTTGTTCGCATTGACGGTGCTTTGAACAGTGCACGTTACATTTCTGGTGTGTTACGACCCGTGGCTCTACCCTTTATTTGTGTCCTGCGAAACCATACGTTTCAGCAGGATAATGCCCGACCGCATGTTGCCGGTATTGAACGGACCTTCCTTGATACGGAACATGTTCGGCTGTTGCCCTGGCCAGCACGTTCTCTAGATCTTTCACCAATAGGAAACGTCTGGTCAATGGTTGCCGAGCGACTGGCTCGTCACCAAACGCCAGTCACTACGGTTGATGAACTGTGGCATCGTGTTGAAGCTGCATGGGCATCTGTACCTCTACATGCAATCCAATCTCTGTTTGGCTCAATGCCCAGGCGTATAACTGCTGTTATTACTTCCAGAGGTGGTTGTTCTGGGTACTGATTTCTCGGGATCTATCCAGCCAAATTGTTTTGAAAATTTAATCACTTTTATTTCTAGTATAATATATTTGTCCAATAAATATCATTTTGTTATCTGCATTTTTTCCTGGTGTAGCATTTTTGTTGGCCAGTAGTGTACATTTGCACTTTGTATTAAAACTTAATAAAATTTCTATTAAGAAAACTTTAAAAATTTAAATTAATATCACAATTATGGTATATTAGGCTTAAAATAAAAGTTTTCAGCTGATTTAAAGGGAAAAAAATTAGAATTTCAAATACTTAGCACATAAAAATAACTTAATAACTTTATACTGAACCACACACACACACACACACACACACACACACACACACACACACACACACACACGCACACACACACACACACACACACACACACACACACACACACACACACACACACACACACACACACACACACACACACACACACACGCACACACACACACACACACACACACACGCACACACACACACACGCACACACACACACACACACACACACACACACACACACACACACACACACACAACACACACACACGCACACACAACACACACACACACGCACACACAACACACACAACTCACACACACACAACACACACACACACACATATATATATATAGGGTTGTTCGGAAAATCATTTTGTTTTTCATGAAAATAAAAAAACGTGCAGCAAATAAATATTGGATTGTATTGCACATTGTCTATTCTCTATCCCAATAGTTTTTATCATCTTTCTGGTAGTAGAGCACTCCTAAAAAGATTGAGTGGTTTTTCACCACTCGATGAGAGATTGATATTCTGTACTCCATAAAGATACAGAATGAATCCTTTTTCTTTTTAATTGGGTCAAGAAGTTCTCTTTCAAACAGTCTATTTTCAGTTCAAAGCAATTTTCACTCTTTTTTGACATGTTTATGGCACAAAGCAAATGTGATGTGCTCTAATTGGTTTAAATCATCACGTGGTTCTATGCTTTTCGCTTAGTTTCGCTAAAAGTGGAGGAATTTAGTACTCCATTTTGTAAAAGCTGTCTATTAGAATATTTAAAATATACAATTGGACAAAAAGGAATGAAGAAACATTGCTATAAGTCTTTATTTTTTATTATTAAATGAATGACTAAATCAAATCTTCATATTTGTGATTTTTCACCATTATATAAATTTTGGTGTTCGAAAGTGTGAATGAACGAATTCTATTGAATTCATATTCATGTAATATTTATAATAATTAAAATTTCTGATTAATTGATAATGTTTCATAATATAACAATGTGTTTGGAAATTTTATTTATTTTTTTTTCAAATACTATTTTCTGACAAAATATAATTCATTAAAAACTAAAATTAAATTATATTGAATGCATTTTAAATTCTTTGATTTTTGAAACAGCGTGAATATGATTATTAATTTTCTCGTTGATTTAAATAACCACACAATGTATATTATAGAAATATTATATTTAATATAGTGTATTGTACTGAATTAAAAGTGCGATTAATATCAAATACAACATTTTACCAATAAATAAGAATAAATTTTTTCATAATTAAAATTAGAAGCTTTCTAATTTAAATGTTAATACAATATAAAGCAAATATTAATCTGCAGGATATTACTTCACAGTATGTATTTTATTTAATAAAAATTTACAGTATGATTTTTATTTGTTAAAATTTTACTGCCAATTTTTGATTTGATTGTTACTAAGTATAAGCATTCGTAGAACAAAAAGGAATTCTATGTATCAAAATCTATTAATTTGTATATTTTAGAATTTACAGCTAAACATTTTGTCGATGGAAAAATAATTATCATTCGTATTTTATGGTTGTCATTGTTATCATCGAAGAAAAAAATAAAAACAAAATTAGCAAAAGCAAATCTGAAACATGGAGTTAAATTGAAGATGATGAAATGCAATATAAGGAAGAAATGAATGATCAGGTGTATTCTGTATAATATGTAATGAGAATAAGTTTTATGAAGACTGAGAAAATGTTAACTATATATATATATTGTAATTACTAAAACTATTGATTTCATTGTGCTTGTAAAATTTATTTAAAAATTTGAAAAAATATTCTATGTTTATGCAAGAACGCGGTAGTTTAATAATATTTTTAAATCTATTTTGAAGTAAAATTTTCAAAATTTTCAATTTGATTTTAATAGTTTCAAAAAATAAATACCTAGTAATTCATTTAAACATAGTTTTTACATGTATAATGATATTGAGAAAACAACATGAATATTCCAATCAATACTTTCAGTTAAAATATCATATTTATCATATTATAATTTTTTGGTTTTAAAGTTGATTTTAAAATAATGAAAGGTAATTATTTATTAAACTATACATTAAATTAATATTACTTGGTAATAAGCTTAAGAAATTTTAAGAATGTTTTAAAGTAAGTAATTTTGAAGTATTTTTTTACTGCTAAAACTAAATCCTTATTAACTTTATAGTAAATTTATGATTCATTTAAAATTTTCTAAAATTTTAATTTTAATTTAATAGTTTAAAAAATAAATATCCAGTATTTATTCACTTGACCATAAATAGTTTTTACATGTATGATATTATTGAGTAAACACATATGTGTATATGTATGTATTTTTCCTTTCAGATAAAATGTTTACAATTTGAAATGCCTAGTGAAATTCATTGAGAAAAATATTTGAACTTATGGAGAAAATGCTCAAAATTTAATAACATTTTGTGATTAAAAATAGACAATCTATTCTATTCCATAACCGAATTTATGTCTCTAAGTATCCAAAAGAAATTACTTTTAAGCAAACATTGGTAGTATAAAACCTGTATTTTTTGCATATTTAAGGATGAATTTTAAAAAATTCATGAAAGTACTAAACTTTTATATCAACATTATTTTCTAAAAATGCCACAATTTAGCACACCATAATTTACAATCACTTATATAATTTGTATATCTGCATTTTTAATGGTAGAACATGAAAAATGCTAAATGCATTATTAAATGTAGAACATGAAACATGCTAAATGCATTTTTAATGGTAGAACATGAAACTTGCTTGGAAATGGTAGTTCATACATTTCCAAGTATTTTTATTGCACGTGAATAAGATATTTTAAATTATTTTTATGCCAAAAAAATATTTAGTTAAAGTTTTGCAGAGAAAAAATTTTTTATACAAAAATGGAAGGAAAATGTCATTGTTATTTTGATGTTTGTTTCATGATTGCATGATCCAAAAGAAAGCAATTAAAATTTATATTTTACAAAATATGCAGTATTTTATATGTCTTTCATTATAAATTATAGTTTTCTATCTCGTGTTTTTAAAAATCGTTTTATTTGCAATATATTTTAATATTAGTATATGCGATACAAAAACATAGTTTAAAAGACTTTTTTTCAGTAATTTGTAAAAAAAAAATTATTCATTTAGTTTCAATTGTTTTTCAATTACAGTTGATTGATTCAAAAATGCTTTATTAGAAACAAATGTAAGTATGCATGTATATATTTTTATTTAGTGTTTAACAATCCATTTTGTAAATTATGATAGGGGCTATATCTATTTCATAACAAAGAAAAAATCCAAAATTATTTTGCATTTGTTTCATTGTATATCAATAATTTATCATTTTTGCCACATTCTTATTAAAATTTTTAAAAATTATTAGAAAATCATTAATTTACTAACTTAAGTTACTAGGTTTTAATTAATTAATTAATGATAACACCATTTTTTAACAAATTACACTTGCTTTAAATTACAATAAAAAGTTCTATTAATTTAATATATACGATTATTCTCTTTATTACAGATAGATTTGGAATTTGATATCCAGAGGCTGACTGTTTTCTCAATAAATATCCTGCATTCTATCCTCCTAGAATATTATCGTATGTTCAAAAACTTGTCTCATAATATGGAATAAATACGTGAGGATTCAGGATGATAGTATTTTTTAAGCTGAATATAATGCTAATACAGAAATAAAGCTGCAAGAAATCAGATATAAAAATACATAGATATTTGATTTCTTGCAGCTTTATTTTTTTTAATAAATAATTCTTTATCTTCATTGAAGTATTATTCATATGAAATTTTTTGATATTAAAGTTTGTATAGGCACTATAATGAGAATACAAATATTATAGAAATTTTAGTTATTATGCGTTTTTTTTCGAATTAGGTGAAGAGAGAAGAGAGATAGAAAAACCACTCACAAAAGTAGTCAACTGCTTGCTTTGCTGTGGTCAAAAGCAAGACCTGAATATGTAATATTTTTATCTGCGAAATAAAAATTTATTGATGTCGGATATTCAAGATTAAAAAGCATTCAATACTTTATATAAATATCAGCCTGTGTTAAGTACGATGATAAACTTACTGCATTTATAAATTAAAAAAATGGTCCAGTTGGGCCTTTAATTGAAACTATAGATTCTTACTATAATAAATCAAGATCTAAATTTTTCAAAATATTTGCATTAAAATGAATATTATCATTTTTATTCTCATTATAATAATATTCTTATTTTGTGTTATTAAAGTATGAGTTATTTTGTGTTGTGTCAAAAAATTAAGCTCCAACATTAATTTGACATCATAAACATAAGAATTTTTGTATGCATGTTTTTATTTAATTTCTTCTGTATTAAAATTTAAATAAATGTTTTTTGTAAAATCTTATATTTTATTTTTAATTTCAATCTTAGTTTCATTGAAGTTATTTTCAGTTTAAACTAAACTTGGAAAATGTATCATAAAACAAGAATTATTTGCAAAAACATAAGTCAGTTTTGTTCAACAGAACAATCTGTAATTATTTGTCTTTATCCTCCTGTAACTTCAAAAAAGCATATTATTATTATTCAAAAATAAATTTTAAGCTATACTTCTAATAAAGTATTTTTTCAAAAAAAAAAGAAAAAAAAAAGCTTAAATAATATTTACTACTTATATAAAATATTAATGTTTTTTTTTAATTGTGTACAATTTGTTGTATTAATAATGTTTGTAAAAGTTAAGTTTGTACTTATGGGTCCATAGTAAAATAAACTGAAAAATAAGTAGTGTGACGATTTTTTCTTGAGAGTGCAACACTCACACGTAAAACTATATATGAGTAAGGAAATAAATGACTGAACAAATTGATTAATATTGAATGGAATTTAAAAACCACTATAATTATCCAAATCAATTAAAATGTCATATTCAACTGTACTGTTATATTATTGACTAAAGAAATCATATCTTTATATTGTAATTGTCAAAAAAAATAAACAAATCCTTAAAATAAAGAACTCGAAACCTAATTTTTGCAATAAATTTTCAATACAAAAAAATCAGCAATATTTCTGTAAAAGACTGAAATTCCCTCTTTTTTGCATCGAATTTATCCCTTTAAACAATATGTTGTTACTCCTCTTAAAATGAGGGGCTTACCCACATCTTTCAAAAGAATGAATTTCTAGTTTTGTGACAATGAAAGAGTGAAATTTCACTCCTTCTGAGTGAAATCAACTCGATTATTTTAAGAGTGCACGATTCCACAGTCATAAAGTTGTTGGTTTTTACTAGAAAAAAGCTTATCCATGTAGGAAAAACGAAATTACTATCAAAACAACCCTATATATATATATATATATATATATATATATATATATATATGTATATTAGTTGTATATTATGTGTGTGTGTGACATAGCTATCAATATATTGCAAGTCCCACAATAAAAACGATCGAGAAGTTTTCTCTATGAAACAGGAAATATATATTAAATATTTATAGAACTTTCCTCCTAAAATGTACATTAATCACTTTTTGTTTTACAGATAAGTGTTTTAAAGTGCAGATATTTTCAATTTTCTCCAAAGTATAATCTTTCTGATATTTTAAGATATTTAAGATGTATTTGAGAATATTATTTATCTACATATTTTGTACATTAGTATTTTTTTATTATAAATGTAAACTGTATAAGAAATTATTACATATGTATTTGTGTCATATATGTCTTAAGATGAGTTTAGTTTAAAAAGCTCAAAAGAATTAAAAACTTTAAGAATGATAAATAAGGGAAAGCAATTGTATTTTTGTAATATTATGGCTAAATAATATTTAATTTAAAAATTTTAATTTTGTTAACTGTTTAATTTGTTAATTTTAATTTTGTTAGTTGTTAACTAATTTTGTTTATCTGTAGCAAAAACTAAAATGCCATTATGCTTTTACAAAAATTTAAAAATTAAATTTTATATTTGAAATTAAAATTCCCTATTTATTTTTGCAACTGCCCAAGTTAAGTAAAAAATTAATAATATTTTTGAATAAAGGTTAATTATTTATTTCAAAAAATTAATTAAATAGACCAAACTTTCTGAGTTGTCCGCTATTAAAATGAATACATAAAAGAGAAAGATGTGTACAAAAATCTTAACCATTGCTTTTTATAAATTGATGGTTGATAATTTGGTTAGTATGTTAATTTGCAATGCTATACTTTTTGAATAATATATTAATAAAAAAGAAAACTATTAAGGTTTCATATCTAATTTTTGTATTAAATCTTCATTGGTTAGCTTTTGTTACATTTTTTCTGCCATGTCTGTTTACTTAGTATCATATCAACAAGATAATTAATATAATTTTTCAATTTGATGCCTGAAGTCTGATTCATTTAAGAACCAGTTAAATTGTATAAATACTGCATGATTTAGTCTAAAATAAGCAATCCTAAAACTAAGATGCACTTGATTTAATTGACAACTCCACATTTCTAAGTAATTGTCATCATGATATTCAATTCACATTGACAATTTCTAAGTAATTGTCATAGTGAATTAAATAAGAATAATATTCTTATTTAATTCACTTCACGTGCTCCTGTTTTGCAAAAAGAGCATATATTATGTACATTTTACATAAACCGTGTATTTAAAATTCATATATTACTGCAGTACATTTCAATAAACATTGCTTCATTATTATTAATAGAAATTTATTGTTACCAAAAAGTTTATTTTCACTAATGCAACTAAATTTACATTTATACGTACATTATTTTAACGTTGACTGCAAGGGAAAATAAACATAATTTATCAATCATGTTTAACACTGGTCAGAATGACGAAATGAAAATAAGCGTGATAATTTTGTCACCTTTTTATTTACAAATCAATGAACTTATATGACGATGATTTTCAGAAAGTTGTTGTCAGGAATGCTAACTGCATTTAGAAATGAAATCAACTTTACATATCTGTATCTTGAAGTAAATTCTCCATTATTTTCATATATGGAAATTTATTTTTACAATAGAGTTTCATGTTTGGATTTTATTGAGAATTTATGCGAATCTTTAACTTCCATTAATATTTGTTTCGTATCATCAAACATATTATAGTAATTTTGTAGTACTTTATATATATATATATATAACTGATAAAAATAATATATATATATACATTATTTTTATCAGTTTTTTTTCTTACTTGCAGTGAATGCTTTTTAACTCATTATTAACAGTGAATAAAATGATAACACAAACATTACTCACAATCTGAAAATAATTGAATGAAATATTCTCAAGAATTATTGCCAGCAACAAATTATATTGAATCGCATAGAAAATATTGATATAATATTTAACGCATACAACTCTGGCTTAACATAAATAAATTCATAATCACTTAATGATATCTTTCGGGGTGGTTTATCTTTATTTTTTCTATTCATTTCTCTATCACTGGTGATGATAAGGAGTAAAATTAAAACTGTTATCCCCCTATTCTACTGACAGTTAAGAATAGTTCAATAGCTTAAAATATATTGCAAATAATTACGTTCCGAAAGGGAGTAGAATTCACAGCTTAAATAAAGACAAGTGACACACCATTTAGCTATCAGCTCGACATCAATTTAAGAAGAGAATAGTAAACATTTTACTAATCAGAACAATGTAAGCTGCCTCTGAGTTGTTAAAGACAACTATAAATTTGAGAAATTGAGTTATATTTTAAATTCCAAATTTGATGAAAATGAGTTCTTTACATACTGCATTTAATAGAGCCTAATGCCCACTAATTTGAAATTAGATATCAAAAATATAGAATTTGTATAATTCTAATTTTTATCTCATACTAAATTTAAATATTTTATTAAAATATTAGGTGTTGATAGTTGGATATCGAAAGCTCTAATTTGTGAAAAAGTAAGTTAAAAATAACTAATTTTGAATTTGTATTGATTTAAAAAAATGATGCAATTAAAATTTAGATTTATATAACGTATCTTCATGCATTTTTAAGGATTTATTCCATATTTCTAAATGTTGGCAGAGTTGACTGTACTTTTTTGACAAATAATTAAAAATGTTTACACAATTTAAGATAAGATTTTAGGACAAGATTTAAAAATGAGTATGATCATGATCATGTTCTCAAAACATAGATTGATCTCTTGGAATGATTTTATATGTACATCTTTGGAAAGAAACTGGTCTTAAAATCTTGGAAACTTGTCAAGAAGAAGGCGGAAAATATTTAATATCAATGTTAAAACTTAACATTGCTCCACCTATGATTTTCAAATGTTGATTTTTATATCCTTTTTGGATTGCAATTCTATATTGTTATGCTCTAAAAAAATGTATAGAATATTATATCAATTAACTTATTTGATATATCTCACTAGTGCCACTTTTAAGCTACATATACCTTAATAAATAGTTCTAAACTTAAAGTATCATTATAATCATTCACCTGGAAAAATATAAGTGTGAGTTTGAGATATTCAAATGACTTCAAAGACGTTGGTATTCTTGTGAGTATAAACATACACACACACACACACATATATATATATATATATATATATATATATATATATATATATATATATATATATATATATATATATATATATATATATATATATATTGCACTTTTTCTAAGGTAACACAACGTAAGTAAACTGCCTTTTCTCCTTATCACAAAAGTAAGAACTGTCAAAAAATCTTCATTACGATAAAGAAGTATTATATTTCCCAGTAGGCTCTATCTTTGCACAAAATCATTTTGTTTTCAGAATGCTTTTACGAACAGTTATTTTTAATTTTTACAAAGCAATAATTTTTGTATTAAATACCTTTGCTTTGTAATAATATGTGAAAAGTATGTTTAAAAGAGTACATTATTGATGTGTGCTTGTATTAATATTATTATGTACTCTTAATATAAAGCTAAGTATCTTATCTTATTATAAAGCTATGTACTCTTATTATAAAGTCTATATGTCGTAATAATCTTAAGAAACAGTCACTGTAAAATGCATATAATAGCATGTATTTGTAATAGCATTTAAAATTTAAATTTAATAAAGACAAATAAATTCTGGTAAAAATATTTGTATAATATTTTACCAAATCAGCACTTTTGAAAAACTGCAATACACTTAAATAGATTTTTAATTTTTAATTTCGTATTCCAATATTTACATCACCACAATTACGGAAAATGTAATCTTAAATATAAAACTTACATGAAATAAAAATAAAAATATAAACGTTGAGCTTATAAAATAGTTCAAACAGGGTGGTCACTAAAGAGGAAAATTTTATGCTAAATTGTGTAATATTTGTTGACATAAAATATTCTTCAATAAAGGTAAGAATTCCTTTGATAGATTTGAATACTTAACAGATTTAAGGATAAAATTACAATAAAGTAAAAAATACGTGAGCATCACAAATTTTAATCTTCTAATGAAATACGGTTCGGTGATTTTTTGTATAATAGGGTGAAGCTTATCTCATGATAAGAATTGTTGAATTATATTTAAATCCAATTCTTATTATGCCGACAATTAAATGAATAAAATTCTCATTTTTAATTTTATTTTATCCATTTCTTATAAATTAAAATCGAATGTCATTACTGTGATACAGAATATCATGAAATATTTTTCTGCAATTCAAATACAAATTAAAAATTATAAGTGGTGCAAATTAGAATTATAAATATCGTTAATGTATAATACGTTGTCCACAATGCATTATAATTAACTTTCAATATTAACGTCAGCTGATGCTTGACATTCCCCTTCCCTTTCTCTTTCGATTGCTTTAAATAAATTTTTTGGCAGTTAAAAAAATCCACAAATTTTTATACATTTGTAAACATTTGTGTTTATTTTACTTTAGAAAACTTTTGATTGTAATGTTCTGCACAACAATATTATTTTATTGGATCAATTATTCGGGATATTAATTTTTACATTTAATTAACTGCTTCAAGATGAATATACCATTAAAATAGTTTTAAAATTATTTATTTTTCTTGATTTGTCAGAAATATTGAATTACATGAAAATGCTATTGAATCATATAAAAAAGCTTACTATTCAATTTAAAAGAAAACTGTTTACAATTTTTTTCATTTTTGTTTACATATATAAAGAGTGTATTTTACAAAAATATATAAAAAATTTTTTACATCTTTTACATAAATTGTATAAATACTCTATTATTTTGCCTAAGAACAAACTATACATACATTTAGTCTAAGATTCAGCTTAAAAATGTTGAATTAATGCCAGCAAGACGCTGCCATTCTGCTTTGGATATTTTTTAATTCGTTACGCGTGCTTATAAGGAGCCCATTTGAAGGAAACTAAAGTCACACACCCTACAGAAGTGCTTTGCAATAAAAATTACCTTATTTGTATTCATAGAAATAAATTTTTATTATAAAACTTATTTTCACAAGTGAAAATAAATTTACATTTATAGAAGTAGTTCTTTACTCTAAGCCAACTAATTTCCTATCTAAATAGGGAAAATTATTTTTTATACAGCTTAAAATTATTTCGTAAATGTCAGAGTAGTATTTTTGCTGTCACCTCTTTAATTTCAGTTCGTTCAACTCACGTGACGAAGATTTTAAGGAAGGAAGTTATTATTATGAAAGTTACAAGATAATGTCATATTTCTATTTTCAATTGAGTTCCATATTATTTTTATTAATGGAAGTTTATTTCAGCAAGTTAATTTCATATTTAGTGTTTGCTTTTGACTTATGAAAGTCTATGTTGTTTTCATTTAAAATTATTTAACATCATCCAATTTAATGGGTTTCTTTTTTGGTACTAATGTTTTCCTTTTTATGTAAACATTTCCTGCAATTTCTCTTTAACTACAGAGAAATGAGTGCAACTCATTATTAATAGTAAATTAATGACAGAACTAGAATCTGAAATAGTATATATTTTTAACAATTGACTGAAATACTCTCTAGAGTTATAATAATCAATAAATTATTTTTAATCATTTAGTGAATTCAATATTTAAGTAATAGTAGAGAGACTGTTTTAATATAAGAATATATAAAATTTCTTAATAATGGCATCCCTATTTGAGGAATTTTGCTTCATGTAGTTTTGCTAATAACAGTAAAGTGGATTTCGGATCAGTTTTGTCAGCAGCTAGTAATATAGTTCAAAATCCCATTTAAACCATTTTATTCCAGACTTACAACCACTTAATGGGGAATTAAAATTTTAAAGTGGATTCCAAATTGTTACAAACATCTATTCTCAAAGTGGAAGTCAAAATCTCCAGTTAAATAAAGGATAAAAACTGACCACACACATTTAGAAATAAATTCTGCGTCCATTTAAATAAATCGTTAGTGTTTTAGTAATAAAGGCAATATATTTACCGAGAATTATAGAAAATTAAAATTGTAATAATATTTTAACTTTTAAAGGTTAGGAGAAATGTATCTGGTTGTATGTTTTTGTATATTTTTATTCATTTTAATGGAGAATTTTAATTTATTTTATTTCAATGGAACTAATTTTCATCAATTTAAAGACACAAGTTTTTAATTTGTATAGCTTCTGTTTGTTCTAAACTAGACCCATTGTTTTATTAAATAATAGATCCTAATAAATGAATTTTGATATAGTGAATTTAAGAAAAAACGAATTCAAAACTTACCATATAACAAAATATCAATAATATTACAATAATGAATAAAAAATTCATAAGATGTTCAGGAAAATGTATTAAAAAATATTGCGCATATTTGTATTTACATAAACAAACTCTTGGTTTTTTAAATATAAAAAAGTATTTTATTATTAATTATTCTCTTGAGAAGAAAATATCTCTGATTGTTATTGAATGGGCATTTTTTAAATCTCAAATTAATTTAGTTTTACTTGAATAGATTCCAAAGAAAAAATGTATGAAAGAAATTGTTTTCAATATTAAAATAAAATAAAACTGTAGAAAAATTAGAAAAAAAGTTTATGAAATCTAAATTTTTTACATAATACATAAAATGTTGTTCTTGACTTTAATTTTTAATTCAGCTACTATAGAATTTGAAAATAATTACATATTGTTGAATGAAATTTTTCACAATTTGCATTATATAAAATAACTAATTGCTAATTGAGTCAATCGAAAACCAATAACATTATATCCAAGAAAATAAAATGTGAATATTTTGATATTTTTAACGCTTTAATTTTCAAAATTGCTGGTATATCAATTTATGAAAAGAATTCATAGCATTAATTTAGAAATGAAAATGAATGTACGCATCTTTTTGAACAAGGTCAGAATATGATCTGTAAGTAAAAGTGTAAATAGGTATTGAATCAATGATAGGATATTAAATATTTGAGGTTAAGTCTCGATGGCTTGGTTGGGAAGTAAAGTGATCTAATCCTGACCCGATCGAAGATTCATCGTGTTAATTAATAGTGACTTGGGCATCTGAAATTCATCATGGTCACATTGTCCGTCCATAAATGAGGTGAGCCTTTGAGAACAAGGATCCATCACATATGGGGATCTCATCAATTGTAAATGATTCAAAATTAAGAGGTCATTGGCAATGTTTAGCGGCTTTTCTGTCAAGACAAATAAATGGCCGTAACCAAATATTTGAGGATATGCACTTTTTGAAATTTTAATTTTTGAAATTTTAATTACTTTTTTAATTAATTTACAAAGCAAGCAATATTGCTAAGTTAATTGAAACAAGATGTTTTGAAAAATTTTATTATTTAAACGCTTACAGAATTCTATCAAAATTGATTATTTTCCGGAGTGAAACGAGTTACAAAAACAGCAATCATTTTCATAAAAGACAAATATTTTAATTACAATATATCATAGAATGTCAAAAAATTAGATTTTATTGATAAGTTTATTCTGAACTTTTCTTTTAAATAAAATTAAGATATAGAAAATCTATATTTTTAGATTTTTAAATATTTTTCCTTCTGAATCTTCAAACTTTAATAAATTAACACAAATGATTATTGTAATGTATACTATTATCATTTGTTATTTTTTTTAACATTATGTAGATTATTTCTACAAAAGTTATAATAAATTACTTATAAATATTTCAATTCTTAGAATAAAATTTTACATTTACGTATTCTATTAAAAAATACTATTTTATACAACGTCCATTTTCTAACATTGGAAATATTAATAATTTTTTTATAATTAAAAATGTAAAAAGATCTACACATATAATGCATTTCTAAAGTTTTCTTCTTATTAACTGCATGAAAAATTTACGTGTATTTTGCAAAGAGAAATTTACTAAATAATTCCTTTCTTAACAAATGGAAATGTTTTGAACAGTTTTTATTAAATTTCTGTCTTACAAGAATTTATTTAGAAATGACTGCGTTATTATTTTCAGACAAAGTTAGTTTAAAATATTTCGCTTTCAGACTCAATTAAAACTGCAAAATATGATATTTTGAATGAACATTATATTTAAACTTCTTATTTTTACCTTCAATCTATCATTGTTTTGCTTAAGTCAATTTCATATTGCTTGCTCAATTGCCATTATATAAAGATCTTAAAATAAATATCATTAAATTTAATGAGCACGATGTTTATTAAAGTATTTTTGTAATAATCAAACAAACATGAAATTGTTATAATATATGTTTTTAATTAAAATACATTCTGCTATAGAAAACTAATGAGTTTTCAAAATAAAAGGATACAACAATTTTAAAATAAAAATACGTTTTATAAAAAATATAACTAATTAAAATATCCATCGTCATAAGAATGTTTTTTATGAAATAAATTTTATCAAAATTTTCTCAGCGAACAAAATCAATATAAAAATGTTAATTATGAATTATTTTTTGAATTTCGTAACTAATAAATATAATAATAATAATAGCATTGAAAATTTTGAATTTATATATTTTTTCATAGATTTATTTAAGCACCCCTATAGATGAAAAGAATATATTTGGGTAATATTAAGAAAGGGCATTTAGTTAAGAAATATGAAGTTTTAACATTGAATTGTTTTAATGAAACTTAAAAAGTATCTAGAAATAATTGCTAATCTATTATTAAAATTATACAGGCTATGTAACAGAGTTTGTGTGTTTGTGTATGTGACATTGTTAGCAGTAAGTTTTCTTTATTAATTTAAAAATTGGTTTCATGTATTTGTGCAAGTTTAATAATATACATCTTAAATTAGTGTATTAATTAAAATGAATGTCATTATAATAACTCTCAAATCTTAAATTTATTACCCTTAGTTATATTTTGATAGAATGATTAGATTTCAAATTAATTGAAATTTTAAGTGAGTAGTTAAAAAAATTAAATCCGCGCGCGATGTATGTAAATTAATTAGATTTAAATTAGTTAGAATTATTTAAATAATTAGTTAATAATTAAAAGTTTAGATGCCTAGTAAATTTCCTTTAGGAATCAAATTCATCTTCTTTGGCAGTATACAATTATATTGGATTTGCAAGAAAGTAATTTCAATTTTTGCACCAGTACATACTGTTCTGTTTATTTTGTTATTCTTTTACCAATGTAAGCATTTTTATTCTATTTTTATATCTGGCAGTACAATAGAAATAATTCAGGGGAATTTTGTTTACAACTGTCAGTTTATGATCAATTTTAAAAAGGAGAGAAAAAATAAGCATTTTCAACACATTTTGCTTTTTTATTTTCATAAAAGCTGGAAAGAAGCTGAGACTCACCATTAAATAGAGGAAGCTTGTGGTGTGGTTTGAATGAAATATATGTCAGTCTGGTGAAATAAACTTCGTTGTGGTGATTTTTCTTTGAAAAATGACCAACGTTTTGGTCAATCTTCTGAAGATGATGAAGACAAAATGAAAGGTATAATTCATAAGAATCTTTTAATAAGAGAGCAAGAGTTGGCAAAATATTTAAATGTATATCACATAACAATTAAAAATTAAATAAGATGTCTTAGACTTGTTAAAAAATTCGATGTTTGGTTCCGAACGAATTTAAATAATTCACCTAACACAACGAATCAATATTCGTAATATGCATTTTAAATATTATGTAGTTGACCCTCTTTTAGAAACGAATTATTACTGGCAACGAAAAAGTCATCGTGTATAGTATTATTAGTCGAAAAAGATCATGGTCTAGGCATGGTGTACCAGCACAAACCATATCAGAAGCTGAATTGCATCAAAAAAGCTTATGCTCTTGATTTGATGGGATTACAAAAATGTTGTGTATTTTGAGCTGCTTTCATGCAACAGTAAATCAATTCAGTGTTTATTGGCAATAACTTGTGAAACTGGAAGAAGCAATAAAACAAAAAAGGCTAGAATTACCAAATCGCAAAGGAATCCTGCTGCCCCACAACAAAACAAAACAAGTTCTAAGTCAACACAACTTTTTAAATGGTACAAATTTCAGTAATAACGATGACTTCTTAAAGCTGTTGATTGAGTTTTTTACAATTAAGTACCAGAAATACCATGAACGCAGAATCATGAAATTGTCAGAAAGATGCCAAAAGGTCGTCAAATAGAATAAAAGATATATGTCTGATTAAAGTTTATTTTTTATAGAAAAAATAGCATTCAAATTGCATGCTAATTTATTTTACACTAAGAACCCATCATTGCTTTCCAGCCAAAAAATACTTGTGCTAAATAATATATTTGTTCAGCAAAATATAATTTTTTATTTAAAATAATCAAATTATTATTTAAAAGCTTTAAATATAAAAGATCAATTATCCATTGATGAAAAAATTTATTTATATATTTACATATATTTAAAAAAATAACATTTTGCTCTTTATACAATTTTACTAAGGAAAATTACACTTACAATTTAGTAGTTACTCTATTAAAAAAATCTATAAATTAAGATGGCGACATAAAATTTGCATTCTGATGTCACAATTAAATTCATTATAGAATCAAATGAAATTTTAAAAATTTAATTCATTTTACAGAAACAAACAGAAAAATTTTTAAATTATGATTTATAAAAAGTTATTATATATATTTATTATAAACTTTTACTCTACATGCATGATTTAATGAAAGTATTATCAAATAGTTCTTGATTAACTATAATTACAAAATTACATATTTTAATAAACAATCTTATCATGAAATTTGATTTATATTTAACTACACTTTTAGATAAAAGACATGTCTTTCTGCCTTGACATATTATTATTTAATTCCGTACATTTAAAATTTACTCTGAAAATGTATCGAAATACATTTATATTCAATAAAGTTTGAAATTCGTAGAAAGTTCAAAGTATGTTATATATATATATATATATATATATATATATATATATATATATATATATATATATATATATATATATATATATATATATATATATATATGTATGTATGTATGTATGTATAATGTATACTCATTAAAACTCTATTAATTCATAAAACTGACTAAATAAATAAACTACTAAGAAAAAGACTAAATAAACTACTGTTTTTGGTTTTTGTAACATCAATTACCTTCAATGTTTATAATAATAGTATAAAACCATTTAGTATCAGTTCACGAGCATTTTTGGACATTTTCTTCACTTCAGTTTACTTTCGTTTACAGTGTGATTGTATTGATACGTCATACATCATTTTGGAAAGAAGATCAATTTAAAATCAGTTTTCAAAGTGTGTGTTTCATATATTTATTAACCTAAATGAAATATATAGATTTCTGTATTTTAAATTAAATAAAATTATAAATGTTTTCGAATAAGTTCATGTGATTATTTATCCAATTTTCTTTAATAAATTTATTTCTGAATACGTATTGATGTGATAATATATTGTAAAAGTTATATTAGAATTCCCATGAAAGAGAAAACTTTTACTTATAAGAAAATGGAGATACCATTATTTATTGGAAAAGTAAGTTGAATAGTGGGAATGAAGCTTAGCTTAATTCTCTGAATCCTACGCTCTTATAAACTCTGATCACGCGCGAACTTTAATATTTCCCACATTATTATCATTTTCTAACTTTGACTCCAGATTATCAGTGCACTTTTTACCAAAAGTCATTACGATGGTACAAATCTTTAGAGAAATCTTTTCTCAAGAGAAATCTTTTGGATTTCCTCAAGTGAGACTCGAAGAAAAAATAGAGAGAGCTTTCAGAAAAAGAAAATGTAGATTATTTCTTAGTGGAATTAAATATTTTCGGGAATCGTTCATAAATTAACAATGTTGCTTGCAACTCAAAAATTTTCAAAAAATTATATAAGGAATATTTTTAATAAGTTATATAATTTTTATTGCAATTTTTTCTTATTTAAATTATTCAGCTAAATCATTAAATCTTTCTGGATGATAAAGGTTTAAATATGATGAAGGGTTGGTGAATGCCGCTATAGCTTTATTTAACGAAATGGCTGCAGAAAAACATAACATGCATATGATTAAGTTCATTGCCAGATGCAATAAATGCATAAATTTAAGAGACAATTATTTATAAGCATTGAATAAGCTTTACGTGTGCAACCATATTGTCTTTTTTAAATAAATATTGTGTGTTTTATTGTTTATAACCAAAAAATATTGAATTTTTCAATTTTATATATTTTATGAAATCTCAAATTATTCTCCATTTTGTTAAACAATATGTATATAAATTATTTCATTTTCAAGTACTTTTTATTAACTAATGGTAGTTAAAATTAAATATATATGTATATAAATAAATTTTTGAAAATTTTTATTGTTGAATTGAAAACTATTCAAATTATTACATGAAAATTCCTCATTTTTATAAAATTCTATTAGCGTGCTTCGTGATATGCCGATCACTTAAAAGTGAAAGTAGTTCTATCTGTTCAAAGTATTCGTAAGTTTTCACTCCATGTTTTTTGAAATCTCAGTTACTTATTATAGCTGAAACCAATTTTTTTTTCGGAAAGGAAATGAAGCGAGAATGTGATTTGTAAATGTCACGTTAATTTCACATGTGTGTGCGTGCGTGCGTGTATGTGCGTGTGTTCGTGTGCATGTGTTGAAGTAACTCGTTTTTAAAAAGTATTTAGATTCACTATAGTTATTAGAAAATAAAAACGTATGAATCCATTTATATTTAATTAAACTGTCATTGTAAATTTTAATTATACTTTAGTCTTTCTTGTCAGTATGATTATTTAGGGGTTATGGGGTTATTTAATAGTACGGAAGTGTTTTCTGTGGACACTCACCTACCAGTAACTCACCGTAATCCTAAATAATCATCTTTTATAACAGTCCCAGATTTGATCACATCTACTGTTCTGTAAAAATTGATGAATGTCGCACTTCTTCCTTCTCCAAACGCAATTGTCTTGATGGGTTCTTGGCTTATTTCTCAGTTTTCTGTCTTACAGATGAATGTGACGTATGACTATGTAAATTACTAATACGCAATTTAAGAATATGTTATTAAAATGCTTTATAAAAGCCTTCCTTTATTACTGACACAATTGTGGAAAATATTGTATTTTTGTCTGAAATTATTTATATTGTTAAACACACATATTTTAAATATAAATGGATATCATTATGTATTTTTAAATTATTAAATTTATCAATGTAAGAGCTTTAAATTTCATAAATTTACTTAATTTTGATAAAACAAAATTAATTTTAATATTTTCTTAGTGATGAATATTATTTTTTAAATGCAAACATTTTCACTAGTAATGTATATAAGTTAAAAATTGAACTAGTTTAATTCTATTTTTTACTTTGTAAGAAAACAAAATGAGACAACAATTTTAAAAATTGATTTAATTTGACTATTATACAGAATAAAAATTAGATGAAATTCTATTGGATTTTCTTTTTACTTAATAAAATTATTTTCTCCAAAAAAATCATCTCTTGCGTGAGAGAATTATGAAAGACTGATATAAATTCAACGATATTTTGAATTACTTACATCAAAAGTAATAAATTTAATATTAGAGTTTCGAAAGATAAGAAGAAAAAATTCTTCTATTTACAGAAACAAACATTTTGATAAATGATTTTTTCGTGTAACATACGAAATAAGATTTAAATCACCCATCATACAAAGTTCTGGTTTACTATACTTTTCCTTTTCATTTTATTATAATTCAAGTTTTCTGTTTTAGTTTAAATAATATTATAACTTAACAATAAAATATTTTAGACAATGCACATATTCCATTATTTCTTTCCATGATTTGATTCTTATAGTCGGAAAGTCCATTGCTTATACTTATTTATTATTTCTTAAATGTTTCCAGCAAAAATAACATTAATATGTATAAATTTATAATTACCAAAAATACTTTTATATTTATTTATTTTGCATCATTATATATATATATGTATATATATATATATATATATATATATATATATATATATATATATATATATATATATATATATATATATATATATATATATATATATATATATATATATATATATATATATATATATATATATATATATATATATATATATATATATATATATATATATATATATATATATATATATATATGTATATATATATATATATATATATATATATATATATATGCAGTAGATACCTGTTATTTATTTTACAAACCTCTAATTTAGAAACAATTATCATTTTAACTCTCCTTCACTCCTTCACGAGCTAAAATTTTTAAAAATCTCTCTTAGCGAAATATTTTTTATATAGAGTCTGAGAACTTGATTAATTCTTGAACAACGTAGCAATATGTATAGGCATTCCAGACATTTAAAAAACAATAATCGAAGACAAGTAGATATCAGACAATCAATGGGAAGAATTTAGATGTCAAATTGAACTCCGATCCTATCCAATTGTTAGAGCACAAAAAAAAAAGAAAACTTTTTTCAAGATTGAGTGCTGTTCCATAGCTGGTTTCATTTCATTTAAAGACCGTGTCAGACAAAAAGATTGAGCTGATTCTGTAAAAGAATTTCAATTATATCACAGTTGAAGAAACGATTGTAGAAGTAAACACGAAAAGAGTGAAAAGTAGATGACTTTATCATAGAAGTGCGAAAAAAGTAGACAAAAAATCATTCAAGGCAAAAATTTTCAAAAAATCTAGAAATAGAAAGAGTAGTGACTGGATAATTTCAAAAATATGGAAAAAATTCTTGGTATAAGAAAGAGAACTTGAAAAGTACGTCCTCTGAAAAATGTTGAAGTAAAGCAAAACATCCAAAATGGAAAAAATATTTGCTTGCTTGGTTAAGAAAAAGCGACAAGAACGAACATTTCTGTTGATGGTAATGTCATTAAACAGAAATCTAATTGATTTGCTGTGAAGCTGAACATAAAAGATTTCAAACCATCAGAGACGGTTGAGTCCAAAAACTGAAAACCAGACTCTGTTTTAATTTTAGAATATTGCGTGCTGAAAGTAGAGCAGTAAATTAAAATTTTAGAAATTGAATGGAATAAAAAAGAGCATTGAAACTACAACTTCCTGAAAACGACATCAACGCAGATAGGAAAGGTTGTTTATTTTAATTTCATTCTCGAAAGAACATTGTGCATGAAGAGAATAAATATAATGGGAGAATAATAACGAAGCAAATAGTTTAAAGGATCCTTAGCTGACTAAATGTAAAAAAAAGCTGACTTAAATTAAAAGGAATACTCGGTTTTTCATAGGAAAATATTTAAAATCTAGACGTTTAAAGAATTCTAGAAAACTGCTCGCTACATATAATGTCAACATTCAAACTTTGATAAATCTTATCGTTTCATGAAAATTTTATCTTACAGAGTTAGATCGATGTTATTTTCCTCATCGGATAATTCTAAGGTTTCTCTGATTGTAGATAAATGCACCGCTCACTTTGAAGACCTAGATCTTGAATCAATTCGTGTATCAAAAAAGATACAATCTAATATCTGTCATACAAACCATAAATCAGGATTATAAACAACAGCTTCAAGCGCTAATACCACGGGTATTTTTGCAAAGAGTGATCATGGTTGTTGGATTAGTCTTCTGAAATTCATCTTTTGTCTGCAATACATTTGTCAATTAAAGCATAGAAGGACAATATCAAGAGCATTTAATCTTGAAAACTTTATTAAAGAAGCCACGCTAACGCTAGTCAGCTAAGAAAATTTATACAACGAGATGAACGAAATGAGTCACTCGTGCACGAACTTCGGCATAGAATTTCTCTGTTTCCTGAAATTTCTTTGCAGGAATTTTTAAATATGGTTTCAAATGTGATGTATATGTAAGAAATATTGAGTGATGAAATTATTGAGAAAATAATGAAAAAGAACAAAAATAGATTTCAAATATTGAACAAAAAAACTTATGTGGAGCGATAAATGTTAGCAAAACTAAGTGTCATTTTCTACAATGAAAAATTGTATTTTAAAGAAGGTAACTTTTAAATAAAAAAAAGGTTGATACTTTACCTTATTTTTAAGCAATAAAATAAAAGCAATTTTTATTTTTAAGTGTGAATCTTATTTTGCATATGTGTTTTTATATAGTGTATTCTTATTAATTTTACCAAATAATACTTTACAAAAAAGCAGTTTCGTTAAAAAATCACAAATTAACAATCTAATATTTTATTTTCTATTTTTTAAGACTTCATATTTTTAGAAATGCTTTTCCAGTCCCTACAAGATCATAAAAAAGAACATTTACTGCTATATATATATGTATGTATATATATAGCAGTAAACGTTCTTTTAATATACAACAAATAATATATGTTATAATATAAATTATAAATTAAACAATGGATTATTTTCACGTGAAACATGGTTTTAGTTAACCAGGTGGAAACAAACGAAAAAAGGATGTTTTGTACATAATAAAAATAGTCATTACTTAAATGTTGATAATTTCACTTTTAAAACTAATAGTGCAAATAAAATTGTATGCCATGATAATTTTTGAATCTTGTAATATATAACTATTAACTCTCAACCAGTTTCAATGTTGTTCCATATTTCGAAAGTTCTTTTATATTATTTATAGAAATTCATTTTAAAATTGTTCGATATCCATTTATTTTGCATTCCAAAGTTTCTAACAAGTCTGGAATTAAAAAACAGTGAATAAGTTTGAATATTTATAGCTACTTTTTTGTAACCAGTTAGGTCCTTATTCATGTAAAAGAGTTTGCAACCCATTCACAAAACTCAAGAATAGAGAAGTAATTACTTTCGTTGCTAAGGTAACAAAATATCTGTACGTGTTCAAAGCAGATGTTCCAGGTATAATCTTAAGAAAATGAAATTTGAAAAAAATAACCGAGATGAAGAAGTACAAGAAGTATTTCTACGTCGGAATTAATTTTGAAAATAAGTTTCTTTACATAAATATTTGTAACTCTCTAACTAAATTAAAAGTAAATGTCATTTTATACAGAAATCTTTAGAAATGATAAAATAAAAATGAGTATTTGATGCTCATAAGAATAGTTTCTATTATTTTTTAATTTAAGAAAATGTGATTAATTCTATATTTTTTGTAATTCAACTTCACATAAAATTTTATCATTTTCCTATTAAAATTTTAATTTATATATACGATTACATAAAGAGAGGCAACTTCATTAATTCCTCGTATTAAATATGTTATAAATTATTGCATTATTGTAAAATATACTTTTAGCTTTACATTTTTTAATCAGTACTCTCAAATAAAGTAGCGAACACATAATTCAATGTAAGTTTAGAGATAACAATAGTTCGAGGAATACATGTTTGTAAAATTTGTAATTTCTAAGAGCTTGTGTTTACTTTTATTTACTGTAATTACTTATTACACTGTGATTATATATTTTTATGGTATTAATAATGTCCTGAAAACAATACTTTGATTATTAAAACTTCTTTTAATCCCAAAGATTTTGTATAAAACTCTTTACTAAAATTATTTGGTATACAAAGAACCTACCAGAGTATAAATTACTCAAAATTTACCATAATCGCTCGTTACCTCCTGACTCTTAACTCTTAGAGTATTTGTTATTAATATTATAATATTTTTTTATAATTAATTAATATTATAATATTAATATAGTTATGATGTTCTATAACATATTCATAATAGTGTATGTGCGGATTTCCGTGTTATGAGTTATCGAAACTTGATACGTATTAAATTAAAATTGTATTATATAGCAATGAAACACATCGTATATTTCTAATTAATTACTTTTGAAGGTAAAAATGCGTCAGAGATGAATTACTAATCCTTTCAAAAGAGAAATATATTACATGTTTTGTTTTCAAGTATGCTTATAGTTTGTAATTGTGTGAATGTTTTTAAAATCGTTGTTAATATTGCCAAATATATTGTGTAATTATAGAAACGTGAGTAAATATCCAAAAATTCGCTCTTTGTTCTAAAAGATAAGAACTCTCAGTCTTATAAAAAAATTAATCTGAAATTTATGGTAATAATTCCCATTAGTTATCTAAATGAAGAAGAAAATAACATATTTTGTGTGGGAAATAAAAAGAAAAGGACATTCAGGGTTGCTAGTTTAGTCATCTTACTACTGATACTTTAAAAATTTTTTTAACTTTTTATTGTAATTGTAAAATATACTCTTAAAATTATCGAAAATATATGACTTTGTTTTCTATGTATAGTTAGTAATATAATTTATAGTATTCTCTCAGTTTAACTCATGAATATTTTATTGTCATTGTGAAAAAATTATTTTCAAGTATTCTTAATAAAAATGAAATTAATTAGGCTTAAAATCTGTGTATTACAAAATTTACTTTGTTTTAAAATTATGATTTATTTGTAATTTTTGAATACGATGTATGTTAGCAATATGAAAAAATTAAGCAAAAATTAAAAATTTCCAAATAGAAATAAATCTAGTAATACCATTAATTATTAAATCCTTTATTACTTAACCAAAATTCTAGAATTAAAAAATTATACTTGATGAAATATTTTTGTAATATACATTAATTTTAGGATAAAATTTGTTTTGTTATTCTCAGGTGGTTTTTTCCCCCAAAACTAATTATCATAATATTTGTTATTAAAGATAGTTTTAGATTATTAAATTTATTGTTAAAGATAGTTCTTTACTCATTTTTGAATTTAAGGACATATTAATAATGTTTGTTTTTGATAATTTTGTGTGTGAGACCGAGAAAATTTCATGAATATAGTTAATTCGATTCTTCTATTTTCCTTTTTATATCGATAAGTATTTTTAATGTACTTTCCTACAGTGTTCAATTTCACTTACTTACAATTCTTAATGATCACATCACTAGGGAATGATGATGCTCTAATGATTATTCGCAATTCTCAGGCAATTCTTTTTCATTTACGTTTGTTCTCCTTTTAAATTAACTGTGATTGTTAAACTTACGTATTGACCCCTTCTGAATGAATAATCATTAAAATACATCAAACGAATAACATGCACATAAAGAATACCCTAGAGTCATACATTTCAAAGTATAAATTAGCATACCCTTAATACCTCTAATCATTTAATAATCATGGGACAATATCTGCAATAAGCTCCTTTGTCTTCCACGCCATTTCACTAATCAGTATTTCTGCTAATTAGAAAATTTGTTGCAGTGAATAAAAAATCACATGCCTTGCTTTGATTTTCGTTCAGTAAAAAAATCTTGAATTAAGGTAATTTAAATAACAAATTGCAAGTTCACGAAATAAACATTTTTAAGTTTGGAAAGAAAAAAATGGATAACATTTTCTTTCATCAAACATTATTTTAGCAATATAACTTAGTATTGTTATCACCAAATGTTTTATTATAAATTATAATGTTTAAATGTTATACTTTATATTCCTATATCTTAGAAATGAGATAAAATCCCTCAGGCAACTGAAATTGAATTTGAGTAAATAAAGCTCTTAATTTTATTAAATTTAATTCAAATTTCAGCTTAACACATCTAAAAGAGAAACAAAATTATAATTATAGAAATTTATACGCCAACACCATAAAAACGTATGACAAAATGTAAATGTTGGTGGATAAATAGTATAAAAAAATGTTACTGTTTTTCAAAATAAAAATTCCACTTAGAGAGAATTTTATTCGCTTAAATCTGTTTAAATAATATGAATCATTAAGTATTATATTATTCTGTGTTTAAAGAGAACTCTCTTTAGTTCTGAACAAAAATAAAAAAGCCCTTTCATATTTGTGAAGTACCAAATATTGCAATTTTGTGTCTAGAATTTAAAGAGATTACTTTTAGTTCTGAAGATATTTTTATATTGGACTACGATATAAAATACACATAGGAAGATCTTATTATAACGCCAAAACGTATTTTGAAATTAGTCTGTAATACATTGATTAAATGAGCAAAATTACAGCGTATTATGAAGTGAAAAAAATGAAAAAATCATTAGTTATCATTATAGCCACCATTGCCTACAACATCTGCTACACGCTTCGACATAGTATCAAAAAGATCTGGATGCATCCTTGGGTTATAGCAGTCTATTTGGCTTTCATTTATTGCCAAAACTGACCTGGTGAAGTAATGGGTGGAATAACGTGTAGCAATTGCTGTTCAATTATGGGTCACACATTTTCAATATGTGATAGATTGAGAGACAGAGCAGACAGTTTAAATCGTTGTTTTATGAAGAAGGAGAAGATTACGTGCCACATGGCGTCGCACATTATTCTGATGGAGTCTGATATATATCAAGTAATTTAGACAAAACAATACTCTTCCATTCCTTTGTTGCTATCCATAGTTCAACGCACTTTTGTAGATGTAAACACTTGTAGTTTTGAGACTTGCAAAGATGTGTTCACCTGCAAAGATGTTAAATGATCCAAGTGTTAGCCGAATGATGCATGACAAGCTAAATACGTTGAGCTATGACTTGCTGTTTGACTGATCCATCTTTAACCATGCACACAATATGGCTGTCATCAAAAGACGCATTGAAGCAAAGTCAGTGCGATCAGTTTTGTACATCCAACCGTTACTGGTACACATCGCATTTGTTTGGTTTTGCTCAACAAGATAAGGAAGGATAATTCGGAGTCCTTAAATCCTATTGTTCTTTTTTATCTCTAATTGAATATATTCTTTTCTTCGTTTATTTGACTTATTTTTCTCTCTTGCTTGAAAGCAGCATGATACCTTCAACAATGAACAGGTAAACTGTTTGCGGAAAAAATTGTTGCCGTAATATACATTAATAATCTCTTCGTCCTTTATACTGCGTTTGCAAATAGTACTATCGTTATTCGTGATGTGAGTGAATTCTACAAGGCTCATGTTTTGCGTATCTCACGAACGCATGTTATAAGTTTCACATGATTTTCTTCATCAGTTTTTCTAAATTTTGAATTTTGGATATCTAAGAAAAGTGGATGACAGAGTAAGATTATTAAAAATATCTGAAGTATGATTTTAAAATAAATTCTTTTTACGACTGTTTTAGTTGTGTCCTAGATACGTACTTTAAAAATCAAAAAGATATTCCTACAAAACAAAAAATTGAGCGTGTTATCTGTATTAGACAATTGAATGGTTGGTATACACATTCAATATAGATTAACAGTGACAATATCTGTTATATCCATATTAAAAATTTAAATCTCCTCCGTAATGTATAATTATATGCAGACCATTCACTTAGGCAAATAATTGTTATAATTTGCAATCTTGCGTAAGTACTGTGCATGTTTAATTTCATTTAAATGCTTATAAGTCTCTAAAATGTAAATAAAAATTTCTATTTCTTGCAAATTCATGTTCATTTGGAAATGAGAAAGAATATTCCAGAAAATATTAACAAAAACTTTGTTAATGAAACTGAGCATGCTTTAATTTGCCTATCTATTTGATTCTGAATTAAATCACCTATATTTTTCCAAATAATTAGTTCTGTTTTAAATATGAAAATACAATTAAATGGAAAAAATCCAAAATACAAATTCTTAAATGATGATATCCCTTAAAACAAAAAATAACTGATTTACTCAAATTACAAAAAATA
Organism: Latrodectus elegans; assembly: GCA_030067965.1. Taxonomy (NCBI): domain Eukaryota; kingdom Metazoa; phylum Arthropoda; class Arachnida; order Araneae; family Theridiidae; genus Latrodectus; species Latrodectus elegans. The sequence continues at coordinate 80,181,004 of CM057814.1, read as the reverse complement.
ACTCATTTATGCAGATTTAGATAAAAAAAAAAGGACAAAGAGAACCATTGTTACATTCAAAATATAATTCGTACATATTTTATTCAACAACATGAGAAGGCATTTGCTTATACCATTAATTTATATTTTAAATCGTGAAACAAATTAAGTGTTTTTTAAGGTTGAACAATAAGTTTAGACCTTAATTATGATCATTTATATAGAAGTTTTATTGTTTTAATTTAACATTTTATTTTAAGAAAACTTATGAATTACAAATTTTTAACAACACTAAAATCTCTTAAATATTTATAATTTATGGGAACAATTAATTAATTTGTCATTTAAATTAATTTCTTAATTAATATTTTAAAAATACTATGTATCACACTCATTCAGCTTTATTAACTCTGAAAATGATAGATAAAATATTTGAGAGGAAAATTCCAATATTAATAAAGATTTACATACAATAGAAAATAGAGTTAATTGATTAGTTAGTCTTTCTATGTTATTCTTTTTAATCCTAATTTTATTGAGATCAAAGTTTTTAGTGAATTCTTTAGAACTGATATTCACACGCACCCACAAATGCACACACACACAAAGTAAGAATCTAACGTTTTAATCCAAGGTCAGAAACTTCATATGTATTCAGTTATACGCAAAAATAATATGAACATGAAATGCTTGGTGTTATTCTTATTGCTTTTACATTAGTGTGTATAAGCATTATGCTCTTCCACGGAACATGATTTTAAATATGAAGATTGATATGCTTTTAAAATATTGAATATTAAGACAAGACTTACGTTGTCGTGACTTGACTCCTCCTCTAACTCTAGTTACAAACAATGATTCGCTGATACTACTTAACGTATAAAAATAGTATGATATATATAAAAATTTTTAAGATATTTCTCAACAAAATTATTTTGATATCCTGTGAAATTAAATGTGATTATTTTTATTACAATTTATATACTTTTAACTCAAACATATGGAACTTCTTTTTATGAGTGCATAGTTATTTTAATAGTATAGTAACTTAATATAATATTTTAATAACAAAATCTAAATGTTACTTGTGAATTTTTTCTCAACATCTGTATATATTTTTAGGCATTTTAATCCTGAGACTTTTGGACATCCAGAATACTACTTTGATATTACTAGAAGTTCATGTGCATTTAGAAAACATTTTTCAACCATTATGATAACAGCAACAAAAATCTCGACTCAAAACTGCAAAAAAAAATTTAAAAAGGTTTTTAGTTGTATTAGAAAACTGCTTCAAACTGATTGCTTACCAAATTTCATTGCATAGATGTTTTTAAGTAACCAAAACTTGAAGCAACTGAGAAAATGATGCTGAATGTCTACCTCAATGTCTACTTGATAATTAACTCCATTAGGTTAATAATTTAACTGTTCTATAAATATATTCTATCGAAAAAACATTCAAAATCACGAATCAAAATTATAAAAAACTTGTAATGTTTTTAACTATGGTATTAGAAAACCGCTTTAAATTCATGGCTTTAGAAAAAAATTTCATATGTGTCTTTAAGTAACTGCAATTTGAACTAACTGAAGAATCTATGTTGAATTTTGTCTACATAAACACGCAATATCTACCAAATATAATTTAATCTACTAATTTAAAATTAATTCAACAGTTCAATAAATAAATTCTTTTTGAATCACATCCTTCGTCCTGTGCGAACAAAAATCTAGACGAACCATCATCATGCAATGCAAATGACAGAAACTAATTGCAGTTATGAATATTAAGAACTGTAAGATTAGGTAACCATGTAATCACCATGTAATATATATATATATATATATATATATATATATATATATATTTTACCTCTCTCTCTTTTTTTATTTTAAATTTATTTGAACAGTATCAAAGTTTATCAATGGAATTCAGGGTGAATTTATGTATTCTGTATTGATTGTCAGAAGTGAATGTTGATTCTACCTGAATTAATCAAAATTTTGGGAAAGTAAATATCTTTTATGATTCCTCCTTTGTACTATGTCAATACATGAGTCAATACATGAGTGAAACATGGTACTTAACTTCATTTATTAGATAAACTAGCTTCTAGTGAAAGTTAACATTGATTTAACTTACAATGTTATTACAAACTTATTTAGCATTTAAAATGTAGTATAAATACTCTATAAATACCTAATAGTATTTATATTAGTTTCCATGTTTTACAGGAAACATTGTAATAAGTTTTGAAATTAATGTTTATTGAGATAGATAATATATTATTAAGTGTTTTAAGCAATATTAAACAGCTTTTTTCTTTTCGAGATACGAAGTTAGTGTATAATTTAGTATTGTATCTAATTAATTCTACATATTTGAAAGTTTCATTTCGAAGTGCATTTATGAATTACAAAACAAACCAAATTATTAACTGTAATAACTTAAATAATTATAAGTATCTTTTACTATGTATCTTTTTAATGAATTTATGACTATTTTTTTAGTATTCCTTCAAAAACATTTACAAAACAATGAGAATTTGATTTTGTGGTAAATTAGGGGACGAAAATAGACATTATTATGTTTTACTATAAAATATTTCTAAGAAATTTTTCTTGTTTTAAAAAAATTTTAAAATTAATTGTTTTTAGTAATTGAATTACTCTATAAACAACCTCTCTTACTAATATTTTGTACATTAAGAAATATTGCATTAAAATTAGCTATATTTTTTTAATAACAAAAACTTGCATAAAAAGTATAAATTTTGCAACGCATACAATAATTTAACTTTTTGCGCTTTCTTACATTAAAAAGTCAAACTCACATGAAATTGGAGTAACCAAAATAAACTTCAAGAAAAGTTTCTAAATATATGCAGCATATAAAAAAAGCTTATTTAAAATTATATCTTCACTTTTTAAATTTTGTAAATACGTTTAAGAAAGGAAAAATGCTTTAAGTGATTTTGCATTTTATAAATGGAGGAATTTGTAAGCTTAGAATTTTAATTTTTCAATTTGCAATTCCAACAGAAAAAATTAAGTAATTACATTATAAATTAAATTACTAACGCAAGATGTAAGACATTTAAATTAAGCATTGTTTTAAATTATTCATTCTTATTTAATCTAGAAAACTAAGCAAATAAATTAATTTATGCAACTCTAAAGCTTGAAATACATCATATTAATTGAATGTATTGTCCTAAGTTTTGGAGACTTATTTGCATATTTATTTGGCTTTGAAGAAGTATAATGTGAAGTGTTCTAAAAAATGAAATCTATATAAAACAATCTTGGTTTTCAAACATTTTACAATGGTATTTCAATTTTTTTTGATTATAAATTTCTTTTACACAAGAGAAGACTGTGATACTGCATTTCAAAATAGCATACTTTAAAAATGATTTAAAACTCAATAATATCAAAGTCTGAAAAAATAATTTAATATTTGTAAAAGTTCATTAACTTTGTGTGTGTGTGTGTGTGTGTGTGTGTGTGTGTGTGTGTGTGTGTGTGTGTGTGTGTGTGTGTGTGTGTGTGTGTGTGTGTGTGTGTGTGTGTGTGTGTGTGTGTGTGTGTGTGTGTGTGTGTGTGTGTGTGTGTGGTTTATAACCTCTCCCTTCTTCTCTATAGAAGTTGAGCATTGTTTTCAGTCATGTTACGTTACCGTTATTTCTCCACAATATATTTGTTATGAATATAGCCAGTTATTTTCAAATTCTGGGTGATTTTCAGTTATGAAATTATCTTTTCTAAAATCATAAAGTATGCTTTATTGTAGTTAGATCTGTTGACTAAAATATTCGCTTAATAATGTCTTTAATCTTATTTTAAAATTATTATACAAGAATAAAATAATGCATTAGAAATTGAGTATTATGTGCAAAAGCTGTCACAATTGCTGATAAAACTCGGTTGACTAGATATTATACGATATAAAACTGATTACAAAATGTGCCAGATATTATAGATTATTTTAATTTGTTCATCACTTTTGACAATATAGTTTAATTGTATTTCCAAAGCTGTTCAGTTTTTTATCTGGCAATGCAGTAATCGTATAAATAGAGAAAATGAAGTTCTAAATTCAGATTTTACAAAAACAGAACTATTTATATTAATTTAGAAATGTTCTTGCTTAATAAATTTTTCAGAGTTATTTCAATTGTTTTATATTTTAGTATTTCACAAAGATCTGTTTGATGACACTATGTATTCCTTGAAAAATAAAATCTATCTCAAAGCCACATCAACTAAACGGAATCATTGTTGTCTTTATGAAATGGCTGAAGGGATTTATCTGTGACAGCAGAGTATTATTCGTTGACAAATGAATTGATAAGTAAAATTTTAAGACGTATTAAAATGGCATTTATTATAGTACTGTAAGGGTTATTTATTTCTCTACCTTTTCAGGATAGTTGAATCATCCACACTGTTTAAAACAGCGAAATTCTTCAGAGAGGAAGAATATAAAATTCCTCCACACTCTGAGAAAATTGGATGGAGATTCACAGAAACAGAAATCTAAAAGAAATTATTCGGGAGAATTTATTGACACTAGATTTTAAAAATATTGGAACCGGATTCTTGTATTGTAAAATTGCCTAAAAACTTTATGTTTTGTTTCAAATGTCAAATATAGCTTAATAGGTAATCAGAATACTTTTGGTACAGACCTGGTTGCTCTCAGGAGCTTCTAATATTGGATCCTTAAAATTCATGGGCAACTTGGACAATTGTCTTGGTTGACTACGCTTTCTGCGATGTTTTATACTAAATACTAACTTTGTATCTCTTTGAATAACATAAAAAAATGAAACGTCTGTAGTACCTATTCATTTCTCTCAATTTATTGGGTGAATTATCTCAATCTTGGATATCTCTGTGTAACACATTCTAATGTTTTTTAATAAAAAAAACATTAAAAATCAGTGTATAAAAAGAAAGAACAGATTCTAATGACTTGTTTATTATAGCTCTGAAGCTTCAAAAATTACTTATTGTTCAATTTAAATAAAAATTGTGCAAATTTTTTGAGGTCTCATTATGGTAAACATAATAATCATTCACAAAGTTTTTAAGAAATTAAATTAATATTCGAAGTTTCGTAGCTCTGGTGTATGAATTTCTAAGTGTAAATTTTACAGAAAACTGTAAAATTATGATATTCAAAATTAAAATACGACCAAAATTATTATACTTAATTAGGTGAAATTAATAGTAAGAAGAAATATATTCAACCTCTCATATGCAGAGGTATGTAACAAAGAACAAAAACTTTTCCAGAACAATTCTCTCGCTGAAAATTCTTAAATTCTCACTCCTTGTATTGGAGCCTATTATTCAATATCATATTGTAAATAATATGGTTTATGTAACTTTTGCAAGATTCTATAGAACTTTGATTGCATATTGAATTTTAGGAAGACTTTTTCATAGATTCTACTCGTATTCATGCATTGCAAGGGAATAACATAAAATTTCCTTTGTCGACACACACGAATGAATATATTTCTCAATTCCCTTTGTTAAATATCTTGTCAAGTAAACTTACTACAGTTTGAAGGTAGGACTTTTCATTTTAATTGAAATGAATTTTAATGTGATCCCAGTGAATTGTTCTTTCATGTAGAGAAAACCCATAACTGTAGATAAGGAAATTATGCATGTAAACTCTTTTCTTAGTTTTGCAAAAAAAAAAATTTCTTTTCTTTTTTATTGCAAAAAAATACTTAATGTTGAAAGGAATGTTCTGAGTTCCAAAGATATTACACTTCTTTGTAATTGTTAATTTCAGTCTATAAATCATGCAATAATTGTCTCAAAGTCTGTTGCTATTTCAATTCATAAATTTAAATCAGTTTTAGTAGTCTTCTATAATACTCGCATTATTTTGTAAAAACTCGTAAATACAAACTAATTGAAGTATAAGAAGTATTTAATATGCAAGTCAAACATGTTGATTCCAACTTTTAATGAGTGATTGAATCAATGCAGAATAATTAAAACATTTTCTGAATAAATAATTTACTCTTTCTTATAATTTCTTAATTCCATTGACATAATATAATAAAACTATAAATAAATATCTTAGCTTGTTTGAATATAAATCTAGTTACAAACTGCTTACCTCAAATTACATTCATAAAAACTTATTTATGAAATTGGAAAAAATCAAAATACAACAGTATAAGTGAGATAACATAAGAAATTTTACTTTCAGTTAGTTTTACATATGGATTTTTAAGGTCACTCTAACACGAATAAATAAGCAAATAATGTATTTTAAAATTTTAACCAATTAAAATTGATTTTGTATCACAAAAATAATTCTTTTACTTATCTTAAATTTTGGTTGCTACGTTATCTAATTTACATTGGAAGCCAAATCAAATTGTTTAAAATTTATTGAACAAGCTATTAATTAAAATATTTCTAACTTAATTGTAAAAATATTTTGGGAAGCGTTTTTAATAAAACTGTTCTCTGAAGCAAAAGTACAAAATAAATTAATAAAAAGAATTAATCTCTAAATCTGTAAGAATATTTTGACATCATAGAAAATATTTTTGAATATCTTTATAAATTTCCGGTATTCATTTGTTTAAGAATAAATTTTTTATAAAAATTAATATTGTGAAATTCTTTATTGAAAAATAAGCAAAATAATAAGATTAATTATTAACATTTTCACAATAAAATTTTAGATAAATGAAACGATTATTTTATTTTTTTTATAATTTATAAGACTTTCCTTATGAGTATACACACATAAGGTATTCAATAATGTTAATATAATTCAGGAAATAAATTTCTTAATAAACTTAGAAAATACTACTAATATTTTCTAAGTTTATTACATTATATTATATTTAGTACTAATATTAATTAATAAAATTTGCAATAGCTATAACATTGCTAAATATAATTAAAGATATTTTTTATAATTTTTCATTGAAAGTATATATCTGGTATTTAAATTAATTTGTAGGATTCAAACTTACTAGCAGCGTAATGAACTTATTATTTGCATTCACTAATTTTCTTTGGATGTTTTCTGTATTTAAAATTTTAATGTCTTCTGGTTATTTCTTAAATGCATTATAAAATTATTAATTAGATTTTATAATCATTAAAATATAAATATTTTGCAATAACCTATATTTATGCATGCATTGAATCAATAAAATGTTTACATAAAGGGGAATGGCTAATATCTTCTGAAATAAAAATATCGCTGTTTTAAAAGCTTAAAAATAAAATTGGGAGTTAGTAAATAAACTGTATGTTCTATTCATATTAGTTTTTATAGGTCTGAATAAGAAATTTCATTTCATTAGTAATCTGTGTTTGTTTAAGATTAAGTAAATGTTTACATTTGACTTTGATGTCAACATTTACTTAATCAAATTAAATTGTATTAATCTAATTTCTAATATGCATACAAAAATTAAACTCATTTTGAAACACAAAATATAAATTAAAAGATCCTAGCAAATGTATTGATTATTATAATAGCTTATTATGTCACATTATATTCGCTTAGTCGTAAGATTGCGTTTCATTAATAAACAGATAAGGAATATTATATTAGAAACCTTTCTATCAAATTTTAAAACTATAGGTTGAGGCAATTTTACAAGCTGTTTGCAAATATTCTGATTTCTTTTTCTTTGTTCTTTCTTTTTTCCTGAATGAAAAAAATCCCAATATATGAATAAAATATTATGAAATGTTCACAGTAAATTTTAAAACAAGTCTGTGATAAAATAATTCCCATTTATTATATGAGATTAAAATAATTCTGGTCATTAAAATATTTTCCCTCATTTCTTGATCCAAACATGAGTTAATTAAGTATAGTAATTTCATATAATAAACTATTAGATAATTATCAAACTGTTTGATTGTAGCACATATAACATTCAACTCAAACATTCTGGAATCATATGGGGGCGATTATGATCACTCCGACTCGTATAAACCATTTACCTTACTTATGAAACCTCTGTTTTCGATGCTTGTTTATTTTTACGACTTCTTTACTGAAATAATGACAATGATATTGTTCAATCAATCAATTAATATTAAAATGCTTATTGTTATCTTATTGCTTGAAGATGCAATTCTACAATTATATTTATTACAAATTTAAAAGAATCATTTTTCTTAAAATATTCCTTACTTTCTTTAGTGTCTCATTTTGAATTCGATTTTACATATTTGAATTGAACTTAAAGTTCACAATGAAATAAGTTTATATAAAGTAAACCTATAATTGATATATTATATCATTTAAAAGAGGAATATAGAGATAAATAACTAACGAATATAGAATTGAAACGTTAGGTTGTTTAACGAACTGAAGTAAACTATTAAATTAAATCATTTTTTATTCCATGTGTTACTATAATTGGAAAATATTAGCAGTTTTTGGTGAATTTTTCTAGGCAAAACTAGTATTTTACAAAAAATATGATCTTTATACTATAGTTTATAGTTCTGTTAAGATATTAAAATTTTAATATATAACATTAATATTTAAAAATAACTTTATAAGTAATTTAAAAAAATTCTTATTATATACTTTACTATCGGAGGTGTCTCAGATTTCAGGCATTATAATCATTTGACCGGTATATGCCATAAATTTGCCTTTAAATAGTCATCTGTAAGCCATCTTCATTTCGGAAAATAAGCATAACTTATAATTTTGTAGGTGATTTATTTGTTATTCAAGGAAGGAAGAGTAATTCAAACATTATAAGAAGCCACATATCAATTCATCTGTTTTTGTGAATTTTTTTAAAATTTCATATACATTATTAACTTAAATGTTGTGCATATTTCTTTCTCAAAAATTCAACAAATTTATTGCTTTTCTGGCCATATACAATGTACATGAAAATTTTCATCCTTCGTTGGTATAGATAATTTTCAACAATTTGGCTTTAGTTATTGCTCACTTAGGAATTATTTATGTGACTTGCATAATCTACTTTTATTTATGTGACTTACATAAACTGCTTTGATTCATATACACATTTCGTAATATATTTATGATAGCGTATTTTTTACTAAGAGAAAATAGATATCTGAGACTATGATATTTGCTTACTACTAAAATCTGTCAAATGTGTGCGAATATCAATTAAGTCTTAGGTAAAATTTTTGTATCCAATTAAATTCAAAAAATCATGCATTTTACAAGAACAACTCTTAATATTTTTAGAAATTGTATTGAAGCTTATAATAAATTGCTCAAAATTTATCTCATAAATAAATTTTTCAATAAATGCTCTCCCTTTTATGGAGATCCTACTTTATTAAACAAAAATTATATGCTACACATCTGAATTATGCAGATGTGTCGATTCCAATTCAAATACGTGACAAACGCGTGACTTTATTTTTACAGAAGATATAAAAACACATAATGTATTTAAAAGATGAAGTATTTTCGTTCAAAAATGATTTACAGATTAGTATTGAAAATATATGTTTATTTTTAAATACATTTTTAAATTGCTTATTATATTTTATTATCAATTATGTGTTAATATTTATTTACAATTTATTTTTTACTTTTTATGCACATGAGATTTCATTTATTTTCTTGCTTCAGTTAATATATGATAATATTTTAACTAGCCTTAATAAATGTTTTCTATTCTTTAATGAGAATTTTAATTAAAGGTTAAATATATATATATATAGATAGATAGATAGATATAGATATAGATATAGATATATATATATATATATATAAATATATATATATATAGATAGATAGATAGATATAGATATAGATATAATACTACCAAGCTGTTAAATCACTACCAATTACTATAATTCTACCAAGCATTCATTTTTCCGGTAATAATTTCCATACTTTTTTATTATTTTTTCTATCTTATGCTTTGTATTACATTAGTAATCAATGAAGCCTTCAACTTATGCTTAAGTATCATAATTATCTTAAAATGAATAGCTCTTTGTTTGGGAGTATTTTTAGTCTATTTTTACTGAATGTAATTGTAAGACAGCCATTTTCAGTATTTTTTTATAAAAAAAAATGTCTGCTTTTAAGCGTTTGAATATCATTTTTAAATTATTCATTTTAACTTCATCTTTAAGATTTTCAAAGTCAGAAAGGATAAAATCTTATTTTCCTGTATTTTTTCAGTATTGATTTTACTCAAAATTATTATCATCCATGAGTTTACATGCTCATAAAAAGGACATCAATAAAATCATTCCTTTTTCTCTTCTATGAACAAAGATATTATAATTTGTATTTAAATACAATCAGTCGTATCACCATCGAAGCAAATATTTACTAGAGGAACAAAAATTTAATAGTAATTTAAATTAAACTTAAGGTCATAATTTGTGTAAAAATGCAAAATAATAATCTAGAATAGTTATTTTATTATAAATAACTGCATACATAATTGAAAATACAATATTTTATAGATCAATATACTTTTCATATATAAGTTATTATCATCCTCTTAAATAATTATTAAACATATATGAAGCATATATTAATATTTTAAAGAATTGTTATGTTTCATGAACTTTAATGCTAAAAATACATGTTATAACACATTAACTATGTAACACTTCATTAAAAAATTATATGTACCTAACTTCATTTTTAATAAATAATATTGAAACTTGCATATCTGACAAAAAAATAATAATTTTCTGATTAGCGGAATACTCACTTTAATTTTCTCATCAAAAAATATATCAAAAATATTTAATTGTATTATATAAAAACCGAAATCCCCTATTTTATAGCAAATTCTTTTTATTTTCCCAGATAATTCACCAATATTTATCCTTCTAACTAAAAAAGCATTATGTTCTTTAAGCAATGCTATAGGATTCAAAGAATAAATTGTGAATGTAAAAATGAAACTAACAGTTTGTTCGGTACTTTCACCTCTCATTAACCAAAATAAATAGAATATTTTTGCACACTTAATAATATTTTTACTTTATAATTTTCTAATAAAAATATTAGTATTTAATTTCAAATTTAAAATAAAATTTATGTTTACTTAATTTTATATCAACCATATTAAAATTTTATCATTTTTATTGGCATATTAAATTTTCTTCATATGTAGTAGCAAGAGTATCTAATTTCTTAACTGTTATACTGTCTTATGATATCGTAACGTGTATGATTTAATATTTAACACTTTAAAAATGGCAGATCATTTGCAAATCTTCATTTCATAAATCAAATATTTGCTTTTTATATTTTAACTACATTGTGTATTCTATTATATTTAGTTTTAAAATTAAATTATTTTCAATGAGAAAAGTCCGTGCAGAAATAAGACTCAGTGCTTATAAATGATTTAAATTTATTAAAATTTTCCATAATTTTATTATTAGCTAATTATTTAAATTTATTTTTTAATATATTTTAACTCATAATTCAAACATTTATTCTTGTTATTTAATTGAGTATGTTTAAGAAAATAAATTTTAATTTAACTCTAATATGCAAAAAAAAATTTTTTTTAATAAAAGCTTGAAAACAAACGTTATTATATTGTTATTATGGGACAACTCCTCTTGTGTTTTTAAATATTTTCATTTTAAAAATACATTTCTGGTTTTGCATCTATTTTACTATGACATTGCCAAAACTAGCTTTCACCACTAACGAACAAACATATATAAACAAACATTTATTTTTTTAATATAAAATATGTTAAAAGTTTACCGTAGGAAACGTGTATGATTATACTTTAACTCTAATAAGATTCATTTGCAATGTATGCCAATGATAAATTAAACTAGTAATTAGTTGAATTTCAATGTGTTTTCATTCATGTAAAATAAAGAAACAAACATGAAAGATATATTTGAATTTTTCAGAATAGAAAGAAGCTTAATTTTATGTTGGGTTCATTTTTCATTTATTATCAAAATTATTTTCTCTAAAACAACTGATATATTTTTCATGTAATAATAGTTAAAACTTGACTTCCATAAAATCAATGATATTTTGGATACCTTATGAAAAATGTAATGTTTAACTATATTGGAGTTCGAAAAGTGTATAAGTAAAAAGGAGAACCGTTTTTTGTGATTACCGTAAAAAACGTTTTGATTAATGGTTTTTCTGGTGTGATATGAAATATGAGTCACATAATTCCTCACATAAAAGCCTATATTACTAAATTTTTTCAGTCGCGTTTATTCTTTCCTATTTTAGTTTCAAAAATACAATATTATTCTTTTAGCAACTTTATATATTCTTTATTCTTAGGTATAATTTCATATTAGATGAAATAATTCTATTTGTAAAATGATATTTTTAAGTTTTGATTCCTTTTCAAAAAAAATATTTCTTTTGATTTTATATAGGTATTAATGTTTAAATTAATGATTAAATTTTTATACTTGTTGTTAAATTACACCTATCAAATAAATATAGCCTTGCCTTGAAATAAATTTAATTTAATATAAACTGGCAACATAAATTTTATAATTTATGATTTTATATTGTGTGTTGATATAAAAAGCATATATTTAAAATGAAATATTTCTTATTTACATAAATAAGTGCATATTCGTAAGGGTGACAGAAATTAAACCTGAAACCTTAAATAAGAAACCACACACACAAATGAACTTTAACTTTTATCCTGTATATTGATGTTATATTTTATAGTAACACTCATAAATTATCCTGCTTTAAAATACATTAGAATATATTTTCAAGTTACTGTTCATCACATTATTTAAAAATCAAATATTTATATAGTAAAAAATATAAAAAAATATTTACGATACTAAAATGCTTACTAATTTTAGTATCGTAAATATTCATAATAATTTATTTTATGAAATTCTTCCCCAATAATTTTGTATAAAACTAAAATTTAAATGAAATGTAATTAAATAATAATGAATTTTGTCTATAGTCTGGCAAATTTCAAACCATGCAAAAAAACATGAAAAAATAATTAACTTACTATAAATTATCACTTTTCTTGCAAGATTAATATAGGAAATGCATTAACAAATTTCTTATTTTTAGAGAAACAAAAGTTGTAAAGTTCTTTGAAACTGGCAGAATATTGGAATTCATTGTTATAAGTACAGCTTTTAATTAAAACCTTTTTTTATTGGTTGATTTATTCAATTAGATGTAAAATCACTTATTTTATGAAGGAAAAAAAAAGACACATTCAATGAGCATTTCCATTTTTTCTTTAAAGTTTTGTCTAAAAATAAAACAAGAACTATATATTTGTTTTGTAAATATTTCTTGCAAATACTAAATATTAAAGGAATTAATTAGTAATTTTATTAAGCGAAAATAAAATTAGTAAGGTTGATTGGTCAGTATCTGAGGGAAAACAGTGTATATTAACATTATCTTTGACAGTCAAAATTAGACATATGTGTCCAGTGCGTGCAAATTAACCCCAGAGAATATTTTAGATGTGAGCTTTTTTGAATTATCTTGGACTGCTTTATTACAACACACATTACCTTGACCAGCACGTACTTCTTATCTCCTACAAATAATTGATACGACGCTTTAACTTCGTAAGAGATCAAAAGAACGTGCTGGCCAAGATAATATGCGTTGTAATCATCTAATGTTAATTATTAATCATTTAATAGTAATCACTAATCATCTAATGTTATCAATGAATTGTGATAAAGTGTTTTAGTTACAGAGATTGCTACAAGCTGTTCAACAACTGTTTGATAGCATGCTCATAAGGAGAAGTGTTTTTAATGCTAACAATAAGTTATTATTAGTGTCAATACCCACAAACTTTCTTATATTGGAGTCAATACATCACCTGATGGTGCTTTTACACTTTTCATGGGACAAATACCAAGTATAGAGTGTTTATATTATATTTTGTATATATTTGTATTAGAATTTTGTAAATGTGTTAAATTAAATTTTATGCAAAAACTTGACGCAAAATATTTTGCTAATTTTTGCAATGTCATTTAGTAATAATTTAACAGTTGAATATTTATAGCTTTTAAAAATCTTGCTTGTTCGAGTAAGTTCGAGTAATTTTCCGAAATAAGTAGGGAAAAATGGTATTTTGGAAAAAAAATGGAGAGTCGTTTCATTATGGCAAAAAAAAATGCGTCCTAAGAACTTTTTATGAAAAATAATAGGAAGTTAATGAAATATTTTACTATCAACAGTTGCCAATTTTCACCCCAAAACACACACGTGCGTAGCTCAACTTTCTTTTATACTTTAATTGAATAAAGTATCATTCTAAAGAATTCGGTTCATTAAAATGCGTAATGTGGACAGCATTGGTGACAAATTGAAGACAAATGGTAAAAATGGTAAAATGAACATCATTTCAAAATTAAGTGTAACATTAGATTCAAATTTTAATAGAGTTTATGCGTCAGATGCATCAAATACACAAAAAAAAGTCCGCCAAGCTTATTCGGCATACGATTTTGAAGTCATAAGAAGTGAGTCAATTTAATGATATTATTGATTGTTATTTGCACTTTAATGTATTTGCCTAGTAAAAAATCATTAAGTTATTTGCATTTCTTATTGATTTAGTAATTAACTAGTAGTATATATCGGAGGCTATTCTTCTCACATTCCATGTACTAAAAATGAAACAATTTACAAACACGAAAAATTTAATTAAATTATATTAATTCTGATCACGTTTTTTGATTTCTTAAATTTTTGCTTGCGATACCTACCAAATTTTATTTCAGTGGAATTCAAAACATCCTTAGGAACTTAATTTAATTCTCATAATCGTAACTGAAGAAAAAATACTCGAACTTTCCATAACCAATAACACTGATTCCAATTTTTAGAGTGCTTGAAGTTCAATTTGCTTATTATTAAACACATTTTCGACAAACAATGATGTTCAATAACACATTATTATTAAGTTTATTTTTCTTATATTCCTCGTTAAATGAATTTGAATCTTAAGAAATTAATAAAAAATGTTTTCTGTTTATATGTCTATAAAACCCATTACAGTATTTCACTTAATAATTCTTTATTATAAAATACAAAATTTCATCATTTCATTTTTTTAATAATTCTTTATTATAAAATACAAAATTTCATAATAAAATACAAAATTTCATAATTTAACAAAATCTTATAATCTCAAAATTTCATAATTTCATAAAATACAAAATTTCATAATTTGCTTTGTAGGAAAAACAAAATAATTGGGTATATTGTTATTAAATATCAAAATTATAGGACGTATCTTATTTGAATATCGATCCTTCCAAGTTTTTTATTAAAATTGAAGAATCACTGTTTTGAACTAACTTTGCAATCTGAAAAATAAAAGACCCAAAACATATTACTGAAATGAGCAATATTTTTACCTACAGCATATATTTAAAGCAAATAAAAGAATTTAAAGAATGTAATGTCTTCATTAAAAACATCCCCAATTTGTTATCGATTTAGATATCCTGTGAAAAACATATTGGTGTATATGATCTTTGTCATATTTCTCCTGGAAAATAATAACGATGCATCGTTGTAATGTTCAGCTTTTGTATGCAGTTTTACTGGAAAATACTAAATGACAATTGTGATTCTAGCATACCAGTGAATGATGAAAGTGATATGATAATATTGAACTGGGTAATTGAAGATCCCATCATTTCTTATGACAATTAAGGAATTAATGTCAGCAACTGATATTATATTTTTTATGTGTGTAGAATCATGACTCTATAAGAGATCAGTGTAATTAGTGTATTAGGTAATAGTATTAAATATATCACATGTTTAGCTTAAATATTTCTGGCTAGTTTTTCCTTGATCACTCCCAAAATATAAAGCACTAGATAATAATCAATTTTTATCAATTTAAAAAAAGCTGATCGTTGGTTGTAGGGATTGATAAGCTCTGTTGTAAAACTCAAACCTCATTCAGTAAAATTCTAACATCTGTTGCATGCATTTTCATTCAACACTTTATAAGTAATATGAATAATTTTATTTATGCACAGTTAAGATCTATGTTATACACTTTTCAGTCAATGCAACTAAATGAATATGCAGTTTTAATCAATTTTCATTTTATAATATTGCACATGTGAATCAAAAATGCTTTTCTATTTGCGTTTTTTCATGGCGTAACAGTTTAAGATGATAGTGCAGTTTATTTTATCTATAATATGAAACAATAAATTTTAATTCTGAATTTCTATCATACCTCTGAAAAATAAATTCGTTTTGCAAAATATTTTATAGTTATTTTAATTGTTATATTCTTCTAATTTTGCATACTATAGTAACAAATTACTTTACATTGCAACCACTATTTTTGTTAAATCAAACAAAGAGCACGAACAAAAATGTCATTATTGATAATGATTTTTTAAATAACTCATTATTATGGATCGTAAATAGCTTAGATTTTTACAATTGGCATAAAATGAATACATGAGACAAAAACAAATTATCTAAAATTCTGATTGAAAGATTGTATACTGTTAAAATTTCTTTTCATTTTGCAAGGAAAGTTATCAACAATGTTTGAATATGCTTCCCAGGTAAATAATTACGAGTTATTAAAGTTTACATTATTGTTAAGAAAGCATGCAATCTAACTACAAACAGAAATTAAATATCCCAAGGGAATTAAGAATTATTTTTCCGAGTTTATATACTTTTTAAATTAATTAAATGTTATAGATTATTAAAGAACATTATAAACCTATATTTTGGGATTTTTTTAAATTGTATTCTTCTTAAGTACCAAAAATAAGAAAGATAACGACCCATGTGGATATGTAGAGACAAAATGCATTACACACATACATAGTTTTAACATTTTTTCATCTTATTATTAAAATCAGTGAGTGGTTTTAGGAAAGAGAGTTTATCAGTATCCAATGAAACAATACGCAATAAGTGTAAAATTATTAGAAAATAGAAAAAAGCCTTTGAATTACTTAATATTGTGGTTTCTTGTAAAGCATTATTATAAAATTATTAAGATGTGTATTAAATGTTTTTGGCATCAATTATCAATATTTATAATTTACTTATATAAAATTTAAACACACGCATGCATTTTTTCTGATCTTGGTTCATGAAAATATGTATGTTTATAATTCAGTTATTCTAACAGAATGAAAGTTTGACCAAAATTAAATCATTTCTACAATTCCTTTGGATAAAAAATTACTAATAATATTTAAAGCTATAAAATATTATCTAAAAGATTATACAAAAAGCTTATTAATGAATATATCAACATTTTTTACTCTATATCACCAATTTTTAATAATTATCGTTGCAAAAACATAAACAGTATTTAATGTCATTTATAAAATTTTAAAGACAATTGTTTACTTTAAATTCTTCTTTTTTTAATTTAAAATATTTTCTTAATTGAAATGAACATAACAAGACGAAATTTCTTTAACTCCATTTTCTTCTACGGAGTAAAAATGAAGTATAATATGTTTTTCTTGCTTTTGGAGACTGTTCAGTGTGTTGATAAATTAGACATTGAAAGGGATTACTTAAAGTCGGAAGGCATTAATTTCCCTACCACCCTCATTAAAGAGATGGCAAATTTGAGTCAAATTAAAGTAACGGGATCTCTCTAATTATATATTCTTCGACTAATTATACTGACTCTTGAAAAATTGCAGTGGAAAGACAGGTTTTGACTTACATTATTTATAACAAGCCTGGTTTCTATTAACATTTTTAGATCGTCATTAATTTCGGAGGTAAGTTATCATTGATTCTGTATTAAGGAAGATATTCAAGGCATTCTATTGTTGATGGGTGATATTTTACTCTAAATTTAATCTTTGAGTTACTTCTTGTTAACTTTCCTCATATACACAACTATTAAAAAAATAATTTTGAAATTTATTAGCTTCACATTTCTATAGAAATGTATATATATATATATATATATATATATATATATATATATATATATATATATAACTTACGTTTACTTTGTTGAAAGAGCAAACAGTAATAGTAAGAATGGTTGAATGAAACTTTTCTGTCAGACATGCTTGCAAATAACAGAATCGTTATAAATCTCATACTGTCAAAAGTGTCTTGATTCGAACCAGGGACCTTTTTTTATCAAAAGAAAGAGAACCAATTGTGTTTGTATTATTTTACCCCACTGTTACTATATTATTCGTATAAAATTCATACTTTACATATAAGGGATGATTTTGTAACCCCACACACTAAGTCAAACGTGTTGAAACAATAAATTTTAATGTTTCGGCAGTCGGTTGACAATTATCACAAATGGGGAATCTAGAAACAGTTACAGGAACTTTAAACTGTTAAACTGAATCAAAAAAATTATCTTTTTCATGCAGAATGTGACCATAGAGGAGCAAATAAACCGTGAAACCTTAATAAAAAGTATGATCTTAGTAATGAAACCTTTTGTGGAGTCAAGACAAATTAACTGAACTCAACAATGAAAACTTCCTAAAATATGCAGATCTAATTATTTGAGCTGTAAACTCAACTCAAAAGGTGTATTCTTGAATTTTCTTTATGTGAAAGATTTCTTTCACAGTTTCACACAAGAACAATTTCTTTACAAACATTGAAAACATACCAAATTTAAATCTATTAGTTCAAGTCAAATGTTTATTACTAAATTGTTTTAAAATGAAATAAGACCCTTTAGTTTTCTGAAAGTTATAATTTTTCATTTTTTTTAAATTTATTTTTAAAATGAATTATTATATATTAAAAATAAATTTTTTTATGATTAAGAAAACTTTAATCATCCTAAACACTGAAAAAAAGTGTAGTAAAAGATATATAATATTTTGTTTTATTTTTATATTTTTTATTTTTTGAGCAAAAAAAATAGTTTTTCTTTATACTTTTTTAATAAATTTAAACATTTTTTTTAAAAAATGAAAAATGTTATATAGATTTTTAAACTATTGGCTCAAGAACTGTTTTCATTTTCAAAATATTTATGAATTTTAATACTATCTAGAAGAGAAATTATCATTTTACCTATGTGAGGAATAAAAGTATACAAAAAGTTTTCTTTTGTCTCTGTGGAATCATTTATATTCATAATTTTAAAAGAAAATCTACTAGTAAAATACAAAAAAATAACTTTTTTTCAGGACAAAGATATTTCTAAAAAAAGTTGTATAAAAGTAAAAGTGTATTGCTTTTTAAGAATTTTGATTAGAAATGACGCGTCAAAATAAGAAAATCATTATAAAATTGAATGTTAGCTCCTTCGTGATCTAGTTTTACTTTCAGAAAAACCACAAAAACCAAAGTTTTTATGAAGTGTATTTTCATTAGATTTTGTAATTATGCAGCAAAGGATAATTTGTTTACTAAATTTCAACTCATATATTTTTAAATAGGATACATTTACGTGTTTCATTTAAATATGAGTTTCAATGTACTTTCGATTATTATATTTCTATAGTGCAATTCATTATGCAAATATTGAATATTTATCTTTTAATGCAAAATTGAAAGCAAAAATGTCCTTTTTTAATAAAATTCTAAAATGATAATAATTTATTAATTAAAGTGTATTGGAATTATTCTTCCATGAAATGCATACAGTTTTGAATAAATTAAATTCCATTTTTATAATTAAATATAAATCAATCACACTATTACGTTTATCACAAAATTCAATTTATATGACAGATTGATTATATGTATTATGTGTCGACATCTTTTAGAGAGGCAAAATATTATCATATAAATGTAAGAGGACATTCTGTGACTCCTTAATTTGTACTTTATTGAAAATTGTTATCTTCAATCTTATATTACCTATCAAGATGACATTGATTTTAATAAAGGAAGCCTGTTGTAAAAAAAATCAAATATTCCTTTTCAATATAGTGTTACGACAAATAATCGTATTAGTTTTATTCATTTTTGATAGTTAAAATTTTTGAGAACCTCTTTTGCATATTTAATGAAATATTATGTTCTTCATTAATCATTAATAAGGATTTATTTCATAATCTTGTGAAATTAATAAAAATCTTATTTTCTTGCAGCATGTTTTTTCTTACTTACAGAAACATGAGTTTTATTCTCTATTATAAATAGAATTTTAATATAAATTCTGCTAAAAATGATTATTTTCTGATAGCATATTATTAAAATAATTTCAATATTTTACAAAAATATCATGGAGAATATAGCATTATTAACTTCTTAGTTAAAATTATTTGAATAATTGTATAGTTTTTTAAGTCTTATGTTAAAAATCAACGCTATTATTGAAATAGAAATATATTGGCTATTTGTTATCAGCCAAAAAGAAATAAGATATTTAGGTGTGTACCCTTTAAAAATAGTCAAGGACTTATAGTGTAGAATAACTTTTCTCTCTCTCCTTTTATAGATTAAAACTTAAATAATCTATCATTAGATTTCGATTCTGTAAACCGTACATTACACATAATGGCTTCTATTTATACTAAGAGTATAATAAATGTTTTACATTCAAAAGCCAAGTAAATTTGTTTGGTGATAACTATTAAAATTCGGGAGTTACATAGTGTGGAATAAGCCTTCTATAACATTTGAGCACTTAAAGAAAAGTATTTCTTAAGGAGTTTTGTTTTCTGAAAAATAATATCCACTAATTTTAGAAACCAAGAGTCATTATTAAATCTATGCATTTTTAGTTTTTCAATTTTCATACGAAAGTAAATTATATTGAACTCAGTATTATTTCTGTTTGCTGAAAATGATTTATGGAATGAATTACATAACCTCTGTAACACTTTTGTCTGAGAAGTCATATCACAGAGTAATTTACTTCAATTCTTCTCCTTTTTGAGGAATTTACAGAAACTTAAATACTCCCGTTTCATAACAAAATAATGAATAAAACTAGTTAACCAATCGTAAAATTTATATTAGTGCTATATCAAAGTTCAAATTATAATTAATAAAATAAAGAGATAATAACATTATATTCCGTACGTCTAGTAAAAGGAGAAATGTTGACTTCGTTACTGGTTACTGGGGTTTGGATATTTTTCTTAAACTTGTTTTAAATTTTTAAGTAAATTAAATAGTCATCATTATAGTTGAAGAGCTAAAAGGATTTTAAAACTGGAAGAGATATGTTGGTAATTAAATGAAACTCTAAGTAATACAATTTCATACATAAGTTCTTGATCTGCAGCCATATGTTTCATATAATCTGTTATAGAATGAAAAACAATTCGTATACTTCATAATAAAATATTTATAATTGTTCATACGCATAATATTATTCCATGAGAAATATGCAAAATATCATTCTCTTAAAAGTATCTATATATTAAATTAAAATTATAAATAAATAAATATAAGTTTCATCAAAAAAAAAAAAAAAATACCATATATCAAACTGACATTAGGAATTGTTTATTTAAGTTTTTTGCTTTTTATAAGAAACGAAAACGTTCACTATCTTATAAGTTTTTTTTTTATATTACAGCATAAATACTTGAAAGAAAATTTTATAGCATTAAGTAATTTAATAATTCCTGGGCAAAGAAATATTTTACTTTTCAATTCTACAACAAAAGAAAACTTGTAGTTTCAAATAATAGTGCTCCCAGTGCTATCAACATGTGGTAGAACAAATTTGGATTGGTACTAGTAATTTAGAAGTAAGGACCAAAAAGGAAATCTTAAACTTGGCTTGCCCCCTCTAGAGATAACAATTCACTTGGAGCATGTTCACCTTCTATTATAAATCTTTTTCAGTCTCCATTATTGCATATGATGTATCTTCTGTTGGGTATAAAATACGCTACATTTCGACCGCAAAATTACCGAATCTTCTAATTAAACCATATCAGCATAAGTCATAGAAAACTATATTTTACCCCTCATTTTGTTTTTCTTTATTACATGGTTTATAAGCAGTCATTCGTATTCTGGATTTTCATCGCGAAATAAGCTATCTAACATATATTTTCTTTAGTTGCAAGATTTTATCTGTTGTGTTGATGTTACATAAGCAAACTTTGTATACTTTTTACATACAGAAAATTCTGCAATAGTTGATTTAAGAATAATTTTATTAATTTGTCTTTAAGGTATGAAAAATCAATCTCTTAAAAATATGATGTTTTCATAAGCAAAGTTAAATAAACAGGAATCTTGAAAAACAAAATCCTTCAATATTTGAATAATACAAATTATTTTCTATGAAATTTTCATAAAACAATTATTAGTAAAAATTTGCGGAAACTCATTTTATAAAAATTAATATTTTTTTAATAAAATTTTAGCTTTGAAACTTTTGACTCCTTACAATCTTCCGAAAAGTGTTCTCATAAAATATTTAACTTTAAATATAGAAAATTATGCAAATTGTTTCTTCAACAAAATTTTTTGATGTATGTAACTACAGAGAGCTTAAGAAAACATTTTCCTTTATATTCAAAATTATGATGTTTTTGGTGATGTTACTGAAGCCAATGCTAAAAATAATTAAATATTTGAAAATTTTAAATATTTTTTGTGTGTATAAAAATTTTAAATTATAAATCAAATAAGTTTAATCTCAACATTATTCCACACAAACACGTAATAATGTTAAGAATAGAGATAATTTAAAATAAAATTTACATTCCAGTTTATAATAAAATCGATATCATTTAAAAATAGTCCATAAATAGTAAATTCAGTTATAATTTTTTATATTTTCTGAATCTGAATCATTCACTTTGATTCAGGAAAATTTTCTAATCATTTTCTAATTTATACAAGAACACACATCATTCCATAAGATAATTTGTCACTTGTGTCGTATAATCCAGGATGCCAAATTCTGAGACTGGCGGATTTTCTTATGTATCTGGCAAACTTATTTTTATTACGTCATACGTAAGCAAGTTTATAAGAATTATTCAATAAATTCTATTTTGGTAATCCTAGTGTTTAAGTCATCGCACACGTTACGACACGGCATCTTGGCAGCATTTCTTCATCGCCAAAAGAATTCAGAATTTGGAATCATGGATTATACGGCACCTGTGTCGATAATTTAAATGCTAGTTTTACTTTAACTTTCATTAATGATATTTAAATAGAATTAATAAGCTCACACATAATTCAATATTAAAAATGTACTCATTTATTATTGGTTCTCAACTGAATTTTTTGAGTATATTTTGTATTTTCAGTATATTAAAATATAATTTTATTATTAATAGTCCTGAATATTTAAGAAAACATATCATTAAATATTTTTATGTAAATTGCATAATATTTAATGTAAATATAAAGCAAAAACTTTAGCATAAATTTTCATAATATTAGACGTATGAAAACAGATTTCCTACTATTATTCTTTAAAACTCAAGCAGACAAAAGTACAGATATATATGGGTTCATAGAATCTTTTAGTAGATAAATGCTCTCTGTAATTGAAAGAATTAAGTTCAATTTTTTACTATTTATCTGTAAATGTAAATGGGTTTTGTGATCTTGCTTTCTACACGAACATCACTATAATGCCTTTAACACTGCCTAATATCCTTTAAATGTCCTAGGTTCATTCCCAGTCACAGTGTAACAATAGGGGTGTTATAGCTTCTCTGGTGTACGACTTTTAGAATGGTCTAGTAAAAATGTCCCATGTTTTTTATCTTATATATATATATATACATATCTATGTGTATATATATATATATATATATATATATATATATATATGCATATATATATATATATATATATATATATATATATATATATATATATACATTCAGTATCTAGAGAAGAATGCTAGCAACCATTTTCATGAGAAATGCTTAGATAACTTATTACATTCAACTGTTTGCCTGTTAAATATCCATTGCCAAAATTCTCTCAGGACAACGTCTGGAAATGATTATTATTCCTTTTTTTTTACCAGGGCTTAGTAAAGAATGAAACATCTTTTCTATGAAAGTGCCTTTAAACACCTCACAGATGCTACGGAAAATTTTCTGATAAAAATAAGATTTACTTATATAATAAGATTACTTTAATAATAAGATTTACTTATATAATAAGATTACTTTAATAATAAGATTTACTTATATAAGCTATTGAAATGACACCTGTCAAAGTATGGAGAATAATAGTTTAAAAATGGTTATGTTACTATTGTTAGCAAGTTCAAAGGAAAATATAAATTGCTAGGCACGTTAATTGTGAAAATGTATAAATGTACATATACATATGAATGATCCTCAAATGGCATTATTGGCAAAAATGGATTCAATTTTTAAAAATTAGGGAACGTGAATGCTGATAAAATCTGTTGCCCGCAGAAAATCTGTCATGGAGAAATAATACTGAGGCAACAGGACTGGTACTGTAGAAGAATTTGTTAATAAAATCTAAAATATCAATAAAAATAAGCTAGAGAAAACATTGGTTACATAAATAAGTGATATTTTGTCTCTTATTCTAATATGTGTGAGAATTGTCTGTTCTTAATCTTTATCTTTCTACGAAAACTTAGCAAAAAAATACTGAGATAAAAATACAACTTTGAAAATGTGATTGAGTTGCATGTAGTGAGAAAGCAATGAAATATAACTTAAAATAATACCCTTTATAATACAATATTGTGTCAGGATTAGTTGTGATATATGTATATAATTCACCAAACTAATTTACTTATTAAAATTATTATTAACTGTATTAAAAGTTTGAAAAAATACTACGAAAATTCCATAAAGATTAAAATCCCATAATGAAAATCTCATAAAGATCCATGACTGCAAAGAAAGCAAATGAACAAACGAAGATAAAAATAATTGCGTATTTTAAGGAAAACATATTGCTAAATAAAATGTTTCATAAAGCAACGAAAAAACATTGCTCTTTAAATATAATTAATATTGAATATAATGGCACAATATATTGCTACTAATCTCGAGATTATATAGCAGAACTAGACAATCCCCATGAATCCGAAAATATCTTAAAAAAAAATCTAAATCAAGGTGAGAATCCCGTAGAATCTCGTAATTGCTAAAATTTAGACATACCAAAATATGAGCAAAAGAAGCCATGTTGGCTTTGCACTAATGGCACTCTGGGTATATTTTTTGACTTTGCATAAAAAAGGAGGTCCCATTACACAATGGGACCTCCTTTTTTATGCAAAGTCAAAAAATATATCCACTGAAGAAACACGAAAAAACTGTTTGGTGTGATTTTGTTCTAAGCTGTAAATGTATAAAATGTGATTGAATAATTTAGATATTTAACATAATTTTTGGATGCATTTGTTTTCATCATTTAATATTATTTGAATACTATCACTTTTAGTTTCAGTAATATCGGTTTTAGTTTTGTAACATGAATTGTAAATAAACTACCATTGCATTGCAAAAATTTTGGAATATATCCCAAGTAATATAATGTTTGAAATTTTTAAATTTGTATTTTGATGACTGGTATTAAATATTGCTTATGAAAACATTTCAGTAATAATTTTGTTTAGTTTAGAGATTCAGTCAGATATAAAAAATGAAAAAAAAAACTTTAATTGTTTTAAAATCAAAAGTTAAAACTGCTGTTAAGAAAGAAAATACATGAATGAAGAGATATTGATGATGTCTCACGTTTCTGACAGATATTTAAAGATTAAAATGAAAAATAAAAATATTGATTGGTGTAAATCACCTAATCCTAGTGTATTTAAAAGATAAAATTTAATAATAATAAAGTTAAATAAATTTAGAATTTAATCATTCAAGATCATGGAAAAACATTGGGTTTATTTCAAAATTCGACATGTGAATTTTACATGTCCCTACCCAAAACATTTACTCCGTTTGCTTACTTGCTTACCTTTTCTAATTCACTTCTCATTTGCCAAGAAAATTATTCCTTTTTCAAATGAATAATTTTTGATGATTGCAAATTTATTGCATCTATACATGATGCAGAATATTATTGAGGAAAACAATAATTAAATGTACTTTGACAAAAGGTATTCATTAAAAAACGTTTATGCAATTTGCTTGAGTAAATTATACAACAATCATATTTTTTTTAGCTTCTAATGAACAATAGTGTGATAAGTTCTGACATATATTGCCATCAACCGAGCAAATTGATTCATTAACAGAATCACTCAATTAATGAAAATGTTACAATGAAACAATGTAAAAAGTCTTATAACGCACCCAAAGTTTCACAGAGTGAATGGAATTTATTTTTATTCTCACCATAGAAGTCTTAAGATTTACTCATAACAGATTATTAATTACTCAGATCTCTGAATCATATTTTAAGAAACAAAAGCTTTGCCTCAACTGAGAATATTTAAAATGACCAGGTTCACAGCTTTCTGTCAGCAAAGATCAAATGTTTCATAAAGAAGGGAATCATAATGCTACAATATACATGTCAAAATGTTTTAGACAAAAATAGATAACATAATTCAATAAAACATTTCTACATCATAAGAAAATTGTCTTTTATTTTCACTTATGAAAATGAAAATAATTTCAATCTAATCATTATTTTGTTAAAATGTTTATAATTGTAAATTTAACAAAATCGAAACATTTTCACAAAACTATAAACATGAAACAAACATGGAAAAGAGAAATCTACATAATGTAATCTCTTTGTTAATATTTGGGCATATAAGTAATTATTTAAGTTTTAAAAAACAACAGCCAAACACACATATAATAAGAAAATTCTTTCACATAGTAATTTTTTTAGTACTTTCTTAGAAATAACTAAGAGAGGAAACTAATATGACTTAATGAAAATTTAATATAATTAACTTACACGCATGAAAAGTTTTTGATATCAAATGTTAAAATATAATGTTTTCCTTAAAACATTCTTCTTTTAAATAAATTATGAATTATACTAATATTATTTCTGAAAAAGTGTTCCAATATTGTTTTACTGTGTTTTTTAAAACGTGAAATTTGCTGGTCTACTTTTGAAATAATTCAACTAAACATGACTTACTAAAATAATAAAGATTAATATTTATTAAAACAATTAAAACTTTACAGCTTCAATTACGATATTTACTGTTACATATGTGTGGGGGTGCGTGTGTGTGTGTTTGCAAATAAGACAGTCTTTTCTAACAAGCACAAAGGACAAGATCTAAAATTCCTTGAGCAAATTAACCTAAAGACTGTATGTGAGTAGAATAGAACTTCAAAGAAAATGATATATAAAAGGAATCTACAAACTCAATGTAGTAAAGGAAAACATCAACACAATGCAGCAAAAAACGTATCAGAGCAATCAACAATACAGTAAGGAATCTGAGAAAGCATCAATACAATACAGTAAGCGATCTTCGGTACGATCATGAACACCGGGTTATACAGCTCTTTCTTACGAAGTGATATACGGCATTTCTATGATATCACGTATACAGGCTTGGAGACTTGCTTTGAAATCTTGATTCTACTGGTCATTATTTTACCATCACTGTATTTTAATGAAATGATTTACCTCGATTTTATTTCCATATGAAACCTTTATACATTAATTAAATCTATGTTACCCCGCAAATATTTTTCCTGACGTTCCTTGTTTCAAATCATTTCTGCTTGGCGATGGAATTGTATTCTCTGACAGTGTATTTATGAAAATTTTTTTATATTATTTTACGTGTTAAATATGTTTATAATATTTACGTGCCCTATGTTTTAAAGGACTTGATTTATAGCTCGTGATGGGGGGAAATTACTTTCCAATTAATTTCCATTAAAGAATTTTTAAACAATCAGAAAAGTTTGAGAAGATAAAAAAAAATATCTCTTTTCAAGTAATGTATATCAAAAACTCATATTTTTAAAAAAATATTAGCACAGTGTTAAACAATTTTCAACTTTAAACTAAGCAAAATGTGAATTTCTTTTAGATTTCTTTAAAAACCATTCTTTGATCGTTTAAAATTGTGAAAAATCTAAGAAGTCAAAAATGAAGCATCACTTCATAATGCAACAAGAACAGTATAATATCATTATCGAAATTTCCAAGCAGTCCATGAGGAATATTAAGCGAAAAGTAGAGTTAATATACAAAATTTGACATTGTTTTGTATATTAAGTCATTCATTGAAATTTTGTTAAATAGTGTTGCTATTAAAGCATGATAATTAAAATATATGATTTCACTATTCAAAATTGAATGTACAAAAAACTTTATCGATTCATAATTGAATAAATTACTTAAAGAAAATAAATTTCAAAATCAGAAGAAATCTATTTAATTGTTAAATATTTGATGAAAAGGTCCAGTAAAATCAGTTAGAATTCATGATAAGATGCTTAAGTTCAGAGTTAGATTATTTTTCTCTGTGTTTCTTGCGAAATATTCATGTCTTGGTAAATTTTATTTCCTTTCACACTCACTTCTCTTTGTTGAGTATTTGAAAAAGTAAATATTTTTTATTTAGTTTCTGAAATACAATGATATTCTATTGATTTAAGGAAATTATTGCTAAAAGTATAGATTACACTATTAGTAAATGCTTGTTTCAATATTTTTTTTTTCATTTTAAGTAATCTTTTATTTTTAGTTTTTGTTAGTCAGTATATGTCCGCAAAACTATCCTGGGAAACATTATAATGAATTACTAGCATTTTCTCTCTTTCTAAATCAATAATCGATAACATTTTCTAACGAACAATTGTATGCTAATGTTCTTAAAACTGGTTTCAAAGATAACAATGGAAGATATATTCCTTTTAAGAATTGAAAATATTTTTTCCTTCGTTGAAGACAGGTTAATTAGCCGTTTAACATGGAAAAAAAGTTTTTCTGAATCTACTTTGAAAGTTTCGAAAGAATAGAAAAATCGTTTGGACTGTGGGGAGAACTGCTAGCAATATATTTCAAAGGAAACAAACACTTTTAATACGTAAAAAGAATATACTTTGATTATATTCTTCTGAGTATCTTTAAAAAAATTAACAAATTTATCATTCGCTACCCAAAATTGTATGACCTCTTTACTCAGAATTATATTTTTCAATGTCTTGGATAATAAGATCATCAATTAACGTAAAAACTCAATTATTAATCATTATTAATATATATTATGAATTGATATTCATTGTATGTAGCTATTGATAATTGGGAAAGAATACAATATTTTCTTTACAGCTTCTTCTTTGTTTCTTAAAATTGTTTCAATAAATCGTACACCAAATATTTTAAACTCTTTGGATTAAACTGACAAAGGATTATAAAGATAAAGACTAGACTTATGAGAAAAATATAAAGCAATTTACTTTTAATGAAGAATTTGAACGTAATTTATAAGTTCCTTGTTTATTTTAGTAACAAATATTAAGAAATTCGTGGATTCTGTTAAGTGATAGAGGAATTATAAAATATGGTCTTGGATTGATTAGTCAACAGAAAAACAGTCGAATAATCATTATTAGGACAATGTTTTACTGCAATATTGAAAATTAAAAATGTAATTGCTAAGCGAATTAACGAATGTTAGAGAGTGTTGGCTCATATTCATTTTTTATGAAGATTTCTTTGTTCAGAACTGCATTTATTAGAAAGCTAAAATATTATTAAATCATTGGGAACTAATAAAGCAAAATAGCTTTTTTCAGATAAAGATTTTTTAAATCTTATCTTTGTACCCACGATTTCTGTATCCCATATTTTATAAATAACAAATGATGTGAAATACAATAGGAATATTTTTATACTCATATAAGGCATATGTGACTACATAATGATACGTGAGTAAAGATGGTAAATGTTGCTTAAGGCATTAGAATATTTAAGTATTCAAATATCTATTCTTGTCGACATGTCTTAAACTACATAATTTTATTCCTAAATCACCCAGAAATTTTTTTTAAATTACGTAATTATGTTGGCTCTTTCGAGCATAATAAGTCTTGCAGTCCAATAAAGAAACGAAGTATCTCCAGGAGTGGAGAGCGTCTTGAAATGTGTAGAAGTGTGGATTTCCTGGAGAGGAGAACATTTCCAAAGATGCTCGCCATCCATGTCAACATGTTCCTTACATAAAATGCAGTCGGGTGAATCCACAAGCTCAATGTGATATAGATGTTTCTAGAGAAAATCATGTCCAGTAAGTAACCTGAAGAAGAAGACCCCTATAGATCTAGGTAGATCTATGGGAATACATGAGCTCAGCAGGGTCCTCCAAGAGGCATCAACTGCTTTCTTTTTGTAATAAATTTTTCGATGGTGATGCATGACCCGTTTAAGAAGGAGTTTGACATTTCTCAGGCCAGTAGGAATATCTGGAGGGTTTAAAAAAGAAGCCTCTTTTCGCGAGATTGTCTGCTTTTTCATTACCAGGCAAGCCGCAATGGCTAGGGATTCATTGTAAAGTAATTTCTTTTCCCGCAAACAGTAAAGTGTTAATGATGGTCTTACTGTTAAATTCTATAGATGTCGGTAGGAGAGCATAATTTGCCACTGTATGAATGGCAGCCTGACAGTCAACAAGAAGTACAAATTTCATTTCCGAGAAATCTAAAACTTTTTGGAGAGCAATGTAAATTGCATATCACCCGGAAATAAATCCTGAAACATCCCAAAGATGTTCCGGCAAAAATGCATACAACGACAATTATATTCTCTTTATTTACCAGGGTTTGGAAATATGCTTATAATTCTTGACAGTAACAAGCGCTATTCTAAAACTAAATTATATATATATATATATATATATATATATATATATATATATATATATATATATATATATATATATATATATATATATATATATATATATATATATATATATATATATATATATATATATATATATATGTATGTATGTATATTACTTTCCTATAGTGTATGATGTTATATAAGGTCTCGTTGTTTACATTTTTTTACATGGGAATTTTTTTTCTTAACGTAGATATCATATTTTAAGAAGAAGAATTTGTCTAGTGAGAACAACTGATTTTTAATATTCAATTAATCTCATATGAGTTGACATTGAAATATTTTTGGAAATCATTTTAGGCATTATTGAAGA
The DNA here is from genome assembly GCA_030067965.1 of Latrodectus elegans. Classification (NCBI taxonomy): domain Eukaryota; kingdom Metazoa; phylum Arthropoda; class Arachnida; order Araneae; family Theridiidae; genus Latrodectus; species Latrodectus elegans. Next base: position 80,149,937 of record CM057814.1, on the reverse strand, counting down.
ATATTATTGTTTAGTAATATAAATTTTTGTCTTCCGTTGTTTAAGACCGATTAGCGACAATCCAGAGAATATGCACTCTGATGTGTTATGTCATATCTTAAGGTCAAAATACGTCTGATTTTAATGTAAATAAAGGGCAAAACTTTTTTCATCAAATTTATCAACTCAGTTCTATACTTATTTCCCTTAAAAGTAGAAGAAAAGTGACCTCGTGAACATTAAAGTCACAGGAAAGAAAGAAGATCTTAGAATATATAAATTATTATCGTATAAGTTCATTTAGATGAAGATGGAAGGACAAGTGAAGCACTATAACTCTAGAACCACTACATCTTTCTACTGGAGATTTCTCATTTGGAAATCACATTTTAAAGTCAGTTTTCTCAGAAAATCGTGAAATGGCTCTAATAGTAATAAGAAATGCTTGCTAACAAATGTTGGAATTTGTTAGAAGCGAAGTCATTACCAATAGAAAGAGCAGAATTTCCTTCTTTGATACTGCCACTGGTTCTGGAATATCTTTAAAGCACATCAGGTATTTCTAGAAAAGGGAACTAACATTTGAAGCACCCTGGCTTGCCAACACGACCACTACTATTTTGGTTTTTCAATGTATCGAAGAAAAAAACGCTGACTCTGAGAACTGACTCTTGTGGTCTTAACAACAAAGTGAATTCTAAATTTGCACAATGTTCTCTTTCCAAAGGAGTCTCTATTCTGCATGCAGCTATCTGATGGCATTTTGCATGTCTGAAAGCACAGAGAGGACCTCATATTATTTGGTTGTATTCGGTATTTTCATAGAAATGATGGCATGATGAGCCATTAGGTACAAGACAAGATAAGCCAGTCTCTAAATTTGTACACGCATGATGAATGAGAAGTTTAAGGATGATTTATATATTTCGGTTACCTAAATGTTATATTCGAAATCTGAAAAAGGCCATCTTTCAACAAGATAATCCTAAAGAATGAGCTGTGCATCGTTTTCTGATCTTTCTGGATTCAAAGTATATTAGAGTGTCGTCTTGCCTCACTAAATCTTCAGACCTCACACTAATTCGAAATGTTTTATTATTGCTTGTTGATAAGCACCCTGCTCCTCTTTTCCAGTTTCTACTGTTGATGAAGTAAGGCCTAAATTTAAAAATAATGCAATGAGTTGCAGTTTCTGACATCCAAGCGCAATTCATCTCCTTGCCTAACTGATTAAAGGATATTTTACGTGCGACAACTTTTTCTATTAATCTCACATTTTTTTTTTGGAACTTCCAAATTGCTAGAAAATTTAATCTGTATATGTTGATACCATTCTGCTTACTTACAATAAATATCTTTTAAATTGGATTTCTTTCCAGATTCAATTTTAATGTCTATAAATTTATTACTGAATCTTATTTGTGATGATATTAGTATACTCTCCCAAAGACATTTCATTGTGCACATTTAACATTAAATCAAAATTGGCTTCATTGAAAATTTTACAGAAACTGAAAATTAATGTTATATTTTGTTTCATATAATTTCATATAATTTGAAAATAATGTTATTTTTTTTACAAATGAAAATACTGGCAGAATCCTACATGTATAATAGGGTTTAAGTAGGTACAAAAATATTATGATAAAATCTATGTTTTTGATGTGACTGGGAAGTAAATATAATTAATAATTCTCTAAAAATGTTTTAAAATTTATAGGCTACTTTTTTTAATTCTAGCAATAAAGTAAGGTATCACAAAAGTGTTGTATTTTCAACTTTTTATAGATTATCACTTCTTTTGGCATAGTCCTTAACTTTGTACTTCAATTATAGTTAATGATTAAATTACACTTTTTAAAGGAAAATATAATGACCCACAAAGTGGCAAATTATGCTATTAAGAAGGCCATTATATTTTGGCATACATATTGGCTCGTGAAATTTTTCTGGTATTTTAGAAAAAGTTTTATCTTTCTGTAGTAACTTTTCAAAAACAATTGTCTTTTGAAAAGTAAGCATTAGTAAAATAATCTTGTGTAATGTAGTATATCCTAAAAAATTAAAGATAATGTTAAATTTATTGCATTTCATTTACATTCATCTTTGAAGTAAAATATAGTATTGATTTTTAATTTCATAATTAAAGTTAATTATTCAATATTTCAATAAATTATGGTAATAAATTTTAAATCTCGAAGATGTCTATAATTTATTTTTCACACTTATATGAACACATTTAAATAATTTGAGGATATTCCGTAATTTTTGCCAAACATTCAGCTCTATTTTAAAAATAAAAACTGAATAAATGATGCAAACATAAATTCTTTATTTAGAATATTTATTACATCATGGAGCTTTTAAGAAACAGAATTACTTTTAAGTGAAATGCACGTCTCTAAAATATGATTGATTGAAAAGTTTTTTTTTAATAATTTTTTGAAATACAAATTAGTTAATTTATTTGATTTAAAAGTGAGTTTAATATAATTTTCTCTGATAAATAATAAAAATTTAGCTTTGCATAGAACATTTTACTTAAAAAATTCATTTTCGGAAACTTATAGACCTAATACCATTTTAAGTGATTTACTATAATATTTTCAAAAATAAATAATTTTTTTTAAATTTATTCAACTTATATTGTAAAAGATCAAAAATCTTGAAAATCAATGTTTGAGAGCATTTTATTTTTTCAGCGTAAATAGTAAACTTATACTTTACAAGACCATTATTAAGCTGTCAGATGTAAAATTTCTGATGTATGCTAAATAACATTTTTTGAAATTCTAAAGAAACATACTATTACTTAGGCAAGAAAAACAATAAATTCTTTTTTATTGTAAAAACATGAAAATATATATAGAATGGGTTTTTAATTAAGTTGGTTGTATATTTAACAATTAGAAAATATTCTAATCCATTTTTATATAAATTTTTCTTAAGATTATTGACAGCTTAAACTAAAAATGAATAAAATGACAATTTATTTATTTAAAGAAATTTTATACATAACATAATAAATTGATATGCTTAGTCTTTCCATGCATAAATTTATGACAATAGCTAATCACACACACAAAGGCTTTATTCTTATTTCAAGGTAATAAAAATCTAACTTCATCCAATGTTAATAGTATGAGAACTTTTTTTTCATAGTATTATTTGTCATAATTGTTTATTTTTTTAGTAGTATCAAAAGGTGATAAAGCAAAACATAACAATGTAGAGAAACAAACTATAAAATTTACTTTTCAGGTAATCAGAAAAATAAAAGTTTAAATAACCCTGAACTAAAAAAATTCACATTTTATGAGTTACTTTATTTCTTACCTAAGGGAATTATTTTTTAAGAGTAAAAATAAGTCAAAGTAATAGATTTCTATAAAAGTAAAATTGTTATCTTCATCTTATGCAATTCTAAAGTATTTCCATTTAATAAATTACTGATTTTGCAAGAATCTGAAAATGATTCCAAATTATAATCTACCTCATTTGACTGTAAATTCTCTTCATGACTCAGTCAATTTAGTCAATAAAAGTAACAAGCAATTGAATTGTTAAGCATTTTAAAATTTAACAAGAATATAGATTTAAGATTTAGACAGTCATTAGAAGTTTGAATCAATTTTAACAAAGTTGTTTATTTACACATAAATTTGAAAGTATAATTTACTTGCAATTATTGCACGGAAAATTAAAGAAACAATTTAATTTACTCAAAAACTCTAACAACAGTTAACTAATACTGTTTAATTAAGGATTTGTGATTTAACTGAATACAATTTTATTAAAGCACTATTACACTCTTGTTGTGAATTCTAATACACACATTTTAATGTGTTTTACCTTAGCTAGATAAAATGTTTCTTAAACTTTATGCAAAATAAATTAAACCATTTTTTTCCAAAATTTTAAGTTGAGATACAAAAGAATATCAATGTTTTTCTCGATATTGTGGTCAACATAATTGCTCATTTTTAATAATATAATTATGTAAACCTAATAGCATTGCCTTTTAAAAATGTAGATATAATGTTTCTTTAGAATTATCCATATGCTTAATATTTAATTTGCACTCATTATTGCAACAGCTTTTTAAAACAAATTGCAGAGTATTTCTGAATGAATATCGAGATTTTAATGCCTTGTAGTATTTATTACGTAAAACTTTAAATCATATTAATAAATAAAATGAAATAGCAACTCAAACCGTTATATGTATCAGTTTAATAGTGTTCAATTTTAGCATCTTTAACCATCAGCACACATTAAGTCGATAAGTTTCCTTCCTAAACGGTGTTTAATGTTTGTGGTGTAACTGTTGAAACAGCTACATCACTCTTATTTCTTAGATTTTGAGGTTGAGTAAGTCAGCTGATAGTGGCGTCACATAAACACTATCCTTTATGAGTCCCCGCTAGTAGAAATCATATGGCGTGATGTGGGATGATCTTGGAATTCATTTGAAACAAAGTCTTCAATTGTGTTCTTTATGTCTAATCCTGCAATCGGTAACAGTGGTATCCAATTAGTCGCATACGTCATTGTGTTATTGAGGCGCAGATCCATATTGCTGCCAATTGAATGTACACTACTGGCCATTAAAATTGCTACACCAAGAAGGCGACATGCCACAGACGTTAAATTAATACGAAAGGAAGAAGGTGCTGTGATATGCAAATGATTAGCTTTTCAGCGCATTCAGACAAAGCAGGCGCCAATAGTAACACCTACATTGTGTTTAAATGAGGAAATTGTTCAGCCGGTTCCTCATACACAAATTGCATTTGGACGTTGTTGCCTGTTGAAAAGTTGTTGTGATGCCTCGTGTAAGAAGGAGAAATGCGTACAAGCATGTTTCTGACTTTGATAAAGGTCGAATTGTAGCGTACCGGGATTGCAGTTTATCTTATCGCAGTATTGCTGCTCGCGTCGGTCGAGATCCCATGACTGTTAGCAGAATATGGAATCGATGGGTTCAGGACGGTAATACGGAACGCCATGCGGGATCTCAACGGCCACCTATCACTAGAAGCCGAGAAGACAGGCATATTATCTGCATGGCCGTAATGGATCGTGCAACCACGTCACGAGCCGTGAGTCAAGAAACGGGAAGACAACAAGTGTCTGCACGAACACTTCGACTACGTTTGCAGCAGCATGAACTCTCAGCTCGGAGACCATGGCTGCGGCTTCCCTTGACGCTGCGTCACAGACAAGAGCGCCTTCAATGGTGTGACCAACGACGAGCCTGGGCGCACGAATGGCGAGACATCATCTTTTCAGATGAATCCAGGTTCTGTGTACAGCATCATGATTGTCGCATCCGTGTTTGGCGGCATCGTGGTGAACGCACACTGGCAGCGTGCATTCGTCATCGTCATACTGGCCCATCACCTGGCGTGATGGTATGGGGTGCCATTGGATACATGTCTCGGTCACCTCTTGTTCGCATTGATGGTGCTTTGAACAGCGCACGTTACATTTCTGGTTTGTTACGACCCGTGTCTCTACCCTTTATTCGAGCCCTGCGAAACCCTACGTTTCAGTAGGATAATGTCCGACAGCATGTTGCCGGTATTGTACGGACCTTCCTTGATACGGAATATGTTCGGCTGTTGACCTGGCCAGCACGTTCTCCAGATCTTTCACCAATAGAAAACGTCTGGTTAATGGTTGCCGAGCGACTGGCTCGTCACCAAACGCCAGTCACTACGGTTGATGATTTGTGGCATCGTGTTGAAGCTGCATGGGCATCTGTACCTGTACATGCAATCCAATCTCTGTTTGACTCAATGCCCAGGCGTATAACTGCTGTTATTACTGCCAGAGGTGGTTGATCTGGATACTGATTTCTCCGGATCTATCCAGCGAAATTTTTTGAAAATTTAATCGCTTGTTAATTTTAGTATAATATATTTTTCCAATAAATATCATTTTGTTATCTGCATTTCTTCCTGGTGTAGCAATTTTAATGGCCAGTAGTGTATTTGGTTTATTTCCTACCAATTGGAGAAATAGCCATAGTTGCAGAACATTAAGATTGGGAGTACTGAGTGCAGCTGCTTTTCCAAAACGAAAAAAGCCCATTGTAATTTTTTCTGTGTCCCAGGTAAGCAGATCATCAATCTTCACATGTCCACTGATGTGTGAAATGTCGATTCAACCCCGAAAACAACATGGTCTAGAAATTCGTTAAGTAACAACAATCCACAAGCAAAGTTGGAACTTAAAACTTGGTTTTTAGGCCTTAAAGCCAGTAATATTAGCAAACGATAAAGACGTCGTTGTAACTGTTTTCCTAAAATTCTCCAAGCAGACGTGACACGGGAATTGATAATTACCAACTAGTCTTCCGAAATAATTTTGTCAGCCTACTTCTGAAAAACTCTCTCACTCACTTTACACCTTCTTAAAAACCCTTGATAATCTCACACAATTTCCTTTGCGAAGGCAGCTGGTATTTTAAAAACGAATGTTACTATTACTTGGGGAATCACCTCTGATCTTAATTCGGATGCACTTTGCACAGTAACTGCAAATTAGTATTTGCAGACTGTAGAACAAAAAAATAACTTTCTGTTCAGTAGTCGTTATTTTTGCTACTAGAGCTTTCTGGCCCATTGGCAGAGCCATTAGCCCATAAATGGAATAAAAATAAAAATCTTTGAGTTGTGATTAATTTCATGCATTAATTATAAATAATTAATAAAGTATACGTAATAAGTATAACAAAGCATTAAAGCATATCGAAATTCATTTAAAAATACTCTACATTATTGCAATAAAATGATTTTCTGATATTCGAGGCAGGCATACTCGATTTGGTTACCCCGATTCAGAGTATTCGCATATTGAATTTGGATTTAAAGAATTTCATGTATTATAAAAACTGTCACTATTGAATTTATAAAGCATTATCTTTCAACACAAGTATTTTTTGTAATGAAACTTGAATACATTTAATATCAAATCAACTCTCTTTTTGACTCCTAAGTTTATATATAAATATGTGTGTGTGTGTGAATGAATGAATGTATACCATTTAATTAAAAGTAAGTTGGACCTAAAAATCTTAAATAATTTAGAAAACTTTAATTAGCACATTTTCTTTAAGACAAGTCAAGCGTGTACAGATAACTTGTGGTTTTTATTAAATCTAAACACAAATTTATTAACACAGAAATAATTTTCTTAAAAATTATTAAATTAGATTTTAGTGCAAATATATTATTATTGAAAGAAAATTATTAAAATAGTTTCTAGAGAAACATTTTGCTTGAGTGTGAATGTTTATTTAACTTTCAATCAAACAAATTTAAAAATATTCTTTAAGTTATTCATTAAAATGATACCTACAAATCCTCACGGTTTATGAAAATGAATGTCTTTATTATATTTTTTTACTGTAAATACTTTCACTTACATAAATGTAAAGATATGTATGCATTATAAAGTGGATATTTTATAAATTCATCATTTTAAATATGTATGAGGGTTGTTCTATTCATATAATTATTTGCTCCAGTAAGCGATGAAACATTACTGTTATTTATTCCTTATAATCAAAAATGAAAAAGTGAAAATCACTCAAGCAGGTTTTCTCCCACACATTCTTGATTTATGATTAAATTTTCATATATGCATTAATCAGAAAATGAATATCAATACATTTTTAAACTTGAATATTTCTGATATTTATCTTGTATTTTAATTTAAAGAACAATTAGAAATAAGTAATTACAAATGAATTATTTAATTAGATGATTTTGTAAGTAAAAACATCTTATTAAATTCTTCAACAATAATTCAGTAATGTAAAATCGCTTATTAAAATACATGTTCTACTTACTTATGTTTTTTAAAGTGTATTCTTAAATCAAAATAAATTTTGAAATTTTTATAGTGTGGTTAACATTTTAAAATTCCAGCTTTTTCTATTTTCATTATATTAAAGTTTTCTTTATATGATTAACTGTTTTAATGTTTGCTTATTAATCTATCATATTTGTTTCTTTGTTATATTTATGACACTGAGAAGCAGTTACTAAATACTAATTTAATTTGGTAGTTTCATGCCAGACAAACATATTTGAACATCAAGGAATATAATGTTATAGTATAGCTAAAGCATCATACTAAAAATGTTTATTTAATAAAACATGCATCCCCCAAAGGTAAAGAAAATTTTGAGAAAGCTTTTAATTCTATTTTAAATACAAAAATTCAAAACTGCTTATCACTAAAACATCTTTTTTGAATAGAATAGTTTTCATCAAAATTTTCAAGAGCTTTTGAGACCCTTCAACTAAACTGCATTACATTCCACAAACATTATTGAACTTTCTCAAGTTATGAATTCATACAGTTTAAATAGTAAGAAATAATAATATTATGATATTAAGTTTATATATATATATATATATATATATATATATATATATATATATATATATATATATATATATATATATATATATATATATATATATATATATATATATATATATATATATTATTTATATATATATATTATTAATTAGTATTATTATAAATCTAAATATTTAGCAGATTTTCAAATATTTGAAAAACTAATCTGTAGGTTTACAGTTAGTTATGTACAAACATTTCGCTTCTAACTTCCTGGAGGCCCATTTCCAAGAAATTTAACTTAACCTTTAAAAAGTGTAATATGTTAGTTTCTTTTTATCGGATTTTTTTTCTCAATTTTAGTGGTTATCAGCACACTGAATTCCAGTTAAATGAAACTGCTAATTTCCTTGCAAAGAAAGCAACCAAAAAGGTACAGATAGTGAATATTAACTAATTATTTTTATACTGACAAATGGTTAATTAAAAATCTAGTTCAGAGAAGATTGTTGGAAAATAATAAAAGTGACAAACAAATGAGGAAATCACAAGTAATCCTACTTTGGCTAAGGAATAAATAAATAGCCCTTTTTTGCCTAGCTATTGGCCAGGATTATCTCTATATGCATCTGCATTGCATAAAAATGCTGTCAAATCCCCTTTGCCAATGATACAATAAACGAGAAGAAATTGACGTGGACCACTTGATTCATTGCTGTGCACTGAACTCGGGACTCTTGTGGGAGAGGTACTGGAGAGAGGTCTGGAGAGAAAAAGATGAAGGATTCATAGATTTTACAATGGTTTCAGTTTTGTTACATGAGTTCATGTTACTTTTCTTTGTACAAGTTTTCATGTTTGTTATTCTGATTAAAATTTTCTTCTATAATCTACCCTTAATTGGCAGGTTGGTTGGGTTTTATGGCATAAGGTCCAATGGTATGGTCCAATTTTATATAATGGTATGGTTATGTGTAAAATTATCTTAGTACCATAAACAAGATAAATCCATAATTTTAAGATAGCAAACTGTTTCAATATCTAAGAAATAAAACTCAAATTAAAAATTTTCAGCACTCTTTAATTATTATAGATTCCTTATTAAAGACTTTTAGAAAAACAACTGTAAAAATAAAATATGTATATACTAACAGTTTTTGAAGATGTTCGACATACATGCTAATTCCTGCTTATTTTCATTCTCAATTTTGCTAATAACTTTTGTAAAAATCAGTATTATATAAAAGTATTTAAAAATTGTATTTTCTATATCGCTTTCTGTACTCGTAGCTGTTGTAGTGGTGTTTTCAGATAATAACTGATTTGAAAATAAATGGATTTTGTAAAGACTTAAACAACAGTGACTACAATGCTGTATATAAAATGAAATAATTTCAAACCCCATTACTAATAAAAATTTCAAATCATTCATTTATATTTATATTTACCTATATAAATAATGCTGTAATTTCAATCCATCTTAATGCTTTGCTATTTATTTCAAGAACAAGCTTTTTCAATTTCATTTTATAGAAAACTATTTATCTATTTATTTATTTTTTTAATATTTTTATAGTAAATTTTTCTGTGTCAATTAATATTTCCTATATTACACATAAAATTATTTTCGTGAGTGTTATTCTACAGTTAGAAAAAATGTGGATTTTTATATTCTTTTTGAACAAAAATAACCATAACAATATATTTTAGGACAAACATTATTTCAGAGGAAAGTAAATTTCTAAAAGAATTCCAGTTTTCCCAATGGAACTTCCATCCAAATTTTCATATGGAGTCTGTGTCAATGTTTAAGATTCCAGTCAGCAAACGACATGGAGTTTGCAGTATGCTGGATTAATTCAGTTCTTGAAAGAGAAAATAGAACTTGAAACTCAAATTTTCTAAATTCTGAAATCCTTTAAGGGTTTCTATGTATTCTTCCTCTCGATGAAAGAATTTACTCTGAAAGTATATTATTTGTCAAATGTTCAAAGTGCATGAAAATATTGGAATTACCTTTATTTAGTTTCAATCTAGTAACAAATTAAAATGTAATTAGGACGTTTTTTAAGCCATGGAAATTACTCTAGGTAAAATGTCTTCACAAACAAAACAACTGTGGAAAACACTGTATAATGAAGTAAATACTTCTAGAAAGATATTTTCTTCAGTAAATTTTATCATGTAATTTACAATGTATAATCAATTTTATGATTGATTGGGTTTTTCATTATTCACTGGTCATATTTTGAGGACTAATTTATCAGGGATAACAGTTTAAAGTACATTCCGAACCACTAAAATCTTCTTCACTCAAAGTGAGAATCGAACAAACAAACTGATGAACCACAAGAAAGACACTAACCATTGTGCTGCCATCACGATAGAGATTCGTCATTGGAGAAATAATTTTCAATACATTTTCTCAATTTTTATCAAGTAATGTATTAAAAAAATATTTTCTACATAAAATCAGGTATTTTTTATATGATGCACGTTTTAAATTTAAATAGTCTATTTCTAATCTGAATTTGAAATCCCTATTCTGCCTTAAATATGTAGAATTAATTCTTCTAATTTTTCTTTATTTTTTCTGTGATTATTCATATTATTTTCTAAATAAATTTGCGCAAATAAAGAGGTAGAAATTGTTTTTTAATAAATGCTAATTTTTTCATTTAATTTGGAAATTTTATTTTAAATGTTCATGGCTTTCTTTACTTTTATAATTTCATATTTTGATATTCTAAAAAAGATAGTTTCTGATTTTACTGATGACTGTCGGGAAAAAAAGAATAAAAAATTAAATGATTTTTTAATTGATTCCCAACAAAAATATTCTTCCTAAAATACCTTTTCTATGAGACAATCCTAAAATGAAAAGTAGTCATTGATTTATTTTTATTAGGATTCAAATATTTTTAATAAACATCCTTAAAATTTTTAGAAACAAACACAAACGAATTTTATATAATGTACTATATTTTTTTAGAAAATCTATATAATGATGCAATATAAAATGCAGACCTAAATTTACATTTTTTTTTTTTTTTTTGCTTAATCGCACCAAATTTCTGATTGTTGTTAATTATAAATGATGACTAAGCACAATCTTTGATCATTTGAAACCATATGCGAATGTTATTTACAAAAAGTTATTTATTAATTGTAATTTTTTTGAATATATATTTGATATTTATAACATATATATATATATATATATATATATATATATATATATTTGAATTATGAATAATGTTTCAAAACACATGCACGCACACTCAAAGGAAAAGAATTTATGCGTAACTGTTTTCTGCACTTTGTATTCCCGCGTAAGAACCTCAAATACCTGTAATCGTGTAGTCAGTTTGATATTAATTTTATTTCTTCATCCATTTTATATTAAGAAACAAGTGATGACTTATTTTAGTAAAATTTACTTCTTCCCATTATCAAAAAGAGGAAATTGAAAACATTAGGAAACAAAATTATATTTTGATTGCTTATTTGCTGAAACAGAAATGTTTACAAATTAGTTTCTATAATCTAATGTATTTGAGTGGAAAAAATTCCGACAGACCTATTATTGGCCACATCAAATAGTTAATAGCTTTTTTTTAGCCTTACTGAATTTTTGTTAAAATAATTTAAGGTATTAACTTATATAATATGAATTGTGTGTGTATGTGCGACAGTGGGAAAATAGTAAAAATAGTAAAGAAATATATGAAATTCTCTCGAATCTTAAAAATCACATATAGTATTACAAAAATCTAAGTTTCTTCCCTAAATTTGATAACTGCGTCCATATTCACCCTAATTTGTTGGTAGGAAATAAAGACATTAAATAATTAACACATAACGATGCAATAATTAGAGCCATTTGATAATTTAAATGTTATATTCAATGCAGGGTTAAATTATTGTTTTCATATATTCCTTACTTTTTAAGTAATCTTTAGTTCACATCAAAATATATAACCATTATTTATTTTTAAATTCACAGTTGATTGTTTTATGTCTGGAGTTCTTAAGAATAACTTCTATATATGCTGTAGTTTTGTTTATTTCTGTCAAGACATTAAGATAAGAGTAGGATAATTAATTTTTATAAGAAATATTAGTAATGATTGAATAAGAATTGCTATAAACAATATAAGTTCATCCATGATTTATAGAAATGCATTTTCCATATAACCCTCTAGATTATCGTAAAATAACTTTGTCATTCAAAATTTTTTCAAATGTCTTTAAAATATGTTAAATATAACCATTGATTCAATAATAATTCTCATTAAACTTTTAAGCTCCTCATTTAATTATTGCAGACTGAAAAGCATGATTTCTTCTAAGTAATTTCTTTCGTTAACTTATAAATTTTAAATTAAATCAAAAGTGTTTGAATAAATACTTCAACTGATTATGAAATGCATCTAACTAATAATGATGAAATAATGTTCTCTCTAAAATAATGATAAAACGCAAATCAAAGAATACTAATTTAAGCAAAATATCACTACTGCATTTTTATTGCAAACTTATGCAGAAACAGTTTTATACACGCTTTAATATATAAACTATCAAAAAAATAGTTTTCAAAGAAAACTAATAATTATTTTTATTCAAATGCTACGATATAAACACTTTTTCCTATACACTGTTTTATAAACAAAATAAAAATGGTATTAAAATTATATGTAATTGATATAGCATTTCATAGCACTATAATTTTGTAAAACTTTTATACTGTTATTAACACATATTTTAATACATTTGAGAAAAGCATTGTTTAATTATGAAAAATCATTTATACATTATAACTTCATCACTTCCTAAAAATTTTATTTTTACCTAAAAATCATATAAAATAACAGTTAATTGTTATTTTATATGAAATTTTATTGTTATCTTATATGGATCATATTGTTAGAGGAAATAATCTTAATTTATTTCAAAAATAAATACAATTGTATAAAAGCGAATAAGATTCTGTATATTTTAACATGAAGTATGTTAAAAAATATAGTTTATTATCTACATGAAGATAATTTAGTACTTTTTTTGTACTTGCTATCCTTATGAGATATTAATTGTGCTAATAATTTACGCAGCTGTATTGTAAAAAATATCCACATGATAAAGCAATAAATTTAAACTCTAATAAATTCAAATTCCAGAAAAACTGGTACATGTATAAATAGGAAAATTGGAATCTGTAACAAATTCATTTTTTAATACAACTTGCCTTTTCTAAACAATATTAATTTTCTGTTAAGATTAATAGATTGATTACTGCTGCTAACATGGCAAGTCATCAAAATTTAAGTTATTTTGAACGTGATGGTATTGTCGAAATACGAGAGGAGACTTGTAATCTCTAATGATATTTGAATTTTCGTTTACCAAAGTATAACATATTCAGATTATGAAATACAACATCAAATTTTAGATAGTGTTGTGGTTAGATAAAGGACATTGGAAGGATAAGATCATACATCGATGGCTGAGAGATCATTGATACCAAAACGAGATAGACGTTCTAATTCTAAAATCTTTACAGATATCATTATTGGGGCATTAAAAAGAGTTAGAATGCATACTCTCAAGTAAGTTGTCGTTGATGTGGAATTTTGGATCAGAAATTTTATATGTGTATCGTTGTTAACTGTGAGAACAAGAAAATTTACTGCATACTTGGGATCCGCATGACCCTCATTGAGGTACTAATGATGGAAACACATATTGCCTAGTCTGATGAATTTCGTTTTGAAATGTATCTGGATGTATTTAATCAGAAAAGAACTGCTTAAATTGTTTGAGATTCTCTTAGAACATGGGTTGCATGAAGTAGCTTGATATGGAATTCATGATACATCTAGAAATAAATCTTAAAAGTAACAGATACATAAAGTGTAATTTACATCAGTTACCAGTTAAATTTTCACAAAACATTATTATATTTGGGATGCCTTTCGATTTACCATTCAGAAAATATCAACTTTGCTACTTTGGATTTATAGAGTTCAGAAGAGATTTATGGTATGGTTTTTTCTAAGATATTCCTAAGATAAAGATGAATCAGAATTATAATGCAACACATAATGCCTCATCATTTCTTCGTGTTGCTGATTGGCTTACATGATATTAAGTAAATGTATCTTTAATCCCTGTACATAAGAAAGCAATCTTTCAAATGCTAAATGAAATTATTGTAACCCTTTATCTTTCTATAAATTAAACTGACGAACAATTAAAAATTCCCTTGTTGTAGAACTCCTTAAGTGGAGTTTATGTAATGAAAATATTTTTTTAAATATCAACAAATATAATATCTTCAAGAAGATGTCTTATTAATTTTCAGAACAAAATATGTTTATGTGATATTTTCTATATTTCATTGCATATTGGCAGTCTTTAAACACAGTTAGTAGGATTTAGACTCGTCATTAAAATGTGTTATTATGCTCCCAACTAAGATTATGTTTTCATTTTTATTAAAATCCCACAACATTCATGAGACTTCATACATATTTAACACAAAAAAATTGCGTAAATTAAAGTGAAACCTTTATAAATATTTTCCTGAAAATAATATTTCTATATCTACTTATAATACAAAATTAAATTTAAATGCAAATCTTTCAAAAATTTTATTTGAATTTAAAAGTACGAAAATTATATCGCATTCAAAATTATTTTTTTTATAAACAATAAAAGATATATATTTCTCATTCAAAAGTGGAAAACAAGTGTACTTCAATGGAGTTTTATTGGAGTGCAAAATTCTATTGAATTTCTTCATATTCCTGGAAAGAAATATGCTATGCGTTATTTTCGTATCGCTGCACAATCTATTTATTCACCCACTTGTATGAATAATAACGAACATTAAAAGATGTATAATGAATGATGCAAAACTGTTTTCCCATTACCTGTGTAAGCAAAAACGGAAAAGCAGACGAGGAAATACTTTCTTTTTGTTATCCATGTGAAAGTTTTCAAGCTCAAAATGTGTGGGTGTTTCACGTAATACTTATATTTGAAGAAAATAATTGAATATTTTAAATATATCAACGAACAATTTTGAAATCTGGGTAGACAAGTTTTTATATATATTTCTCTTTGTTTGGATTAAAATAAATACTAATCATGAACGCAGTAAAGCAATTATATAATTACAAATATTTAATGTTTGAAAAATTTATAATTTTATCTCTTCTCAGAATCGGAATTTATTCTGTACAATTTTACTATATTAAATAAAGTTTTCTGCGTAAATAATATTTCTTAGTAAAATGAAAAGATATTGTATGTAGAATACAGCAAAAATTTCGTTTAACAGAAGTAATTTCGAAAATAATAAATCAAATCTCAAATATGAAAATAATACATCTATAATGTGTCGCATTTTAGAACAAAAACTAATAACCGGAATAATTTTTTTAATAAATTATTGTTTATAATTTTATAATACCTAAGATTACTCATTTAATTAGACAGTTATCAATTTAATGACATTAAGTATTACATATTCAAATTATATAAAGGAAAAACAAGAGGGATTATTCGATGGTTTAATAATATGATGACACAACCTCAAATTACAATCTGTGAATTGTCGAATATTTATAGGATTCACGATGGAATCTTTAAATCTCATGCAATTATTTTAATCTTTAATTAAAAAAGTAACTCAATCATCATTAATAATAAATTTGTTTTAGGTAAAAAATTTTTACCTAAAACAAATTTATTATTAATGAAAATACTACTTCATAATTTAGCATCAGTTGAAGGAACATTTATCAAAAAGGCTTAGAAATTCAATTTTATAGAAGAAAAGTGTTTGTTATTTATAACTTCATTTAATTTAAAGACCTGACATGGTTTTCTTTTCAGTTTTGAATCTATTCGTTTAGTTTTAATACCAATTCTTTAGCTATTTAATTGATAATACCATTGTATTTATTTGAATATACATCGTTTCAATGAGAGTTTAGATATAGATATATTTGACACATTTTTCAATACATAAGCAACATTTCCACATTTCCATCTTATTTTAACGTTTTTTAATATATTTTGTGTATATATATATATATATATATATATATATATATATATATATATATATATATATATATATATATATATATATATATATATATATATATATATATATATATATATATATATATATATATATATATATATATATATATATATATATATATATATATATAAGGTAGAATTTGATACGTTTACTTTACTTGAGAAGTGCAAGTAGTATATTCATCAGAGAAATCTGCATTATATTTTCTTTTATGTAAACACTGAATTCATGTTTTAAAATATAGTTTTTGTCTTCATATTTTCATACAAATTTTCTAGTTATCTATCCAACATTAAGCTTTGTTAAAATTATTCCTCGCGATCAAGGACTTCGTGGCTCAGTCCGTAAAGCAGCGGACTCGGGAGCCAGAAGTCACGGGGTCAAAAGCAAGTGATGCGCGTTACATAAAAATTTATTTCTAATTGCTTTATTAATTTGAGATAATTATGCAAATTCATGTAAATTTCAGTTCCCAATTTTCTACGGGTCTTCCAAGTTTGGAAAGTTCCAAAACTGTATATAAGTAGCGATTGATTGAGTAATAATAATAATAAAATTCTTGATTTAATCTTGAGAGCTTTCGTTTCCATGGGCTTAACTACGTTTACTTCATCTATGCGACAAATTGGCGGAGGTTCCGGGTACTACAACGGAAGAGTTACGCCAAAGCCAACGTATTCGAAGTCTCGCTCCTGAATTTGGTCACCTACCGGATTCGGCAAGACAATTACGGATGATGGCTGAAGGGGGGAAAACGATCAGAAGCTCTCATCTGGAGTCAGCTCTGGTCCAAGTAGCATAGCACCAATTCCAATTTTGACCAACCAGCTTCCCAGAAGCCCCTGTATATTCTCTGGGGACAACCAAGAAGACGCTAACCGGTGGCTCAATGATTTTGATCGAATAGCGAATTATAATCACTTGTGGACGACCAAATGTGTCTAGCAAATGTCATGTTTCATCTCACCGGAACAGTTCATCAATGGTTCGATAACAATGAAGACACCTTCACTGACTGGACTGTCTTTCGGAACTCCCTGAAAAACACCTTTTGCCATTCAGCTGATATAAAACGCCAAGCTGAAAGATTGTTACTCACCAGTACACAACAAATTGGTGGGACATCTGAATCTTACATTAAAGATGTACTTTCCCTGTGCCGAAAAGTTAGCTCCTCTATACCTGAAGACGAGAAAGTGGCTCATCTCATGAAGGGTATTGCATAGGACTTTTACCAGATTTTGTCCTTTCAGGAATATGAGACCACCGACGCTCTTGTAAAACGATGTCGTCATATAGAGAGTCTTCGACGAAGACGTATCGTTCGACCAATGTCTCCGCAGTGTCGGCCGAAACAGATGCCATTGATCTCAGGTCATTAGTTCGTGCAATTTTCAGAGAAGAGTTTCAAAACATCATGCCTGAAATACAGGACTACACAAGCAATGAAGCTGGGCCACTACGTGACACTGCCTCTGTGGTGCATGGAGGCTTTAGCACCACTTACAGGTTCAAGGAGAGACAAAACCACTCTTCGATGTTCGGTTCTAATCAGGCCGCAGCCAAGGCACGAAATCACCAACAGACCCACTCCTCAACGCAGAACAAACTTGTAGAAGACTGACAATAATGTGCCCCTCTGCAACCATTGCGGGAGACCAGAGCATGTGCTAAGGTATTGTCGGGAGTGACGCCGAATATTTGAAAATGCACAAGCGAGTAGGCATATCAACCCTCGACGATATATGTACACTGACTCTTTAGGCAGCTTCGACGATGATTATGCCCAGCCTACTCCTTTCAGAATTAGGAGCAGTTCACCTTACCCACGACGTTCCCTCAACCGCCGAGAGTCACAGTCACCAGTACACCATTCCAGTCTTTCTCCACGCCGACTCAATAAGGAAAACTAAAGAGGGCGACTTGTGCAAAAGTTAAGGCCGCAGTGGAAGAAAATTCTCCGATGTACACTACAGCCAAATTAAAAGAGAACACCTCCTATATCACCTCGAATAGACAGTGTATAAAAGCCCTGGTTGATTCTGGTCCCGATTATTCTGTCATATCCGAAGAATTACGGCGACAATTAAATACTCCTATGTCCTATGATAATCATAAATGATGTATTTTCATTACCTCGCATCAATGATGCCCTGGACTGTCTAGCTGGTTCGAAAATGTTCTCTATGATGGATCTAAAGTCAGACTACTGAGAAATAGTTGACGACAAAGACAGAGAAAAGACAGCCTTCTTGACATCAGATGAGCTTTATATATTCGAAGTTATGCTGTTTGGGCTATGTAATGCCCTCGCTACGTTCCAATGGATGATGGACACATTACTAAGAGGCCTAAAGTGGAATATTTGTCTTTGTTATCTGGACGATATCATTGTGTGAGCACCAAACTTCGCAGAACATCAAATACGCTTGAGGAAAGTTCTAAAATGCATTCAAGAAGAGTGGTTAACGCTAAATTCTAACAAGTGCTCATTCGGCAAAAAGTAACTAACTATACTGGGACACCTAGTTGATCACTATATCCAGATCCACAAAAAACAGTAGCTCTAGCAAAATTCCCTACCCCGGAAAATATCGCTGATGTCCGAGGTTTTCTGTGCTTATGCTCATACTGTCGACGATTCATGAAAAATTTTGCTGAGATCGCAAAACCCTTGCATGTCTTATTGAAGAAAGACGCAACCTTTTCTTGGAATACATCGCTGAAGGAATCTTCTTCAACACTTCAAAAATTGCTGACTTACGGCCCTATACTAGCACATTTCCTTCCAGACGCGGAGACAAGGGCACATTCAGATTTTAGTGGCTATGACCTCGGCGCAGTTCTGGTACAGATCCAGGGTAATAAGAAAGACCAATAGCCCATATGTCCCGGTCACTTACTACAGCTGAAAGAAACTATTCCACAACAGAAAAGGAGTGCCTTGCCATCATCTGGGCTATCAGTAAATTCCGGCCGTATCTCTATGGAAAACCTTTCACAGTAGTAACGGATCACCATTCTTTATGTCGGTTGGCGAACGTTAAGGATCCATAGGGAAGACTGGCACTATGGGCTCTCAGGTTACAAGATTATGACATAAATATTACCTACAAGAGCGGACGTAAACATTCAAATGCGAATTCTCTGTCAAGGAAGCCCCTCATTGAACCAACAATTGAAAGCAATGACGAAATCCCGTCCCTCGCAACAATCGAAGAATACGGAAAAGAACAACAAAAGGATAAACTCTCTAAGAACTAAACATAAGCAAGAAAAATTTTATCAGAATGAAGAAAAAGAGCAGAAGATATCAGTGAGCCTCTGTTGTGCAAATGTTCGCACAGTACGGACAATACAGCTCTCTTTTGCTAGCCTAGAACTAGAAATTCTAAACCTCTTAACCTCAAGCAAGAGAACTAATCTTAGGAACAAATGTGACTCAACTTACAGAAATTAGTTATTGCTTACTCCTTATCATTTAAAAGTCAGTATCAAATGAAAGCATTTTCATTTTAAAATGTCGAATTACATTCGAATTGTCCAATACGAGTAAACAAAGATCGAAAGAATGAAAAAGTAAGTAAAGATTTTTAGACAAAAACGGTTCTTTGAAGAAAAGGAAGAAAAACTGAAAGATTGGTAAATTCCAATTAATCCACACATATTCTTTGAAGAATATTCCATTTTACTCAAATAAAAAATGGGTTCATGTACTTATTTAATTAATTGATTTATGCTCTACAAATGTTTTCGTAATCATTTTTGAAAATTTGAAATAAACTTTAAAATTGTCCATATGTAAACAGCTTTACATCGGATATAATATTCACACATATTACAATCTATCTCAATTTAAGGGGAACATAACTAGTGAAAAATAAATAATTAAATATAAAACAATATATAATTAGAAATATTATTAACTAGGACTTTTCATTTTTTTTTTTTTTTTTTTTTTTTTTTTTTTAAGGATATCATAGTTGAATACATATTCAAAGAAACGATTTATAATAATTTAACGATGAAAAAAATGTTGTGATAATAGAGTGAAACTTATATTAGTTAAGAAATATAATTAGAAGTTTCTTATAAAAAGGTATTTTTATATAAATTCTGGATTTCAACTCTTTTCCTAGTAGCAAATTTGATCTAAAATATTTTTGTTTTTACTGAATACAGGTAACTGAAATACAAAAAATCATTTTTATCAGATTTGCCATTTGATTTTTTTTTTTTTTTTTTTTTTTAAATAATTTATATTGAACAAGAACGCAAAAACTGTATCCGTTACAGACATCACATTAATAGCTTATTTTCCAAATAGTCTTTTTTTTAGATAAAATACAGAATGAAAATCCTTCCAATACCATGTTGCTTACTTTCAACGACATTCGTAATAGTTCTGAGGATTATAAATAGAAAATGTAATGCTGAAGACTTGTGAGCTGAATCAAGAACAGAAATTACTCTCTTAGACTTTTTATTATATTTCTATTAAACTGCATGAAGGAAGTTGTATAAAGAATTCCATCGGTAAATTTGCTTGATGTAAAAAAATTGAAAGGAAACGATTCTTTCGTAATCTTTAATTCATCATGGTATTTCATTGAATTTTATAGATTTCCCTTTGTGAGTTAAAAATACCGTTCTTTATATTTGATGGTTTCTGATTTAACATTCGGATTTCGTAGAAGAAATTCTTTCAGAAGCTTTTGGCTTAAAGCTTCTGAAAGAATTTCTTCTAAGATATCAATTGTTTATGTCTTTGAAACCATAAAAATACACTTCTTTATTTTAGAATAGTAAATACTTCATTTTTAAAAATATCATTATATTTCGGTGATATATGTTAATCTACAACAAGATATGTTTGATATATGAAGAGTTATATATACAATAACGTTAATACATTGATATTGCATTGATTGATTGCAATTGAAAATCATGGATATTGCAAAGTGTGCCTACACATATATATATTTAAGGAAGTGAGTGTGTTGACTCTTTGGTCAAAAATTCAGAGACTCTTGTTAACTTAGTACAACAATCACACAATTCTTAGACTGTTGCCTCACTTCGTTAAGATGGCTTTCATCACAGGCTTCGATGTTCCGAAAATCTTAGCATCTACAATTACACAATGAAAGATCCAAAACTTTAAGAACATGAAAATGATCCTATTGAAATTGGATACTACACGCTGTAAAAAAAACTACATAGATGTCCAATCACTCATAACAAAACACTTTTTCGAAAGTTCATCTTTTCCTTCTAGATACCTAAGGCTTTCTTTAATATCACTTGTGAACCCTATATAAGATATTTTCTGTAGTCAAAAGGCCCCGGATTTGGCTAACACATTTGTTGCCACTTTCGGTGCTAGTGATTTTTAATTTTCTGCTTTTGCTGGATCCATGGACAATGAGAACAATAAAAATTTTGCAACTTCATGATTTTCTCAGCAGGATAAATTTAACTATATTTAATGAATATTCCATATTTGAAATACAAATTGTCTGGAGGAAACAAAGTCAAAATGTTTAGGGATTGAAAATAATTCCGAGAGAAATTAAAAATTATCAACAGAAGAAAGAAAACTGTGCTTTGGTTTCTAAGTGTCTATTGTGAAAACAGGGAATTGTAATTAAAAAATGAATTTTATTCTATTTAATAAATTTAAATAAGCAAGCTTTTTCAAAATTTAAAAAATGGCATCAAATTACTATAAATGTCCAATTGCTCTTTTTGATTCGGCTAACTGAAGCTGTTATTCATTTTGGATTTTTGATGTGAACCTAAAAATAAGAAAGAAGTTTATTAAAAACCGCAGTATAAAAGTGACTCGGGATTTTCTAAATTGCAAAATAATGAATTAAATTAAAGTGAAGTAAAATATATTAAGGGATACAAAATGTCCCGTTTCATTTCGTGAATAATATATTAAAATTATATTGAATCATTTTTGGAATCTTTGTTTTTATGTTAGAAAGCATAGCTGATTAAATACCATAAACATACCCATATAGAATTACATTTACTGCAAAAAAGGAAATAATTTCTGCAGAACATTAAGACTTACTTGTGAAATATAAAACATTAGAACTTAAATTAGTAATATAACTATTGGCTAAATAAATTTTTGATGTACATGTTAAAATAACATAAAAAAAAGATTTGCTCAAAATTAAATGTGCATGGTATTAATTGGCGTATTGGATGACTTGTTGGTAAGAAACTTACGTATATTATGCAACAACTTTTAATGAACGAGAAATATAAGCTCTTTTTTTCTGTAAATAAATATGAATGCTTTTACTATTTTCTCTTAAGAATATGGCAAGAATATTTATTCCAGTAACATCTTATTGTTACAGAATTTTATAAACTATATACTTCGTAATTTTTTAAAACAAACATACGCTTATATTGGTTTGTGAAACAATATTCATTTAATAAAGAATAAATACAATGTTTAATTTAAATTTAAAAAACTTTTACGTAAATTTCTTCAGCGAGACGAAAATAAATCATGGGTAAACAAATAAAAAATAAGGAACAGTTAAATATCTAAAATCTGTTTTTCCTTTTATTTAAAATGTTAAGGTTTGATTTACTTGCCGATTAATTGTTATTATATGTACACAAAGATTAATTGGATGGAAACCTTGGTATAAAATGGATTTCAAACCAATGAAAATTTCTATACCTGAGCTAGGAATTGAAATCATGAACTATAAAACTGAAGAAAAGAGCACATATCACTTAGCCTCTAGCTTGTGATGCTATGATTAAAAAGTATAGTCTATACAAATTTCAATAGAAAGACTTTTATATGGTAAGATGCACTGTATTTATGTGTCGCAAGGAAGAAAATATAGAAAATTGTGATACCAACATTAAAAAAAGCAATGATTCCTTTATCATTGGTAACTGTTGACAGATATGAATGGAGAAATTACTAGAAGTAAATACGAAATACGTTATCAGATTCTTTCATACATCGTCTTAAGATGTCCTAGTAAATTAGCCAATTAATTACTCATTACTTACTTATACGTAATTATTGCATAAATACATTTAAATTAATTTAAAATTTCTTTCCTTAGAACATTAAGCCTGGTAACTTAGCAGTTACCAAAGACCCGTAACCTTAAGACCCCCAGACTTGAAAAGTGAATCTAAGCAAGTTGTTCAAAATAAATTCAAATATATTATATAAATCTAATTAAATCATTTGGAGTGAATAAAAAATTGTGATTTTTCAGAAATATCCAAAAAATAAGACAATATAATAATTTTCATTCTCATAGAATTCTGACTTAAACGTAATATTCGTATCTTAAAAAGCGGTTAATTGTTTATGGTATAGTAAATATTCACTTCTTAAGGTCAAGAGAAATTTATACACTCAAAGAATTTTAATATATGTAACAAAAAATTAGAAAAGAAAATAAATAAAAATAAAAATTGAATCCTTCCAAAAGTCATACAAGCGGAAAATCTTTGGCATCAAAAGTGAAAAAATGTTGATGTTCTTAAGTACTTCTTAATTAATAATAAGCTTTTGCCTTTGAAAATATATGACATTTTTTTAAAGTGTCTTATAAGGAAAGTTACACAATTTACATTACATATTATGATTCTTTAGCTTATAATAATAAAAGTTAGTTTTTTTCACACATCAATAAATTTATAGTAAATCGATTTTTTCTACCATCCTCCAAATATTTACCGAAGAATAAGTTAAAGTTAGTTCCACAAGAATTGCTTACGTCAGATTCGAGAGAAGTGCTTGATATAATGTATTACATAATTTATTTATGGTCATTCTTGTAATTCCTTACATGATATTTGGATGATATGGGATTTTAGATATTCTCTAATTTTAAACTTACCAAAAAGTATATCTAAAGAAATATGATTCAAAATTTTTTAACTCTTTTGCATCAAATATTGCTTAGTAAAATATTTATCTCCAAAAAAATATTACCCATATTGATTTACTTGATATTACCCACATTGATTACATGTTGATTTTGTTGGTTAAGCATTCTGCCACTGCTTTTGCGGATGAGATCTAATTTCTCAATATTTTTATCTTAAAAGAGATATTGATCAACTAAAACAAATATATAAAAAGGGTATTTTCGCTTTACGCCGGAAAATATCACGGTATGTAACACAAAATTATTTTGAGCTTATTCATACAGGTCACTAGAAATTGCATTTACCACATATAGGGCTTACATGAAGGGGCTCTTAAGTTTTATCAAGCTTCACGAATATTTTCAGTATAAAATATTTAAAGAAATGCAAGAGTGCACAAATCCATAACATCTCTCTGACATTTTTGGTCATCATGTCAACGGACATATTAATGACATAATGATGAAATTATATGTGGAGTAAATGATAAGTCATAACAAGAAAATTAAATATGTATGCTGTTTGGAGGGTAATCTGATGGTGCAAAATCAATTCTCTATTCAAAATGAAAGTTTACCAAGTTAATTATCTGGGCCTTATAGAAAGTTTGTTGTCAGTATTTTGCTGTAGCCAAAGGGCTTACAACTTTTTACATGGTAGCGCAATGAGTCTCGAGAAAGTAAGAAGACATTTTGTAAGATAGTAATTGGGTATGACATCCACTGAATAAGTACAGTTGCGATCGCTTAGAACATGAATTAAAGATAAATAATAAGGGAATGCTCCGTGTCCATTGATGATATGTATAAGCTACCGGGGCATTCCTAGTGATTCACTGAGGACAGTTGAATGGTTTCAGTGTGTACTCTACCTTAATTATTCCAAAACATCTGCTATCCTTCTGGTGCATACATTCTGAAGACAGTATGCATGTGCATCCGTGGAAATGTTAAACAATCAGGAGTTTCATAAGATTCAGTTGTTACCTTCACTAAAGATTAAACTTCTACTATTCTTAACAATCAGGGTAACTTTTAACATCGCAAGAACTTTAATAGAGTTTTGGCATACATTAAATAGATGAGCTTGTTGATGTTAAGGACATCTGATTTGACTTGAGTAAGTATATTTTTGATTTTACGGTTATGAAAGTCATTAAACTATCCTTTTAAATAGCATGGTTGTGTATATGCTAATGAACCATTCTACAGTATGTTTGTTGGTTGTCAATTTGGCCATTGGCTAATTTATTATTTTATAGTTTGCATAGCCATTAGTATATAATGACCAATTTTCTGTAAACAACAAAAGCACTTAAAGTGCTACTTTCCAGTTCAGATCAATCGTATTAATATTTTAAGAAAATTGATGGCTGTGAAGTCATTGTTCTCATTAATATCCATATTTTTATCATCACTAAAGTTTCCGGGCGATATTGGAAGATGAACCTTCAAGTTATTGAATTTTAGGCCAGATTGGTGTTTATGCAACTGCCAACTTTGCTTTTTACATAATATATGCCACCAATGAGGATTTAATGCAAAATAAACATAGAATACCTAAGAACTTTTCAAAACTTTAATACGTTATATTGTGGAATAAGGAATATTTGTCAGTAAAGATTTAATATTGGATTAGGTAAAACAAATTTTCTAAAATATATATAACTTTAGTTGTGTCTTGGAAATTTTAATCCCTAAATGAGATTAAATTGCTTTACAAAAATTGTATGTTTTATTGATATTCGTGTATCAATTGCATTCTAATAGTTCTTGTTTTATAATTGTGCATATTTTTGCATATTTTCTTAAACAAAAATTTAAACTTATTAATAAACTCGACTTTAATTATCAATTATTTTAAATTCTTATTTGATAATATAAAAGTAATTATGAGTCAAAATGAGATCACATATGAGATTGAAAGGAGGCAAAATTAATTATTCTATAATCATTTATACAAACGAAAAATTAAAAACAGTAATTTTTTAATTCATTCCCGAAGAATTAATTTTAAATATTATTCATTTTTACTATGTATTTTCAAATAATTTTAATACTACTTCATTCAAATTTACTCAATGATGTAATTAATTTAAAATTAATTTATTTTAATGAAAAGTAAAATGATATTAATTTTTAGTTTAATTTATAAATTTTTAGAAAATTATTTATTTTGCTAAAGCAAAATAGCTTAAGAATTGTTCTTGACGAGCCAAGATAAAATTATATTTTAATAATAAAAGTATTTAGAGAACAATTTAATTAACTGTTGGAAGTTTTTCTTACAACTTATACTATAAATATGCTTAAAGATATTTTAATAATAAATTCCTATTATAAATATGTGTGAATACACGTAATTTCATTAAAGCTTTTTTTGAATTTCATCTATGATCACAACAGAGTTGATTTGTTTTAGTTTGGAGTTGACTCGCCCTTCCTTTTTACGTTAATCAATTTTTTAGTTTCAAATGTGAATTGATATAACTCATCAGCTGATATTCAGAATTAATCTTTGATAAATTTTTAATATATTTAACAAATAAAATGAAAATCATAGAAATTTCAGTAAATGAGAGACTCTGAAACTCAGTAAAATATATTAAATATAAAATTACTAACATATTCCAAGAATATAAATTTAAAAGGGTAAATTTATTGAATAAATAAAAATATTTTGTTTAAAATAAATACAAAGAAAGGCATAAAAATTTACAAATATATTTTTAATTTAATTCATTTTAATATAAGTTAAAGTAGAGGTATACTGAATAAAAAATACGATAGTATCAAACCTTAATTGTGTATAACAACTCTGGCTCAGATGATACTTTTTTGGATTAAATAAATGATTAAATAGGTTTCGAAGCGAATAAAGTCAGTAATGGATCTTTCAATGGGTAATTTAATTTACTGAAATTTTCCCTGTCATTTGCAGAAGCTATATGTTTCGAAAACTATTGCACTATTCTTCCAAAATTACTTTTCGAACAATGCACACAACACCCATAAAAGGAATTCTTTTAAGTGTTGTCTTTCAGAAGATTTAAATTTTTAAGTGAGTTTTCCAGGTTGGCTTAGAACTTTTGAAAGGAAATGATTACGTGGCTAGTAATTTATTTAATATAATCTGATACCAAAAAAAAAATAATAAATATGGCCTTTATAATATATTAACATCCAATTTATTGTTACTTTTTAAACGGTTAAAATTTCAAATTGCTTGTAGCTCTATTATCGTAAGAAATTGCATAGAAATTTCAAATAAAATATAAGGAAATATCATTTCAAAAATTAAAGGAATTAAATTCCTATAAATATACATTTCTCGAATTTGAAAATGTAACACCAAGAAGGAGTGGCCAGGAAATTCTTCAAATTTCAGGGTTGACGCACCTTATTGAGTTATGCAAATGATATGAAATGCGTAGCTCTCAAGCGCACTTAAGATAAGGTATAAAGGGAAAGAATCAGCAGAGTGGAGACAATACTAACTCACTTATTGCTGCCCTTAAATAATCGCAGCTGACAGACACAAGTTTTCCTCGTCTCAAAGGACGTTGTAATTGAGAATTCTAGGCCATTGTCGATGGAGTCAGTTCTATCAGACATACCAGTTTACGAGGGGCATGATAATCGGACAGAGAAGAGCAGATTGGCCGTACTGCAAATCGCAGCTGACAGACACCTGGACGCGTCCATAATGTACTCTTTGTGGGAAAGATGGTTATACCAAGGAACTGTGGAACGTTTGCAGGATGCCGGTGCAGCCCGTAGTGACGTTAACAAGCGTGGATTGACGCGTCAGACGGGAGGAGTGACAGCACTGCAAAGCACATCTACCGAAATTCTGTAGTATGTGAAAGACACCCTGGGTTTCCATACAGTTATTAAATTATCTATCATTTTAAACTACTTGGGATATTTTATATACGCGAAAGCAGAAATTAAAAATTTTAACTATAATATTTGAAAATTAATTAAACTAAAGTTAAACTTATGGGCAGCAACGGAGGCCAAAGCCTACAGTGCCCACATCTATTTTTATGACCAAGGACCTTAGATGCGAAGCTTATGTCCCGGTTAGGTAGTCAGCCTCATGCGAAACGTCTGGTTCGTAGTTCCTAAGTATGTTTGGTGAGCAAGAAGATTATAGGTATTTAAATTAAGTAGATGTAAAGTGAAATAATTTATTACATTAAGTATTTCTAGTAAAAATATTGATGGATGAAAGTTTTTCTTAAATTAGCGTAAAATTGTTATCATATGCTCCCTAAATTTACTGGGTTTACACAAATATATTTTTGAAATAAGAGAGAAAAAGTAAAGTTACAGTAAAACATCCCACGTTCGTTCTTCAAAACATTGGTTATTTAAAGAAACGAAATATAATTAAATACAATGATACAAAATTATTTTAAAAAAATTGCATTAAAGGAAAATTTATTGCAAAGTTGCAGGATTAAAGGCATAAAATTTTAAATTATATAACATTAAAAAAATATGTAAATGTTAAGAATAAAAGTTATGAAGAGGATTATTTTTAATGAAAACATAATTATAAGAAATCCTTTAAAATGATGGTAAAAAATATATATATCCGATTACGTCTAAGATTCAAATTCAAATGATCTTTTATTCCCTATAATTATTCTAATTCTATACTCATAAATAAAATAATATAGTTATGTAACTGATGTCCATATTTAACATAACTTTTCAGAGAAACAAACATTTTTGACATTAAAATAATATGTATTAATATGTAAGTTACATACAACTATAATAAAGGTAATTAAAATAATATTAATATATAACTTATAATTGAAATATAATTCTCATTTCATATTAAATATCTAAATGAAAATTCCGGTTAATACTATGTTAATTTTATTTGTTTTCCCATCTTGTACTGATACCGTAAAAAACTCAATTCATATTCAGCCATGAAATTCTTATGGTAAATTTTTTCTTATATTACAAAGTAAGACAAGTACAAATTGCTTACCTTACTAACATGGCACGATTCCTATATATATTTCAAGAAAATTATTTCTCGCATTCTGTAGTTTTTTTTAAAGAAATAAGAAATAAAATATTTAATTCAAATATAAAATAGTTTATTTAATAAAAATATACTACTTGTTAATATAAACTATCATCTTATATTAACAAGTAGTATACTTTTACTATTTAACAAAATAGCTATCTGTAGTCTAATGTACCATTGTATGAAAAGCATACATTTTTGTAAAAAATTAACTGTACTTTAAAGAGTTTATTTTGGTTTCATAGAATATGCAAAGTGGAAAATTTTCAGATTTATATATATATTACTCGAAAAAAAATTACAATGAACTTTATAGTTATAATAATATTTTCTCACTAAGTTGAAAAGCGATCCTTTTTTAGGTTTTACTTAATGTACTAAAATAATGAGACATGCAATTCAGTTCAGTGGGTAAATTGTAATGTTTATTCACAAAAAAATACCTAATTAGACAACAATGCCAGATTTTTTTACTAAAAAAAAACAGCAAATGCAAAACCTTTTTAAAAAGAACATGAACACTTTTGATTTAACTAAGTTGGAAGAAATAGGAGGTCATGGTATGCATAAATAAAACCTTTTAATCTCAGTTTTCATTTGATGAATAGAATTGATTAGTAAAATAACATATTTTTGTGTAGAAAATTTATTTTTCAAAATTCATAGTTTTATGATTAAAAATTACTTTTTATGATTGATATATTTTTAATCAATTGTAAACTATGCATTTCTTTATTATACTAATTTCTCATAATCATATTAATCGAAAAAAACACATTTTGGATAAAAATCTGTTCTAAATCTTAGGATAATTGAATTAAATAATATATCTTGAAAAATTATGTAAAGTTTAAAAAGTTATTTATGCTTTTGAATAATTTATAAATAGAAAAATTATTTTATAATAAATACTTAAATATTATATCTAATCCCAAATGTTTTAATGTAATCACTTGAGAGGTAAATTTTAATGTAGGTACAAAAATTTCGAAACCATCACTAGCCTTTCATGTAAATAATATTGTAGTAAATAGATAGTGAAAATAGACTAGAAAATTATGTAAAGAATATAAGTTACATCATTTTCGCATCAAACTCCACCTTCTGTTTATTTTATCTTTATGCATACTGTCGTTGAAAACTAGAAAATACACAAGTGTGATGAGAAAATATTTTTCTTATCATTTGTATCTGTAAAGGGGAAAAAGCAGTTTAGGGAATTAATTTTCTTACCGTGTGAAAGATTTTACCCTTGAATTATGTAAAAATTTTGTATAAATAGTATTTTTTCAAACAAAATTCGAAAATAAACTTGATAAATATATAAAAATGAAGAAATAAAAATTATATAAAGAAATCTTAATTAACATCAAAGACGCAATTTTAATTAGGAAAACAAAAAAAATTGCATATTAATTTTATTATCTTGAATGATAGCTAATTTTTAACAATATAGCTATTAACAAAATTTACTTTCTATAGTTATTTTCTCAAAGATCTCTGATTCTATAAAATTTTATTGATACTAAATATTGTTCACATTTCTTATTCACTATAAATGCATCCATTGAATTGTCCAAATAATTAAAGAAATTATTTTTGATAGATGGGCTGGCCATGTTATTCGTATGCCAACTGAATGCATCCCTAAAAAAATCTTTCTTGCAAGGCCAATGGGAAAGCGTTCCAGAGGTAGGCCCAAAATCAGATGGATTGATTGTCTTGATAGGGACTTTAACACTATTGGAACATCTAATTGGAAAAGTGCTGCTGAGTACAGGCCAAGATGGAATAAGCTCATTGAGAAGGCCAGGACCCACACAGGGTTCTAGTGCCATTGTTGATTGATTGATTGATTATTGATAGGAGTTTCCCACTTAAGTTTCCTTAATTTTTAACAGTTTGCTATAACTTTTTTTACCAATTTTGAGAAGTGTAATTGAATATAGTGTTTCAAATTTAAAAAAAAACAATAAAATAAAGGGATCAAAAAATTTCACTACAATAATATTTTCATCTTTAATAAATCACAATTTACCTACAAAAATTGTGATTTCCTCATTACAAGCTTTATTTTAAGGCAGTAATGTAGTGAAAACGCAAGAGATACTTCTTTATGTCAGCATTCTTCGCCAAATCATTGCGCATTTGAACATAAATTGTCATCTAATGTTAAATAGAAATCTGATATATAGAGGAATTTAATCATGACATTCTGATAAATAAGCTTGTTTACAGGTTTCTTCATGCCATTTATTATATTTTTTATATTTTAAATGTATATTTATCTAACTTGCAAATGCAACGCAGTTTTATTTTTTCAATGTATGTGAAGTGTTGACTTCCCGCCTATGCAATATATAGATTTTCTGACTCATAATGCATTCATGTTTATAATATTTATATATTGCTGTTCCTGTACTACCTACATCTTTTCAAAAGTACTATAGAAGATACATCTGAAAAATTTGCATTATGTAACAAAAAAATTATGATTTTTATTTTGAAGAGTTTAGGAAAAAAAGATATTTAAGGAAAGATTCCTATTTTAAATAAAAAAAAAACTTCTCGTTTTGTTTTCTGTATAAATATTACAAATTCCAAACATAAATAATTTTGATAATTTAATGTATCATTTGCTTACATTCATTAAGAGAGTCATAAATGTTTTTTATTTTCTTATATTTGTTATGTTTATCTTGTGTTATGTATATTTGCATCCGTAATTTTTAGCTCTATTCATTTCTCTTTCATGTTCTTGTTCAAATTTAGTGTTATCGTTTACGCTAAGATCTAATTCAAGATGAGTTTTACCAATTTTAATATAAGCATTTTAAATATTTAATAACCATTAATATTTTTTTTAATTTATACGCCTTTAAATCCTGTTAAGCTATACTGACAAGAAGATATAGTCAAAAATTATATAAAAATTAGAATATGTGCAAAAGAAATCATTTACAAGAGTCTTGAAAGCATGCGAATTTAAATTTTTTGAGATGAGTGCTATGGATTTTCCTCCTTGAACCACTAAACTAAAGATTTATCTATGAGACTTGTTCTTGATCAATCAGTAAACTTATAATTTCACCCAATTTCATTTTACGAATTTGGTTTGAGAAACATTTATCTTTCCAAATGGTCATAAATTCAATTTCTGGCTTAAAAAGATTCCAAGATGGAGCTAAGAACCATGTTATTAAGTAATGAAGTGAATTACCTTCGTTACTGCAAGTTCATTCAGTTGAAGAGGCCAGGTAGAATTTATGAAAGTAGGAAGGAAAAGAACATGTTCTGTTAAAAAAGGAATTTCATTTCTATTCTAATAGAGCAAGACACACTTTAGACAATAAAGATTAATTTGTAGATCATCCTTTTGGTCTTTCTATTCTTCCAATAATTTTGCAATGAATCCAAAACCCATTTTAGGTTGCTTTAATCCAGACACACTTTAGAGATGTATGGAGGGCAATAGATTCATTAGAAGACGTTGCTGTTTCCACCAATTTGTCACTATTTTCACTGTCTTCGACGCGAATTTGGCTTAAAGCAGTCTGATGTTTATGTGGATGTTTTCTAAAGATTTTGATAAATTACTCAGGCTGCTGGACTCTTTTTGAATAGGGTAAGAAATTATTTAAAGCTAGCTTGACTGTTTGACCATAGGGTGACTGGAGGATGCAGGTTCTTGAGTTGATTCATTGTTTTTTATAGGGTATATTTCAGTTTGTTATTCGAAATTTCCATCTCTTACTTTTGATCACCACGCTGAGATTGTACCATATTATGGGAATAAGACCATGTTATACCAACTTCTTTATCCAGTTTGAAGCCATCATAGAGAATTTGAAACTCTTTGGTTCTTTGTGGGAATATTGGTTGCTTCCATAAAAGGGATTTTGAATTCTATAACGAAAGAAACTATATGAGTTGTAACTATATTTATTTTTACCTATATAGGTTAATGATGGAAGAGACGGGCTGAGTATTAAATATAGCCACCATTTAATTTGATATACTTGGCTTTTTGTCTTCAACTTCGATACTTGTGCTCAAAAGGAGCTAACAGTTATTACTTGGATAAGCGTTGTTAGTGTTTCTTTGAAAGATTTAGTGATGTATAGATAGAACCTTCATTGAATGGTGTTAAGTTTTGAAAAAGAAAGTGTTCAAAAGTGCTGCTGTATGAGAAAGCATTCCTTCAACAAATGTTGCGTATAAGATGTAATTAATATTTTAAAGTAATTGCTTTTGTTTTCCATTATTTTGCTGAACTTTTCGTGATATTTTATTGTTTTGAAAGTTTATATGAGTTAAGGAAAGCAATTATATTTTTTATCAAAGACTATTTCTAGAAATTTCCTTCTGCCAGCATTTTATTCTAGGATTTTTACTCTATGAGTATTTATGGGTCATACTTTAGCTTTATTGTAGGAAGGTATTTGGAATTCTTAAAGGAAATTTTAAGTTTGTATTCATCGCTCTAAGATTTGAAGACACTCAGAGCTTTGTTTGCTTCCTCAATTTATTTTCCCTCTGCGTGCTATCATAAATGTGAAGACTTCGATGAAGGGATAAGAAAGAATGTGAGAAAGCCGTGGTAGCCTAGTGATTAGGACCCGAAAAGGGTGGGGTTCGATTCCAAATGCCGCCAAAGATCCACCTAGTACATGCCATATACGTGCTCATTAAATCCGTGGAATAAGTCCTGTGGTCGGTCGTTGAGCAGATACCATGGGTGCAATGGATGGAGAAAATTTCCCCTCCCTTCAGATCAATGTCAGAAATGAAGAAATGGATCTTCTGATGGCGCCGTCTATCGGAGGATTTGAAAAGCAAAATCATACTTTTACCTTCGTAGTGCTCTGATTAAACGAAAGACGCACCCGACTGACTTCAATTCTCATAACCAAGACATAGTGGCTCTTTTGGTTTGTCCACGTGTCATTAGTAACAACTCAACAAGAATATCACTGTCTTCAAGCAGGATTTTTACAATGGTATCCCAATATAATTTCCAAGAGATATTTGCAGTCAAATTCCAGGAAATGGGTCCATTACATTATTCTTGAGGGCATTCAATCTTTTGGTTCCATGAAATGTCTTCCGTATTAATCATAAGAATTGTTTTTCAGAAAATCTATCAGATGGTTGATTATCAGATCTCTGATGTTTTCGGGTCCAGTTAGTTTTATAAATGATATTTTTAATGTATAATGTTGAATGAATATCAGTTACAACTAAGTTAATTATTATTAGTGATATCTAGTGATTTGGAGAATTGTGAGAATCAATAATACTAATAAATGTTTTACTAATAAAAATTTTTAAATGGTAAAAAAAAAGATAAATTGACTATGTAAACCTTGTTTAATCCTGTATTGTAATGAATAGATTGCAATTGATATATAGTTTAACAAATACATTCTTTTGACGTATGCAACCCATTATATTAGATTCAGTAAAGATTTGAGAAAAGTTGATTGAAAAATTCTATAATATTCTCATATATTTAAAAAACGTTTTGTGTGTTGAAAAAAAAATGACGCCATTTTTCTTATCTGAAATTATATGAATTAAATCATTATTAAATTTCATTAGTATTTTGGTAAATAGTTCTAATTTTATTATATGTTAAATAAAAATAATAGTAATAATTTTTAGTCAATAACTGTATGTCAACTACCTGAAACGTTTCTACATTACTGAAAAAATAATTTGAAAAAGTAATAGAATTCTCTTAAGCATTTGCTCAAAATATAAATTAATTGTATTACTTTTGTATTAATATTTATAAAATATAGATTGAATTAGAAAAAAAATTCAAGTATTTTTAATAATAATTTAACTGTAAATAACTGCTTTTACAGTTAATTCTTTCCTGTCTTTATCTTTCTATCTATCTATCTACCTTTCTGTGTATGAATGAGGTGTGAATGGTTGCCTACCCTATAAACGGGTCCCTATGGCATGTGTGTACTGATGCAGTCGGACTCCATACTAAATATGGTTCAGTATGAAAAAGAGGAGCAGCGCACTCCATATTGTCAGCCTAGCTCGTACAAGACAAAAAAAAAAAGAATGATTTTTCCTACTTTCTTGCCATGTCTGTTTATTTTATTCAAAATTTGACGTTGATTGCTTAATAAATGTTTAAAAACAAGTTCTAACTAAGTTCATCTATATTTTCTTTGAAACAGATTAAAATTAAAGAGAAACCGGAAAAATATTTCAGGAAATAGATGTCTCAAATATTAATAAGGATAAAGATTCTAATGCGTTTTTCTAAACTTTTAAATTTTGAAATTAACTTTTGTTGAAACAGAAATGACGAAAATGCTTAGAATATT
Source organism: Latrodectus elegans (assembly GCA_030067965.1). Classification (NCBI taxonomy): domain Eukaryota; kingdom Metazoa; phylum Arthropoda; class Arachnida; order Araneae; family Theridiidae; genus Latrodectus; species Latrodectus elegans. Next base: position 80,114,138 of record CM057814.1, on the reverse strand, counting down.
AGAGCTGAAATCTATTTTATTACAAGTACTTTTTCTATACATTGTGAAGCTTCTGAGCATTTTTTATTTATATTTTGGATGTTCCATGTTTTTACTGTACAAAGTGATAGCCAATAATATTTGTGATTTCTATATGAGTATATAAAAATTCATTAAAGTATGAACTAATTTTTATTGAACTTATTAAGAAAAGTATTTTTTAAAATTAATTCCTTAAAAAAATTTTACATTTAAATTTTAGTTTTGTTTATTTATTTCAAAAATAGCTTTATTAAAGGATATTCATAAGCGAAATTTATGCATAAGTGGAATGAAATTTGACATAAAACTTGAAAATATATACATATGATTTTTCTTGGAAGTATAATTATTTATAAATTTGTTAATGTAAAAATTCTTGATATAAGACTTTTAACAAAACTTTCTAATGCAGAGAAAATTAAAAATACTTTTTAATTTAAAATATGTAGTCTTTATAATCTAATCAAACAAACAAAAGATTGCGGCAGTATAATTACTTCAGAAAATCAAAAAGAATACAAAATTATAAAATATTACTTCGATGAAAGTATTAAATGATATTTTTTACGCATCTAGAAAATAATTTGAGTAGTTATCAGTTTTCTTCAAGTTTAAGAATTTAAGAAAGTTGTAAACAAGTGTTTGTTTATCATTAGAAAAATCAACAATTATTTTACATTTTTTACTCTAATAAAAAACTAGGGAAGATAAATATTCAATCCATTGATTAAAGTTTAATTTATTATCCGAAGTTATGAAAAATATACTGTTAAAATTTCTAAAGTAAAAAAAAGTATATCTAGTTAAATTTCTACTTGGAGATACGAAAACGTGTGAAATCCCATTTTTCAAGTAAAGTCTTAGAAGTAAGCTCGGGACAGTTATTCAGACTAAAGAAAATGAATAATTTGACAAGTTATTGAAATTCAGAAAATTGTTTCGCATAATTTTAATAAACGAAAAATCTTTATTCAGAAGTTTTGCTAGTTTTATGAATAATTTACACACGTTTTCAAGCAATGAAAATTAATAGATTATGGAACTTATTCACATGTTATCAATTTGTTTACTCCTAAATAATTACTTAATTATGATTAAAAGGGTATACTAATATTTGGTAAGTTTTAATTCCATATATTATATACAATCTAAGTTAAGCCTATTTTGAACAAGCATATATTTGCTTTAACATAAATTCCTTGAAAAAATCAAGTATACGTATGTTAAGAAAAATATAAAAAACTGTGATCATATATTTACATAAATATAATATGTGGAATTCTGATATGTATTTAACATGATATATTATCTAGATTGCATGTGTTTTGGCCAGGAACAAGTTAGTTCCAATTTTTCATTATTAATATAATAAAATAAAAACAAACATCCGTAAAAAAATTAATTTTTAAAAATGCATGTAAAAAATAAGTTATAATTTGTAAAAATAAACTTTTTATGAATTAATTATATTAGTACTGTATTTCAAAAATAATAGTGAATAATTTTAATTTCAAAAGTGGTAGCAAGAACACACAAATTAAGTTATAATATTTAGAAACTGATATAAGTTATTTTATTCTCTATAATTTTAAACTCATAAATTAAGCAGAACTTATAGTTTCACTACGGTTAGTAAAGAGCTAAGTGCCAAAAATTGTTTAAAGTATTTTTATATCCACCACGTAATTTTACTGTTGTGAAGAGTTTTAATAGATTATGGAACTTATTCACATGTTATCAATTAGGACACCCAATAGGTTCCAAAGTATTTATCTAAATATAGAAGGCAGATATGCAACACCCATATCCGTTGTTCAAAATAGTACCTTCTTTGAAAAATCTTATCTTACTACTTGGTCTTGCTAAGACTCGATGAAGTCTGAAATTATTGTATAGTTATTATTTATTGCAGTATATGAGAAGTTATAATATAGAGGCAAATAAAGCACAACAATTATTTAAGCCTTTTATCAAATGATCCAGGTGTTGTATAAAGATTTAGAAATATTTTGAAGACATATAATATTTTCCGATAATGAATACTTATATTTTATGCATATACATACATACAAGAAAAGCCAAAAGTTCATGTAAATTGAAATAAAATTGAGGTTTGGTGAAACATAATCACATTCTTTTAAAAACAAAATAATTTAAATATGACCAATAGATAACGTTTGCATTATGCAATTATGCAGCGATGCAATATTAAAATGAGATCAGATACTGGGAACGAATTTATCGTTTCTTATAGGCTGTATACAATAATCGAGTTTTTGTGATTAAACTTCTCTGCAAGTTTAACATGTTTCTTAAAAGGTAAACTTATGACAATTATACAGCGAAATTTCTGCACATTCAAGGGAATCAAAGTGAATTCATTCAAAATTATTGAATGAAATTCCAAGCTCAGTACGACGTTTTGTGTTGATGGGAAGTCAGGAGGACTGTTCATGAAGTGGGAAATCCTCAGCTAGCGCATATCATGTCTGCATTGAGCAAAGTCTTTTAAAAAATTAATTAATCTGTCAAGTATTAGTGAAGTATAAAGCTTAAAGGAAATCAAGAATTCATCAAGCGTCGATCTGACATATTTTGCACCAAATATTGAATTTGCATCCGGACAAGAAGCATGCAGTTCAATTCTTATTCACAGATGATAATAAAGAAAACATTTTTCTCAAGAAAGTTTGCCCAAATGAAATTAAACAACAATATTTACTGAATTCTAAGTATACGGATGAAACCAGCTTAACACTGCAAGAAGACGTCAATACGCAAAAAAAAAATATATATCTGTATGGCATCAAATTTTTGCATGTTGGATGAAAAAATATCCCTTGTGATTTATTTGCTATCGTTTTACAAACCATATTATTGGAATTTTTTTATAAGAGGATTCCACTCCTCTGTATTTGTAGGGAAATTTTGTTATGTTACTATAGAATTGCATCCTATGCTTTTCGTATATCAAGATGTACCTACCATCAATTTCAAGCTCGGTAATGAGTTACCTTGCATTTCTATTCAAAAAGTTATTTCTTGAATATTTCGTGGCAATCCAAATAATTAGTTGAAGATATAACGTTTGTTACGTGAAATCCCCAATTGTTAGACTTGAATCCCGTCAGTCTTTTAATGGTGTTTATATTTAAACTCATGTTATAGTAGGCTTCCCTTTTTCAACTTTCTTAGCATTGAATGATGACGTTTGACATGCTGTTGAGAATATCAACGCCCATATGCTGCATTCATTTGTTCATTAGCGCTGTATTTTTATAATGATTTCTGTTTTATTCCTAAGTGACATCAAAAACTTCTCCAATTGAGGACATTTATGAATCATTTGGAACTTTATTAAACAATATGTCAGTTCTTAATAGGAAGAAATTCTAAAGGCCCTCTGCTTATATTTCAGAAGATCATAATAATTTCCGAATATTACATATTTTATCATGCAGATTTCACAAAATCACAAAACTTCATATGCATATTTCAAAACGCTTTCAGATTTGCATATTTATTAATAAGACAGTTCATCTTCTTTTACGAACTGAAAAAGAATTAATAACTGGTGATGTGATTGTTCTTGTAATAAAAAAATCATATATAAATATTACAAGAAATATGTAGGGAGTTCTATATGAACAGAGCAATTACTGTAATTGCTGTTTAGTTGATGAAGTTTTTTTTTTCACTTTTATCGACATAGTTAATTTGATAAACAAAAACATATATTACCACTCTGAACGTTAATTATGAATTTTCATATAAATTGTTAATTTTTCCAAATTTCCTACAGTAACACTGACTGAAATGATTACAGAACCTAAAATTATTGATTCTCACCCCTTTATTCACTCATTGATGCACAGATTTTTTATGAGCACAAATAATGATTCCTCTTTGTAAGGTACCTGAGTTCTAAATTTTATATTAATGTGCCAAGGGATCAGTAAAATTCTAGGGAATTTAAATAAATAAACAGACAGACAAATAAACAAATATTAATACATATGTAATATATGGGTATTTATGCATATATAATATCATTCGCTTTCTCGAAAATTTGTAAAGAATCCTGTATTTTGCTTTCTTTGTGAAATTTGTATAAGTATATTGTAAGATAATTTATTTCTTGTTTTATCAGTAATATAATAGCGGATTTAAATATTGTTTAAAAAAATTAATTGATTATACCAAAAAGAGAAATAAATCTAGTGAAATCAACACTTCAAAATGCAAAACATTTATAGTAATATAAAGCTTGAAAGTAATGATCTAAATTTAAGAATAAATATTTTTTCAAAATTAGTTCATGTGAACTGTTTAAAATTCAAAAACAAATATATTTCACTTATTGAATGTAAAAATGTGCGTAAAAATCCATATGTATTTATATTTTTAATATTATACATTGTACATTTCCCTTTATAATTATCTTTGTAATTTTGTGCTTTGAAAATTTCCCGATATAATTATTTTTGTAAATATTGTGCATTTTCTTTAATAATTAGTATAATATATTCACACTGGAAATTTTTCCATTATTATTCTTAAGGAATTTCTCTATATTTTTGTTAAATACTATTACTTTGCAACTTGTTATAGAATTATATATACCTTAAAATAATATTGTAATAGTACCACCCAGAAAGAATAGTTTTGAAACATTGGAGAATTATTGAAATAAATTATAATTTTCATTAAATAAAGTCATTAAATAAAAAATGAATAAGTTTCAAATGGAGCAGAATATTTTCTAAAGTCTAGATGTATCCTAAATGTAAGAGACTTTAATTTTTATACAAAATCATTTTTGCTTTTTTCTAAAATACATTATTTTTCTTTCAAAATTATAAATAAATTGTTGCTTTGTCTTCAAAACATTATTATAAAGTGTTTACAAGAAAATTCACTATGTTGCATAAAATAGAATCATTTAAATTAAAAGTTAAAAAAATTAGTTTTATAAAGAGACTGGAAATTTTTTATGTGACACATAAGTACAATCCTTAGGCGTTCTGAAACAGTTATTTATAAATTATCGCTTTATTTAATTAAAGAAATTGAAGTGAATTAAATGAAAAATCTTTTTACCTGGAGATATTTTATATAATCCCATTATACTGTCAATATGTTGTGAAAAATTAACTTTAATTCCTACCGGTTAGAGAAAAATAAATATGAAGTTTTTCATATAATTTTTACTGATCAGATTTTCTTCAGTGTTGATATTTATTGCATACTTTCATTTTCATTATATAGCTACCTAGACAGGAAATTCTATCTGATATGATTAAACTTATTGAATGATATAAATGATTCATATACTTTCTCAAAATAACATTATATAATCCATATTATCTAAAATATTTACGATGGCAATACTTTTATTTTCCAGTGGTAAATCATAAAAATGTCAGAATCATTCTTATGAGAACTTCATTTAAATTTTTTTTTACTTAAAAACACATTCATATTTTTTTAAAATATTGTTTAAGTTATTAAGACTCAACATATTATTGCAATGTTACCTACGAGGCAATAAACAAAAGTTCATATTTTGTGTGAAAGAGTTTTCCTAATTAATACGTAATTTTCTTTTAAATATAAAGTGAAATAATTGATAAATATTCTGAATTTCTGTATTAAACTGACAGCACGTATTTCTTAGAAATACAGATTATGCATAATCACACACACACACAAATGAAAGATTAAGCATAATCAATTTATTTGTTTATAAAGTCAAAACTGATTTTAATTCAATAAGTCTGTAATCAAAATTGATTCTAATTCCATAATTTTGTAATCAAAGAATGCACATAAAAATATTAATCTTTTTCTAATAATTTTTCATTACGAATTAGCATATTTTTAAATGTATTGATATAACTTTATCTTTATAAATAAATTAAAACGTTGAAAATAATTTTTTTTTTTTTTTTTTTTTTTTTTTTTTTTTTTTTTTGAATTTTAAAGATGTGTTCATAGCATTTCACATTTAAAAATATTTTCGTCAAAACATATGATACATTTTAATTCAGAAAAATAATTCCATTAATATAAATATACTATTATTAATACGTTTCAAAGTCAATACATTTATTTATGTACAAACAAGTAAAGGAAAATTCTATAAAAAAAAGTTCTGCTCATTTACTTCTTAGAAATGTTACCTTTCTGTATCATATCTGATCGTGTAAGATTAGATTTCTTTGTATTTAAAACACTTTCACAAGAACCTAATACTGCAACATTTAACGAACAGAAAAATTTAAGTCGTATAAAACGGTTTAGTTATCACACATTATAATTTTGAATAAATTCAAGAATGATTGTTGAGTTTAATGTTGACTTCTGAAACTTTTATGTGTGTGTGAAAAGAAGTTATTTATTTACATGATATTTGCTTATGTAAAGTGAAAATTTCACTGAATAATGATTTAGTAATTGCTAAACCTAAGTTCTTACAATTGATTGACGAAACTTATTTTAAATACGTTATGCGTTTTCTTTTAAGGAGTTTGAAAAAACTGAATACGATTCAAAATTGTAACATTTAAGTTTCCTTCAACTATATACTTTTTGAATAATCAGAAACCACAGTTTATTCATCTGATAGTAATTATTTGATCGTATTTTTATTCTTAAAATAACGCAGTATAAAAATACGTAGAAACAGAAGATACATAGACTGAAATGACACTTACAAATAAAAACGCTTTTATGCTTGGAACTGATAACCATTAAAATAGAAAGAATTTCTGTTACTAACAAAACAAAAGTTCAGATATTACCAATATTTTCTGAAGCAAACTTCACAGGATATGAAAAACTCCAGTCATAAAATTTCAGTACCACATAAGTACACTCCAAAGAATGCATTCTTAAATAATTCATTTCATTTTGGAAAAGGTTTTATTCAAATTTCAAACGTGAATGAAAACATTTTTCATATACAGAAAACAAATTTCTAAGCGATGAATTTTGTTTTCTTAAAAACAGCAAAAGTAAAAATGACATGTGTCTGAAAATTATTTAAATATACATCCATTACTAAAATAAAGACTCTTTAAAAGAATATATTTTATTGATTTTCAATAATTAAAAAAATATATATTTAAATTCAGTAATAAAAAATTGAATCACTTTTATTTTCCAGAAAAAAGCTATTTAGAATATTTTTCATGTTTAGTGTGTATTAGAAGTTAATTTTTATGCACAAAGAGCATTTTTCTAAACTTAAAAATATTATCTGGGGTGGTAGTATTTAATTAATTCTAAAATAGCTTGTACATCATAAATGTTGAGCTTTCAGAAATTTTCATATAATTATTTAATTTCCAAAAACTACTCTTGTATAATCTATAATAACCCTTTTTTAAAAAGACTTTGGAAAAGTGAGCATCTTTATTAATATTAAATATGCGTGTATTTCAACCCATCCTTGGCAATCAAATGCACTCTTAACGATAACATTAGTAGCTGAGGAAGTTTGTAGGTTATATAACATGTTTATATATTCTACACATGCATGAATAATAAGAATGTCTTTCTGAAATGGGAAATATCTCTGAGCTTAATGTGATGAAATTTAGTGTTTAAAAACTATAAAAATACTTGCTATCTAGATTAGAAAGTCCGAAATATAATAAATATAAGTAATCCGTTGTTTTCAGGTAATATCAGTAAATAATGATTAATTAGGTAAGGAAAAGGAAATAAACTTCGGAAATATCTAGATGAGTGAGAAGATCAACAAGCTGTCTGAAAATTTGAAGGATGTTGAGTAAACAATAAAACTAATTGTATCTAATAATCTTTATGCATGTGTCTTGCAACATAAAAGAATGTATCTTTTATTTGTTGTTATTCCGTAATTCTCTCTCTCTCTCTCTCTTGCTATATATATTTTGTGACTTAAATACAAAGTATTTTTTTTAATTCGTTTTCTTGTATCAGTTGCAAATCGTTAAATATTTATTTATGTGATGAATGGGAATATAATTTTTTATTAATTTATTCATATTACAAAAATGAACTTTAAAATAATGATTTACATATTATTTTCATCATCAAATGTAAAAAAAGTATCATTAAAGAAGGAAAACTTGACAATATTTTTATCTTGCTAAAGTTTTACAACTTGTCGCATGAAAACTGTCTTAAAAAAGAGAGGGGTGTTCATGAAAGTTACACTTCATTTGACTAATGTTATTCGAACATGTAATATGTTATTTAATTCATAATGTATAACAGTTATATTATTGCAACTTGTTTTTATTTTATAGTTTTTCTCAAAATATATGATTAGCTAAATGAAACAGGGGCACAAACAATAAAAAAATTACTTATGTTCCATTTCTTCCTATATTTTTTTAATTTTCTCTAAAAACAATCATAAATAAGTTTTTTAATGTTTTCAATACAGATGACGCTCTGATGGAATTATCAAATACAGGATAAAACTGATCTCTTAATATTTACATAATTTAGTTAATTCTCATTTAAGAGAAAACAATAAATATATCACTTTATTTATAATCTTTCAATTACTTCTTATGGAAAATATTTACGAGTATATTTTATAATTAAATTAAATTCTCTTATAAATTTTTAATGCTTATATAAAATTATTGAATAATGTGAATTTTTAATGTTTTTATACAATATGTACCACAGCAATTTCTATAAACATTTATGAAAACAATATGACTGGCATTCATCTTTAATTGGTAAAAATAGTTATTTTATATGCCGGTCTTTTGCTTTAGGACTCATATTAAATATTTATTACAAAAGTTACACTTTGATCAAAAATATTATTTACTCTTTGACTTAACAAATCATATATTGGTAAATTTATAATAATTTTAAAGAACTTTGCAGGCACTTTTTACCGGCATTTACAGACAAAATAATGAATTATTTTACTTTTACAATATTTATTAATTAACTCATTGAACTTGTCATTATCGGGAAATATCATTGCATTGTTTTCCAATGTTAACAGTCTATATTAGTGAGGATTTCAAAAGGAAGATATTTAAATCTTTCGCGAAAATATTTTAAATGTTCACAAACTTTTAAAACTGTTTTGTCTTCATTTTCAGAAAATATTCTATTCGTTTGAATCGATACAGAAATAATTTGAACAAATTCTGTAATCTAAATAGTTCTTTCTTCGACCTAAGTGAGAGGTAAAAGCAGCAACTACATTTAAAAAATAGGCTTTTCCTGTTTTATCGCAAGCAACTCTCTCAAAAATATTTTGCTTCTTTAAACTTCTGAATAGAAACGGAAAACTATTTTATCAATACTAATGTTTTACAATATCGTTTCTGAAGTTATTTATAAAATTGGAAATCTAAAATCAATTAGTTTTAAAATATTTTTCATTCAGCATATGAACGGGAATTACTTTTCAGTGTAAATATAATTATATATTATTATAAAGATATTTTTATAATTTGCATTGAAAATGCATCTTATTTACTCCTACAATCTCAGTTAATCTAAAACTGGAACTCTTTGCCTTTCTGAATAATTCAATTAATATTATTATGAATAAGCATATCTTATATTTAATATATTTCAAGAGATTTTTAAAATATAATATTATATCTTGTTACACTTTATTTTAATTTTAAGCAATTGATTTTATGTATTTTAGCTGATTAAAATAAAATAAGGAATTATTAAAATTTTTATCTGGAATAGAAAAATATTTCTTCAACATACATATAATACATATCCAATTGTCTTTTATCAATGAAAACGCATATTTTAATTATTTGTTTACATAATTTCAGATTTCACTGTGATTCACCCAGCTTGGTGATGCAAAATGACGACTAATTATCAAATAGCATTTTGTGTCTATTTCTCCCCAGGTGGCTCCAATGTTTCATTACCTTTCAATTTCTGATTTGTTTATTTGTTAATACTTGAAAGGCATTGCTTAGATAACATCTTGTTTATTTATCACTTTGACGACAAAATGATTTAACTACAATATCCCATTACTGTTCCCGGGTGAACCTTTACAGGGACAAGCTTGGATATTTATTGGTCGAATTTGATTACAATAAAAATTGTTTGTCAAATGAGGTAAGACAAACACATTAAAGAACTTTAAAATGTACTCTTTTACAAAATTAATTAGTTGTAATGAGTTGGCACATAAAAATTTATTATTTTCATATGGGAATTAGTGAAATACATTCATCAAACAGACAATAAATCATTTTTCTGTTTACACTTTTCATATCTTAAACAAAAACGTTGAATAAAATTTATTTTAAAAGCAAAATGTTTTGTCCAATTTTTTAAATTAATATTTATCAGGTAAATATCAATTGTTTTTAAATAGAACAAAATTTATTCATGAATAAAAGTTATGATAGTTTATTATCTTATTCTACAAATAATTTTTTTTCGCTTTTCACCGACTGTTAAGCAAGATCATGGTTGCAATTAATCCATAGAAATATTTATGTAAAACTGTTTGAAGGCCTAAGCAAAGATGTTCCATATTCACAAATTGGTTTTAATTTTAAAATTAAAGCAAAAAAACAGTTCAACAAACTGAGGAGAATTTCGGACCTTTTGATACATAAGACACATTTAAGCAATTTTCTTTAATTAAAAATGAAATATTATAAGAAACAACTTTCAGTTCAACTGTTAGTGTTTAAAATAAATATTCGTAAGTAATGTTAAATTGTTTTAAACATATTATCGACAAGGTACCCCTTTATAACTAAATATTTTCAGCAAAAAACAGGGGGGGGGTATCATGTAAAATAATTAACTTTAAATTAATTTGCTAAATATGTTAAAATTTCTTTATCTCTGAATTGTCAATATACCTAAAAATTAATAAGAGCAAATTTAAGACAAGTATACAATAAATACTACAAAAATCAAGTTATTATTTTTTTACAAACAGTAAATATTAACATTATTATAAAGAATTATTTTAAAGAATTTTGACTAAAATATAAATTGATTTTTTCTATCGTCTTACACTTTAGTAATATTTTAAAAATAATATTCAAAATTCAAATTTGTTATATTAAATAAATTTATAAAATTTTAAACAAAATTAAAATAATTTCAAATGAACGTATTTTTTATAAGATAAAATATTTTATGAGGATGCATTTCGTGAAATTTGAACGTAAAATTTCATTAAACATATTTTTGTTACATAATTAATGCTTTATCTAAAATACACCTCGTTGCATAATTATAGAACCACCCTGTATTTTCAGCCTAGCATACAATAATTGGAATAAATGATTGAAATAAATATTTTTATTGAAAATATACAAAATAAGAATGACAATACCAAAGTAAAAATATTACTCTATTTGCATGTAATAAAATGAAAAAATACAAATTTTAAGTTGCAAAATGATAGAACCACTTTTAGATAGCTCTTTATATGAGAAAGTTTGGTTATAAGTTCAAAAATTCGATTAGGCATGCTTCCGACTAAGCATTTGAGTATATCTGCATTTAGATTTTCCAATTCTGTAATAATAGAGTCTTTCAATTCTTGAACTGTTAAATACTGCTTGTCCTTGATGTATACGGCCCTGCTTAGAATACTCCAGACGTTTGCCATGGTTTCATGTCAGGAGAACAAGCAGGCCATTCGATTACCTGCACTCCGTTGTCTAGGAACCAATCCCAAGACGAGTTTGCAACATGAATGCTAGCATTATCCTGTTGGAACTTCCAAAATGGACCTCCAATTTCTTCTCGAAAAGCAATAAATTTTCTTCCAACAAGTCTTGATAGTCTGTTGTTCTCATTCGACCAGTAGGGAAGGCAATATTAATCCGCCCAGCATTGCCAAATCCAGCTCACACCATTAAAGATCTTCCCCCACACTATCTCTTAGAAAAAAATGTGTGGCTCATTTCGGAGATCCCTCCAATAGAATGCCCACCCATCAGGACCATCTAAATGGAATTTTTTTTCGTCGCTGAACACTACTTGAGTCCACTGTTCTTTCCAAGTCAGGTGTTCCTCAGCCCATTGCATCCTTTTTCGTTTGTGAAGACCTGTAAGTCTCGGTTGCATTTTTATTTTCGTGTACTCAAGATGTTTGTTCCGCCGAGCTATTCTGGATAAAGTTGACTTGTGAACTTTGATGGTGGGGTCTCGCGATAGCCTGTTAAATATTTCACTAGCTTTTAACTTCTTTACAACTAACCCTTCTTTCAGCTTTGTTAGCTTTCGAGGCCGTCCAGTTAATTTCTTTGCCCCACATTTGGATCCAAGATGGAGAAAATTATTGACCACGTTTGGTGAACACCCAATATATCTTGTTATATACCATGAAGATAATTCTGTTTGGTTAAAAGCAGCAATTTGTCCTTTTTCAAAATCAGATAATGTTTTTTTCCTACCCATACTTAGTGACACCTTTTCAAATCAATAAACTATTCGTGCTCACAATAAATGTTAGTAAAGTTAGGTTAGTTGATCTAACGAAACTTTTATATACCTGTTTGTTGAAGCTCAACTACACATGCTTCTTTGGGATAAGTTATTCCACTAAAAAGACTGGGTGGTACTATCATTTTGCAACCTAAACTTTGTATTTTTTATTTTATTACAAGAAAATATTAACATGAGTAATGTTTTTACTTTGTTATTGTCATTCTTATTTTGTATATTTTTAATAAAAACATTTATTTCAATCATTTTTTCCAATCACTGTATGCCAAGCTGAAAATACATGGTGCTTCTATCATTATGCAACGTAGTGTATTAAGTGAAATATATTTATGACATGTAATTTTCTATTTTCAACAAAGGATAAAAAATTTTGAAATACCTTATACTAACAAAATTAATACAAAATAATGTTTTACGTTTTCTAATAGGTAATAATTTTCATATAATTTCCTGGAATCATATTTTACTTAAATATTTTTGAACTTTTATAACAATTTATTTTTACCAGAATATTAATGATATATTTTGTGATTTATAGAGAATTAATTTCGACAATAAAGCAAAAGGTAGTTAGCTCTTAATATCACCTTTTTTGAAGAAATAAGCTAAAAAAACTTTTTTGCTTATGAATTAAAATAACTAGCTCGTGTTTTCAGCTTTTAGTTAATTAATAAAATATGTAAATTTTAAATCTATTAAAAATATCAATTTTATAACCATGAATATGAACAACTTTAGTAACATTAAATGACTGTTAGTCCGAACATTTTCTTATGAGTTTAGCACACATACAAACTGTTCGTCTTTTATTTTTCTTTATATTTCATATAGTAACTTCTACAAATTCAAAACGCAGATTTTTTTTAACATTTCTAAATGAATAGGAAATGTAGTAATTGAAGTTCGTTACAAATGTAGATATAATTGTACAAATGTGCATTGCATAATGCGAATCACGGCTTTATGTCGACAAGTATACAAAAAGAGCTTTTCTATCAGAAGTAATCATTTTGAAGTATTACAAAACAATTAAAGAACCATTTGAGAAATTCTGATAATTTTCATTTCCTCACTAAAAACTGCTCAATATTTACCTGCAGAAATACAAATTAAGAATTAATTTGTGAATATTTTTTAGTTTGCGCCAATGAGAATATAATAAAACCAACCATTTATGAGTGCTAACAAATATTCAGGTCCTGAGTACTTCTTATCAATGTTATCAGAATTACAAAATTCCTCATACTATTCAGGTCCTGAGTACTTCTTATCAATGTTATCAGAATTAAAGCATACTTTTGAAAGTTATTACATTTGAAAATAGGTCATCCGGTAAAATTTTACAAATGAGTAACCTTTGATTTTTTGACAATTTTTTACTCCAAAATGGGTGCCTAGATGTGAGTAACAAAACGGTAACAAAAAAATTACAAAGGTCAACATTTTAAATATCATTAAAGCACTGAAAATAATAGAGAATTAAGATTATGCCAGAAATTAAATACTAGAAAATAAATATTATCGGAAAATTCTTTGCCAAACCAAACACACAAGATGGACCCGTTTTTATGCCAGGCCCGTTCCTTTCATAGATAAAAATTTATTTCTGTCTCCACTAGGTCTAATAGATAAAATTCCCTTCCAATTTTTTAATATCATTTGATTTTCCCATATTCTTCATGATATTCATGACAAACTTAATTATTTTTTCCTTTTTTGAAAATTAAATGATTGTAGGATAATTAATCGAATTCTCATGAACTTCTTTTCTTGAAAAACTAAAAAGGTTATTAAATAATAGTAAATTTACTATAACATATTTAAGACTTTGCATTGTGATGCAATTTAGATGATATTAAAAATATGTAAACTTACAATGGTGTTCTTTTCTAAAAAATAATATTGTGTGTCTTATCCTTATTACCTTAAATATACATACTTAAGTGAATGTCAGTAAAGTGAAATATATATGTCATATTTTTAGGAGTTTGTATCAAGAAATAAAATTATCCTGACATTTTCTTTAACTAGGAACAATTTTATCTCATTTTTCATTCGATATTAAACAAATATGGGAATATTGCAACTGATTCGAAAAATAATACAAAGCAAAATTTCCAAGTAACAATAAGTTATTTTATTACATAAAACTCATATTGAGAATAAACTGAGCTTTGTTAAGAACTTTTATTTCTAAGAAATTCTCAAACACTTGATGGATTGATACAAGTCTTGATCAAGTACTTAGTGGAATTTGGCACCGAACTCTGTTTCCACTTCTAACCTTTCCAAGACTTTTTTTATTCCGACGCATGAGTAAATCAAATAATCCCTAAAAGCCTAGCCTATTTGCGTTTATCTTGACATATACCATCCAAGAAATAGAAAATAGAAACAATTATCTCTAATGTTTGACTTTCCTCGTTCCATTAACTCTCACGTCAACTTCTGTGAGAGAGAAAGCTTTAATTTACTCAAGACCACTAAATCAAATTTCAAGTGTCAACAAATATGTTTGCATTCAATGATTCACTTCTAAAATTGTAGATATTTTGTAAGGGAACCATAATAATTTCTGAACCAATAAAATAGCTTTTTGGTTCTATTCGAAGAAAAAATAATAAATGTATATTATTTAAAATACTAAAAAATTTAAATATTTGCTATTTATCAAATAATTTCATTTTGGAATTTCACTGTAATTTTCCTATCGTATTAATGTCATACATATTATATAATTCGATAGTTAAATTATTCTGTTCCATGGTTAAAGTCATAACACTACTCATTTTTCTAAAATCACATCAAAAAGTCACACAAAAGTGACTTCTATAAAAGGGGGGAGATTAGTATATTTTAGGGGGCTAGAAATGTCTGGAACCAAACTAAATCTTTTAGAGAAGATTCTTGCGAACTTTTTGATGTATTAATATTTAAGATCCCATGGTTAGATTCGTAACACTAGTCATTTTTAAAAATCCGATCAAAAAGCCACACAAAATTGACTTCTTTAAAGGGGTGATTAGGACATTTTAGAGGGCTAGAAATGTCTTGAACCAAACTGAATCTTGTACAGGAGACTCTTGCGATTTGAGATCTTGTCTAACTGTCTTAGAAAAGTAAAAATATTTTTTGGTCATAAAAAGCTATATTCAAAGAAATTTAGTCATGTTTGCCATGTTATAAGTTGCTTGGTAAAATATTTATACAGGATGGCCACTACAGTCCCTTATCAGTCTCTTAATTTCAAAACGGCCCTGCTGTTTTTATGAACGTGGTGTTTAGGTATAGTAAACCATATTTGAACTATACCGAATTAGATTATTAACAGCGACACCTTGTGGAAAAGTGCAGAGTTAGTTCTCATATCTCGAAAATATTATGAAAACTGAATCTGCTTAAGAGAAAAAGTGAATAACTAAGTTGTAAAGTGTAACTGATTTAGTACGAAAAGACACCTTATAATCTGAATCCGAAGAATAAAACGGTTAAAACTTGCATTTCGTGATTTCCTATACTGTGATGTCACAAAATCTGAACAGATGGATAAAATAGAATCTTTCGGGATAAACACGATACCGCAATGCATTACAGTAACATCAGCTGTATGAATTGTAATCCAAAGGACTTTAATTCAAGTCCTGTGAGAGTTGCATCCTTATACTGATCTCAATATCAACTCAAAGCAACTTGGATTTAATGTTCGAAATTATTGTAGTATTCAAATGAGTAAGAAACTTAAAATCTGTCCATTTGAGACCACTAATATAAAAGAAACATCTTATTGGATTTCTACCATGTTGAAGATTGTTGTTTGCTTCCCTGTATCTAGACCAGAGTTTTTGCTCTACCAATTAAATGGAAACAACCGGATCAAGTCTTCTTGATTTTAACGCCGGGACCAAAAAGAATACCCCATTATATTTAGTCTGCCATTCTCAAAGGCATCATTTCACTTGGAGGGCATTGCGACCACGACCTTTACAAAGTGCCTTGCCTCTTTTAGCTATCGGAAGGTAATGAATTCTAATGCCCGTTTAATTTAACGGGACGGATATTCGGTTAAGTTGACATTAGAACTCACTAACTTCCGATAGTGAGAATGACGCTCTAACCAGGCCACCGTGATCCTAGTATGTTGAAGTTCATAGACATGGAACGATTTTCTAAAGGTGAGTATTGTGAGATAGTTTTATTGGACAGTAAATGTAGGTGCAAACTTTTTCTACAACCCTCTCATACCCTAAATGCAGTACGAGGCAGATGAGTGAACACTGTGGCCTATTAAAAATATTGGGTATGGAAAATTCTACGAGAATCGAGTGCTTATTCTTAACAACTAACCCCTCTGCATGTTTTACTCAATGAGTATTTCATGCGACGTTATTCATGATGCACCTATGAATCAGATATAGGTTGAGCCAACATTCTTATCAGAGCACATATAATGGGGATGGACGATGAGGTATGCTTTTCTGGGAAGAGCATGTACGATAGATAAAGCACCTATTACTGAACGCTGGAAAATCCTAGATTTTTTTTTCAAATGTTCGACATCAAATGGGATTTTGTTTTAATGTTTGTTGTGCAATTTAAAGTTACAATCTGATCAATACAATATTTTACGATGGTACCTTAACAGGTGAATGATATTTACAACTGCTGCAAAATATAATGCCGATTTTGTGGAGAACCTGCTTTGTTTAATCTTAGGAATGAACGATTTCAACATGAAGGAGCATCAACTCACAAGACATCTTCAGTGAATCAGTACCACGTCACGGATTTCGGGAATTAAATAATTGAATATTGCGGTTTCGAAGAAGGTCCTCCACGTTTGTGTGATCTGACTCCATTGGCTTTTGTGTGTGGGATAACTAAACAGGTATATACGACTTCTCAAAAAACATCAACAGCTCCTTAAACGATGAATTATGGATGCTTTTACCTACGAGTCTCTCCCTATACTCCAACGCGCGCAATGTGAAATTCAAACGAGGATTCAAATGTGCATTACAGTTGAGAATTCGAGTTAGAATACCCTAAATAAAGGTATCAAACTTTAACTAGGTTGTTATAAATAATTGTTTTCTTCATTATTTGATCGTTTGCAACCTTCGCAGAGTAGGGAATCACGAAAACATGAATTCGCACTTTAACCGTTCTATTCTTCTCATTCATATCAATAAGGTGTCTTTTTGTACTAAATCGATAGCACTCTTCAATTTTATAATTCGCCTTTTCCCTTTATTTCATACCATTTTTGATGTACGAAAGCTAACTTTGCAGTTTTTCACCGGGTGGCAAAGTGAGTTTTCGCATTCGGTTGCACAAATTCGATTTACTATACCTAATCACCACGTTTAAAAAAATAGCAGCAACTGTTCCAAAATTCAAAGGGTGACAAGGGAGTTTTGTTGGTTTCCTGTATAGTAATTTAATATTAAAATCATAATAAACATTAAAAATCAATTTGTTTTTATTTTAAATTTATAATATGAGCTGTTTCATAGAATGTAAAATAAAAGCACAAACATGGTGTAATCAAAACTTTATTTCATAATATTAGACTCTTCCTTTCTCTCAATGTCTCTAACACCATACTGGTATTTGATGCTAAAAATCTAAAACAGATTCCTAATATACTTTGAGAGAAATAATTCTTGAAATTCAATAATGATAAAAATCATATCTAATAATAGTTATGTTCTATTTTTCAATAGTTTAGTTTGTTAAATATTTCATAACACCAATGAGAAGTAATAAAACATGTTTAAATTTATAAATATTTTATTTATAACAAATTTTTTATTGTAAAAATATAATGTACATATACATTATATTTTTACAATAAAAAATTATTTAAATCGTAATTATTGTGCTTTTTATAGATGTTAAATCTAAATATAAATATATAAATAGATCAAATATCTTTTTATTGATGTACATTTCATTGATGTAAGTTAATTTTTTGTTTTCCTGAAATTTAATTAACCGTAAAATATGAAATCTTTCTACTCTTTTAATCTAAATAATTCTATAAAATTATTTTGATATTTAGAGATTTTCATTATTTTTGAAATTTGAAGTTAAAATTCACTTACTAACTGCTAGATTAATGAATGTTACCAAGTTTTTAATTGTTTAATTATATTCCATGGTGTAAATTCTTAAAATAATAAAACTGTATTATAATATACATATTTTTAATGAAATAATTTCCATTTTGTATGAGGTTATTGTTTTAACTTTCACATAAAAACTATTTACTTTTCCTTATTATGAGAAATAAAAGTACAAATCACTAATTAAATTAGAAATACAGTTATTACTTAAGAATATTCAATATCATTTTGTACTTCTGTATGTCTGTGTAAGGTTAAATATTAATTTATTATATAAAATACTGATAATACAAATATGTGCTCTTCAAAAAGAGCATTGCAAAATTTGAATTTTTACAGCGAGATAATCTAAAAGGAAATAATAAAATAAAAAATATACTTATATTACTATTAAAATTTTTCAAAGAGTACTTAAACTAATCCGGGCAGTCGTAAGAAGGTTTGATTTTTCATAAAATTTATCTTTAAAAATTAATCAAAATTTTCAATCAACGTACCGAAAATGTGAAATATAGTGCATAAATAATCATGTGCATCTTTTTTTGAACAAAAGGATTAATAAGATATATAGGTTTGACTTATGGCTTACTAATATGCTTTTCTAATTTCGTTTGAATTTTTTTTTTAATCTTGGAATCTTATGTTCATGAAGTTCCTGTTCACAAAATTAAATTATTTCATCAATGTAAACAAAGCTAATATCATTATTGGTTTTGTTTACATTGATAAAATAATTTTGAATTTAACAATGAATGTTAATAATTATAACAGTGAAGACATTGAGAAAATCTCTATAAGCATGTTTGAAATTTTAAAATTAATTCCTCGTGTTCCGATTTGCCTTTTATCTGTTGAAATTTTTCTTATCAATATTTTCTGCTCAAAACTTTAAACGGTAATCTTTAGTATGTAATTAATGATTTTAAAAATATTTCTTTAGAATACAGTATTGACTGTTTTCGTAATTTGATATATTATCATATTTAGCTTTAATATAGTATAACAAATTGATAATATATTTATACCTAGGTCAAAATTATTTAAATTTAACATTATCCCTAGAGAGTTTGACATAATTCAATGAGAAAAGTCTATTGAATTATTGAATATGCATCATATGATAAACAAACTAAGCTATTTGAATGCAAGGAATAAAAAATTCTTTAAATTCTACAAGAACAAAACAAATTTATTTAAACACTAGAAGTTTAAATTCTAAAAATTCATATCCTTTCCCTACTTATGAAATAATCTTTATTTTTTGCACTTGTAAATATTTTTCCTTTTTAACAATTACAAAAATTACTTTCATACAGTGAATTATTTTTTATATTTTCTTTCCTGTAACAGATTATTAACAAAAATGCAATAGAGCTTACTCTTGTATCCGTATTTAGCGAAGAATTTTATTTGCGTGATTTACTTTAAAAACAAATATTTCTCCGATCTAAGATTTTACAAGGATTTCTTTCAAAGGAATCCAAAAAATACCTTTGGTGTAAATATTGAATTTATTTTCTATAGATTTAAAATAAATGTACCACAACACTTTCGTAACGATATTTATTTAAAAAAAATTCTTAACAAATCTTTCTTTTAGAAAAATATTTTTTATTTTTTCAATGATTTCATTTTAAATAATTCTTAAAATATATTTTGAAACTAGATAAATATTTTCTTCTACGCTGTAATGTAATATTGCTTTAAAGTAAATATGTAGCGTAATAAACTTGATATTTATACTTATTTTTTAGCACAACAAATATCTAATTAAAAAAAATCGAATAATCTTGATTAAAAACTAAGACTATCAAGTAAAATTAATAACATGAAACTTTAATGAACTTAATTAAAACTACTGAAATAATAGGAAAAAGTGTAAACACTTCATAAGTACAAAAGAATGTTTAATTTGTGATTTAGTATAATGTCATTGGAACCATTACTGCATCAACTGTAACATATATAACTTTACACGTTTGATTTTTATAAAAATAATTTAAAACTCAGTTTTGTGATATTATGATAGCTTTGTAATCATAAGCCTTGTAAAATAATGATTTTTCTGAAAGTTTTTAATGAACATTTTATAATGAAATAAGCATCAATTTCTTTAGAACAGAAGAGGAAAAAACAGATTTTAAATTACTTGATTCTGTAATTTTATCATTTAGAATTCCCAGTTTATTATTTTAATTATGTACTTATATATTTTTCTTTTTCTTCTTCAGGTACTATATGGGTAAAACATTACATTTTGGTTTATTTGTAAATAACACTTTCATGAAAAATGGATCAAGGAATAAATGTTAAATTGTAAATTAGTATTACAAATGATAATTATACGTCAAGATTAATCCAGCCCAAAAAAGATTTTATTTGTATCTATTATTAATTAGCATCTTATAAGGAGATTTATAATTGAAGAAAATAGTTACAATTGTATAAAACAATGTAAATAATTTTTATCGGAAAAATTATATTGGATTAAAAAATAAAAAAGTCTTGAATGGCATAAAAATTGTGCAAAAAATTTTTATATAAAAATGTAAATGCTAATGTTACAAATCTGAGTGTTTTTTAGCATCCATGATTTTAACTGCAGAAATCAAAAAAAATTCAATGCAAAAAAAAAAAAAAGATTGTGTTAACATCCCAGATGGCCTTCTCTGCATCAAATTGAGAATATTCTCTATAATCTCATATATTATAAAGAATAGAAGAAATGCTTAGTGACTCAGTCCAGTTATGTATTAAAAGCACAACTTATTTAAGTATAACATCATTTATACATATATATATATATATATATATATATATATATATATATATATATATATATATATATATATATATATATATATATATATATATATATATACATATATATATATATAAGATTTTATCTTGATTACTTTACAATATACTTATTATAAAAACTTAAATCAGTTACTATTTAATACAATTCACAATTTTATATATTAATTCATATTACAACGTTTATATATTAAATATTTTATATCAAATAACTTACGCGTTTTATTGCTGTTTAAATTAATTCTCAAGAGTTATATATATTAGTTATGATGATAAGGCTGATCTGGTTTATTTTTATATTGTTTTTATTTCTGACACTTTTTTTTATGTGTTGAAATCAATAAGCAACTTTTTTTCACTAATATTTTATTAAAACAATTTCTAGTTTTTTTTTCAGAAAAATGTTTACGTGTTGATATATATTAATTTATTACTAATCATATTAACTTAGGGTAGAAAAATTCCAAAGAAAATGAAAATTCACGTTGAACAAATCTTTAATAATTACGGAATAATAAATACTCTAATTAAAGGAGATTTAATAACATATAAGAATAATAATATGTTTCTCTATTTAAATCAGATCGAAGTATTTATCTTCCAATTCAATAAGAGAAAGAATAATTTTTGATAAATTAGATTACGTATCAAAGGAGAATTAAATTTTAATCAGAATAGGTAGAAAGTTTTCAAAAAAAAATCATAAAAATAAAGAGTCTTATTTTTATTGAACATATATAAATGTTATATTATTTTATTTTTAGTTCTATCGAGAACTAAGTATTAATAAATACATAAGAATAATTCACATGCATGATCGGAAATAAGACCAACCTAATTTATTCATTCATTTTGGAGTAGCAATTTACGTGAATATAAAAGTAAATTATTTTTAAAACTAAAGTCCTACTACCATTAAAAAATATATTTTAATGTCAGGATCTTAATGTTTACTCTATAAAAAAGCAATTATCCGAAAACAAATTAATTATCCGAAACAACAAGAATTATCCGAAACAAAGCCGAAAATCCAGTTAATAATCATCAGCAGAATAAAACTATCACAATACATAAGTAGAAAAATGTATTACCTAGTTTACGAAATTCTTATTTAAAAAATATTTCTAATCCAAAGAAAAACTAATTCAAGCGCAAATACAAAGCATAAATATTGTGTGAATGATGATTTTCTTACAAAGATTTTAATAATATCTATAAATAAATAATTCTCTAAAATATAGTCGCAATTACAATAAAATGGGATTGGAATAAATTATGCTAAAAGCTATTGTGTGTGTGTGTGTGTGTGTGTGTGTGTGTGTGTGTGTGTGTGTGTGTGTGTGTGTGTGTGTGTGTGTGTGTGTGTGTGTGTGTGTGTGTGTGTGTGTGTGTGTGTGTGTGTGTGTGTGTGTGTGTGTGACAATGTAATCATTTTTTTCTTTTTGGCATACTACTTTAATTCATCCAAATTTCAATCTAATTAACTAATCATATTAAATACTGGTTTACCTTTTCTTCCTTTCTTGATTAATTAATTAATAAAACATAATACTGAACGCAGTATATTTTAAGTTTTTTCTTAATAAAAGTTATTCACACCCTGCAGTTTACAAAATTTCAGGTATTTAACGGATTTGTGTTTCATGAATTTAAAACTAAATTTTAAAAAAAAGATGATATTGACATGACTGAAAAGATAAATATTTGACTACATTGACTGTTTGACTGAATAATGATATTGAGCTAATTAAATTAAGATATATATATATATATATATATATATATATATATATATATATATATATATATATATATATATATATATATATATATATATATATATATATATATATATATATATATATATATATATATATATATATATATATATATATATATATATGTATATATATATATATATATATATATATATATATATATATATATATATATATATATATATATATATATATATATATATATATATATATATATATATATATATATATATATATATATATATATAGTTCTATTTGAATATATTTCATTTGTATACGGAAAGAAGATACGGGATACGGAGGAAAGAAAAATTTATAAGGGAAATTCGGTCATTTTATTTTGATTAAACTTTATCTCATCACATAAGATATGCATTAGATTTTTCAATTATGTAAAGTTTAGTTATGCGAATTATGCTTAAATATAACTATCTAAGTTCATTGCTAATAACATAGTATAAATTATTTAGTTTTAATAATATATATTTTAATTTTAGCGGTAAAAATTTTTTTAACGTATGATCTACATATGATCTAATACTTTAAATTCAATTCTATTTTTCAATGAGTCATACGTTTCTCTATTAATTTATCAAGTGAGACTTTTACTATGTATTACAAATGATATTAACATTTAATGCTTAATGCAAATTAAATAAAGTTAGTTCACTTTGTCATCTACTGTCGTTTTCGCTGTTGAGTTCTAATTCAATAAAAATATACAATTTTAATTAAATTTTTATCATTTAAAAAATTTTTAGTTGAATGAATATCAAACAATACGTATTAATTGAATTCAAAACAAATATTAACCCCATTGTTCAGCTATGTTATATAAAGTCTCGTAATCGTGTAGGGAGTGATAAAAACAATTTTTTATAACTGTCTCTAGAAATTAAAAATTAAAATACAGGAGAAGATAAAGAAAATTTTAGAAAATGCTCCATTTATGTAAAGTAGATACTAAATGATATTTTTTAAATCTCTAAATTTCTTCAAAAACACAGAGTAGAAAAAAATATTAAAACTTATCTAAAAAGTAAATACAAAATTAACTGTTCTTCTAAAAGTAATAAAATATGATTGATTAATTACTCAATCTAAGAACTTATATACTTTTTACATTTTTAAGAAAGAAATTTAGGAATTTTATTTAAAGAAGATTAATTAGTTTTTTTATAGGGAGTTGTCAACTCCAAATAATTAAGTGATGAATTGCACTCATTGTTTAAAACATTCATCCAAAAAAAATATAAACTTCGGTAATACATTTCTTGAAAATTGCAGTAAAATTAAATTATATACTTTCACTGTCTAAATTTTGTGTTAACTGCTTTAGTTAAAACATATTTCCTATTTTTAAATTCTAGTTAAAACTTTAAAACTTAGAATACCTTTTATAAATTTTCAACACTATTTAACCGTTATAAAAATTTTTATCGTTAATAACTTCGAATCAATTATAAATTGAATCTTAAAAATTGATTCATCGCAAGGTACTTTAAAGAATATTGTTTTCAAATACATGATACATATTAATTCCTATAAATTATTCCACTAATTTGTAAATATGCATTATAACTACGTCAGTGCATTTGCTTATATGCAAGTAAAATAAAGTAAAATTCTATAAAGAATCCTGTTTCTTTTTATTTCAAATTATTATTACCTTTCTGTACAGTATTTGATCATGAAAGATTGCTTTTACTTGTATTTTAAAAAATATTGCATCATTCGCCATATTGAAAATGATTTTAAGTCATATAAAACCATTTAGGTATTATGTATCATAACTTCGATAGTATGCAAGAATAGCTATCGAATTAAATGTCAATTTCTCTTACCTCTATAACAAGATGGTATTCCTTTTTATCATAATAGTTAGAGTAAACCTTAATTTCGCAATATAAAGATTTAGTATTAAAAATAGGTTTTCCAAGGTTTTTGATAGTATTTTATTTTAAATTCATGAAATGAAGTAGTATTTTAAATTCATGAAATGAAAAATATAAAAAAGAATACAACGTAAAAGTACAAAGAATAGGTATATACAAAGAGTACAGCATAAAAATACAAAGAAAAAGAAAGTACAGTATTATGAAATGGCACTAATAAATGAAAACACTCAAATATTTGGAACTGATAGCCGCTGAAATAGGAAGCATTTCTAAGATTAGACAAAGCAAAAATAATATAAATGTTTTCCTTTTTTAATTGAATGACCTTAAAAAATTGGTGTGAGCTTTTCAATAGAAAAGCTCACACCAATTTTTTCTGAAACAAAAACCATAAAATATCAAAAATCATCTTCTAAATTTCAGAATCGTAAAAAAGTGCACTCCAAAAAATTCATTTCTAAATAATTCATTTTGTTTTGAAAAAGGCAGGGTGTATTCAAGATCGAAACGTGGACGAAAATATTTTTAATATAAAGAAAAGCCCTTTTTATACAATAGGTCTTGTTCACAAAATATTTTAAAATCAAATATTTTGCATTTCTAATATTGATTAATTCTGCTGATTTTAAAAAAAAATTAAAACCACTTTTGAGACCACTTCATACAGTAATAATTAAATTCTTTTAAGAAATATGTCTTTTAATTTTTCAATGCTTAATAAATATGTAGAAAATTTATATTTTATAATTCAATAATAAAAGTGTTCGCAGTCAGTTTTTTTTTCAATATTTAACACTTCAATATAATTATTAATGTGGCTTTATATACATATTGAATTTTAAGTAATACATTGAATTTGTTAATAGGTTTTACTTATTAACAAAATTGAACTATTAAATTGTTTACATATCTGAGAACAAACTACTTAGTGTAAATGACTGGGATCAAATCCGAATTTTATCATTCAAAAATCAAGTCCTACTACTAATCAACAATTAATCCCATGAATTAAACTTTTGATATCATATAGTGAAAATCTTAAGTCTTGGAAGTCTTAAAGCGCGCGTTCAGTTGTCATCTGATCTAAGAGAGAAAATAACTTCTTAATGCATTCACGGTCATTAAATTGATAGTCACGATGATCTGCTAAGACAAACCTTGATTTTGTGTGGTTAGAAGAAGAGGATACCTAAAAATTCAATGTAAGTGTATCCAAAGTTTGAACAAACATCTTAATATGGAGGAAACATCAATTTTTGCTGTGCAACAATTTATGGTATGTTGCATACAGTGCTTAGGGTACTTTACATGAGAGTGATACGAAATGTGCACAATCGTTTGATCATAACTCGCATTTGTACACTTATTCATACCAAAGCTTTGATTTTCTACTTCGATGGACTCGAGAGTGGTGAACTCACCATGATAACTATTCCAGACACCTCTTATAAAAAAGCTGTCTTTGTATGGTACAAGTGAAGATCCAGTGATTTATTTATCCATCTAGCATCTCACTTTCCAACGTGACCACGATTACACATAAGATACAACATTTTAGTTCACTTAGTGATAATCTGTTAAATAACGTCATTATGGATTGATTATTTGAGATTACAGCGAGTCTTATCAATTTGACTCCAAAATGATAAGAAATACTCACGAGACAATTGTTACTATTTATCTGCAAATTCTGTGATAGAATATCTTGTAAGACCATACTTGACATTTGTTGCCTTCAAAAGTTTAATCATTTGTTCAATATTTTGTATACAGAACGCATGAAGTTTTGACATAATCGAAATATATTTTAAGGATGCTTTAGAGTCTTGTAAAAGTGAGAACGTTTTTCATATAGATATATTTATTTAATATTGTTTAAAAAATGTATTTTTTATATACAAAATACAAATTAGACAAATATTTACACATAATATAGTATCGTTGATCTAAATTAATTGGTTGTTAAAATTTTTAAATATATAGTCTGTTTGTTAAATGGTTTTAATAAGAATATTTAGTCACCTTACTTTTAAAAATTTAGAAATAAAGCAATATTTTTAACAATGATGAGGACAAAGAAAATGAAAAATTGTTTCATGATATTAAATGCTTACTTTTATATTTTTCTAGATAATTCATTAGCTTGCCAATGAATAAACGGAAGAAAGGAATTGTTGTTGTTGTCGTGTGACAAGTGCAAAAAAAAGGTAAAAAGAAACGTCATATGCAAACAAAGGCATGGAGCACTGCCCCACTACATCGTCAGCTTTTTCTATAAAGAGGGTGTCATGGCAGCAGTTGGGGTCGATTCTGAAGAGGGTCGAGGCAACAGAGATGCCTGGGATACCGTAGAACTTATGCAGTGCCTGCATTCTTTATAGGTTCTAGATCCATCGCGCATGATTTTCATACCCCACATGTAGTCCGCCTTCTGCTGATGGTAGAGATGATAGCACGGTCAGGATTCAGCTCTGGCAGGGATCATTTTTTCCGTAGTCCTCCACAGAGCTGATCCATTGACAAGGCGTTTGCATTGAAACAAGTGGTTGTCATGGGAGAGGGATTGATATTCCTAGCTTCCTTTGCGAGGGAGTCCGCCTGTTCATTTCTCTCAAATTAAGAAAAAATACTCTCAAGGCTAACATGTGCAGGAACCCATTGGATGGTGCAGGTTTCCTCCCTTGCAACTATGGTGGACAGAAGCACGTTGTTGTCTTGAGA
Organism: Latrodectus elegans; assembly: GCA_030067965.1. Classification (NCBI taxonomy): domain Eukaryota; kingdom Metazoa; phylum Arthropoda; class Arachnida; order Araneae; family Theridiidae; genus Latrodectus; species Latrodectus elegans. Next base: position 80,086,298 of record CM057814.1, on the reverse strand, counting down.
AAATCTCATTTTACCTCTTTTAATGGCTTCCAGAGCAGATTTACAGTCAGAGAACATGTAGATGCCATTCGAAGGGACTGACTGCGTGAGATAAAGGGTAAGAGCTGCTTTTATGGCAATCAGTTAACTGGTGAAATTGGAGGCAATTTTTCCAGCTGCAACCCGATGTTGTTTGGTTTGATGGATGTTGGGTCTGAAAGAAAGGGATTAAATGAATTAATGTTATTTATTTTAGATGTCTTTTACTGCAAAGAATGCTCCTCATTTTTTATATTTTTGAAGACAAATCGAAATATATTTTGTGTTAGATTAACTATTAACACAATTCAGTTATTCTAGATTTATGAATTTTGTAAAATTTTAGATGTTGACATTAGCTTGATGTGGACATGAATAGTGTTTTTCTGAAAATGGAAATACAAATCAGAACTGTTTAGAATAAATTAAATTTTTCTTCCTGAATTATCTTTAACTTTTTCACTTGTATGTTAATTCATTAAATAAGTCATCATTAAGAAGTTTTTAATATACTGCAGTTTCAATTCTATTGAAAATAGAGGTTCATTTCAGAATTTCACAAAATATAAAAATATTTTAAATTAACTTTCTTATGATATGGGAATTTGCTCAGTAAAGAAACATTAATGAAAAAAAGACCAAAAAAACACTTACTAACTATCTTTTCTGTAATTAGATAATTAAATCATTCATTTAGCGTACATTATATTACTCTAAATTATTTTCTATTTCAATGATTTAATACAAAGCAAATAATTTTATATGGCAAGGAAAAATTTAAAAATGCCATTCACTGTTGTTTCTTTCCAAGGTATCTAATATGAAAAATGATAGCTAATTAAATTAATAATTTATCTAGAGATATGGATATTTGGAAATATATAATTAATATTAAATTTGTTTTTGAATATTATGTTACGTGAAAAGAAATATGATAAATTAAATAAAAATCTTATATTGCCCAAGATAACATTTTTTTATTAAAAATATAAGAGAAATCATTTTATATTTTGTCAATATAATAACCAAAATCAAATATACATACTTTCTAAAACGTGACGTATTCCATTCTTCATGCTTAGTTAAATTAATTAAGCATTCGTAATTAAATTTCACCTCATATTTCAATAAACATCATTATTATTGTTTTGATTGAGACGCAATTTTGAAACAAATATCCCTGTTAAAATAGAAGCGTTTTTTCTTTGGCTAGAAATGATATTCCACACTGTAAAAGTTTTACAGCCCTATATGGAGAATAAATATACTATCAAAATATTAAACAATTCAATTTAAACTTAAATATAAGTAGCAAATGCATGATAAAAATTAAAGAAATATAACATTTTGTACAAAACAAAACATAGAGTATACTGAATTTATTGCCTAAAATTATTATTGATAAAAGTAAAAATTTTACTCAGTGATAATTGTAATTCATCATTTAAATGAAAAAAAAAATTCTTCCTTGTCCTAAACATGATTATTAAATATATAAATATATACTTTTATAAGAATATAAATAAATACCTTTTATATTCTCATACGAAAACTCACGATGCATGTCCAAAGTTCGATCTTCGGTCTAGGCAAGGTCGATTCAGCCTTTCATGCCTTCAATGGGTCGATAAACTGAGTGCCAAGTATGTATGGGAACTATACACAGGTGGTTACGTATTAGGCTGACCACCTAATTGGGACATATGCTTCACACCCCAGGGCCTCTAGGTCAAGGAAACAGAGATAGGTATTTTAAGCCATGAATCAGATGAGCCGTCGTGCCACAGAATTTAGTTTAGTTAAAAGTAGCTTACATGTGTTTGTAAAAAATTGCTGCTTCAAATATTTTTAATTTATGTATTAGATAATATAATTAATGAAATACATAAAATAAAAATTTTATATAAATGTTTTGTTTTGAAAGTAAAAATTAAGAATATTTAAAACTATTGCCTTGCGTATATATGAAAAAAACCGAGGTTTTATTATATTTTATTTCTAATTATAAAACCGCAAATAATTTTAATAGAAAAGAAATTTTTTTTAAATTAAATAAGATTTTATGTATTTTTAAAATATATTAAATAAGAATTTTAACACATATTTGTGTGACGTCTAAAATAATAAGTATAAAAATTACTTATTTTATTTACCTAGTTAGGTAATTATAATAATCAAAACATATCATTTTTGTATGTTAGAATTTCGAGCTGACCAAACTCTTCATTTTAATTATAATCACCTTCAACTTGATATCTATTTGGAATATTTTCTGACGTATTCTAAATTATTAAAATGTGATTACATTCATAAAATAAATAAATAATTAATATCCATTACACTATTTAAAATTGTGAAAGTTTTTGAAATGTTGTTTTGTTATTGAAATAATTATGAATGCACTGCTTAAAAAAATTAATAAAATGATAACATTTAATAAACCATATTTATACTTGATCATAATAATAATGATTTTTATCAATATTACCAATTACAATATGTAATTACAGAATTATATTTTTACAAATTTATTATCGTTTAATTACACTGTAAATGATTAACTTTTATTTTAAATAGTAAAAATGCCAAATTGGATGTATTCAAAGAGAGAGAGAGAGAGAAAGAGACTGAGTGTGCATATATGTATATGTAAGTGTGTTTGTTCGTGTGCATGTGTGTGAACATATTATGTCTTTATTATGTTAATTAAATATCTTAATTCTATTAAATAAATTGTAACAACGAATGATTTTGGATGTTTGCATTGCTTTTGGTCATAATATATATTTTAGGTTTATTACTTGTATTATAATTTTTCTTATTATAATATTAATTTATTTATTAAAATTACTTTTGTTATAATTTCAACAAAATAGCGTATTACTTTAATAAACAACTTCTTTTTCATCGTGAATTGAGAAACTTTTCTGATAATCTTTTTGATATTATTTTTTTCAACTTACGTTTATTGTAGATTTTATTAGAAAATAATTTGAGTAAATATTCTGAATGTTTGCACATAATTTATATGCTTAGAATCACTCAAATTTTTTTGACCGTAACCATCTGTGTTGAAATAAATATCCGAAGCAAATATTAAATTTAAATGCAATAACGGACAGTGATTTCTAAAATTTCAATTTTAAATGACAATTTTTGTATAATTTTAAATTTGTCTGAAAAAAATATCTCTATACATAATGTGCATTGCTAGAAAAATAGAAAAAACAAAAAAATTAAGCATAAACATTAATTTCATAAAAAAAATTAATTCATACTCTAATCATAGACAATACGAAATGATGATTAATATTGATCTTCATAAAATGAATTTAAAAAATTCTACTTTTTAATTTTATGTCATTTAGAATTTTAAATAACAAAATTAACTTATATATTGTCATTTAGAAATTTAAATAGCAAAATGTGTTGCGAGTTACCAAATCATAAATAAGTACCTTCATTGTAAGCTATTAAAGTTGCACATTTCTGCAAATATTTATTAAATTTTAAGAGTTTTATAGATATCGTTACCATGTATAACAACAATTATAATATTATTATTCAACTGCTGATGTTGCCATGCTGTTAAAATAATGGACTTTCTAACAAAACTTATAAATTTATCTGTGAATCTTTGAACCATTTAGAAATAGATAGGCATCTTGTTGTACATATTTATGATAACAATATTCACATGAAAGCACTAAATTAAAATCAGTTGTATGATATCGAATTGAAGCAGCTAAAATATGATTCTTATTCTTTTTATTTGAAATGTTGTATTATTTGCTTGATTGCAAGAAGATATCTTTTCAAAAAGACTGAAGTTTTCTATCAAAAACAGCTATAGAGTGCTCTTATAAGATACTATAGTCATGTTTTAAAAATACTTTGCTAATGTTATAATTTAGCAACAGAATTGTTTATTAAAGTTAATAAGAAAACATAACTCAAAATACTAATTTGCTCATCATCATAATATCTATAAAAAATATCATTTTTTATTTAAAACCTACGAAAAACTAAATTTTTCTTTTTCTACTACTTAACTCTTTCTTTAAATTTAACATGATTCATTATTCTAATTTTTGAACATATTACATATATATATATATATATATATATATATATATATATATATATATATATATATATATATATATATATATATATATATATATATATATATATATATATATATATATATATATATATATATATATATTATATATATATTATATATATATATATATATATATATATATATATATATTATTGAATGCTGCTAAATAAAATCATTCAGATAAACTTATAAGAATTCATTCCTATAATATTTAAAGGAATAGACAATGTACTAGTAAATAAAAATACCAATATATGATAAACTGTCAGCAAACTTTTTCCAAAATGATTTTGATAAATATTTTCTCATTTCCATTGAAATATTAAAAAAAAATTATATCAAGTATGTTTAAAATTTTCCCTTATAATAATATCAGGAAAGTAATATTAAATATTGCTATTTCTAGAAACTCGTCACTTTCAAAAAAACAAAAAGAGATTCATTTTTTAAAATGATATAAAAGAAAAGAAATATACACAGTACGAGCACGTACACTCAGGCAAATGCTCTTTCTATCAGAGCTATATCAACTTTTGGCAAAATAATAAAAACAATCGTTTTCTTTGGTATTCAAGTTATAAGAAGCTCATTGAGTAAACAATACAATAAAGGAAACCAAAATTGTTTCTACCAAAAACATTTGTTTTAAAGTTCATGTGTATAGATACTCTGCATGTAGCTGGTATTCTAAATATTTTACCACAAAAAACTTAATAATATTTTCATTTTAGTGGTGAATGTAGAAATAATCTAGAAATTACAATGACATTTTAAATTATGTGTCATTTTAAATACATAGAGATAAAAATTATGGGGAAATATAAGAAACTCTAATTAACATATTAATTAAATATTCAGTATCTTAATAAAATAAAAATTAAGTTTTGATTTTACTATAATATTTATAATAATATTAATAGTCCAATACCAACTGACAATATTTCTTTAAAATTGCTGGTGTTTATAAAACGTCCCCCTTTTATCTTCAATGTTACTATAAGTTATATATTTAAACACAAAGAATACTTTATGTTTAATATCAGAATTAAAAAATTTTATCTTTCTGTAATAGGAATAAAAATTTAATCGTGATTAATGCAGTTTCCCTATTTAATAAATATATTTTTCTTTTTGTTAACATAATGCACTTTTACTGTTAATTTGATCTTGGTTGCAAAACATTATATTTATTTGGAAGTAAATATGCAAAATTATTCTATAGAAAGAAACTTTCTCACGCATGCATGTTAACATAAAAAATGGGTAAATTTATAACTAAACAATTTTTAAAATTTGGAAATTTTAAATCCAAAAGTTTTTTTTAACTGTAACATTGAATTATTTTCTAAATTTAATTTCAAAAATATAATTAAAAATTCTTATAACATTTTTCATAAAGAAGACACAAAAGTGGTGTAAATTATGAAATTTTACCTGAAAATCTGTATAAAGTTTGCTTAAAAAGCAAGTTATAAACGCTGTAAATATAAATAATTAAAAAATTTCAATAATGTAATTTACTAAGAATAAATAAAACTATTGTTGAAAAAGGTGCACTTGACCTATCAAAAGATTGTAATTAAATTAAATATTTTTATTGAAAATAGAACAGAAATTTCAAATCCGTCAATGTTAATAGTCTTATAAATTCCCTATTTTTGCATAAAGTTTTTCTATAATGAAGGTGATTTATGTAAAAACTAAAATCTGGCACTTATAATGAGTTGCGTGATGGAATAAAAGCAATGCAGGTATTTGCAGCAAGAACCTCATCCTTTTGACCACTTTCCGCTGGGAAGTAAAAATCATTACCCAAGTACGTGCCATTCGCGTAAATAGGGATTTTATTCACTCTGTAAATTTCCTTAGTATGACAATAATGATGTACTTAGTGGAGTAAAACTAAATCTCTTTTAGCATTATTTTTTGTCACATTTCTTTTTAAAAACTTTTGTGCCAATGGATTTTCTTTTATTTACATCGTCATTAAATAAAAAAAAATACCTGTGAGGACTCTTATTTTCTCAGCTTTCATAGTTTAAATTGAAGATCATTTTTGCCATGATTTTCTGTTGTTAAAGTTTTGTAAAAATATAATAAATCATTAATATATTGCATTTTATGAATTATTAGGGGTGTATTTAATAATCTGCAAAGCATGAATTTATTTTTTCATTTAAATAAATAAATAAGTAATTAGTAAATAATGGAATCAGTAGAATACATTTAATTAAATGAAAAATAAGTAATCAATAAACACAAATTTATTAATTATGAAAACATGAAGAATTGTGTGTATCTTTATTAAATGAAAAAAGCATCTACGAACATTTCAATTTTTAAAATATTTCAATTGTTTGAATACACATAGATAATTTATTATATAATACCCATTTATCAAATATTTAATACGTACTTAACTATTAACTACTTTGCCAAATGCTACCATTTTTTAAATATTTATAATCAAAAATAAATATAATAGATCTGTTTATCTTTTAGAATATTATTTCACATAAAAAGTTTAAAAGAATTTATTTATTTAAAGTTAGTGGAAGACGAACTGTTTTTTAATTACTTTCAGTGCAGTATTTAAATATATGTGGACCAGTATTATTGTTTTTATTGAATTATTTATAAATGTATATAACTTCAGATTAAAAAAAATATTTTTCTATTTTACACACCTAAGAGATAATATAAGAGAATTATTCTTTAAAATAATTATTTACAATAAAATAATTGTTTAAGTTAGTTTTTGGCTTAATGTTCTTATATTATTTAGAGGGTACCAAGTGTTTTTTCAAATTAAATTATATGCTTAGCAGAAATTATTTGAATATTTTAAGGAATATGTAATTTCTATCCACAATATATTATTTTGGATTATTAGTTTGATCGCGTGCTAAACCATACAATAATTTTACTGTTTCATTGAAGATTTACGTCAAAAATGATAACTTATAATTAAAAGTCTTAAGCAATTTAATGAATAAGATTTTAAATACAGAACAAATCAATTTTATTATATCTATTTATAATTACATTTCCTCTATCTGAACAATTAAAGGTTTCCATTTATTCTTGTAATTATTGCGTCAATATATTTCGTCAATTCCTGTGTTGATGATAATTTGGCCAACAAGATAATAATTCTTCATATCTAAAGTAAACAAAGCTGCAATATTTGAGGAAGCACAGAAAAATAATTGTAAGTATTTTGTAAAAAAAATTTATTTTTCCCTTTAAATAATAGAAATCTGGTACGTATATTTTATAAATCTAAGCTAATTTTTATTATAATTTGCTTTATCATATTAATTTGTGAGTAGTTCAATTTTTATATTGTTTAATAACGCTATGAGTATACTGTCTATAATAGTGTATAAATTAAAACAATTTATAATATGCTTTCATTTATTAATATTGTTGTAAAAACCGGTATTATTTAATATTTCAAATTTCACATTTCTTATTAAATTATTGAATAAAATTGAAAAGAAAACAAAATTTCGAAAAACCCATTCCAGAAACTCATATATGTAAACTAAGACAGCAATCAAAATGCATTAAATTATAAAAAAGTAAAAACAAAATGCATTAAATAATAAAAAAGTAAAAGCAAAATGTATTAAATTATGAAAAAGTTTTATATATAAAATAATTTTAACCAGTAAAATGTCATGATAAATCAATCCATCAATTTGGGCATCTGTAAATCTTCAAATTTTTTATGCCTTAAAATATTTAAAATAAATTGTTGGTCTTCCCATAATTTAAAAAGTTTTTTTTTCATGTATATACCACTATGGTTCATATTAGAATATTAAATCGAAATATAAACATGAAATTCTCTTCTTGCTTCACTAGAGTGATACAATTTAACAGCTGACCTGACTGGAATGCGTTATTTGAATGCGAATAACGCATATTCGATTCGGTTTATACCAAAAATCATTTTGATCTCATCCGTGCAATATACTGTCATTACATCAAGTATTTGATTAAATTCAGTTTAGATCTGCTTTCAATATTCTAAAATCGATCTTCTTGAATTCAGGAATCGTATTGCATATTTTTACTATAATATGTACATAGAAATTCAACAGATTTCATTATGAAATTTCATAAGTGTTTGGATTCTGTTATTCTACAGCGCATCAGGTTATGTATTCAAATTAATTCTATTCAAATAAATCATTCTGTCGTAACATTTTCATGCGCATTTTCTCTTGCAGTTATTTAATAAATTTATTTTGGGATAGAAAAAAATAACTGTTATAAAATTCCAATTTAGTTTATAGTAAAATTAACTTGGTAAGCAGTTATTAAAAAAATAAGAAAAAAATGCTGTGCCAGTTTGCAGAAACATTTTGTGAAACATAGAAAATAATTTGAATTTAAAGTAAACTAAATCAATTAGGTTAAAATGTGCTCGTTAACTGTCATTCTTTAAGAAAATAAGTCCTAGGGAATTATACTTTTATTAAATTTTCAGATGTCGTTCTTTTTTTCAGTCCGAGTGGTTAACACTCTTGCATTCGGTTCAACGTTTCGTGGGTTTGAATCCTACCTTGGACATACATGTTTGTAGTGGTTCGTAATCCATTTTAAGCCATAGCTTTGAGTCTAATTAGCTTCGTGTGCAGAATTTGGCCATTGATTGACAAAGAAACCGAGCATTTTGCTCGAATTTCAGCTTAAGATATTTTAAATATTTAAAAAATAATTGCATTATAAAAATAAATATTAAAATAAAATATATAGTAAATGTAAATAGTCTCTGCTATTTAAATTGAAGTGGTATTACTATTAGTGATAGCATTGTAAGAAATGGTAAGGGCAGTTACAATTCTCATAAATTGTAACAGGCAAACTAACAGTCTAAGAAAAGAACTTTAATTTGCTGAAATCTTATTATATTATAGTCAGCTGCAATCTTCTGATCTAAGTACAAATATATACTTTTTAGGTATTTGAAGTACACATTGCAACAATGCATGTTAATATCTAAATTATTTCTTAAAAAAAGTATGAAAAAATACACGGTAAAAATGCTGAAATTGAAATACCTATAAATATTAAGAATCATTCTAAATATTAAAATTTCTCACAATACTTAACACTACGTAGTAGACATATATACGAGTATACAGTGGTGCAAGAGAGCCCCGGCTAGGATGTACATACCTTAAGGTTACAGAACTTAAGATACAGATCTGAAGGTACAGAACAAAGATACAGTCCTTAAGGTTAACGAGTTTGGAATACTCGCCCATCATTAAGCGCCTCATATTTCTGAACCATGGTCATGTGACAAAGTCACTCCTGAGTAAGCACCCTCTTCTTCTCATCTAATCTACCCAAGTGGAAGGAATTTAGAAACCACAGATGGATATGATCAAGTCTACAGTCTCCAGCAATTAAGAGAGAAAAAATGTGGTCGTTCTCAATATTGTTGCCCATGGCAAAAGATGCTTCACTTTGCTGACTTTAACTGCCCGTGCTTTCTATATACGCCTTCACATTGGACTTATATGATTTACAAACACTTATTCTTGTCTCCGATTTGTGATACGTGTAATGTACCGCATAAAGTGCATTAAATTTTAATTTTCTGCACTAATTACAATGATTTATGCTTAGTGTTTTTTTTAATTACAAAAGTTTAATTTTATTGATTTAATTTAGTTTAAACTGCATAAAAATATGTTTGCATTCTAACTTTCAACTATTTTTTTTAATTTATATTTAAGGGAAGTAAGACCTGATTAACCTTCAAAAAATCAATTTTTCAATTTTAGTTATTTTAAATAAAGTATACTTTTCTGAATCTAAAAATGTATAACACTCATTTATTTGATGTTTTTTAATGGTTTAAATAATCGAAAAAACGTACACAAACAGTGCCACGCCCTTGCAGAAAAGTTTGGTTTCAAATATGACCATTGCAGTACCAATTCAACAGAAAAGTAGTGAATAAATGATCATTTGTATAACCTCCGTTATTTTTTTTTTCTGAATCTGGCATTAACATTTAAAGATAACAAAAATTCCAAGCTGTGTGAATGATTTGTTCACATTGCTTGCTGCGTTGTTTGTGTTTACTTTATGATTTGCCTTGTGATTATTAGTTCGATTTATGCTGCTTCATTTTTAATCTGCTGATTAATTATTATAATTAATTCTATAACTCTGTTTGAGTTTAAATTCTTATCAATTGTTTGTTTATCATGCCTCGAAGGAGAAGTTTCAACAGTAGGAAGAGACATCAGAATCAACATACTACGAAGTATGATCAAAGCAGTGTACCTGAAGCTGAGAGTGCTTCAAAACAAAAGCTTGGAAAATTCTTTTGTAATGAATGATGACATTGAAAATAATTCAACTCAAGATGTAAATATTATTATTAGTGTTAAAGTTCTAAACAGTCTGATTAACGACATGTTCGTGTGTAAACAGTGCACTCATCGGAGTCTTTCATTGTAAATGAAGAGTTACATAACCGCAGAGGTCTTGCCTCTTTTTATAAACATTCACTGCAAAGTCTGTCAAAACTCTTCCACAACATGCACATCCCTCATATCTAGTTTAGGATATGACATAAACGATTAGACTGGCATATGCAATGCGTTGCATAGGGAAGGCAGAAATGCTGCACAAACAATTTGTGCCATCTTGAACCTACCTCCTCCTCCACGAAAATTTGAGAGGCTCAATGACAGCTTAAAAATGGATTTGACAGTTGTCTGTAAAAAGTCTATGGACATTGCTGTAAGTAATGCTGTTGAAGCTAATGATAATGTCAGAGATATTGCTGTATCTGTGGATGGCTCATTGGCAAAAGAGAGGCCACACTTCACTCAACGGGGTTGTGACAGCTATTTGTGTGGATACCGGAAAGGTGATAGACTTTGAATGCTTGTCGAAGTATTGCTTCAAATGCAAGAAAAGTGAAAAGAGCTGCGAAGATTGACAGAAGAACTACGAAGGTCCAAGCGGTGGCATGGAGACAGAGGGTGTCTTTCGCATTTTCAATCGTTCCATATCTTCGAGAAATGTGCGCTATACCAAATATTTAGGAGATGGCGACTCAAAGGATTCTTGAAAATCAAACAAGCAAAAAGTATGGTGACACAGATGTTGAAAAGTTAGAGTGTGTGGGCCATGTCCAGAAGAGAATGGGCTCACGATTGAAAGCCTTGAAGAATGAATTCAAAGGGATGAAACTCTCAGACAGCAAAGGCAATTTCAAATCAAGGTCGGCTAACTGATGCTGAGATTTTACTTTTGCAGAAGTACTATGGTCTCGCTATCCGTCGCAATGCTAAAACCTCTGTAGATGAAATGGCAAAAGCTGTTTGGGCTATATATTTTCATAAACTCTCAACAGACAGAAATCCTCAGCACGCTCTATGTCCTACTGGGGAAGAGAGTTGGTGTAAATATAACAAGAGTGTTGCTCAAGGAGGAAATTATGTCCATGAGCATTCATTGCCGGAAGCAGTGCTCTTGGCTATCAAAAAAAATCTTCCGTGACCTGTCGTCAAAAGAGCTGTTGAAGAAATGCCTCCATGGAGGCACACAAAATTGCAATGAGTCCTTCAACAACTGTGTGTGGGAAAGGATTCCCAAGAACACTTTTGTGGGAAAAGAAACCTTAGAACTCGGAGTAATGGATGCAGTCATCTGTTTTAATGAAGGGTTCTCAGCCGAACCTTGGTGCTGAAGGAGCTGGGTATTATTCCTGGTAAAAATATGTGTGACGCACTGCAAAGAAATCGATCGTGATACGTGTTCAGCTGAACATCTCATCAAAAAAAAATGAATAAAGATGCAAGATCACTGAAAAGGCAAGAAAAAAGAAAGAGGGAGGCATTGAGGCTAATATGGATTCAGATTATGGTCCTGGAAGTTTTAATTTTTGTTTAAAATAAGAATTTAGTACATTTTTCTTTGTTTTTTGAGATTTTCTCAAATTGCATGTTTTATTACATAGGTACGCTCGTAAAAAACTAATGCATCAAATCTTCTAAAATTTTTGTGCTTATGTGTGAACTTTATGTGCATGTAGTAAAGTGTTTAAAATTTGCTTTTTGCCAAAAAAATAATTTTTATGGAAAAGTTTTGTGAAAATGTTTTGAATTTTTGGAAAATTTTCGAAACGTTTAACATATTTTGCTCTTGTATAAGTTATTATGCATATATTGCAAAATAAATTACTTTGTTTAATTCTTTAAACATTTTTTAATAAATGTATGCAAATTTTGTGTGAAATTTGCATCAAGAATTTATTTTAAGCGTACCTTAAGGTAACCTACTTTTAAAAAAACTGTAATGAATGCAATATTTTCAAAAAGTCATAAAAATTAAATATATGCATGTTTCTATTTAAATTTGATTTTGCTAGAAAGCTTATAACTAGTACTTTCCATAAATGCTATACTTTAACTCATAAATTATATATACTAGCCTTAATACACACTTCCGTTAGGTACAAAATATCCAAATTTGTCAATGTCGACAACGTCTTACTTCCCTTAAGCTTATATCAATTTTTCTCCTTTTTTCTTGAAGTTTGATACATTTGCTCTTGTACTTTATCACAGAATTACTAGCCTTTTATCATAGAATTTTATTTCTAGTTTTAAAGATTATATAGTGTACAATATGGAAATATCCATTTTTGAACCTTTCACCAGTAAACCTCACAAAAATCAAATCAAATCAATGTGAAGTACAGTGAAGCCACGGAGTCATGTCAAGGACAACCTAACACCAAAGACATCACCACAAGGCATTTGGAATGGTTAATAAATTTTTCTTTTAAATCAGAGCTTTCCAGTGGTAATGGTTATTATTCTCGTGTGATTCAGGTTTGAAATCTAGGAAATTCTAACAGATGCGCATGCAGTAAGCAGAAACGGCCACATTTATCAAAATATTAATCGGATTTTGATTCTCAAACTCTCATTTGAATCAAACTTGGCACATTCTAATCATAAGAATATTTTCCGACCATTCAACTAACTTAGAAATAAGTGTTAAAAAAATTGCAAATATACTCTTACTCATCATACAAACTTGTATATGTTTAGCTTTGTGTTATTTTCGAATATTTTTTAAGCGTTGATTATTAATTTCATCCAAAGAGTTTTAGTTCCCCTATAGTTTTAGATAGAAAATTTTTATGTTTTGCTTAGAGAATAAATACCAAAAAATAAATGAAATTAATAGAATTTCATTGGAATATATCCTGCCAAAATTGCAGAATCTGCTCAATAAATGAATAAAAAATATTAAATATTTATATAACTTTAAAGATAAAAAAAATACTGTGCGATTGTTTAAATAGTACAAGATGATGAATATAGTATATATTCTGATATATTTGATTTAAAAGAATAATATTCTATGATAAAAAAATAGCAAAATGTTTGTGTTGGATTAATAAAAATAATGAAAATCGTATTTACATACATTCCGAAGAGCAAATGTTTTTTTTATTCACGCTTTTTCAAATTTAATATCTCATAATTAGTTTCATTAAGATTCATAATTATCGTCGCAACTCTCATTGATTTTTATGATTACATAGAAAAGTGTTTTACTTAAACATTAGAAAATCTCGGAGTAAATATTTAATATTCTAAGGAAATGTTGATCTTAGAATTATGAACACGACATCGAAACACTTTCGAAAGTATGTAGTTTACCTTTATCATCAAAGAAAAATATTTTTAAATTTGCCTGAATCTTTATCATATAAAAGATTTAGTAGCACTAAGTGCTTATTCAATTTATTGAGTTATTTACTCGGTATAATTTATGTATATTTGAATAAAATTAATAAACAAAAATGTAATGATAAATTTACGATTAATGAAAGCAATAATAATAAATTTTATGTATTACCTAGAATTTAGATGTTTTTTTTTCTGAAAGAATTAAAATGTTTTGATTTAATATGAAACGTATCTGTTCATTGCCAATATAGTCAAGAAATTTGGCCAAAAATAATGATAAATAACCACTAATTAGTTGTTATTATTTTAAGAATTACCTGAATAATTTAATAATATTTCTAAAAATCAGCAATTTGTATAAATGATTGCAATTTACTAAAATTAAGTAATTTGTCCTTTATTTAATGAGTAAATTAAAAAAAATAAATAATTTATAAATCGAAATAAGTAAATTTAAGTAAAAAAATTTTAAGATGTAAAAAATTTCCATACAAAGAAAATTAAATGATTACAGGTTATAAATAAACATAAACATAACATAAATAAACAGGTTATAAATAACACATTACTAAATTTAAAATTAATTATTCTATTTAATCATAGTTTCGAAATTGATTCAAGAATAATTATATATTTTTGTTTATAATGCTTTTTTTGAAATGCAAGCTATAAATTTTTATTTGCGTTCAATATTTTAACATAAGCATATAAAAATAAAAGCGTAACCGTTAGTAATTACATATTTCATGCGATAAAAGACACACATATTAAATTTTTATACTTTGTTACACTGAAAAATTGTAAAAATATGAAATACCTTTATAATAAAATATAATTAAAAACTAATTAAAAATATAATATTTAATAATAAAAACTAATTAAAAACTTCTTTATTTTTTTTAATTATTGACAGAAATATATTTAATTTTAAGGCTGTCCTTCTGAATTATTTTACGTTGTTTTATTCATGTTCATCAAATTTGTGTTTCTTCTATATAAGTTTTACTTCTATAGTAAAAAATTTAAATAAAGTATTTTATTTTTCTGATTAGTTAAATTAATAACTCTTTTGTTCTATAATTACTTCATGTGCTACTTTTCTAATTACGTAAAATTTTTTTACATTTTTTTTTCAGCATTGTTGCGTTTTAAGAAATTACTAAACATCCTGCCTGTTAAAAATGTTGACTATATAGAAAGCAACTCAGATTATATTTCTTTTCATGTTTTCAAACTTGTTTTTTACAATTATTTTTGTTTGATAATATTTGTAGTTTTGCAGGCGGTATTGTTTTTTTATAACAGGTATTTATACTAAAAGAGTTAATCTTTCATTTATAAAAGATTACTTAGTATATTTCAATATAAGTGTCCACAGTAGTTTTTCATACATCCACGGAATATACTTTGTTGCAAGAAGACAGAAAAGCTGATTATGATTTTTAATTACCTCATTAACTTGCTATATTTATATGATGTCATTAGAATATTCTCCCTAACAGACCAAACACTATAAATTTAAGTTTAAATTATCATGGCTGATTACTTTAATAGAATAAAACATTTAAAATACAGATAAAAGTATAAAAAAAAGCTTATTTTATATTTATCGTTTTATAATCTCTAATAAAAATCATTTTTCATACAAATTGCTTTTTTCTGTGTTCATATAATTTTTCAATATCTAATATCAGACATTTTATTGAATTTTTCTTTGAATGTCAAATAAAAATTTCTTAACTTCTTACAATATTTGTTTCCATCTGTCAGCATAAAATGTCTATCCAAAATAAATTTTAATAACATTACACTGTATAAAAATTACACTCTTGAAGTATAAGCATACACATATTTTTTCGTTATAGTACTAGAAAACTAGATAATGCAGAACATGCAGTATCTGATTCTTTTTGACTAATAATTCAAAATATTAAAAATAATTAAATTATAACCATGCACAGATGGCTTTTATTAATGTAATAACTTATGGACTTATTGTATTGTATGATAATTATTTTTAATAATTTTCTTTCCTTATGTGAATAGTTTTTGTCAATATCATTTTTGATATTAATAATTATATAGACAATTTCGTTCAGATCTGGAAGTAGGGTAGTATTAGTCTATGCTGTCATCTCCAATGATAGGCGCAACCATCTCCATATTGTTCGGTATGGACTTCTGATTGGTCACTGATATAAGAATGATATTCAAAACTGCAGTAGTCTATTAAGCTACCACAACTAGAGATGGCTTTCGTGTTAATGGATGATAATTGTATATCACTTAATGCTAACACTGTGAATGATTTTTTATAGGAAGAAATCATACAAATGGAATGACAGGTGTAATCTCCGTACATGAACCCAATGGAGCATGTTTGGGACATTCTAGGTACATGAACAGATGGGTTCCTGCCACCCTCGCCCCAAACTCCCCAAGTATTAGAAAGAACTTTTCTATAGGAATGGGACAGAATGCTCCAACCTCATTGAATCGATGAACAACGTTGCTGCCCATCCAGTAAAACTTTATTCCTAATTAAAAGTGACTGTTTTTGAAAGGATATATCATTTTTTTATCTGTCATATGGGCAAATTGTGTTTCCTCATATGCAGATATTGGTAAATTATTTTTGTAATATTATTTTCCATTCAAAATTACGAAAACATGTATACATTTAAAATTTTAAAGAACCAAATGTTAAAATTTCTATATTTGAAGACATGTTTAGCAATTTCTAATTACTTCATTATGTCATTATCTAGTGTTCTTGTATATTTTATTAATCTGCATTATTGCATGTAAGTTTAAAATATATTCAGAATTCATATAATATATAACAAATTATTCTTAAATGAAAAAAAGGATTTAACATTTGATTTACTATTTAATTTAGAAGAACTTAAATTCTAAAGTAAATAAAATTCTCTCGAAGATATTTGAACTATGTTTTAAGCAAGCTGACACATGCTTCACAGTGTTTACACTTTAGGGCAAACCCGAAAATACTTTAAAGTTTTACTTTTGTAGAGCAGGTTTTTTTCAAACGCAATGAGCCTTATAAGTATTCGTTAAACACTGGAATATGTTTAAATTTTATTTCATTTCTACTAGCTTCAAATTTTCATGTCGGCTCAGGAGTTAGATTTATTATTTGAATTAAAAAAGAGAATATATTGCAATATTATCAAATAAAAAAATTACATCCACTAAATTCATTCGATTTAAGAACAGCTCTTAAAATTCGTAATTCATTTCAATATAAATCTTTTATATTATTTTATCCGAAGAATTAAACTTTCATGTGGTAAAATAAGAAAAATAGAAGTAAAATAGTTGTGCTTTAGTTGATAGCTTTTTGTAACCAAACTGTATAATTATTCATAGAAGTATAAATAATAATTTTTATCACGTATTTGTTTTCGCATTGTGCAATAAATATCTAAGACATTCTTAATTATTTTTGCAATTTTGATTGTATATTCTGTCTGTGAGTTTACTCTTATTAAAGCTAATAACTATCATTTCTCATTCTATAATTGTATATATATATAGAATATATATATAGATATATTTATGTATGTATGTATACACACACACTCACACACACACACACACACACACACACACACACACACACACACACACAAATATATATATATATATATATATATATATATATATATAGAGATAGATATATATATATATATATATATATATATATATATATATATATATATATATATAATATGTATCCCAAAAATTTCGAGAGATAACTTTATTATATAAATTCTAAAATTCGAGAACTACATTCTTTTTTTTTTCTCTATTTTATTTTTCAATACCTGTTTCGGTCATCACTATACGTGGCTTTGAAATGCATCGGATATTTTCGTTATGTTCACTTTCTGTCTTAACTCCTATCACTGGATTCACGAAACAGAAATTCCATTTCTTATATCCTAACATTCTTCCATTTAAAACGTGTATTCATATTTTATTCATGATATTTAACAAAGCATTTCGAAAGAAATTGGATTTTTCAAGGATTTTTTTTTCCTTATATGAGGAAAATGTCATCTTTGAGAGAGTAAAACAAGACTAGAAAGACCTTTCTTTTTCATTGTATTTGTATTTATATTCAGTTTGATAGGCTAAATATGTTCGTATATTTTTTTTCTACTGACAGGAAAAAGCATCAATTCCATCTTACTTTTAAGAATTTGAAAGCAATAATCTGTTGACTGTTAACTAACCTAATATTTCATTCCTCTTAGGTTTCATTGTTACCAAGGACATTTAAATTAATAATAATTTACAATCCCTTTAGACAACATATAAAAAAGTGACCGCAGATACATGAACCACCTAGCTAGAGTTAAATGATGAATTTTATATTGAAAAACTAATGTTTCAAAATATTTAACAAACTTAAATGTAGTAAATTTTATTCCACTAAAAAGTGAAGAAACTAATTACTAACGAAATAATATGTACTAAGATCTAAAACTGAAAGTATTGAAATGATATGCATTGATATCTAATTATATGTACTTAGAATCTAAAATAAGATATGAATATTGATATAATTTACAGAGTCATAAGTAAAATATTCACATTTTTTTTGTATTCTTGAATGAATAAGTGATTTTTCTAATTAAATCTTGATCGTGTAGTAGATAATACTAGCCTCCATTTTTCTAGACACTAGCCTCC
This sequence comes from Latrodectus elegans, assembly GCA_030067965.1. Classification (NCBI taxonomy): domain Eukaryota; kingdom Metazoa; phylum Arthropoda; class Arachnida; order Araneae; family Theridiidae; genus Latrodectus; species Latrodectus elegans. Next base: position 80,067,689 of record CM057814.1, on the reverse strand, counting down.
ATTTTTCTAGACACTAGCCTCCATTTTTCTAGACACTAGCCTCCATTTTTCTAGACACTAGCCTCCATTTTTCTAGACACTAGCCTCCATTTTTCTAGACACTAGCCTCCATTTTTCTAGACACTAGCCTCCATTTTTCTAGTATCTGTTCTCAAATTGTAAAACATCAAACGATAGTAATGTAGATTACATTTTATCTGTTACAGTCATAATTATTTATAAAATACATCAGCACTTAATTAAACTTTTGAAATTTCTACTTAAGCATTACACAACAATGCAAACATTCCTTACTCTAAATCTGTTCATACAAGCTAACTCTATGACAAAAATTATATATATATATATATATATATACATATATATATATATATATATATATATATATATATATATATATATATATATATATAACAATAAAAATAAAATAAAATTGCAGCCTTTGTAATACAATAAGACATGATAATGTTTTTTTTAAATAAACTTTTTTTCTTAATTTTAATTAATTATAGGTACTTTATAAAAAAATTGTTATCCGTATCCTAAAGTAGAGGGATCTTCCAGCGATCAATAGGCTTTCTGTAGTTTCGGACAGCTTTCACTGGTGGCTCTACACTCAACTAACATCCAGTTTGTAAGTAGAATAAAATGTAGATCAACAGCTATTGTCACTCAATGATTACAATTATTTTCATTTTGAAACAACAGCTCCAAATAACACTCTGATTCCTCAACATGTAACTGTAACTGTGTTCGGAATGTAACTATGCAATCCAAACAAACTTACTTGAGGAACAAACTTTCATATGAACTGCAGAAGAGAAAAACACTGCTAACTAATACATATGATAATTTACTTAAAGCCGAAATGATTTTGCCGTCTTTTACATCTTTTAGAGCAATTTCTGAGTTCGAGTGAACAGATAGGGCAAAAGATTTCTTGCTTGTACGATAGCTTTTAAAATGAACGAACCCCTATTCTGTTTGTCTAAATGGAGCAGAATCCATAAAATTCTGTCAAACAGCTGCAGTACTTGAACCGTATTTTTTCCAATGCAATGCCTTATCAACACAAGAAATTTAGATTGTTTTATTCTTTTAAATATTACAGGTTTCGCGCATTACCTATAAAATGACTGTAAATTAAAAAGTAATCGAAACACGATTAAGAAATTAGACATTACTCGAAGAACAGTATTTTCTAAAACTGAAACAGTTTTGTGAGTTGTGAATACATTAGAATTCCTTTCACAAACTTAAAGAGTGATGTTTCATTTTTCTAATAAAGTTACAAAAATGTTTAAAAAAATTTAAATAAAAATGTTTATATTTTCTAATACAAAATTATTTTTAATTCAAAAGGTTAAACTTGTAAATTAAATTAATCTTTAGTAGCTTAAAAGGAATATTTCCTATCATTTAGTAATTTTTAAATATAAAAATTACTTATCTTAACTTCATAATAATGACTGAATATATATTATTTCTATTTAAGTACATTCTATTTTTTAAAAAAAAACATATACTTAAAATAAGTCATTACTTAGTTTCAGTGAAATAAAAAGTTATTATTTAATTGATATTGCTAAAGAAAAATACTTCATCGTTTAAATTTAAAATTAATTTCCAATTTTTTTCTTAATTACTAAATTTTTTATTAACTGAATTGAAGAGCAATTGATATTTAACTATAAATCTATAAATTATATATTTCTGTACTATTAATGCAATGCTTAATGTAAACGCATAGACTGCAAAAAGTCAACATTAATCTCATGTGAATTTAAAAGTTCCTGAAACATTTTCTAAAAGTAAACAATTATAGTGTTAGAAATTAATTCTAATATTTATCTTTCTATATGTGTGTGTTTCTGAAAAAATAATGCAATAATATAATGCTATATTTATTTGTGATTCAAATAAACTAATTTGTTTGAAACATATTCCTTAATGCAAGAAATATCAGAAACCGAGTAAACAACATCTGAACATTTTTCAAAATAGAAATGTTTCTTAAAATTATCTGTTTCTTTATACTAATAACGGAAAATTCAATGTATCTCTTCTTTTTATTTAAATGTATGTACATAATTCAAATGCAATGGTGTATCATTATTATAAATGAGCAAACTTGATGAATGCCAGGTCTCTTTTAAAGGTTTTCATTAAAAGAAAAATATTTCCATGAAAAGAGTAGAAATAAGAAAATTATATTAATAAATCTAATTTTTAATATTCAAAATATTTTAAAATTTTTGTTATCAGTTAAATATGAAGTTTGATTGTAAACAAATTTTAATGCTCGTATTTAAAAATGTATGTCTTTACCAAAATTTTCTCTATTTGGAATAATATTTCTATTTTAAATTTAAAAAAAATATTAATTCCGATATAAAAGATTGGCAATATTTTTGCATTAGTTTTATTCAAACAAGAACTGTTTGAAATAATAAATATCTTATATTAATCTTAAAAGTATAAACATGAAATAGCTACACTATATTTTTTGAGATATTTCCAAATTTGAGACAGTTTCAATTAAAGAGAGTATATTCTAAAAGGTTGAGCAAAAACATACTTGTAAAAGTATGAATGCATGACTATGCTTTTAAGCAAAACAGATAGTGAGCTGTACATGAAAATTATTTCCCATTTCTAATTTTACAAATTATAGAAATTTCTTACATTTCATTATTATAAAAGGTTCATGTTTCAAATGTTTCTAAAATATTAATTACATACTATAGCTTGAAAAGTTTCAGTGTGGTTCAATGAAGTTCAATGGACTATTATAGGAGGCAATGGCAAATTTCTGAGAAGGAACTATAAATAAAAAAGAAATATTTGTAACTTCAAACATTGCTCTCAGTTTCTAACATCTGATCATTAGTAAAAAATGGATATCATTATTAAACACTATCCACTAGTTTTTCAATCTCAAAAAATATTAAATTTTGTATAGAAAAAGTTCTTAATTTGAAATAAATTAGCAATATTTGAATACTAAATAATTTTCTGCTTTAAATTATAGTGAACACTATAGTTACTACCTGCACTAAATTATAGTTAACTAAATTATAGTAAATTCATATCTACTGAAATATATCAACAATCTATTCGGATTTCTAGTAATGATATCAAGCTGTTTGTAAAAATAAACCAAAACTAAGTATATCATAACTAATTTTTTAATTATTTCGGAGAATATCCGTTATTATTAAATATTTGGTTTCGTATAAATCATATTCAATTCTTCAATAATTATTTATATAATAAATTTTATCCATTGAATTTAATACAATAATCAAACAAAAAGTAAATTGCCATCAACTGTAACTTTAAAACACTTTAGGTATATAAACACTCCAGGTATCATAGAATATAAACGCAATATATGATCTAATTTCATTGTTTTAAAAATGCATAATTTTTCACGAAATAACCGGTTAAGCATTTTATTTCTATTTTTTAAACTTAAGCAAGAATTTTCCTCAAAGACAAAATTCGTACTCATCCATTTATCTCACTTTAAGAGAAATATTTTAAACTAAATAAAACGGAGTTTTGATTAATTTTAACATCCTGCAAATAAAATCTTATTCAAATTTTATTTCGTGTAAAATGCTTTGCAAAAACATGATAAAACCACTTGAGAATTTATTTGTATCCTGAACATATAACAATTGCTTTAATTTAATTAGGTTAGAAAATTGCTGAATCTTTAAAACAAATACCAAATTCAAAAAGAAAGAATTGCAAATAATGTAACATTAACGATTTGTTTCACGCATCTCTTGACCTTAATTGGAACAGGAAACTTCTAAATGACCTTCATGAAGTCCATTTTCAAGTCTTAAGAAGAGAAAACTAATTACTTTTCTTATTCTTCGAAAGAAAAGAAAACACCTACGTTTATAGAGAATACACGTTCTGCACCTAATCTTATTTGTGAGAAGCCTAAAAAGAGAAAAGAAAATAGGTGTAATCTGAGGATGAACAAAACTTTCTTCTGCTTTTGTATTTAACACAATGGAATACTTGAAAAGAGCCTTATCAAATAAAAATGGCGTGATTAATGCAAAGCATACTTGCTTACATTTGGGCTTCTTGAAGTATTAGTATTACTTCTTGCTTTATATATGCTACAAAATTGTGTGATTAGTCAAAAATTAAAATGAATTTAGAATTAATTCATTTTAAAATAAAAATTATCCATAAATTTCATATTATAAGTTAAGGCATTATTTTTATGAAAATTTCATACATTGAGAATTTAAAAATTAAAATTATGTTTACTAAAATTTTATGCGCATAGTATTTATGGCATATAATATTGAATCATTAAACTTAATATGTATCATTCAAATTATACAATTTATTACTTCTTACAAACTAGATATTAATTTCGTTGCAAATGTTAAGTAATGTTAAAATTCTAACAAATATTTTAATTTAATTCTAATATACTTCAATATTAATAAGAATGATTAATAAAAAGATGCGCAATGAATAAATGCCAGCAAAATGTAAAAGAAAATCAGGCATAAGTGAATACAAGTCTATTTCTGCCATGAAATTTGCATGAATCATTAATGAATTAAGTTTATCACCCATTTTACTTTTTTAATATGTGTTTTCCCAAGAAAATATTTTTGTTATGAACTTTTACTTTGAAATAACTCTTTCATTTTAAGTTTTAGATGAAAAATTAGCTTCAAATTGTTAATATCACAAATTTGATTCCTTGTGGGGTTTTGATATTTACATCAAATGAAATTATAATAAGGAAAGAGGATCTCTAACTTAGGGATAACAAATGCTAAATAAATTTTTGGATAAATTTGTACAATAATTCTAAGGACTTGAACATGAAAATGAGAGATTTCTTGGTAATAATGGACTCTTCTGCATAGTCAAATTCACTGAAATGGAAGCGAAAAAACACTCTTGATTTCAATTTCATTGCACTTAATATGATTTTTCCAATTTTTAGAAAAAAATACTTTTAATTATTTTTGCTAAACAATGGGTTACAATAATGTGTTTTAGAGGGTAAACTGATACTCTATTATAAAATACAATCAGTGACAAATTGAATTAATCTTATGATTAATTTAGTGACATAAATATTCATTGCATAGCATTATTATTAAAACTTTTATCAATTTGTTCTTATAGACATTATTTTACCTAAGCATTTTTACATCAATTTGCTTTAGCTCAACAGAAAACTTTCCCTTATTTCTTGTAAAAATGACCTAAGCAATAAGTACAATGCCTAAGAGAGCATTCTACAGAATGAAAAATACAGGGTTCTCTCTCAGCTATTTAAATAAGGGAAGATGAATATTGAATTTTTGCATGCACTTTTGAGGAGGTGAGTGCTGAAATGCTTCCTGTTGGCAGATGAATATAGCCCACTCTTCTCGGAAAGTCACTTCTTTCTTCCCAACCTCTTGGGATTCGTGGGAAGTCAGTTTACGCAATGGATTTTAGATACCTTTAACAACCTTCGATCATTATGCGTACATTAGTAGACGCTGCGTGATGCCAATAGTCTTAAAAACTTTTTATGCCTTCTGAAAATTAGATTAGATGGAAAGGAGTAATACTATTTCTGTCCCGGAAAGAATTATAATTTTCCATTATTAAATATTTTAATTTATAATTCTGAATTTCCTCTTCAACACAACAAGAATTATATGTTTGATAAACTGAATATATAAATAAATATATTTATATATACAAGGTGATATTTTTTTAAAGTGACAGCGATTGGAGCACCCTGCAGCGCGATCTAATTGCCGAAATGGCACTAAACTTGATATTTAGACTGATCAAGACGCGGAAAAAAGGATTCTGTAAAAAACATTTTAGTCCCAAAAATCGTCGCCAGGGCATTTTTTGTGGCTTTACAATGTATAAAATGAGAGAAAAGAAAAATATTAACACATACAATCTCACAGTTAAATTATTAATGCTTATTTATTACATTAACTTCCCCGGTGAGGAATTAGACCACATTACATGTGAGCACAGTTCTATGAAATAACACCGTACATTCTGTGAACAACGTTCTCCACAGCTTTACGTAACATATCACGAAGAATATTCCGCACTATCTTTGTTATGTTGCCCTTTAGAATAGACAAATTTAATAGTCCCCCAACATAAACACACGTTCCTGTAACGGAGAGGCATGGCCACTGGAGCTCGTTTACTTCAACTGAGATTATTTTTCGTAGCTATCCATAACATGCTTTTATAGCCCTTATTACTGGCACTATCATTACTGCTTCAATCCTCACAAACATTTGCATTTTTCTTTCATACCTGTGTTTTATGCTGATTCTCCTTATTATAATCTATAACAGCACCACAAATTAACTTAGCGGTGACATTTGGAACTAAATTCTTCTTACGGAATCCGTTTTCCTATGTCTTTATTAGTCTAAATATTAAGTTTGGTGTTATTTGGATTATTAGATCACGCTAGGTCATTCCAAACAATGTCACTTTAAAAATGATCACACATATATATATATATATATATATATATATATATATATATATATATATATATATATATATATATATATATATATATTTGTTTGCTTCAAGTTTACAAATATGTCTTCAATATACTTGCTTGCTGTTTTGTAGTTGTTGTTGCAAATCTCCTTTGGCCAGCAGCTCCAGACCAAGTCGATAGCGTTATACGCCCCCTCATAAAATCTAACACCATCAAAGGATCCTTATCTAAATCATGCTTCGATAGCCCCTGGTACTCCTGGTACTGTTCTGGCATATCTTGTTTAGCGAATCATACTTGTTTTACATTCCCATAAAATACTTGATTTAATTTCCAATCAATCCTTTCTGGATTAGGAACTGCTTCAATCTGCACTTATTTTATAATCTTAGTTTGTTGCAAAATTTGTACCTGTATACAGGTTTCAGATCCATAAAATCGATTATACAGGAAAAGGCCCTTTTGCTATGGGAGAAAATTGGAGATATCACAGGAGCCCTAGAGCTCTGGTATGATCATGATATCGCTCTTAATCTCGAAAGGAATCTTAAAACACAGTGGAGTTTCATTCAGGGAGTCCTCCTCCTAAAAAGGGATATTGAGTTGCGATGTGAACCGGAGCCTCTGCCTCTGCCTCTCCCACCTTGCCCAATTGAATCTTCTAATTTTAGTGTGTGCCTTGATCTATCCGAGAGAATTTTCAAGGAAGTCACAGATACGGAGATCCTGAGGATTCTCGCCTATGAGACCATAAACACTCATTATCCTGAGCCAGACTGGTTGAGAATTTATACTGACGGCTCCCGGTTGCGGGAAGGATCCAACACTGGAGCAGGGGTCTATTGTCCTCTTTTTTCAATTGCAAATCCAGTTGGCACATTTGCATACGCATTTGATCGGAAACTGCTTGCGATCAGGATTGCTTTTTCTCAGTTGACTTGCCATCTTAATGGATTCTCCAAGGCAGCTTTACTTAGTGACTACCGGGCCGCATTGCAATATTTGATGCCTACTTCAATTTCTGTATCCTCTGTTGTCCATGAATGTTGCAGCCTACTTTAGAGTTTGTCTTCCAATGAGAAAGACATTGTTCTTCAATGGATCCCCGGACACTGTGGAATCCTTGGCAATGAAATTGTCGATACACTGTTAAAGAGGGGGGACATGACTTTACAAACATCTTTTTCTAGTATATCTTTTTGCATATTAAAACGTCTAATTAAAAATATACTGTCTGAAAAATTCAAAAAGATTCTCGAATCTCGATCAGAGTAAAAGTCTTGGAAAGACAGGCTCTGGTCTCAAAATGGCCAAGACATAAAATGTGGCTGAGTTTAGGCTCGCCACCGGTCATGACTGTTTTTTTAAGCACTTGCACCGTCTTCGTATAGTTTCAAGTCCTATCTGCAACATCTGTAATCTGGGACGGGACATGGATCGTGACCATCTACTCCATTGTAAGGCGTTATCGAAACGCTCAATTGCGGACCGCAACTGGGAAGCCAGGGCCTTTTAGATACATAGACTATTGTTACAGCTGTTTATTTTTCATTTTTCTTATTATTTTAGTTATTTGTATTTTTGCTGTAATTGTCTTTTATCTGTGCCATTGGAAATAAAAAAAAAGTTTGTTACAAAATTACTTTAACTTTATAATTACATTCAACACAATCAACTATTTCGTAAAATACAATTTTGGTAATATAAGAAGGAAACAGTTTGTAATAAATTATTGCATTTATTATTTAAAATTTTGCATCATTAATTAAATTGTTGCCTTATTATTTTTTTGTAAACATATAGAAAAACTTTCATGTAAATATATCATAGTTTGTAAGTGTTCCATATTCTAAGTAACTGTTCCATATTTTTTAACATTTCTCCTATAACAGTTCTTACCATGTGTATACATAAATTTAATAATTAAGGAAAAAGAGTACTAATTGTGCATTCATTATCTGACTAGAAAAATCCTTTCTTTAATTGTCTTATAAATTGATGCATAGCTTTCTAGAATTTTATTTCTATTTTTATGCCAAAATGACAATTTTCAGACCAGAGTGTTACACATAATGGGCCATTTAATATCACCTCAACAGTTGTTTTGATGTAAATAATATGGTGAGATTCTTTACAGTTATTCTTCCTATCAGCGTTTACCTAAGTGTTCATCTTAATATTGAAGAAAACTATAGCCTAAAATTTTACTTTTAGTAATACTGTAAATATAAAAGTTTCAATATTATAGTTTCATAAATTCTTTAATCCTTTAAATTTCCAATGATTCATTCATTTTATAAGTCCATACATCTTTACAAAAATGAATTTTCTCCTCATGCAAACAAGCTCATAATACTGTAAGCTTGAGGGTCAGGACAGTCTAAGTCGTGTATTTTCCATAAAAGTAGAGATATGTTTAAAAAGTTCTTAACACCAGATTTTCTTAAGAAATGTTTATTTACTTTAGAATAATTCGTGATACTTAATGTTTAACTTTAAGTAATAATACAACATTCTTCTCCTATTGTTGTCAAAAAATAAAGGTAATAATCAACCAACATTTCTGCAATACACCAATAGTAAATGAAATAAATTTATCATGTTTATGTTTATTTTACTTCTGCAAATACATTCTTTATAAATATTTTCTCAAACTTTAAGGAGTGAGGAAAATATATTTTTTGAAATTTTAGTTTCAATAATTAATTTATGAATTTTAACAAAGAGCGCTCTAACCAACATTTTATAATAAATCACAATTATTAATATGGTTTATAAAATAAAAAAAATAATGATTACATCTTCAACCTAAATTGCTTTTCCTGTTATTATCTACGGTAATTTTTAATTTTATGCAGCAAATAATCCCTTTAAAATAAATATTGCATCCCTTGATTTAAATTTAATTGTAGAATTAATAAATAGAGTTTCTTTTATATTTTCTTTTGAGTTTCAAATATGTTTTCAAAGGAAAAGCACTTTCCCTTAATAGTGATGGTTACTATTCTTGATTTTATGCATATTAATGTCTTTCAATTATTTTATACTTGTTTTATATGATTATAAGTATTGCGTAAATCCTAGTGATCCTAGCGAATGATTATTTTCTGATTCATTAACGCAAATTATTTTCTGTGAGTGATTATGTTTAATGCAAAAGTTAAAATTTTATATTAATTTTTTCTGAACTCTCAATATTATCAGTAAAAATTCATGAGTGATTTCTTCCCTAAGTTATTTTCGTGTATAAACTAAATTATTCTTAGTTATTTTCCATACTCCCAGAAAACATTTAAATAAGATTATTATTATTATTTAGAATTTGATTTTTGTCAGTCTTATTCAAAAATCATTCTAAGTAAGTGATTTTTTATTTTTGCATTAAAACTCAGAAATTGAAATTTGCAGAAATTTTTGTTTTAAGAAAAATAATTTCTTTAAACATTATTTTCACAACATTTGCCATCATTACTTTTGACACCAGACATGTTTTTAATAAAAAAAAAACACCTTATCAATTCATAATTATCATTAAGCATTAATATTTCTTGCCAAACGTATAATTTTTGAAGCATTAAAACAGATTCCTTAATCAAAATAGATTACTTATAGTTCAAAGTTTAAATACATCCCGAACTGGATGATTAATGAGATTCTGTATAAAAAATATGAAGAAAATGTTTATTTTTATTCAACTCTTAAAAGAAAACAAATAGAAGTGAATTTTCTTTCTTTTACATAATAATTCTTTACACAAATTGTGTGCCGTGTGGTTAGAAATATAAATGTCATCATTATTTCAAAAGTTAATGATGCTTTCAGTTGGAAAAGAGTTTTTGTACATTTTTTTTTCAGTGGTAGAAAAAACTGCTCTTACACAAATAATTCTCTAACCAAGTAATCAATTAAATTTTATCAACATAAAAATAATTCTGTATTCTTTGACTGAGTAAAAAAATTAAAAACAATGGAGAATTTCAAATTACATTGCTTTCAAAATGTCATTATAAATATAAGATAATAATAATTGATAGTAACACATCTAATTTCGGTTTGTGAATTTGGGCACATACTTCGAATGCATTTAAATACATTCGAAGGATGTGCCTAATGCATTTGATGCATTTGAGATTTTAAGTGATACGATATTAAAAACATGGTTTATGCGTGCTTTTTTTAAAATTTGCTTCCTTCTAAATGGATATTTGATCATTACTCATTACCATGACTTTCAGCAGTTACGATAAATCTTAGGAATGAAATCATAGTATGACTCTATTTTAGTTATTTGAAATATATAGTACCTCTTAATAAGATTTGCCAACATTAAAAATTAAATATGATAATTATATATGTATATATAAATATCTAAATGTATTGGTGCTTTAAAGCATATTAGAAAATGAAATGAAATTCAAAAGATTAATTACTCACTTATTTCTCTGAATATCATGTTTCATAATTTTTATGATTTTATCAAGAATGTGTTTTAGTACACATATTCAAACATTGAATTCTTAAAAGAGGAATCTCGTGATAGAACTAATTTAAAACTAGTTTTGTTTTGTTAACACATTTTATACTTTTCTTACATTTTAGTATAATTATTTAACAATATTAATTTCGCTTAAAAATTGCTTTGATTTGATTTTTCAAATTTGCTGCAATATTTTATGAGCGTTGACATGTATACTCAAACAGTATTTCAGTTTCTGTTTCTAAAAGTGTTGTAATTTATTTATCTATCATCTTTTTCTTTACCTTGACACAAAAAATTAATGAAGTTTGATCGTCAATTAATAAAATTTTTGCTGATTATTGATAATTAAGAATATTAATAAAATAGATCTAATTAGCAACACTAAGACTTCCTTAACCTTTTCTCTATGTAGTTAATTCCTTTTGATTTTAGATATTTTACCTATAGAAAATATTTCAGTCAGAATTATTTGACAATTAATCTTCCATTTGTAAATCAACTTATTAATTTATTAATTATTCGAATGAAAAACTTTATTTTTCATCAGAACAGGTTTATATAAATTATGCCAAAAGGAATCTAAAGTATGCAAATAGATATAGAAAATCTAGTCTTGAAAAAGAGTTTTACCTTACATTTCATCAACAGAATCAGAGGAGAGGACAGATAAAGTTTGTTAAAGGATAATGTGTAGGAGTACTAAGGAATTGAATAAAAAAGGTATTACTAGGAAAAACAATTTTTTGTTTTAAATTTTATTAATAGTTCAGAATATTTTAACAGCTTTCTAAGTTATACCATTTATTTACTTAAGCAAACATTTTAGATGCAGTTATAATTACATCCAAATGACTTCATATTTATTTTCCTAAGTAAAGCTGTTGAAATTTCAAAGTTACATGAATTTTATATTATGTAAAGTATATTTATATTTAGTTTTCGAAAATATAAGAAGCGAAAAAAAATGCTGTGTTCCATTAAGCAAAAGATTGCAGTTTAAAGATGTTTGAGCAAGAAACATAAGTAGCATTGAATAATTTATTAGTTTATAATACGTTTAATATGAGAATTAAACCATTTTTAATATAGATATCCGTTCTTTTTCGTAAAATTCAAGGAATTTTTAATAATTCTTTATTTTATTTTTAGATAATTGACAGTGGATTTTTACTTGTTGTTTTTCATTATAGAATTCTGAACAATGGTGTTGGAAATAACGTAACCGAATTGATATTCTACGTCAGCAAGTTTTAAATTTCAATGTGCAATAAAACCAATGAGCTGATTAAGAATTTCGAATTACAAAGCATCTTGTACAACGTGAGGAAGATTTATTAAGAAAGACAAATAATTACAGAGAAAATGAATTTTTATTTTGAAGGTTGTTCTTTCCAAAAACCTTCTAAGAATCACTTACTTCAAAAATAAATTCACATTTATATTTAAATTACTTGTAGCGCCTACTTAAAATATTCCTATCATAATTTTTTATGAAAAATTCTTTGAAGTTTCACTTCAAAAAAAAAAAAAAAAAAAAAAAAAAAAAAAAAAATGGAATTAATTTTTAAAAAGTATTGATTATAGCAAAAAAGTTTAAATCATGACAAAAAATAGGATTATATTGGAAATGTATTCAAAACTATTATTTTTACTAATAGATATAGCGCAGAATCGATATTTGGGGATGTTTGTCTGATATGTTTTTCCTAAATTCTTTTCATTTTTTACGTATAATTCTTAAAGAAAAACGAAAACATTTAATGTTCAAGAATATGTCATTGTAATCAAAATTTACTTTGTCTAAGCTGATTTCCCTGATATTTGTTTGATTTCATTTTATATCTATGTATCACATTAAGCGATTTCAGAAAGAATGCATATTTTGTACTTTTAAAATAATCTCATTTTTATTAAAAGTTGCATATGAAAAAAGATAACTTTTAAAAAATATTATCAATTTTTAAATATCGCTATTGCATTATCCCGATTAATAAGTTTTAAGAATTTTACATTTCAACATAAATTCTTCCAACCTGAATAAATTTTATATTGGTCTTTATGTCTAATAAACTTTTTCTCGATTTATAAATATTATCTCATCAATAATTAAGCTTATTTACATTTATTTAATAATATAAACCTAATTATAGTATGTCTTAGTTTAATTATGATTAATTTAATTTGAGCGTCTTAGACCTAACTTTTTCAGGAGAAAAAGTCTTATGAGTACCTGATAATCATGAATCAGTTGAGAAAACCAGTAAAGGGAAAAGTTGTTATATATTTGCTTTTGCAATTTTGACATGTTTCCGTGAAGTTTAATAATTAATATGCTTTTGCTCAAATAGTTTAAATAACTTATAGTTAATGATTACTGTAATCTTTGATTGATTGCTATAATTATCAGAACAAGTCGACTATTTCAACATGATTAATTTTGAACTGTAAAGTCACAAAACATAATCAAATTTTAAAATTATTTTGAAAAATTCATTTAATTTAATTAATGAACAAACGTTTTATTTTGCACCTGAAATTAATAACTACTCTGGAGAATCATGTAAAATATTCATGGAAGAATTAAATGTTTTTTTCCTTATTGTAACCAAATTGTTGTGCAGCTATATACACACACACAGCTATTCAAAAAATAAATGATATCAAAGTTTTATTTTCGTATGATATCCTGTCATCTTGAGTTCCATACGACATGAGTTTCATAATTCATTTATTTTAAATCATTTGAAATCACATTTGTTTTAGACTGAAAGTACATATAATGGTTAATTATCAGATTCTTTGAAATAGAAACTTTCTTGCTTTATATTCAACAAAATGGCAATTCATACAGAGAAGACATCAAGATTTCTTGAATAGAATATTATGTATTCAAATCACTAATGTATCCAAGATAGTAAAAACATGTCATCATTCTGACCAAAATTTTTTCCTAAATTTCATTTTAATTAAAATGTAATGCAAATTTCCAGATTAAACTTTGTTAATTTTTTTTTGCTCATATTCTAATTACATTAAAGGCGTACAGTTGCATTAATTTTCTATAATAGTAGGATTACAGTCGGATAAATTTTCTATTCCGTCAAGAACTCTACTGAATAAATAAAGTTCTCAATTTCCATTGACTGTAGCCGATTGCTCAACTTTTAATGACATTAACCACGTAAGCCTCATGCAAGTAAAATGTTTGTTTTTCCAAACTTCCTGTTAAAAGATATGCTATTTGATACAATCCTAATTTGGGTTTCTATAAAATTAAAATAAATTGCCATATTGAATGAATAAAATATTCTTACCCCCTCTATCCAATAGCTGATGGTACTCACCAGAATAATTCACATTATTGCATAATACTACATGAAAATTTGATGCCAAGAATCACAGTAAAGAGCAAAACGATATCACAACATTAGAGATTAGGTTTCAATCATAAAGAATCATTTAGAGTTACTTGTTTTTACTCTTTTTATTCTTTTATTTCATAAATTATAAGAATTCATTCAAATGAAAAAGAGGAACAGAATAATAGAAGAAATTTGTTTTACCTCTTTGTATAGGTCAAAAATCAGTAGAAGTTAAAAACAAATAAATAAAAATGTTTATTGGTAAATAGGTATTAGGAAAATAGTTTCAAAAAATTAAGTTTAAGAATGTGCACACTTAAATTGAAGTTTATTGCTAAAATTTAAATATGTACATAAACTAAACAATCATGTTAACGTTTTCCAAAAAAATGTATGTATATATATATATGTATATATATATATATATATATATATATATATATATATATATATATATATATATATATATATATATATATATATATATATATATATATATATATATATATATATATATATATATACATACATACATACATACACATATATATACATGTATCACTGGTGCACTGGTGTGCACTGGTGGTAAAAGAATTAAGAGAATTTTCATATTTGACCAATTATCTCTACCGAACAACCGCCAATTTTAATTAAATTTATCATGTATGTACGTTTATGCATTATGATGCAAATAATCATGCAATTTATAAATGACATTCATGATCATGCCTAATACTCTCTGGAGTTGGAAAGTAAGAAGAATGAAAGAAGAATATGAGTTGTTGTTGTTGCTGACGTGTGCCAGCTAGGCTGGCATTTTGGTGTGCGCTGCTCCACTTAGAATATCAGTTAATAAAGGGTGGTGTCCCTTATATAGATATGCAAGTAGTGAAGAGTAATTTTATATTTGAAGTAAAGTAGTTTATGATTTCCTATCGCAATTGATCCCATTTGTTCATCAATCAGTTTTCGGGCCCTTGATAGTTCTCGAAAGGAGTAGGTTACGAGTTTGCAATCGTGCTCCTCAGAGACTTCCTAACTTTATAGAGTTGAAGTCTGGAGAACTGCTTGGCTAATCTATCAGGCGATTATCCTCCCTTTCTGGAAATTCATTGGAACAAAAGAACTCAATGTCCATTCTCTTTATCATCCATTAAATAAATTCAATGTGAAGTGAGCCACTGAAAAGGTGGACATAATACTCCAAGAACACAACCCGATACACCATAACAGTCACACTGTCTTTTTCAAAGACATGGAGAGGTGTGCGCCCATTTAACATGATGTCTGACCATTTTGTTAAACTTTAACGTCCATAGTAGTTAATTTCGCTCAAATTAGAAAGTAGATATCAGGTCCCTAGTTCTTCTTACATGAACGTATAGCGGGAATCTGTGATTAGTTTGAATCGAGACAAATCAGCGAAAAGAGAGGGGCCACCTATTGATCCATATAGAATAGAGATCACGGCTCTCTACTCTATGCTAAATGGACTTTCGTGTGGGTTGAAGTGAGGGAGAAGCAAATAGCAGGTCTTCACACAAAAAACGCCCTCTCATGAAGTTTTCTGGAAACAGTCAACCTTGAAACTCAAGTTCCTTATGGCCGTTATACATGTCACAAAAGGAGAGACCGTTGAATCCCTGTTAAGCCTTGTTAGAATGGACAATTGTATATCAGTTCCAGTCATCGTTGCTCTTAGGTGACATTACCCAGTATTTCTCTCAATAGATCCGGTATCTTGGCACTGTTTTCATAAATTTCCCACGACGTGGGTGTTAAAGTGAACTCTTTACGAATCTCGATTTAAACTAGCCTACTTCAAGTTTCCCCAGAATTTGCCACCTTATTCCACCATCTAAGTGTTGATGATTGCTCATTATTAGTGTTACAATTTGAGTGCAATTGATTGCTGCACAAAACAACAATAAACTCGGCAAGGTATGCAAGCAAATGAAAAGCATGTTTTGCAATGGGTGCTTATAAAAACTTGTTCTTCTTAAGGGCTCTTATTACGCATAAGTGGACTCTAACGTATTTGAAGTACATGATTTACATTTTTGTCTCGAAGTAGCGGTTTTACATTGCATTCAGTGCTTTTCAAAAAAATTGGACAAAATATGTAAATTTCTTAATTTTGATCACCAGTGTATTTAATTATAAAACTCATTGATTTTAAATTTTTCAACACTTATAAATTTCTTCTTAATTTTTAATTTAACTATACAATTTGAGAAATAAATATATTTTAATTTTTTCACATTAAATTCATTGTTATATTTTTACGTTGCATAACGAAATAAATTCGAAGTTTAATTTTAAGTAATAATCTAATTTTTATTGTGGTTAGACAAAAATTTGAAAATTTAAGAAATAATCATTTTAGCTTATAAATTTTAAGGAAATTAATAAAAGTAGAAGTTAAACGTGTGTGTACTAGATATCAAAAAGAGAAATGTAATTTATTGTTGTAAAGGAGTCTGATAAACAAATAAAATGTAATTTTAGTAAACTAAAAATAAAAAAATATCAAATTAGCAAAATATCTCAAAATAAGTAATTACAAAATATCTGGAAACTTAAACTATTTAAAATACAACAAAAATGCTGAGGGAATAATTAATTTAAATATATTTTTAATTTTTTCAAATAATTGTGTGAAGTTTTTAGTAATGCATTTTATATTGTCATATTTTAAAAAGAATCGAAATAGCTACATAAAGTACATAAGAAGTAAATAAATGTTTCAGAAAAATGCTACCTTAATGTTAGAATAAATTTAATGGAACTAAATCATGCGCATGTTCAAATGAGCATTCTTAACTCAATGCATATTCTCATTTTAGTTTCTTAAGCGGCTTATGAATCATTTTAGTGTTTCTTAAATATTCTAAAGCACTTAGTTTAATGAGAAAAGGAAAATGCGCGTGCAGACCTTTTGCTGTGTTTACATATCTGTATACAAAATTGTATTAAAAGTGACAGAGAAATTTTAAAATTTAAAATGCTCCATAAGTTTTAAGTAGAATCATGCATTTTTAATACATTTAAAATACATTGTGGCAAGCAATTAATGAACTCCTCTACTTTTTACTTTTCATTTTGATTTGAGTTGAAGTGTTTAAGGGATTTCATACATCAAAGTAGAGTTTTTAGTAAAAATATTACTCAATAAACGAAAATATTACTGATAAATTTATTTTTAACAATACCTTAATTCTCTATCATTTTTTATTGTTGATGATATTGATACAAATACTGATATTTAATTTTCTTATCTTATAAATTTTTTGGAAGAAATAAAACTTTTAGTACTATAATCTTTAAAAAATTCATTCATCGTCATAATTTTATTGTCAACTGTTTTGTTTACTTTTTACACCATATCTAATGTCTATTAAGTGTATACTAAAAAGAATTATTGCATAAATTTAAAAAAAAAACTTAAATGCGTTGTTCCTTTGATGATTAAAGAAACATAGAAAGCATCTTGAACTATTAAAAAAAATTATAAATATATTAAAACAACACGATTTTATCAATTTTTAAATTATATAAACTTATATAGACACAACAAAAATGGAAATAAGTTATTTGAGGAATTTAAAATTAAATATTCTTTTTATTCTTTTCCATGATAAATACTAAAATACAAAATACTAAAATGCAAATTTCTTTAATGTGAGAAATAAGATTTTTTTCAAAATCTAATAAAATATTTTACACAACTAATAATAAACAAAATTTATATATTTTTATTAAATTTATATAAGGTATTACTGTACGTATTTTTAACATATTCATTGTAATTTGGAGCTCATAAAAATTATTGTAAAATCAATTTTCAAAATATAAATGCATATATATATATATATATATATATACATATATATATATATATATATATATATATATATATATATATATATATATATATATATATATATATATATATATATATATATATATATATATATATATATATATATATATATATATATATATATATATATATATATATATATATATATATATATTATAATATAAGTTTAAATTGGTATTCTTACGCATTTTTAAATGGGTGAAGTATGGTTTTACTGAGCAGTTTTATCACATGCACTTGTATTATATGTTTTCATTTAAGTTTTACTGTGTGATGTAGGATAAAAAAACTATAAAATATTAAATATTAAAGTCTCTTACTTAAGCTGTTATTTATCTCAATCAATATATTTATTCCGAAAAAATTGTATAATGAATATTCATTTTAAATAAGAAATTTTTTAAATATATACGGACATATTAATGATAATCTTTAAATTTAAAGTTTGAGGAAATAATTCAATACTTATAAATAATTACGACTATATTTAATGTTTAAACTTAATAATAAAGCAGATATATCACACGTTCTTATTTAACGTACAATAATTTATATCTAATTACATTTTTTCACTTGGACATGTATTATGCATTGACAATTTAAGAAAATAAGGGAATTTTCTAGTATAGATTATTTGATAGATGTACCACTGCGAAATTCTAAATATTTTTACAACTATCTGAAAAGAATGATACATTTAAATTCTAATGTGTTTCTTTCATTTCAAAACAAGTTCTTATAAATTTTACCATGTTTACGAAAACTGGGAAATTTTATTCTTCCACTCTTTCGTAATATTTATTAAAGTATATATAAATGGAAAAAAATAAATACTCATTTTAGTGGTTAAAAAAGAATATTGGAAAATTTCACTGAGTTCGCTGAATTTATATCTACAAGATAAAGAAAACTGTAAACAAAATAAAAGAAAGAAAGATACGAAACTTTTACCAATACAATGGCAACTATACAATAATATTGATTGTAGGTGGAATTTAAAATAGCACTGTTACTGATATTCGCATGTTGAAAATGGAAATTTACTACTTTTTGGAACATTTTTGCTGAGAGATAAGCAGAGAGTTTCACATATTTTAATTTTAATAAATTTATATTTTTAATTTAAGAATTTATTAAATATATTTATAATACAATTATTACATTAATAGCTTTTTTGTTGGCAAAGCTGAATGTGAAGTATATTAAATTGGTTTTGTTGGTATATAATATTTAATATTTGGCAAAATAAATGTAGCAAAATATATTCCAAAAACACAAAATAAATTGCATGAACTTTGAGAAAAATATTCACCATAAATCTTTATCAATGCTGAGAAAGAATACAATGCAAAACAGTATAATGTAGTATTAAATAAGCATTTATGATATTATACATACAATATATTTGCATTATTGAGATAATATAGTAAATATATTATCTCAGTGTATTGCAATTTTAAATACAAATTTATGTCCTTTTGAATAAATATACAAAGTTGAGTAAAATCTTTTTATAATTTATTTATTAAGTTATAAATAAAATATTTAGATAAGACTTTTTGTGTATAAATATTTATGTCTTCAATAGTATAAATATTTTTTATATGCCACATCCTTGTAGGAAATCTTTCTTGATATTAGCTTAAGTAAAGTTTTGACCATGCTACGCTTTATTGTACCTTTGAGCACAGGAGGACAAATTGGATAAGAATCTATTATGTAAATCATCGTTACTAATAATCATACTCAAACCAAGAATTGAACGGGGAAATTGTTGAAGTCAAAGCGATTTCAAGGAACATTAGTAAGACATATCGGTTCTATTGTTGTGAATCATGGAGGATATAATTCCAAATCCCTTATCAGAGAAAAGCTGGTGAAAAAATCTTCCAATAAAATCGAAATATGCAATGAAGTTATTTATAAAATCATTTGACTTAGCCTAGCTAGAAATATAATGCATATAATATTAAAGTTATTCTTAGGTTAGTTAGCGTTAAGTTACTATGCAAATACTATGGGACACATTTCATAAAATTTTAAATATATTTCTTAAAGTAAACAATATATATGTTAAAATATGAATTTAGAATTGAAGTTTTTTAGCTTTTTAAAGAATATTACTTATTGAAAGACATTTTAGTGGTATTTGCACATATCTAAAGCTCCTTAGTCCTTTTTTTTTAGTTTTTATATAAAAAAATTATCATTTTTGTAATGATAACCTTTCTTTTACTCTAATATGGTGACAAAGGAAATATTCATGTTACTCAAACATGTATAGTACAGAAATTTTAAGGATCTATTAATAAAATTTGGTGTACAGATTTTGTAGATAAAAGCAAAAATAAGTAGGGAAAAACCCTGTGTTCTCCGAATACAGGAAACTTGCCTATTTGATATTATTTCGAAATATTTAAAACCGTTTAATTCAAGGAAAATAACGCATACTAATTTACATTAATGATTTTTTTAACATAATGTGCTCTTTTAAATTTTTGTACATTTGTTTTACAGTAAAAAGTTAAAATCTTTTACATCTAAGGTCCGGCGCAAAATACAGCAGAATTCTCCGGTAAAATTCCGAGAATTCGGTGCTGGGAGAATTCCTCATGAACTCACGGAGTAATGACGTCATATCATGTGACTATGTGACGTTATTTTTCTATTTGGCATTCTTCTGTAATTTCATTTGTATTGAAAGATTAAATAAATTTTTTTGAAGCAGAATATGAGTTTTATGAAATTATAACTGCTTATTTATGTATACATTTCTTAATTTATTTGTATAAAATTTTAAAATACGAATTGCATGTAATTTTCTTTGCGTTAATAATTTTTTAATAATTTTTAACTTAATTAACTTATAATTATCTAACTAAACTAGCTTATATTTCATAAAAAAAATTCATGAATCAAATTTGGTTAAACTCATTGAATTATAACATTACTTTTACTGTAATGTATTGTAAATAATACTTCAGCATAATTCCACAAGTAGTTACATAATTTATTTCTTGGAATAAGTGAAAATGATAATGCATTTAAAAATTTTTAAAAGTTTAATTATTTAAAAAAAAATTTTGCATACACAAATAATTAAGTAATTATTCAATTTCTCTTTATTAATTCATTTCAGTGTATTTCATAAATTGAATTTAAAATATTCATGTTTTACAGAAAAGAATGATTTAGCAATTATAACAAATCAAACAGGCTTCATACAGATTTCTAAGAATCAAATTCCATGAATCAAATTCAAAATTTCCAGAAAATATTGACATTCATATTTTATTATATGTGTAAAATATATTATTTAGTAATATAGTTCTTAATAGAATATTTCAATAAGGTTTCTTTAATGAAATAGAATTAAAACTTATTATGAAAAAATCATAACACCTAAACAGCATCAACAATATATATTTGTAACAAAAATATAAACGTTTCTTGATTATATAAAAATCAAGTTCTATTCAATTTAAATAAAAGAATGAATTATATTTTAATTACATTAGATAAAATATATTTAGTTTTGGAATTAATTTTGCTTAAAATTATATCTAAATTAATATAAAGCCAAATTAAGTATAAGAAAATAAGTTAGATTTTTATTCATTTCATTTGCATGAAAATTCAATTTTTAATAATCAGTATAATCATTACAGATTTTCCAAATGTTGAATATCTTTCATGATGATGCTTTTTTTATGCTTATCAAAAGAAATGCTATCTCTTGTGTCCCATAGACAACTTTGCATGGTTTATAAAATTAATTAATAAATTAAAATTATTTAATTTAGAAAAAATTATAGATTCTTTAAAATTTATTAAACATATATTATTTAAATAATATTAAATACTTATATAATATTTCACTACTCTTCATAGAATGAAATAAAATAAATTTATTTCAAGCCATTTACACAAGGTACGCACAAAAACAAGGTAAAAACACAAATGAAATTCGCGAAGCCGCCGGTGCCCTGCCAGATATTTCTAACTCACTGGAAAACTTAAAAATTGTCTCGGAACACCCATTTTGTGACGTTTTCTGACGTCACTTGTTCTCCGGATTTTTGCCGTCGTCATTTCTCCTGCCAATTTTTCCAAATTTGCGCCCAGAGCCTAAACCTCTATTACTTACAGTATACTTTATTGGTCCTAACGACAACTTTTTCCATGAAGAAAAACTTAAAAGCTGAAAAATGCTTTCAGACTAAATGCTTTCAAAGAAACTACATTTTTAAATGAAAAAATAATAAAAATGAATTGAATCCTTTGAATAAAATGTATGTTGTCGTTGTGTGAAACCAAACCCTGAGAAAATAGATATGTATATTTTTATTACACTTTAAATTTAAGAGTTTCCTCTTTTGCTTTCAAACTAAGCTGTAATAGTATAAAGGAAAGGATGTAATAAAAATTGTCACAATGAGACAAGTGCTATAAAAGAATAAATTCTTCCTTCTGGAATAGATGGATTATCTTGAGAAAATTGCAAGGAAAGTTTATGTTTTATGATATGTTTTATTTGTAAATCTGACTAGTCGGGATTGAGGGGAAGAGATTTATTGGCCTATCCCATAGACTATTCTATAGACCTATTTCTGACCTATCCCATAGAAGTGTAGGAGGTAGTATGGAACTTTGGAAAACTAATAGTGTAAAAAGGAGGAGGAGCTAAGACGAGAATTAAAAACTGCATCTAAAAATGGAGAAAACACACAGAAGCTCCAGAGAAGTCCGACATAGAAAAGGAGTCCACGATTGATGATTAGGTCTTCATTGAGCACAATAAGAAGTTAAAAAGATGTTAGTTATGAACGGAGTATAACTACCCTGTCCAGTAGGAGCACTACCTCGACTTTCCTGAATGGAGCTGCAGATGTCCGACAAATAGATGAGAATAAAAAGAGACGATAAACTTTGAGGAAAGATAGCAGAGAAAAGGGGAAATGCTCATGAGGAACGAGCAAGCCAAGCGAGATCCTGAGCCGGTAATGCCATTGACAGACGATAGGAGACACCACACTGCTCCTTCTAAAAGGGATGGGTCTGATCTCTCTTTCTTTTTCCGTCTGGTCACGCTCAGATAATGCCTATCGCCTGTAAATCAATCATCTGCTCCTCGTTTACTATGTTTGTCAGCATTTTCGCCTCGGAGACACTCTCTGTTCTTGACCGTTGACTGATTGGCTTTCAAATGGCTCTTCTTCATCGTCTCATGTTTCGCAGCTGGCTCCACTGGAGAAATCGCAGTTTCCTTCCCCCCCCCCCCCTACTTTTTTCGACATTTGATTCGAGTTCTCTTCTGGTTTTGTTCTAAAAGTATTTTTTACTATTTCGCTTCCTTAATTTCCGTACTTATATTCATATCCTCATATGTTACTGCCTTTTTTTTCTTAGGTCGTAACATCATTTTATTTTTCTTTATGCATTTCAAAATATTACATTTGCCGCTAATTCCACCGTTATTTTCCTACAAATTTATTATCTCCTGATCAATTGTTATGTATTTTTTGTTTGTATTTAGATTAATGTTTGCTTTTTTTTACAGTTTTATAACTTAATATATAGTCATAATCATTAGGAAAGCTCTGGGGAATAATAAACACTACGTCAGATATCAATTTCTCTCCAATTTGAAAAGAAATTTCTACGCACTGATTATATTTAATTCTTTAGCCTGTAATAGTTAAAATATTTGCATTTTTTTGTACGTGTTTTACTTCGATATACTGTCTTATTTTATTCAATTTCAGCTGGGACATAAATGATACTCACACCCCACTTTCGAGAAGAATCCCAATCCCAATCCTCATTGGCTTTTTAGATAATTCATTTTATCAAAATTTTCGGTTACTTTCTTTAAATGAAAGAAATTCGCAGCGAAATGACCTGTTTTTCCACAGAACAAACATAGCCTTTACAATCAGCATTAGCGTTTTGTTCGTGTTAAATAATATTTACGGTTTCATTATATTGTTCCTTATGTATAGCTATCAAATTCTTCTTATTTACTTGCAACTTAAGATATAGAGATTCCGCATTTTGCACATCACCGGCAAAATTTTAATGTTTCTTCAATGATTGGGGATATTTCAAAACATTTTCCTTTTGCAATTCCTGGAGAAGACCCTCAATAAATACTGAGAGAAGCAATTCATCAATTAAAGCTTTACTCTCACTTGTTTTTATTTGCGAAGCTCCTAAAAATGCGACTACCCGCTCATCTAAGACGTTCCGCATACATCTTCACTGATTCTAACTCGTACGATTGGATATTTAAAAATTGTAAATAAGATTCCGTTAAAAATTATTTTTCACTGAAATGTTCTAAAAATATTCGTTTGATATTCTCAAAAGATGTTGATTTTTGAAAATCAATATCTTCTATTAAAAACTTTTTCGCTGCTTCTATTAAATTCGATTTTAAAATTAAAATTTTTTCATTATCGCCCCAGTTGGCCAACAAAGCAACCTTTTCAAATTGGGCAAACAAAAGTTGACAACATTCCTTACATCCATCAAAATTTGAAATTAACTTAATCATTTCCATATTTGATTAGGAAAGTGAATTAATATTTACGTGACTGTGACCAGAGTCAGAATTTTCTGAGGAAACTTCTCTGTTTCTCCTATTATATCTAGTCATTATGCAAATACAAACTACACAAAATATTGAATATCTCAATTGTCTTTTTTACACTTTTGGTGAACCGTATCATACATATACATATACTCATGAAATAACAAAATCATTTAACTTATATATCATCTACTACCTATCAAATAACTTTCACATTAATAAAAATGAAAATAAACACATATACAGTCAATAAATTGTTTCTAATTATACTATGTTTATAATGTAACTAATTACACAATGTTAATCAAATGTACTTATTCTTTATGCATTTATTTATGACAATACTATATTTTTAGTACTTATCAAATGCTTGTGTTAACATTATTATCATAAATATAAACAAACAAGAAATTTTTCTTATTCCAAAATAATCTAAGAAAATCCATTCATGCACTTTTCAATGCCTTACATTACTAAATCTGTTTCAATACTCTATTATATCTTTTTCATAAAATTTATTTTCAAATATTTTAACTTAAGAATTTCTAAGGAGTATAAAGTTTTATGGACACAGTTTGCTAATACACTTCAATAACTTTGACTCAATATTGTTTTTGTTAATTCACGATTATGGATGCTCGAAATTGTTAATACTCGATTACACTATATTTCTCTCATTGATTAACTTAAAAATATAATTATAATTATCTTGAATCTTCTCTGTCTTCAATCATTGCTCAATTTTATTTTTAATTCTCAGACAAAATTATTTCCAAAAGACCAAAAATTTTTTGTATTCGTGATCAAAGTAACTCACGGCACCAAATTATATGCAATTTGCCTAAGAAAAGCAGTCGCGGGACCAAAATATGTTATGATGTTATTCGGAAATTTAAGAAATATTTCGAGGAAACTCAGATTCGTTCTAATAATAATTGAATGACAGAGATAAATTCAAAACAAAAATACAATAAAATTTAATAATTTATTTTAGTAACTTCATTACAAGAGAAATTTACATTTGCCATTAAAACATTCTCGATTAAATAAAAAATTCTAACATTATTATTTGTTCTATGACAATTACACATTAATATATAATAACTGAGTGTGACCAGACGGACAACGAACGAGAGATCAGACTCACCTCTTTTAGAAGTTGCAGTGTGGTGTCTCCTATTGAAAATTTCATTACCGGCTCAGGATCTCGCTTGGATTCTCGTTCCTCGTGAGCATTTCCCCTTTTCTCTGCTATCTCTCCTCAGAGTTTATCGTTTCTTCTTATACACATCTACTTGTCGGCATCTGCAGCTCCATTCAGAAAAGTCAAGGCAGGGCTTCTACTGGACAGGGCAGTTGTACTTCCTTCACAACTAACATCTTTTTAGCTTCTTATTATGCTAAATGAGGGCCCAGTTCTCAATTGGGGACTCATTTTCTATGTCGGGCTTCTCTGGGGCTTCTGTGTGTCTTCTCCATTTTTAGATGCAGTTTTTAATTCTCGTCTTAACTCCTCCTCCTCCTCTTTACACCGCTGGTTTTCCAAAGTTCTATACTACCTTCTGCTCTTCTATGGGATAGGTCAGAAATCTCTCCTCCTCAATCCCGATTGGTCAGATTTACAAATAAAACATAAACTTTCCTTGCAATTTTCTCCAGATAATCCATTTATTCCAGAAGGAAGAATTTATTCTTTTATTGCACTTGACTCATTGTGCCAATTTTTATTACATCCTTTCCTTTATATTATTATAGCCTAGTTTGAAAGGAAAAGAGAAAACTCTTAAACTTAAAGTGCAATAAAAAAAATTTTTTCTCAGGGTTTAGTTACGTCGTTTACCCTACGACGTATGTATTTGTGTTAATGTTGCCTTTCAACCAAATGTCAACTAGCAAGCCTAATTTATAAAGTTATTCTAATAATTATTTCTGTAACTATGATAAACCTTTCGTATTGGGATCCATGTACTCGAAGAAAATACTTTTTTGAGATATTTTCTTCACTATTATAGGAATTTATAAAGATATATGCACAAATCTTTGTACATGATCAAGACTAACTGATCAAAAGATTACATTTGTGAAGGATAGGATTGAATTGTTTATATCACTTTTAACGAAACTGGGGAATAATATACGAGGGTTACTCTGAAATTTTTGAGGTATACGCAGACGAGAAATTACAAAATAAAAATAATGGTTTAATTTTAAAATACAAAATATTTAAACACAGAAGACCGTTTTTTACTGACTTACTTCAACTTGTTTAGAGTAGATTAAATTTTAAACAGAAGAGAAAATGGAGTTGACGCGAGCACATTTTCGTGCTATGATTTTCTACGATTTTAAAGCAGGATTAAATCAAGAAGAATGCATTCAACGGTTGCAATTAGCATTTGGTGATGAATCTCCTGCGCGTGCTACTGTATTCAGATGGTTTAGAGAATTTACAAAAGGTCGTAATTTTCTTCAGGATGAAGAACACACAGGAAGGCCACCATCGGTAGTAATCCCGGATAATGTGTCTGCGATACGAAAAGTGTTAATAGATGATAATCGCTGTACCTATCAAATGATACAAAAGGAACTTAACATTGGATCGGCAGCCATACACAAAATCATTCACGAAGAATTACATATGAAAAAAGTAGTTTTCCGTTGGGTTCCCCATAATCTAACAGAGCACCAAAAAGAGGAGCGTGTCAGAATCAGTAAAAAAAATTCTTAAATTGCTAAATGATGTTGGCCACCGCATCATTTCTAAAATTGTAACAGATGATGAAATGTGCGTATAGTTTTTTGATGTTCCAATACGACAAGAGAGCAAAGTATAGGTCTTTGAAGATGATCCCACGCCAACAATGGTGAAAAAGCAACGCGCACTTAAAAAAGTGATGCATTCCGTTTTCTTCAGAAGTACGGGATTGGTCAAAGTCATCAAGCTGAAAGAACAGAAGACAATAACAGCAAACTGGTATAGCACTAAATGTCTTCCAGAAGTTTTACAAGAACTGAATGTTAGGCGACTAATGCTTCACAATGACAATGCATCTTCACATACAGACGGTTTAACAGTTGAGTTTCTTAAACAAAAACAAATTAATGTGATCGAACATCCACCGTATTCACCTGATCTAGCTATGTGTGACTTTTGGCTATTCTTTAATCTAAAAACGAACTTAAGTGGACTTCGTTTTCATTCAGAAGAAGAGATTAATGTGGCTATAAATGTTTTTTTCCATCTATTCCAAAAAATGAATGGCTTGATACATTTAAGCTATGAAAAATTCGTCTACAAAAGTGTATTGATGCTGGAAGAGAATACTTTGAACACACCTAAAATTTTGTAAGTAAAACTTTAAAAACCTGGTTGTATCTCAAAAATTTCAGAGTGACCCTCGTATAAGATGAATATACTATTTTTCAAAAATTCTAACATCAAATAAAATAATGTAATTATTCAAAAATAACCCACACATTTATGATTAAATTAACAGATTCCTGCCGGTTAACTTGAACTGCTAAAATATTCCAACAATTATTTTTTATATAAATTATACTTTTGGAACGATTGTTGGATCCGGAAATTCTGTGACTGAAAAAAACCACGCAACTTTCATTGAAGGATATCAAGTTTCATGATAGAGAGATGGATTTAAGTCAAAAATTTTTGATCTCTCAGCTGCTAAAAAGGTTGTTACAAGAACCTAATAGAGTCATTTCTTATAGGATAATTGTACTGTCCTTGAAAACTTTATTTAAATCTAACGCTTTGCAGGATCTTTAGACTTGCATATCTCTAAAAAATTGAAGGATTCTAAATTTTTCTCTTATTCCAGAGGAAAGTGGTTGCAACTTATCACCTATGAACAGGAGACGAATACCTTGCAACTCATTTGAAGCCCATAAGTATCTCTATCGATTATACTTACCCAATTTGTGTTTTTGAAAAAAGCAGTGGATGGGCACCATTAGGCTCGTTGTTGGACTCATCTCTGTTCTACAGAAGATACGATATATTGGGAGGTGAGATCACTCCTTAGGCAATAGCTTCTAAATTTTATTCTAAGTTATGTTGTAGTAGTAGAGTTATCTGTAATTTCCTGGCCATTGGAAATTTAAAAAAGTAAATTTCCACAGTTATGGCCAACTTTTTTATTGGAACTCATGTATTCAGAACTCATATGTTCACTTTTGCAAGACACTTGCGTGTGTAAAGGGTACAATTGTCTATACAGCCTTT
This sequence comes from Latrodectus elegans, assembly GCA_030067965.1. Lineage (NCBI taxonomy): Eukaryota > Metazoa > Arthropoda > Arachnida > Araneae > Theridiidae > Latrodectus > Latrodectus elegans. Next base: position 80,038,597 of record CM057814.1, on the reverse strand, counting down.
TACATGTAATAAAATATTAGTATTTTAAAAAAATATTACATTTGACCTTCATACAAAAATTTTAGAAGAAAAATGTTTCCAAAATAAACAAAAATGAGCTGTACCAGAGAATAATATCTAAATACATAAATTTAAGTGTAACTTTAATTATATAGAATAAGTTACTAAATAAATTATTTTTAGTTTAATTTCAAATCCTAATAATATTCCAGGCATTAATTTTAAAAATATGTTACTGCATCCCTGAACAAACATTCATATTATGACTCATATATTCATAAATGAAATATTCATTTTCTGATCGTTACAGATATTTATTTGATGAACATATATATACATGAGAAACTGGTTAAACAATATTTTAGATTGAACCAAATATAACGAACTAGAAATGTAGTATTGAAATGAGCGAAAGTTTGTCAGATAGAATTTACTTATAAAAAATCAGTTACTCTTATATTTCTCAGTGAATAAATTATTTAAAATTTGCGTCTTACTTTTAAAATAAATTAATGATTATTTTCGCTTAATTTGCACTCTTAAAACACTTATAGATATTTAATCAAAAAATTTCTTGTTTTAGGAATGCACATTCATCCCTTAGACTTCTAATTTTGCAAGGGAAGGGTTCAGATCCCTGACAATAAAGTTTAGAGATTATTAGTTCTCACAAAGGTGTTCACTATTTATTGGAATTTGTTAGATGAAACATATTTCTAAGCAAACTAAACATTGCCAAATAATTGTTTGTTAAATTATAAGATTATATCATTCTTCCAGGATTATTAAAAGTCGTACTTAGATTATATAGTATAATTAAATAAATGGTTTTTAAGCTTACAATTTTCTTTCACCAACATTTTCTTCACCCAAAGAAGTTTCTGGTAATAGCTTGAGCACCAAAAAACATTTATTTAATTATTAGAAATTTGCTTGTCAAGAAGCATACAAACCTCATGTTAATTTACCTTTGTTTTATTGGAATATGATAAATTTAGGCATAAAATTTCATGTAAAGCATTAACAATATCTATATCGAAAGAGCGTTTACCTTTGTTTGACTCTAATCTAACTGATTAAAATTACGGCCAAAACACTTGGTCACTATCATAAAATCCAAAGTAAAATACAAAAATTAAAAATTTCACAAAATTGAAGTCTGAAATATTATTAAATTATTTATTTCCATAAGATTAATTTTAGGTACTAAAAATACATTTCAGTTATTAATTTTGATATTCCTTGATTCTATCGAAACATCATAATTCTTAGCTTTCTCACGAAACATCAGAAAGTTTAGACTAACTGGAACGTAAATCTTTATATAGTTAAATATTATTTTAGCTTAATTTTCGTAGTTAAGTTTATTTCAGGATTATAATTCAGTATAAGCTTATTGTTTTATGTTATGACCAATCTTACAATAAAGGATTCATGACGGTACAAGGGAAGTATACAAAATGCATGATACCAGAAGAAGATGCAAAAGTACGATAAAAAAGTGACCATTGTAAAAAAAAGATAACATACGAGAACACGAACTTAATTTTATTGAACAAGCATATTAGTGACATTTAATATACTTCTTGTGTGTGTGTGAAATATCTACCATTCTCGATTATAGTGTGTGTGTGTGTGTGAAATATCTACCATTCTCGATTATAGTGTGTGTGTGTGTGTGTGTGAAATATCTACCATTCTCGAATATAGTGTGTGTGTGTGTGTGAAATATCTACCATTCTCGAATATAGTGTGTGTGTGTGTGTGTGAAATATCTACCATTCTCGAATATAGTGTGTGTGTGTGTGTGTGTGTGTGTGTGTGTGTGTGTGTGTGTGTGTGTGTGTGTGTGTGTGTGTGTGTGTGTGTGTGTGTGTGTGTGTGTGTGTGTGTGTGTGTGTGTGTGTGTGTGTGTGTGTGTGTGTGTGTGTGTGTGTGCATAGATAGAAAGATAGCTAGCAATTCTTTCTCATACTGGGATATAACAAATTATTCCCTTTTTTTATCTAAGTTATGAAAATTAACACTTATTTATTTGAATTCATTCCTTATGAAAAGAGCTAATAATTGGGGAATAGAATAAAAACAGTTTGCATTATATTTTCATACCTTATATATTTTTCTAATTAAATCTTCATATTATCTTCTTATTTCAAATATATTTATTCTATTCTAAATATTAATGACAATATTTTTAAGTGACAAAATATATTATAAATATCCTGACATCATTTATCTTCAACTATTACTAAACTTTTTCGAAAGCAAAGTGTACTATTACAAAGTCTAACATATTTTTATTGCTTGTATATTATTCCTGTAATAATTTGGGTATAAGTTTCTATGTATCCGTAAAGCATATCCTTTGAAATTATTATATTACAAAACACAAAATCAATGCATTGTTTTTTTTCTTTTTTTTCATTTTTCCATAATTTAAAATATGATAAAAAAAATTGTGGGAAATTTAGAAAAATGCTTCAGTAATTCTTATCATTCTTGAGATAAACTCCTCTGAATAACATTGACTGAATCTTTATAAATGTGTTTTATAATAAAATATGAAACTCATTTTTGTAAAAAGAAAATTGTTTTTGGTTAATTAAATTTATTTATTATTACTAAATCAATATGATGAATTTAACCAAAAATTTTTTTATCTACCATTAGAGTTCTATATCATTAGTATGTTAAGTTTGGAAGTTATAAAGTCTGAAAATTGTAACTCCATCATACATAGACTAACATGAAAATGTTCACGAGCAAATAACATAAGTATCATTCTGTAAAATTATTATAGCATATCTTATTGTTTAATTCAAAAAACTCTGAGGTGGAAGTTTACATTTGAATATTTTTCTCATAATATAATTAGTTTCTCTAATAAGTAAGACATGCCTTAATTAAAACAAATTGTATACCTATTATTGTATACTTTAATTTTATATCATACCAATTAAGAAATATTTTTATTTTTAATCTGTAAATTGCAGAGACAGTATTTTACAGCTAATAGCAGGGAGATTTTCTATATAATGAAACCTATATTTGGTAAATAGTTCACCGTAACAATAAAAATATATTTACTAATCCTAAAGAATGTGCCCTTTTTCATTCTTTACAAAATTAAATTTAAATGTTCTTACTGACCTTTCAATGAAAATAATTACAATTTGTATAAAATGCATAGCAGAGAAAATTCGCTTCTATTCAAAGTTTGATTATGATATACTTCTAGGCTATTAGTCTAATTTATAAGACTTCAAAGCAAAAGCTTACACTGAATTTACAATTTAATCGCGATTAATCCAACTTAACTTCTCCTGCATCATTCAAATAAGTCTTTATCATGAAGAAGATTTGACGCATTCATAAGTCCAATTAGCTGACACTTTACTCTTAAAAAAAATTATTTCATCATAAACCAGAATAATCCCATACTTTAAAAGATACTGAATAGGCCCCCAAGAAGGGTTTATAAATAAAGTTTAGTTCAAACATCCTTAAATGCTAAAACGATTTAAATTTCTATTTTATGGCTTGTATTTTGTATAATGAATGAGTAATATTTTATTATTTAGTTTCAGTCTAATGCTACATAGTTGCTTCATCTCGACGTATACGTATATGTTTCTTTTGTGATATTCTTTCTTTTTAGATTAATTATGATAGTTGTTTAAATAGCAAGGTAAATTCAGCAAATAGTCTTTTTTGAAAAGTACGTTGTTTATTTTATTTATTAAATAATATTAAATAATTTTATCCAAAGTTCACATTTATTTTACATTATGAATGGCATAAGAAAATCGTTTATTATAAATATTTAATAATTATTTCTATTTATTCTTTTTAAATTGACTTAATTTTTTAAATATTTCATCACGTGTCATAGATTTAAAAAAAGAAACTAAAGATTTCTATTACTAATCTCTCACATTTTCATGGTTTTACAAAACATTAAATTAGTTCACATTTATTTTACATTTTAGATGTTATTAGAACATTCCCTACATAAACTTGATAGTAAAATGACATAACTTCTATTTCATAGTTACAGTAAATATTAACACTAAAGTGAAGGGATAAAAAGAATTACAAGCATCCGGGTCCAGTGTTCTTTCATAACTGTTATATTTAAATTTGTTACATCGTTCCCATTTTAAAATTTACATAATTTTTTATTAATATTAAATAATTTTATCCAAAGTTTACATTAAATACATTTTGTGCAAAATCCTTTTAATTAAATTTTTAGTTTTAATGCTTTTCATCGAAGACTTGTAGCTCAGTGGTAGAGTTTCATATTTTCAAGGCACAGGTTCCTTCTTCGACCTGCGGAAGGTGATTTCAGCCTTTCATCCCTTCAGTGGGTCTGTAAAACTGAGTATTAAGCTTCTTGTGAATTTAATAGTGTGTTTCAAGTTACGTTAACCTCCTTACGAGGATGTATACTTTACACCTCAAGACAAATCGATCAGGAAAACAAATATAGGCACTGTAAGCTTTAATTCTCATATGGAGCTGTTTTGCTACAGGTTTATAATTTAGGTATTTAGCTTACCATCCGTTATTGGTATACTAAATTCCTAATAATATATCTAGTAATCACATGACCTATACTGGTCAAATACTCAGAAAATTAGTCGTTGTTAATATATTGCAGTTGTTGAATCAATTGGCTGTCTTTATTCGAAAATGGCGTTATCAACCTTTTAACTATTAGCTAAGAAAAGCCATCCAACTTTTCAAATGCAGTTTAGCTGAAGTTAACTCCTAAATCTATTGTGACTTAACAGAACTCCGTATTAAGAAAATCAATTAATGTTAATATTATAACTAATAAAATTTAGATCTATAGGAGTATGTGGTAAATGATGTGACAAATAAGAGGGTGGAAATACATGGGAACAGAACATTCTTAAATTTAATTCACAAGATTCTGAAAGAAATAATGTATATATTTACTGAATATCTCAATAATCTTCAAATAAGTGTATACTCGAGTTTATTACAACAAGCAGTCATCGTGCCATAGCCCAGATTCCCCCTTGTTCCTATACTTTTTCATTTGAGAACATAAATAACTAGTAGATTTGAACCAAAAACTTCAAATTCATATGAAATGCAATCAAGATGGAATATACATAATATCTTGTATGATATTAGATAAATTGTTTTGAAATGAAATGCTACTTAAAATGTCGAAAAAAATGGAAAGAACAGTTTTTATCATACTTGATGAAAAACAATAAAATACAGTCTTTGTCATACGTATCTTTATTGCTCATTTTAGATCCTTTCTATATTTTTATTCAGAATTAAGCCAAAAAACGAATCTTTGAGAACAAAATAACAAGAACTATATTTGCTGTAATTGAAGAAACAAAGCTCTATTAATCAAACTGATGGAATCTAATCATAGATTATAAGATCGAAAAAGCTCTAAAGAAAACACTTTCTCAATTTTCCTTCAAACTTAGTGCCAATAAATTCGTATTAAAACATACAGCAGAATTTAATACCAAACAATTATGTAAGCAATAATAAGATAAAACGGTATCTTTAAACACTCCATCATATTGAAATAGAGGCCACATTATATAAGTGATCACTCCAAAAAAATTTACCAAAAGTGATAGGTATACTATTTTCACTCACATATACTTCTAAGTTTAAATTACCATGGTAAGGCTACATATTTAATCAGTGTAAATTCAAAAAATTGTGTGCAAATGTTGCGAAATCGAGCCGAAAGAAAAATACAATCAAAAGGTAATTATCCACATCGATTTCAATACAACAAAGAAAGAAAGTAAAAATTACAATACATAAAATTGAGCGCCTGTTTCCCAAATTGGGAATATCACTCAAAAATATTGAATACAATAAAAATAATTAGAAAGTATCTTAATACAAAATAATTATTTAACCTATAGAACCAATATATAAATTGATCTCAGTATATGTTTATAAAATATTGCAAATTAACTTATACATATCAAGTCTTTTCTTTCATTTTTTATGTTTTCGGATCTATCTTTAGTATATAATGAGGTATTTTTACCTAACTTCTGTAACCATTTCAATAAGATTAATTTTAATAGTCTAATAAGCAACACAACAGAGAGTTTTACAAATGCTATCTCACTCAACCAGTCAACATCTTATCTGATCATCAACTATAAGTGTCAGCAATCATGTTTTAATTTCATTAAACCCTGATGTATTGCCTTACTTATAAGGACATTATTGCAATATTCTTCTCATAGGTTATTCTTCAACTATTTATGTTCATAAGTACATATTCATAAATGAATAAAATCCGCTGTGTGAGAAATTGAAAGTTGTTCTGTAGTTATCAAAACCAAATATTTTATTCGATTAATTGATACCAACTATTGTTTCTGACTATTTCAACAACTATAGTATGCTTTGAGATTGATCAACCTATAAAAATCGAGTTCTATAAAAATTCGTCTCCCTATTCTACTTTAACATAGTCAACGATTCAAAATGTCATGTTATATAAAGGCAAAATTCATTTTATTTATTTTATGGTAATAATAGTTGACTTAATATTCATCGTATATTATTTATTTCTTCATTAACAGTTTGACAGTAAGGGGTGAAATTTGTTGTTCAAACAACAAATTCATTTCGCCTAACTTATCGCAGTATGATATGTATTCCAATACATGCTTCATATGATTTTCTAGCAAGAATATTTTATATCTCAAAAAATATTAAATCCATCCAATAGCTGAAGAACTCAGAAACTTCACCCACGTAGATATATATTTTGCAATATGAATTGGTTGATTGAAAATTAGGTTCCCTTTGAGAAATTTTGGTTATACAATAAATTGTGAAATATTGACGCGGAAAAAGTCTGTAGGACAATAGAATATCAATTCTATTTGTTGTTGTTGTTGTTCTCGTGTGCCAGCTAGGCTGGCAAACTGGGGTGCGATGCTCCACTTTCCCAACTGAACCTTATTTGGTGCGGAGTCCGACTTCTTCAGTACATACACATGCATTAGGAACCCGTTTATAGGGTAGGCAACCATTCACACTCAAGGAAAGGACAAAGACAGGATAGAGAGCGAGAAAGTACATCCATGCCTGAACCGGGATTTGAACCTAGGACATCCCTATCCGTAGTCAGGCACGTTGACTTGGCCGGCATCAAATCCATTTACATACATGAGAATTAATCAAGCTTAAAATATTAATCATATTTATTTTAATTTATTGATTTTGTGAGGGAAATATTTATGTGATAACTTACATTTTATATTATATAGATATAATTGAATGAACTTAATTTTCCGGCTTGAACACACTCATAATCTCATGAGACAATTATTCTATACATAATTGAACATTTTAAATATCAATACACTATAATTTCATTAATTATCAAATTAAATAATAATCTATTGTATATTATTCTATGTTTTGAAAGAAACATATTTTACAAGTTCATATTACGCGTGCACTTAAACGAATAATATATTATAAATGATTAAAAACATTCCAAGCCTATGTACAATAAAGTTAATTTTAATTAGCCCAACTAACTTTTATAATACGTAAAAATTAGTTTCATATAGATAAGGTAATTAAAATATCAAAAATAATTTTCTTATTGACTCAAATATTTGCTTTGCTTAGTGAAATAAATTAATCTCTGGAGTTTTGTAAGAGTATAAAAAAGAGTATCATTTGTAGTCTTAATTGAATTTTCTAAATTTAAACATATTTAATTAATTTTGGGTATTTGAACTATGTTCCAACTACTTTATTAATGGATAAAATTTCAAAGAAAAATAAAATTAGAAATAAAAAAATTAAAGATATATTCCAATTTGCCCAAAAGAAATATTTTTTTCATTAATATTATTTTATAATTATAGTTTTTTTACTTATAAATGGAGAAGAAGTATGCATGTTATATTGATTTCTAAATTTGAAGTTAATATAATTACTTCTTATTTGCTAAGAAGTAGCATTAAATTATTTTTAATTTTTTCTTAAATGTATATTATTTTAAATATGAAAGCCTGTTTCGAATTATAAACTAAGTACAACAGAAAAATTTTACCAAATAATTGAACATTTTTCTTTAAAATGTTCATTTTCTATGTGTGTCATAAATATTTTTTGAAAAATATGCCCTATTTGGTAATCTGTACAAACCAACTTATTTAGCACTGATTTAAATCAACAAGTTAATTCATCTTATATTTTTATTTCAATGATAGTTTATGAACTGAAATTTTAACATAATAAATTAAACTGAATGCCAAAATTAAATGTATTAGATGTATACACTGAAAACATTTTAAGCTAGTATTATATATTTCATTATAGTAACAATAATTAGGTGGTTTTTATATTAACATCAATTAGTTTTACATATTCTGGCATGAAATTCCAGTAAAACTAATGTTTTTTCTTTTATTGAAGAAATGATGTTTTTCGAAATTAAAGTTTATTTCATATGAAAATGTACACCTAATCGTTCTGAAATTTTGAATTAAATTTTAATGTTAAAATATTGTGTCTAAAATCAAATATTAACATATATTAAATACATAATACATCACATTTGCACAATTATTTGATTCAAACATTTTAAAACATCATCCAAATACAGAACTTCTCCATCATAAGCAGAACGAAGAGTTTTATCACATCTACTAAAATTAAAATATCTTATAAGAATTTTGTTTTTTATTACTAAAATAATTACTTTTTTATTTCTAAAATAATACAGGTAGCTTAATTTCTTTTCTTATATAAAAAAGTATTGTTTAATTATTTTAAGCTATTTATTAATCACTTTAATATACAATGTAATTTCTATTCTTACAACAATTTAATCTTAAATGTCAATAATTTATCATGCAAACCTCTATAGACAATACTAAATTTATGAATATTTGGGTATGTTATTTGATTTAACTACATTTCTAAAATTTCCTGATTTTCAAAATTTTATATCGTTAAAACTAAGATTTTAGGAATTAAAATTTAAAAATTCTGAAATGAAGTCCCAAAATATTAAGGAAATGTGTTTTTCGCAAAGGAAAACTGTTTTTACTCCAATAATAAATTAATAACATATAATAACACTTATATAATATTATATGATGTAATCTTTGTTGTAATAACATATGATGGCACATTTTTCTCCTCTAGTTTATTGGTGAAGGATTTAGTTAATGAAAGATAAAATAAAAAAAAATATTGAAAAGATTTACAAGGAATTGTTTTTCATATAAGTGGTTGATTTTTAGGTTTTGTAATCAAAACTAATAATTATTTCATTATAAATAAACTAAACTCTGAGGAAAATAAACCCATGTGGGCCAAGGCCTACAGTGCCCATTTCAGTTCTTTGTTTACCGAGAAGCCCTGGGGTGCGAAGTATATGTCCCGCGATTAGGGTGTCAGGTTATTGATAAACACCCCAGTGTTTAGGTCCCAAGCACACATACTTGCTACTCAGTTTGTTAACCCTCTGAACGGCTGACTCAATCTTGCCAGATCAAATATTGAACCTGCGCCTTGGGAGCTTGAAACACTACCACTAAGCCACCGAGCTACTAGGCAGAGAAGAGGAGGCAGTTTAATGGTGTGGATATCTAGTGGGTATGGTGTAAAGACAAATTTTGTGTATCTGAATGAAAGACAGAAAAGTAGATATTACATTCAAATTTTAAATTCAAAGCTTTTGTACTATGATATTGACCTACGCTTAAGAAAATTGGACCGTTCAGCAATATGATACTTCAATTCACACAGCCAATGGCGTTAAAAATAGATTTGAAAAAAGTACTGTTCGGGTTTTGCCGTAGCCTGCTAAAAGTGCAGACCTCAATATTGTTAAAAATATATTGTCAGTAACTGTCAGCTTTGGTTATTTACGGACAAGCAGAGTGAATCTTTGATTGAACTTCGAGAAGATTTCAATTGCGTTTTGCATAACTTTTGTCAAACCAAAATTTTAGACAAAATTGAATCTCAAATATAGTCTTTGACGTAGTTAAAGTAAATGATGGAAAAACTCCTAGAGATGACATAGTAATGAAAATAAAAGTCTGGTTAATTAATAAACAAGACGTTTATTTTCATTATTTAGAATTGTACTACTTTTTTCACACAATACGATGGGAATAAAATTAGCTTTTAATTGTAATAAAGAAGCAGTTTTTTTATATTTCATGTTACAGGTATAGTTATTTGATTGTAAATAAGTTTTTAATAGTGCTGTAATGAAATCATTTTGTTAATATTTAGTGTTCTTTTCTTATTTGAAAAAAGCACAGTGTTCTTCTACTATTTTTCAGCAATGTAAATATGCTTAGCATTATTTATTTGAACTTGTTAATTGTGCTATGAAATCAAATTATTTATTTTGTTTGAATGCTTTTCCATACTCTTTCATAGTTATTTAACATATTTTATGTGTTATTTTTATGTAGTTCAATTTTATCACACAACATTTTTAATATTTGCGTTGTAATAATTTGAATATTATTTGTTTGTTACAGATATATATCAAACTTCTTAGTATTTCTGTGTGGTTACAATTATGCGGTCCCAATGTGACTTACAAATATAGATATTTTATTGTATGACATATTTACTACTTTTTAAATTTTCTTTCTCAAAAGATTTAAAAATAACGAATATTTTTTAAAAAAAAAACTTTGATAAGTATAAAAGTACTTTTATTTCTTAATTTTCAAACGAATATTTCTTTTCATTTTTTATCTTCCATATTTTACTTATCAATTTTCTAATTTAGAGTATAAAAGTATGATTGAGATAGCTTTTAAATCTAAAAAATTTAAGCACATTCAAAAAATATGATGTATATTTTATAGCAAATGTTTTGCATTATATTACACAGAGTAATTAAAAAAGATAACATGCATTCAAATGCATGATATTGCATTTCAATGCATGTTATACATTTTAATTTGTATGGGAAACTGAAAAAATTTTATTTTCAATTATATTTTTAGATTATTATTCTGTATTATAATATCTCCTATCTAATACTGATAAAAAAAACGAAGACCAATTCCCATTTGAGAATATCCTTTATTTACAGAAGTGTTTCCGTTTAATTTAAGTAAATAATAAAATGAATTATCATGCAAATATGATAAAAAAATATTGAAAAATTTTGTCTATTATATTAAGGAAAAATTCTTAATAATTTTGTTTCTACTTTATGAAATTGAGGTAAGTTAAAAATTAAATTTAAACTTTAGAAATCAAGATTTCAGTCTTCACAAAACTTATTTTAGAACTATAAGTTCTGTAAAATTTTCTCTCAATTATTTCCTTTTCAAAAGTACTTACTGAAATTTAAAGACATTTTTACTTTTAACATTTAACAAAATACTTAACATGATAAAATGTTTTAACAATAGAAATACTTAATTTTGAACATAAAACATTTTTAACTTACAGTTTTTCTTCATACATATATGCAATAATATATACAAATAAAAGCTGTGGTAATTATGATTAATATGATAAATATTTTCACTCATATTACATTATTTAGTCTTTGGTTATTTTTAAAAATATTTATTTGAATATTTCATAAACTTTACAAAACGCGGTCAATATAAAAAATTAAACTAATTTATAAGATATTTTTAAATAATAAATGTTATTCAAATTGATTTTAAAATTTAATTTCTCATATTACTATATTTTAATTAGCTATAATTAACTAAATGTAAATAAGTTTCTGTTTAGACATTTCTGACGAAAACCATTTCCCTAAATAAGGCATATATCGAATAAAATATTTGCAATGCTTCATTTGTAACTTCAAAATATCGAGCATAATTTTAAGTTTAGAAAAGTGTCAAAATCGTTATATCATAATCATAAAAATATATAATAAAAATATATCATAAAAAATTATAATGGGAAAATATACTTATAAAAAAGCATAAATTAAGGAAAAGGTTAAAGAAAATATGAAGAAATTTTTATAATAATTTTTCTGTTACAAATTTAACAATACTTATTCATATTCATAGTTCAGCATAAAAGCAAGACTTTATAAAAACCGGAAAACAATAAGAATTCTAGTTTGAAAATTTTATCCTTAGAATACTTTAAACCTTTTCAAAAAATAGATTTCTTCAACATATTTACAGTTAAAAATGCTTTATATCGTCTCATAACAAAACCAATTTCATGTGATTGTTTCAAATAATAATAGTTTTGGCTTATCAAAAGTAAATTTCATTTCTTGATAAATCAAATTTCAAAATATTGGAAAACTCTATTAAATTTTGACTCCAATATTTCATTATTAATTATGCATATTTCATTCTATTACAAATTATGTGCTACTTGAAAGTATTATAATCTTGTAAGATTATGATTATAAAATCAAAAGAAAAGAAATTCAAATAGTTTTGATTACTTAATTTAAAACACTGAAAATTTGAATGATATATTATTTATTTTCAGACAAATTTTAGTTTATATATATATATATATATATATATGTATATATATATATATATATTAATATATATATATATATATATATTAATATATATATATATATATATATAAATATATATATATATATATATATATTATTATATATATATATATATATATATTAAGAATTATATTTCATGTCAAGGTATATAAATTATCCTTCAAATATTAATAAATCTTATGAAAAGTTACTGAGAATATTTTCTCTGTATTTTATTTCTGATAATTAAGTCTATAATGCGTATAAATTTATTCAAGGTAAATATTAAAATATACTTTTTATTAAAAGTTACTTTGAATTATATTCAAAGTATAATTTGCATGAAAAATATAACTATAAGAAAATATACTCTGAATATTGTCTTGATATTTTATATTTATGTAGTTATTGCCACAAAAGATATATATAACTATACCGCTTGATCAAAAAAATATAGAATTTGTTGATGCCAGTGATCTATATATAATTCATCTCTCACTACCTTTATATGTATTTAATAAAGTATTTTTGAAAATGACGTTGAAAAGCTTTTAATCTCAGTGAGAGATTTTTCTTACAATAAATTTAATTATGTATGAAAAGATAATGAAATTATAGAAGTAATGACTTTTTTTAATATCAAAAATGTAATTAAAAATATCAAAGAATAAATTTAAAAGTAGATTGTAAGAACTAATCGTTAAAATTAGAACCACGAGACACAAAAATTAAATCAGAAAGATATAAAATAATATAAGTTAGTTTATATTTAATATGTAATAATTATTTTAAGCTATTTAGATTTCAGACTTCTTGTCCTTCTGAAGAGTGTTTTTCTTTCTTTCAAAATTTAAATTACTTTCGATTTTTTTCTATTTACTTTACCGAAGTAAATAATAATCCAAATAATTGAAAAAAAGTTATTTTTTGTTGAAGTTCCGATATAAATACATAAATATGAATTTTTACACAGTTTAAAATATAAAAGTATGCATACTACAACGCATATTTTAAATTGTTATCTATTTTTGAACTGGGAAAATAACTTTTTGTTAACAAAATTAAAACAGATACATTATTTTTTCCTATATGGGTTAGAAAAATAAACAAAACAAAAAAGATAAAAACATCAATTTTGATTGAAGTTTGAACTTCAAAACAATATTTAATAATCTAACACATTAAAGTGTACTCACTGATAAAGTAAATTTATCAACAGCATGTTAAAGTAACCTATTTCAACATGAATTGAAATATCATGTACAAATTGCAAACAGATAAATAAAGTAATGTATAAAGTTTTAAAAGATTCTTTGGTAAAAAGTTACTTTTGGTAAAAGTTAGTTAAATGTCTAAATTAATATCATTCATATTAAAATGCATTTCTAACTGGCTACTTAGAGGAAGGTTGAAATTACGCTCACTGAAAAATGTAGAAAACAAAACTCTTAAAGGGGGTAAACACTCTTATTTAAGGAAAATATACTATAAGGAAATTTAAAAAAGGAAATGCCTTATGTATTTTCTCTTTTCCAATGGTTATGCAAAGAAGACAATTTTAAAAGGGAGAAAAAAAATCATTTCTTTATTGAAGAGAGATTTTTGGGACAGAATCTTACTTTACTTAAGTTAGTTATATTGTAATGTAAGAAACTATATAAAATGTTAAGATCAGCATAAGTTATGTCTTAGATTAATTGCAAACAATATAATCAAAATTTCTAAATACTATATTGCTTTTATTTTAATTTACCCAGACACTAATATCCTGACATAAATTATACACCATTTCCGTATGCCTTGGAAACTTTATCTATAATATACAGAAATATATTACTGTAATTATGAAAGCTACACAGAAAAGGTTACCTTGTAAATTCCTTTATTTAGTATTTGCGAGTGAAAATGACTTGAATATATAAATCAATTGAACCTTCGATTTTTATTTTATCTTCAATTTTTCCATCAAGTAGATTTCTAAAATAATGACATCTCTCTTTTATTTACAAATGTTTTCTGCATTAAGCATGATGCATTGAAACAGATTTTTCTCTTTCAATTACATTTTTCAAAAATGTTGATAATTAGAGAATATAGCTGTAAAAATATTTTAGTATAAGCGATTCTTTGCTAAAACATATTATAAAAAAATTTTTTTAAGTATTAAATTTTCATTTTTGTATAGTATGTGTTTACAAAGCTGTAATAGAATAATTATTGAAACAAAAATATCTCAAATAAGGAACAATGAGCTTTTGCAATATTTTAAAACTTCTAATTAAAATATTATAATTTTTTAAATGAATTCATGCCGTTTATATAGATGTCATATAGATATAAATAAATATATTAATTGAATTTTAATATTAAAAGTAAAAAAAGAGAATAAAAATAAAATTTAAAAGTTATAAAACATTCAAGCTCGTTTTAAATTTAAATAATTTATCAATTTCGATGCGTTAAATGTGTGTCTGATTTTAAATCTGATTATATATTTTATACTAACTCTCTTATAGTATGTATTGGTAAATGAGCATATGAATTAAAACAAAGAATTTTGAATAACACTAAGTATTAATTTAATTTAAAAATAGGAATTTTTCTCATTTACTAATTTACTCTCAATACAATGCATTAGTTAAATTTTAAAACAATAATCATCTAATAAATTAAGCTATTTTGCAGATTTGATCTGAAAGAAATTATTAACTTAATAAGCAAAATATATCGGTAATATAAATAATTATAAAATATTAATTAATTTATTAACATTTCAAGCCACTGACCAAAAGTTTAATTGAGCATAAAATATCAAGAACTAAACTTTTAAAGTTAAATCAAACACAAAAAAGAAATTCACTGAAAAATGAGCAAAAAGTTAAAGCTATAAAGATTAGATTACTGGTTTAAAATTTATCATTATAACTAAATATTCCTTCAAATATTTTATATAAGTTTATTTCAATGTAAGTAATGCTTTAAATTAATAATAGTTATCGACAACTCTTAAAGCTTGATTAGAAAAGCATAATTTGAAATTGTTCGGATACATATTTTTATAAATTCACAAGTTCAGCTTCGAACAGAATAAAATATATATATAGAACCAAAGAGTCTTTTTATATTACGTAAAATGAAAACGCTCCAAAATATTACGAAATTCTCTGGGGAAAAAGAAACTTTCCACTAAAAAATAAGCTGCTTCTTTCTTATCTCTCTTATGGAATATACAGGATATCAACAAAGTGCACAGCCCAGGAGAGTTACACAAACTTTTACATCCATAAATGGAAAGAGAACGAGATTGAAAGTAATTTCCAGCAGATGATGCTGATTCGTTCAGAAAACTCTAAATGCTAAAATTTTTTGTTCACAGAAAATAGTTTGAAAGTCGCTGGTTTTATGACTGTTTTATTTTTTTCCCATTCTGTTTGAAAGAATATTTTAAAGAAGCTGTTTTAATGCCGCAGAAGGCTAAAATGAACTTTCTCTATCAAAGATGAAGATAAGAAAGTTATATGGAACTATTTACATATGTGTTAAGCAAGAAACAATTTCTTTTTGGGATTAAAGATGTGTATAGATTGGTTGTTAGATATTTGAATAATTTATTTCATCTAAAGTTAATAAGGTTTATTTTCCTAGAAATTGAATGAGGTTAGATCTATTACTTTAGTTTATATAAATAGGATTCCTTAAAAATATTTTTCATAGTCACATTCTTATATTTTGACACTCTATGCTCATTCAGATGGGATAAGTTGCACGTGTGAAAACTCTTTATATTTATTAAAAATCTTATTATATTTAAATAAATCTTTAAAAATATCACTTTGTCCATTCAACTATGTTATATTACATTGACTATAAAATAAATAGTTGTGAGTAAGAACTGTATTAATTATTATAAAAACCAAATTTTAATATTTATTATATTATACATAAAAATATTTACATCATAATGTTTTAGAATCGTAATCAACAAAAATGCTTGGGTGGCAAAAAAAATCGGAATTAAATTATAAACTTTTGAAGTTATTTACTAAACTTTCTGTTGCATTAAGTTACATAACTTGTAAAAGTATATAAGTGTTCATCAAATTCTAAAGTTGAAGTTTGGAAATTACTTTTTACCCATTCTTTAATTGCATTTGGCAAAGATTCTATAACTGTATTTAACTATAAGTATTTACTTATAATATTAAAAATAACTCTGTTGTAGTTAAGAATTAAAACATTTTATTTTATATTAATTTTTAACTGCTAAACAGATGTTCTTGTTTTTTCCATTATATACTTCCTTGACAGTTATATATTTTTTATGTAATATAAATAGAATGATTTTTATATCATCAATAACAGATTTTTTCAGGAAAGCCGTTTTATGATTTACATATTTTTTATCAATTTCATAATTTCGATTTTTTTCTAACACTCTTTATTCACATTATTTGTTCGCCATAACGAAAGAAATTACTTTACAACTATAAAAGTTTTTATTCTAATGCGATAAAGTATTTTTTATTGATTTTTAATTTATATATTAATTATTATCTTTATAAATTTTACGTCTTTATAAAGTAATTTTTGATAAAAAGTAAAAACTTAAAGATGAAATGCTTTTTCGGTAAAATGGTACAAAATCTTTTACATAACCCCTCAAACTTTTTGCATAAACCTTTTACAGATTTATGACGTTTTCATAAGCAAATACATTTAAGAAATACTTTGACATTCTATCTAATTATATGTTGATATCTATATTTTACTAATCTGTTACATCTCATTACATTTTTCAACAGTTCTTTTCTTAATGTGATAGATAAGAAAATCATAAGCCCATAAATAGGTAAATACTATCACATAATTATAAATTTATAGATTCTATATTCATTTTTGAAATATTTAGAGAGAATAATGAAATTTCCAAATAAAAATTCAAAAACTTAATTTATATGTCTCCATTTAAAAATACATATAAGATTTTCAAACACATTTTATATAAATACTAAAATTTATACTTAAATCTTTCCTAGAAATTTTCTTATTTGAAAAAAGATAACTGGCATCTCTTATTCTCCACTTGAAGGCATTATAAGAAAAGATTTCTATTTTTCTATGTTGTGAACTTCTAGGTACTTTTCTTTCCTTTCAACAATTATATTTTGCATTCTCTTTTGATTTCACCAACAAAAGAAACACAATTTTTGTTAAAGTATACTTTTTTGTATGAAAATTAGTTTTCATCTAAAGACATTTTGTAAATCTGATTACATTTAGTTACTAATATTTACGAACATTTGATTTATCACTCTGCATCATTTTCCCTCTGATTAATTTACAAAATATTGTTTAGAAAAATTCAAATTCACTATAATTATATAAACCTGAGATAGTTATTTAACTTATTGAAATAAAAAATCGCAGTGTTTACTTAATTAATAGTTTCTTAGGAAAAAAAGAAAATAATAAGGAAAACACATTTTTTGTAATATAAAGCTTTTCATAAATGCTTTTAAAAAGGAATAAATATCATAACATCCAATGCATTTTTGTGCATAATAATATAAATAGAATTCATTTTACTGATAGTCAGAATTTCATTCGTTATTGACTTGTCAATTGTTTCTCAATACAACTGAAAAAAAGGAATAGTTATTATTGTCATAACATCAAATAAAAAATTCCAAGATTTGTAAATCGGATGTTAGAATAACCTTCCAATTCTATTTCAAATAGATCTATGTCAAAAACTCTATCTCAGTTAGTATTCTAAACATATTATCTGTTTCAAAACAATTTTAATACACAGTTAATGGAAAATGATGATAATGTGAAGGGTTAAGTTGAAAGGATTAAATTTAGGATTTGATCCATGTCAGGGAAATTAAAATATTGCTTACATCAATAGATTTAGTGTTAAATTATGTAGTTTACACTTAATTAAATTTAAAATCTACCTTTAAAATAATTATGATTAACTAGAACGCTTTAATATGATGTAGAATTTATGAGATTCATCAAACTCAATTAAAACATTATCTTTATAATTTAAATACGTAAGCACACTGAAACACTAAGCACACAGACGCAGGAGCTTGGATAAACATCCATAAGTATGTGACTTGATATATTCCTAAAATCTTGAATTAATAAGTTTGTAATTTGATAATATTTCTGGAATATCGACTTATTTCGATAACTTAGAACATTTAATAAACCTGCATTTAATGTCTTGTACCACAAAAATGAATTAAAAGAAAAACATTGAAATGAATTGTCAAAACGAATTTCAATTAAATTTAAATAAGTATTTAACATTATGTATCATGCATGCATTAATATACAATTTATCTATGCTTTCTACTAACCAGTAAAGATAAGATTAAGTTTGTAAAATTTCAGTATTCTACGAAGTGAGTCTGAATTCATATCCTACAGGAAAATAAGTAATGGTGATCACAGTAAGGAGACATCATGGAAATCATACAGAAAACTGCCACAGAGTTTCCTTTAAGAAAAAATCATCAAAAAATGTTTAAAATTTTATAATTACATTATACAGTCTCTTAACGATTCTGTATTTTATATAATTTATTTTATATTTTAATTTAATTCACTTTACAGAAAAATAGACTTTTAGGCAAAATCAAAGGAAATTCGAATTCATTAAATTGTTAGTGTTTGACTTTGGTGTAGCTGGTATTATCAAAGATGAAACAAATTACCTTAATATATCAATTATACAAATTGTAATCATACAAATCAAAGAATTAATTTTAAATTTTTCCTGTGCATCATAAATCACATTACAACTGCATTTGAAGAAACGATATTCTACGTTTTACACAAATGTTTTGAAAGAGATAAGACTAATGTGACTTAATATTTTTGTTAAATTTTTCTCTACCTAATTTTTAACTGATTAGCCACTTAAATACTTACATTACAATTTTTATTTTGTAATGTAAATATTTTTTTTTTCAAAAAATATGTCTCATAAAAGAAAACGTTTTAATTTATCGGATACAACTGAATTGTGGAGTCTGGTGAAAATTGTGGAGTCTGGGGTGACCTGATTGGTTAGGGCGTTCGTCCTCGTTATCGGAAGGTAGAGAGTTTGAAACTCGACCCATTCGAAGATTCCTCGTGTTCACTAATGTTAGCTGAGGCACGTTAAATACGTCAGGGTTGCATTGTCATCCATGTGAAATGATAACTCTGAAGGTGTAAGTCAAATCTGGGAGTTTTCTGTTTGCTCCCGGCTTCTAAATTATGGAGATCTACAGATTGCGATGACATACCCACTGCGTACTCCACTGTATGATGTACTATCACTTCCATCCCTTGTAATGCTTAGTTGTGGATGTAATGCTTGTAATGCTTAGTAGTATAAATCTATATTTCAAACATTTTCTCAACAATACTCTTTAATTCTATTTAAAATTTCTATACGTAAGAAATTTGAATTAAAACTCCTTTTATAAATAAAAATTCTATTATATTATCAGTGTTTTATATATTATAAATGGTTTTGGTAAGTTTCGACAGCAAAACTCTATTATATCTATTACTTCATAGAAAAAAATATTAATTATTATAACAAATCAAATATTCAATATATTACTGTGATTATTTTTAAAATTAAACTTTCAATCCAAATTCATTTCACCTACATCAATCTAATATTTTTTACATTTAAGATGAAAATAAACTCAAATTTGCATTAAAAAAACAATTTACTTGATATATTTCTATCCAATTTATATAAGTAATGATATACAATTTCCAAATTGAAAATTTGAGTGCTTGAATCAAAAATTACTATTAAGAGAAGTTTAAAATTTAAAAATTCTGGTAGAAAGAATATTTATTGAAATTAAATAATTTTGAAAGTTCTATAGCTTTAAATTTGTTTTAATATTAGTAATTTCATAAAATATTAGTTTATGATTTTAGCATTTTAGGGATCACCATGTAGATTTATATTCAATACTTTGGGCTAATTACATAAATTATTGAAGTATTTTTAGCATTTCTTTCTGTAAATCACAAAATCTTGAACAAGAGAAGAATTCATTTACATAAGATTTATATAATGGTTTATTAATTTTCAGGAAGAAACAGCAAAATCATCTTATTTTCAAGTATATTGAATCTTTTTTCAAATATATAGAAAACGAATAATCAATCGGCCTCAGAACCATACTTCCATAGAAAATGTACAAGTTTATATTTGGGAGAATGTTAATTGCTGTGTATTACTGAATCCCCTTGCGTTTGCATTAACATTAATTCAATAACATATTCGAATCATTAATCAAATTAATTATAATTACCTATTTAGAATATTCAAATTATTATTCATTAGCAAAAACATGATTTATCTTCCAAAATCCATGAAACAGTGAGAATTATATGATAAAATATTATTTCACTTTATAAAAGATAATTTTGAAAATAATTTAATAGCTCGTTAACTGAAATTGTCATGTAAACCGGAGTAAATAACATAGTTATTGAAAATACAATTTCCTAATACGTTAACCAAAAAATATTTACACATTAATCACAGAAATACATGTTTGAAGAACCCAATAATTATTAAGCAAAATTCACACTGGGTGTCTCTCATTCTAAATTTATAAATTTGAAATTCTCATTATTTTTGAGTACTTAAGAGAAACTATTTATATAAATAAAACAATTTATTATCAAATTTAACTGAAAGCTTGAAGCAGTATTTACAACTGAAGTTTCTACATACCGCTAAATAATTGACAATGACATAAAAACAATTATGTTGTATTAAAAAGAAAATCTATTAAGCAGGAAATTAAATCTGCATTCAGAAACAAATGATTTCTTTTATTGTTTTTAAATAACGTGAAGAAACAATTTATTTCACGAAGGTTATTCAACTTGCTAATTACTAGAATTATAACTGTTGTATGAATATATTAATCTAAAAACAGTAATTACTTTCATCTCTTTTTAACGTTTCTTCAAAATTAGTTATAATCATTTTAAATATTAAATAATATTTTCAGTTTTGAATATTAAGTTTCTTATAGAATCGATAACTTTAGAATATTTTTCATTATAAAATTAAAATATAATTTTTCTAAAAATATTTTCACCTATAATTATTATTAAGAATACATATCAATATCTTTATTCTGTAACAATTCGTTTTAATTTCAGAATTTATAAACGAAAATTGTTTTAATTAACTGTCCCTAAAATTTAATTAGAAGAAATAAAAATTAATAATAATTTCACTCAACAGTGTTGATTTCCTTAATTATCTGATAGACTCTTAATTTTTAAAATGTATTAACTTAAAATGATTCTCAATTTTTTTATAATAGCCAAGAAATATTTTATACGATCCTTTCTCTCTCAATCAATAATTATAAAATACTTATAACAAACCATCAGAATCAGTTTTAGTCTTGAAGAAAGCATATAATCCAGTGAGTAAATGAATCTTCGTCGTGATTGAAAGATAGCATGTTAGCAATAGAATAGTATCAGTACGGGTATCGTGCATGTTAATCATATAAGAACAGATAAATACTAATATTTCTCAGATGCCACACTGTAAGTCTTAGATCAGTAAACGCC